>OY754944.1:352500-1051620 GCA_963576515.1 Cryptocephalus primarius | reverse complement strand
GTTCTGCTTTCGATCACGCTACAAGTCGGGCCACTCGAGAAATTTTTAAAGCGATTAAATTGGAACACGCGGGCACTTGAGCATCGCTTTTACGGGGAATCGTATCGAATACGGAAACGGGTTATTTATTATTTTCTCTCTCACGGATTAGGATTCCCTTTAATATCGCTGTAACAGGGAGGTTAAATTACAATTTCCCCTCTCAACGTATTTTTTCATATATTCCCATATGGGCACCTAAAACCTTCCTCAGAGGGTGAGGTCTGCGTTAGACACCGATTAAACCATTTAAAGAGCAGATCGTCCGTGAAAGCGACAATAGGATGGGCCATCCCCTCTTTTCAAATGCGATGAAAAATTGCGCAATTTACCAAAAATGATGTTTTAACCCCAAATTTCTCATGGCTATCAACTGAATAACAACATCATTTAGTAATCCGGGTATCATCTTACAAAACACAGGTAAAAAAAATCCACCACTTTACTTTTCACAACCCCTTAAAAGTAAGGGGTAACGACCCTCTTTTCGGAGGAAAAAAGCGGCACCCGAGATTTCACACACTGAAAAAATGTTAAGTAGAGTTGAGGTGAGGCAGTAAAAAAAGAGCGCTGACGTCGAACGGATTTTTCGAGGGTTTCAGGGGAAAAAGAAGGCGAAAGCGCAGCTGGCTGGATGTACCCTTCCGGGATGATTTAGTACTACCTCCACTGCATTTGTGGTAATTATTCTTAATATGCGGTAAGAGGAGAAATGGGAAAGAAAGAGACGGATGGGTTTCCTAACAAAATGTTTCAACGGACTGGGTGAAATATTTCGCTAAAGGACGTGAGAAACAACAAACACGTGTCACGTTCTCTTCGGGATACCATCAATTAACCGAGGATATAATTTATATATGCAGATGTATTAGGATTTCTTTGAAATCCCGTGACTTGGCAGAATTTTGAAAGTGTTATGAATCCTCGTTGTACCCTTTATGCTTAACGTCCCCAAACTTTTAATAAAATTAGTGCCGGCCGAAAGGAAGAATCGTGGGTAGAAACGTGATTGAAACTGCAGAAATTCTGAAGAATCTTCAAAAATATACTTTATACTGCAGTTCAGTATTCACCTATTTTGTTATTTCTACAATGATTATAGTCTAGATTATGGCCAGTCAAGAAGGTTATGACAGTTATGTCATAGTTTATGAATTGTCGCTTCCAAAATATAGGCACACATTTAGTTTCTGTCTGTCTTTAATGTTATTTCCACCTTCAACATTAATTATACCGTCCTGACGAAGCTAATATTCAGAAACACGTGTCGGTGGTTACCTTTTCATGCAATTGGGACGAGTATTAAACTTTATAACGTATTACTTTTTCCTTATAAATGAATTTTCTTGTGATATTTCACTTTAGGCTTAAAGGAGAGAACTTTAAATACGTATCATTGCGTAGAATTTAATGCCTTGAGTGGTATTGGCAATTGGAATAGTTGTTTGGGGTTGGTTCGTATTTATAATCTTAATTGTTTTAAGATAATGACGGAATAGGCAATTTGGATTTGTCCTTACTTACATGAAATTTGCATATACTTGTATTTTTTCGTGAAGATCTGTGTGATATGCCCATTGTTGTAACTCGCCAACAGATGGCGCTGCAATACATCAACTTTTATACCGTTCAACCGATAGCAGTGAAAATTGGTACAAATCAATAGTTGGGTACGAAGAATATTTTCGTGCTACTTGCATTATTTTAACTCTCCACCAGAGGGCGCTGCAGTACATCAACCTCTATGCCGTTCAACCGTTAGCAATGAAAATTGGTACAAATGGATATTCGAGTACATAGAATATTTTGGTGCTATTAGCTTTACTTTAACTCGCCACCAGATGGCACTACAGTATGTTAACTTCTCCACCGTTGAACATATTGTCGTGTGAATTAGATAGAAATGGGTATTTGAGCAACGAAGAAAGTGTCGTCAAATTTTACAATAATTGATTGTTAATATGTAGCTGAAAGTCGAAAGCGATTTATTTAATTAGACTCCATCTTTGAGTGGTATCGTAATACGTACACGTCAAAACTATTTATATTTAGGAGATAATATTGCTATTATTGCGTTAAATATTATGTACGATGTAAATGCTGATTCGAATAGTAACAGTTAGTGAGCGAGCGAAGCCGCGAGGGCAACGATTTGTTAATTATATATTGTGAGGCAGGCTCCGATGTACAGGAAATAACTAATTCGCATTTAATGAATAGGGTAATTTTGATTTTGAACATGAATAACTTTTCTTCTGAGCATACAATATGTATATGTACCCTACAGCCCATCAAATTTGCTAGATAAAAGCGAAACCAAAAGGTTATTTTACAAAATGGCGGAGAAGGGTTCGTTTTGAAGAGCGCGAACAATGGGGGCTTTTTTTCCAATCAATCCCAAATCAGTTGATGAAATGAAATATGTGGGTGCATAAATTTGTGGGTCATACAAGCAGATAAAGGATTTACAAAATATTGGTATGAAAGATAACTTTTCTGGATCTAATATTTTGCGACTGCAAATCGTAACTGCTATAATCATTGCATACTAAAAATGTGAATAAAAATTGTAGTCTATATGGTCAGTATAGGACCATTTGTACCCTTGTGGCTAAGTGTGTTAATACTGCTAGTGGGTAACGATCATAAGTTACATTCAAAGGATTTTATCTACGTGTCACAAAAAGTTCAGGTTTACAGGTTTTACGAGCTACACTAGCAACAAGACTGAAATAGAATATTTTCTAATTATGCTTGGAATGTCGATAAGTGTGTATAAACAGTTTTCGTACTCGTTCTTACATAAATTTCGGTTACTAATTTTAAAATGTTATAACCGTCACTTTGATACTCTAATTTATTTTATGACTCGACAACCAGTTTGAATTTTGGATCTAAATTGAATTACAGTTATTAAATCTACCGTTACTTTTTCATAGTTCGAAAGCGTAAACCCAAAATCGCCTACAGGAGTATTTAACAATTCCTTTGATGCGTATGATTTGAAGGGGCTCAACAAATAAAAAATCCGTTGTGACTCATCATTGCAGTTTTGTACAGCTCTTGCTCTAATTTAAAGTATATTTTTTAAATCTGCCGTTACTTTTCACACTCCGTTTTACATGAATTGCATCGTTTTTTAACTTTGATTCTATTTGATTAAATCTTGACTCTTTTCGTTTTTATTCAACGAGTGTTTGTTGATTTTAGAAATGAAAAATGTTTTTAGCTCGTTTAAGTTGACTTGAAATACTTTTGTAGTTAAGGCGCTCTCTGGATTTACCGCCCTTGATTAATGACGGTTAACGGCCGCTAACATTAAAATCTTCCGTTTAAGCTTCGTCCGTTATGGATGTAGGTGAATCCATCTGACGGTCCGTGAAGTTGTAATATTCACATATATTAATATGTATGCAATATCCGTCTAGACTTTCAGTTCTCGTGTTTTATTTATATTTTGGAAATTGATTTGACTTGGAGATGCGGAGAAATGGGTACAAAAGTGACGTAAAGAATAACAGGACTCGATTAAAGGGAGATCGATTCGTATTACACATGAGTGACGCGCTCGCGCGCAGAAAAATCGAAAAAATAATAATTTTAACGGGCCGGCCGACGACGGGACGCTCGCGATGAGTGATATTCGAATTTATTTTTGTGGAAGGAAATCTAATATCTTCACCACATGTAAATACCGACTACAACTAGTTTTATTAACAGATGTGGCGCGTAAAGGCGTGGGTACACGATAAAACCGAACCAATTACATGTTTTTTCGTTCACCCGAAAATTTTATATTTTTCGCCGTTGGAGACCGTCTTATTCAATTTCCTCGACTGCCAATATGCATACGCATACATAACGTACACATACTCTCCTCGCTCGCATCCTCTCGAGAATATTACTTTGCCATAAATCATGGACGGACGCTGTCTTTTTTCTTTTCGCATTTCAAACAACCCATAGGTTAGTGCATACGAAATTTTAATTAGTTTTTTGGCAACTTCGACGAATTTCGAAAGTGCAACGCGAAATATGCATGAGGGCGGCCATAAAGTCGGGGGGATAATTAACTGCTTTTAGATTGTTTGCCCTTTTTGCGGCTCCGAAAAATTAAGTCGCAATCCAAAACGAAATTCATCAATTTCGAATGGGACGGCGACGTCTCTTGCTCTCCCGAAAATTTAAAAATTTCTTCCTGTTTCTTTTTTCCTACTATAATCGTGTTAGAAAATGTTCGTCAAATTTTCAACTGGAAAATGCCTTCCCAAAAGTACTTCCAATATTTCTCAAAATACGTTGAACATTCTCCAGTTCTAAAGCCTTTATTAAACATCCAATATTTTCTACTAGCAATTTCGGAGTTTCTGAAAGTCTCCAGATATTCTTAAAATACTATTGAATCGAATAGAGTTTTAGAAAAATATTTAGATGGATATTTATCAAATTCTTTCTTCCTTGTCGCTCAAACGTCAAATGTTCCTAGTTATCTTCGAGTTGTTCAGATGTTTTCATGGCTTCCAGCTATAGCCAAGTTTGAAGATATTCGTACGATTTTAAATTGGGAATTGCGTACTAAATGTATAGCGAATATACTGTTAGATCAACATTTTCTACGTGTATTTCATTAGGTATTACCAAAGTGCACTGTACTGTAAGCTTCACTATACAAGTGAGTGCATGGTGTGATCTGTGTGTAACCATGATAAAGTCCTCATAATATCATCGGAGCTTTTTTCTCTGCTTATATCTTTCGTTTGTGTTAAGAAACGGGTGGCGTTGTGTGATTGGTTGAGTATTGTCAGCTCTCCAATCCCTTAAGGTGGATATGAAGAGGATTTTCTGGCGAAATTATTAAAATTTACGTTCCCACAATAATCGAAGTTCTCGTTGTTGACAAATTTGTAATTTTTAAGATTGGATGAGATAATCAGCCATAAAGTGGCCCTTACTTAAGTACTTGAAACTCTATTTTCGTTTACAAATTTGTGGTAAAGATTTTGTTTCTCACGGGAACTTTTAGAGGTTGAAATGACTTTAAATATAAAGCAGATATTAGCAGTTAAAATTTTCCCAGAATGTACTGGGTGTTATAATATTTAATAATCGAGTATGGTATCATCATCGAACTGTTTAAGATATTTAATTGGTCTCGTGGACTTTATTTCTTAGCTGTATCAAACAATAAAAATATTCGTACAGTTTTAAACTGGAAAATATCTTCATAAATGTATTTCGAATATTTTCAAATGTTACTAATGCTTTTCAATGTACATTCGATGTTTTCCAATCTCCTTAAAATTCTTTGGAGTTCTTCAAATATTTATTGAACTGGCAAAGTTTTCTATTAGCTGTTTTGAAATGGTTCAAACTTCTTGTGGCTCCCAGAAATTCTATTAAATTATGTAGAATTTATAGTAAAAAATATGTATATGTGACTCATTGTATAAATAACTAACTTTTGTCTTGGGAGTATGAGTTTGTTAAACCTCACCTGTAAGTTAAAAATTAGATCCTGCAAGTCATCCACTTGGTCTAAGGGCACGATTCAAAATTGACGACTCGAAATAGAGGCAATTTCAATTAGAACCAAACATAAATTTCCAAGACAGCTCACGATATTCACATAATTCTGAGGACTCCCACGTTTTGTCCTACAATAAAATCTGTTGAGGCGGTCGCTTTTTAATCTATTTCCGCTAAGAACCAGAAGCGAACATCCGATGACATGTAGCCTATGCCACTTTTGTGAAGTAAGCAATCCAACGAGCCGTAGTACATCCAAATCGGCAGAACCATTCAGGTATTTGTTCACTTCTGCTAAAAACTGAAAATGAACTTCCTAGTTAATAACATTTGTTGTAAGTAATCCAACGAACTGTTGTACATCAAAATGGACTTAACGACAAGTCAGTTGCTTGCTTTATTCACTTTCGTCAGAACGGGAACTGAAGTTCTGGTGATGAAATCTGTGATATTCCTTGTGTAGTAGGCAGTGAAACGAATTAATGTATATCAAAATAGTTGAAGCCATTAAGAAGTTATGGTGAATGGCCAATGGGAAAAACTGAAAATAAATTTCCGACACTGTGAAACGAATCAATGTAAATCGAAATCGTTGAAGCCATTAAGAAGTTATAGTGAATGGCTAATGGACAAAACTGAAAATAAACTTCCTGTGATATATAGTTAATACCATTTATTATGACCAATCCAACGAACTGCTGTACATCAAAATCGAATTAACGACAAGTTAGTTACTTGCTTTATTCACTTTCGTCAGAACGGAAACTGAGGTTCTGGTGATGTAGCCTATGATATTCCTTGTGAAGTAAGCAGTAGTCAATGTAAATCAAAGTCGTTAAAGCTATTAAGATGTTATGGTGAAAGACCAAAATCTATCTGCGTGGGTTAGTTATCTACAACTCCGGCTACACTAACACCCAAAATAATTTATGTACATACCTACTTACACTAATTATTATAGTTAATTTATCTCTGGCTATGATGAGATACAGGGTAGCGCTCGAGACAAGTCCATTTTGGTATTTCATTTACTGAACGCAAGGTGGCAAGGTGAGACTCGGGGTGTTATTTTTCATTGTCTGAGGCAACAGTTTAACATGACCTTTTTGATAAAAAGGTTTGTAAATACCATAAGGGAAGCCCTCATCATCTAAATAAATCGTATTTTTTTTTGACGTAGTCATATTTATCTCGTGGGAAATTTCGCTATCTATTTCAATTTTGCCAGAAGAAAATAACGAAAATTACCAAAGATAAAAAGCTGATGAATGCTGTGCTAAAAAACTTGTAAAGGAAGAAGAAAGGAAGAAGGACGAACCTTAGATTTTCCTATTGGGTTTTATGTAGTCTCTCTAGTATCCTCAGTGAACTTCCATCCAAGATTCAGAAGTAGTCTTTGCGAACTGGACATGAGAAAAGAAAGAAGCCTGAAAGCTTTCTAGAAGAGTATGAACCAGATAACTCCAAAATATTCCTATGAATGATCATTTCGATTGAATACTGAAAATACCTCCATTGCATCAGATACTAGGTTTACGAATGAGATGTTGAACACATTCATGTATCTATGGTTTTACCAAGCAGAGAGACTGAAAGAACCCTGAAAATCTCTTCTCAGTTCTACTAGATTCAAAAATAAGCTCTTATCGTAACGAAAAGAACAAACTGAAAATCCCCGAGAATTCTGCTTACTAGACAGATTTAAAGGGATTTAAATTAGTCACGTTGGCAAGTATTTCATTGGCAGCATGAAACAGTCCATTATAATCTGAAATATTGTAAAAATATTATTATTGTATGTGTTCACTTTTGCGATTAATGTTCCCCTGAATTCATGATTTATTTTCTGTACGATCAATAACGACCTTTCCTCGTTCAACTGCCGTATTAAAACGAAAAAAAATATAGTGATTATGTAAATGGTAATTTGGTAATTTTTACGGTAAACCGAAGAATCCAATATGGAGAGAATCCCGAAATGATTCCGTTTCTAATACGAGGAGAAATGAGACCCACATAATGACCGCCGAAAATTGATGTAAGGTGAAAGAGCCCCCGGCCTCGTATTCCTAACTGTAAAAAAAATATATATAACGCATATAATTATAATCGAGATATAGTTTTTTCGTATGATTAATTTTTGGTCGGATTGAACATATTTAAATAATGTTGTATCGAGGAAATTTTTTTCTCCGGTTTCGATGTAAAAGGAAATGACTTAGGAGTGGTGTCGATTATAATTGGGTATTATGGAACGAACGCACAACGCGGCGGTAACGTTATAATCATATTTCAATTTTTTGTGTGAGCGTTTGTGTGTGTGAGTGTGCGGCTTCGTTCTATTTAATATCTGACGTGTTTTATTTATTTTTTACAAAAGTATTGCTTAAAACTAACCAACGCTTTATGGGACGCGGTAGTGCTCTGGAATTTATGGAGGAGTACCTTCCATATTCACAGTAACTACTACAAGTCTTCTACTTAAATTAAGTCACATTCAACGATAACGTTAGTACTAAAGTCTCAAGTCAACGTCACATTTTAACTAAAAGTTGTGTATGAATTAGAATTTCGACTGGCATGCCGTTTCGTTAACGTTAACCGTTACAAGTTTTCCATTGTACGTTCCCTCACGTTCAGTATCGAAACAATAGATCCGATATACGGGTGGTTTTTAAGAAAATTTTGAAACACACACGCACAAAATTTCATGTTGTAAGTACGAACTATCATCATCATCTCTCTCTCTCTTTCTTTCTCTCTCGTTGTCAGAGCACACATTAACTATTCCACCGCATCTACAATTCAAATTAAGTAAGAGAAGAAAAGATGTAACATTTCAATAAGTAATATTAAAATAATAACCGAGTTGGTATTTATGAACAAGTATTGTATTGTGTGCTCTATAGCCACAGCATGAATACAAAATTACCAGTTTTCGTATTTTTTATTTATCAAAACAATTGAACTCGAGACTTGTATATGCACTAGCGAGAGAGTAAGTCGTTTTTTAAAACTCTCGTTATTCGAAAAACAAAAAGGAATCGACTACGACGTGCGATTGTTCTTCTGACGTCCGCCTTTAATGAATGGCGATCGTAAAAATTCGGTAATTTTTAAAATGTGGCCGAATCCCAGAGAATCCGCCAAAACGTAGAAACATGCAGTGTTTTTAAAAAAAATTGGATGGAGAAGAAAAACCTATACCAAACAAAAAAGGTGCCTTCACATCGTGACAATCGTTAAAGTATGACTAAATTTCAATTCGTCAAATTTCAATTCAAAAACGGTTTGAAATGGCAACGTTCATTTCGATACTTTAAATACTATATTACTATACTTTATATACCTACTTTATAGACTATACTATATATATTATAGATTATATTATGTATATTATTGCTATATTGTATATATTATTGATACTTATATAGTATCGATTATAGACGATGCTATACTTTATAGACCTACTTTTCATGTTTTCAGGCCTGAAATAATTAATAATTGCAATACATTGTTTTAATCAGTATTATTCTTTGTACTTGTATAATGTGTTATACCATTGAAGAAAAATAATAGAAAAAAAATACGATACAAGTAGAGATGGGTTTAACAATCAATGGGTTCCATGGCTGAATTTTGAATTTCCTTACTTTTTTATTACATATAATGTAGAAATATAGACAGTTGTTATTACTGATAGAAATGTGACTAAATTTCAGTTCTTTAAATTTAAATTTGTATATGTTTTCAGGAATTTTAATTCAAATATGGCATATTTTAAGTTTATTTAATTTAATTTTATTGTTGATTACTCATGTGCTCTATAAACAATTATTTGAAATATGACTAAATTTTTATTCGTTAAATTCAAATATAGACTCTATTTTTCATGTCTTCAGACCTGAATTTTAATCGAAAGGAGATTTAATTTCAGTTCATTAAATTTAGTTTTTAAACTTTTCAGATCAAATTTCTATATACATAATGTAAATATGATGCCGATAGGAAATGTATAGAGTTCCTTACATTCAAATTTACTATTTAATGTAATGTAAATTTGTGTTCAATTCTCAATTTTTAGTTCAAGTGGGACTCAATTTAGATGTATTGTCCATAACTAAAAGCAAAGCGTTCCATGATTACAATCAGTTCCGAATATCTGTTGCAACAAACCTATTTTTTACCATAATTGATCTAATTTTGGTGTTGATAAAACTATCTGACCTTTGGAACAGCAATTTTAGCCTATCGATTTGATTTAGCAAAAAATGTTGAGCTCAGTTTTAGAAAATTACTTGACTTAAATGTTGTAACAACACTTCTGTAGACGAAAATTTTGGCTCAAATCAAGGCAATGATGGAAATGTTGTAGCAACATTTCTGGCAATTATTCCCGTTCCAGCAACACATTTGGACATTACCAAACTTCTAAAATTGGGCCTTTCCACGTATGTCGCACTCCATTTCAACAAATTTGACTCGCTGTATTTATTTTTACAAAATTGACACCGTTTGTTTGATGTTCCAAAAACACTTTTAGAGATTGAGTAGTTTCAAAAATTGAGTTTGTTTCTCAACACTCAAATCCTGAATCTAATTCAGAAATTTAGTTCATTTACATGTTGCAGCAGTAGTTTTGGAATCTGAATTCGAAAATTAGTTTCGTTTTAATAATTATGGAAATGTTGCAGGGATACTTCTGATCCAACCGATCAAGTTATCTAAGTATATTTCCCAATTTCAAAAGTTGTCCATATGGATGTTGCCTAACGTCAAAAATTGAGCCTTTTTACCTGTATTCTATTCCAACAACAGTTTGTGCCGGTGTATTTCATTCCACAAAATTGAGTGTTTTTACATATGGCATGTTCCAAAAACGCTTGTGGAAATTGTCTGATTAGCGAAATTGCATCTGTTTGTGTGTGGTCCTTTCCAGCACCAATTTAAACCACTCGATTCAGCTTAAGCACCATTGAGTCTAATTTCATAAATCTTGTTCATTTACATGTTATAACAGCATTTCTGGGTTCATTTACTCAAATATGAGCTCAGTTTTTGAATAGATTGCAATTTTTGATTGGACCGATCAGTGTTGCCCGATTTATAAAATTGAATCTCTTTATATTTGATCTGTTTCGACATTTCCGAACATGCATACTTTCGAAAATTGAGTCCTTTTAAACTTAAGTCCATTTGTGTCAGTTTATCTCATCAGTTCAACTAACAACAAATTCGGAGCCTGATTCAAAAATTAAATCTGTTTCAAATTTGAACCTGTTTACGTGAAACCCTTTTCAACAAAAATTTAAGGCAGTCGATCTATTTTAGTACAAAATTTTGAGCCTAATGTCAGAAATTGAGTATAGTTACACGTTCTATAGCTAAATCGTGCTTCAATTGATAGTTTAATTGTTTTAGGCCTTCCAGATATCGACCTTACATTTCAGTTCGTTTAAATTCAATTCAAATACGTTTTTAAATCAAACATTTAATTATAATTGACACAATTTGAGTTCATTGCACTGAAATCTATTAATAAATTTTTATATGTTCATTTCCAAATTTTTTGTTGTAACTCGGATTTAATTTGTACTCGTTAAATTGAAAATCAGACTTTATTTTATACATTTTCAAACTTGATTTTTAATTGAAACTTAATTCCTTTCAATCCTTCAAAGTCACTTTCAATCAAATTTCCAGGTTAAATTAGTTAGACTCCCTCCTGCTTTCTTTAAATTTAAACTCGGACAAAATTTCACGTTTTCAGAAACTTAATTTCAGTTTATTAAGCTCAAATTCAATCAAGTTTTCATTCAAAACTAATTAGAATGTTACTTATTTTGATTTCTTAAATGTAAATTCAGCCTTTAATATATATTTATATATTAAATATATATTGTTATTATTTATTTATATTAGTATTATAATATATATTTTATAAGGTTTAACCTGTACATAACTTCCAACTTAATTTCAATTTTTTTAAATTCAAATTCAAACAAGTATTCAAGACAAATTAGGTATTCACATATTCAGGTATAGAATTTCGTTTCGTAACTTAATTTCTGTTGATTAAATTTAAAGTCTACAGGGTGGATTAGTTATGATATCTCCTAATTTGTTTTTAAATTTAAATCCACTTTAATTTTTATGTATTCAGCTGTATAAAGGAAAACGTAACTTAATTTCATTCTGTTTAAATTAAACTCAAACGTTTTCATGCTACATTAGTTAAAAGTCACTCTGATTCAAATTTAGTTGTAATGGACTGAATTGTAGTGCATTTAAACTTATAATTTCGATTCGACTTGTTCCTTTGTCTAATTCTGTGCCGGTTTAATTATGCTTTGATAAGATCTAAAGCGAAATTTTATTCAACTTTGTAATCGTGAGATTCCTTTCCAGTTTTCTTCTCTTTTTGTCGATGGGAGGTTACTTTATTCAATCTAATAAGCAAATACAATAAAAAGGAACCCTAATGTCTGAAGGGGGAGTGTGAAAAAGCACAAAGACAGTTATAATTTACAAATGTACCACCAACCGGTTGAAAAATGTATTATTGCGACATTTGACTATTGTTTAAGTGATAAATACATAAATTGGTTCAATCGATCGATTAATAGATCGATTTCGCAGCGACAATTTCGAATTCGCGTAGGCGCCCAAAAATGAGACCCTCCGAGCATTTCGCAGCCAATTACGAGAGCATCTGCTGCAAGACAATGTCTCGAGAACTCCGTAACGTGCATATCGATTAAAAATAAAAGAGTGTGTAAAAAGCGGAGAAAATAACTAATTTATCATTTATTCAAAGCAGAAAACAAATGAATTTCCAGAGCCGAGTTGATTAAATGAAGGATAGCGGGAGCGAAAGCGAGACGGGCGAAACAATGCCGCAGAGCGAGAGGGCAAATCAAGTAATTCCGTTGAGTTCGAGCTAAATGAAACAAATGAAAGAAACCAAACTGGAGGAAGAGAGAGAGAAAGAGGACGGCGAACATTGGAAATGATTAATATTCAAAAGAAGAACCTTTACAATACAGTAAAACAGGGTTAAAAATTATATGGCCTAAAAGCAAGTATATATTTTATATTCGAGAGAAGGAAAAAAAGGAATTTTCGAAATTAATGGACGTAGGGTGGAGACTGAGGTTTCTTATGGGATTTATTTCTTTTCTCCTCGCGTTGTGTAATTAGTTTTCCTGATTTTTAGATTAAAAATTCATTCTTAAACCGCCCAGTTTTAATGTACGCGAATCGGGCCCGGCCAGCAGAGAAGGAAAAAAAGAGTGCAAATGAATTGCACCACAAATAGGACGAACACATCATTTAAACAATTTGAATTCAATTTTCAATATACATAAAGTCCTGGACACATGGACATCCCTAAAACTTATTATTATCAATTTTCAATATACATAAAGTCCTGGACACATGGACATTCCTAAAACTTATTATTAATTTCGTTTTTTACTAAATTTCATATTATATTTAATGGATTTCAACTAATATATAACAAACTACTATGGTTATTAAAGAGAAAAATCCAAGAAATTACAGAAAGCAACAAACATGTCAAACGTAACGATTACGTTTAAAATACCGACAATACACTTTAGCAGCATATTCTTTTAAACTCCCTACATTTTTAACCTCAAGAATGTAGCTATCACTTTAAAGACAGATGCACCAGAATCATACTTTATTACTTCAGATTTTTCGTTCAGATAATTCACAAACCTCCGATGAAAGCAAAACTTTTGGTGTGATTTCTTTCCGAGGATGGTGATATTTTTGTTTTCTGTGGGGTCCATATCATCAGCGTTATCTTCCATGTTTGGTCTCCATTTGCGTTTCTAAAATTGAGCCCATCTTTGGTCAGGATTTTACCTAGGTGTTCCCTGCACATAGTTCCCTTTGGTTTAATGGTCTTTCTCCCTTTGTTTAGCTTTTAAAAGATTTTTCTTGCTTCCTAGTGATGCCATGCGCTTTCTGTTTCTTCCAGCTCCTTTGCTCTCTCTTCAGAGATATTTACATTCTTCTTCCATTTGTCTGGTTCGCTTCCCTTGTTAGATTTTACGGCACGCCTCATTTTTCTTTAGCTTAGGGCACTCTCGTAGTTCCAGCGTGCTTCACTGGTCGTGTGTGCTGGATGAACCTTTTACAGTTCTTCCATTCATTGTTGCTCTCTTGGGGCTGACTGTGAAGCTTTCTAGAGATGATTTGTATCCTAAGTACTTGCTGGTGTTTGGGTACTGGTTTCTTTCTCCTGTTTGATATCCTTTGCCCGGAGTTTGCTTATCGTCAGGTGATGGTCTGAATCTTGCCAAACACCCTTGTCTGACGCTTGCCCCACCTTTACTTTTGATTCTTTGATACTTTTTAGTTCTGTCCTGATTTTCCCTTGTAGACGTCGTTTCTCTCGAAGCAAGTACTTGCAATGAACATGTCCAAACAGCTGCTAGGTTTCTTAGCCTTGTGCCATTGTCGTTGGATTCATCGTGGAAGCTGTGGTAACCAATCTTTCCTCGACATTGGACTTTTTTTGCATTCAAGTCTGCTACTATAATTTTGATCTTGTTTCTATGGCATGCTCGGTAGATGGTCTTGATCTCTTCGTAGGAAAGCTCTTGGACTTCCTCGTCTTTCTCTTTTGTTGAGGCGTGCACGCTCTGGTTGCACGCCGCCAAATAGCGGAGCGTCCCTGATCGTTACTTCCCCCACCCCATACTCCCCAATCCTGCAGCCTGCAGGTGGCCTTCCTGCCTCGCTTTCCTGCACCAAATGCAAAGGTCAAGTACACCTCCAGGGCCGCAAAAGGGGTTTGGAATTATTTAGAGCAGCTGTAAACAAAGTACAAAGTCATGATGGTCGCCCACCTTTGTTCGAGGACGTCACAACAAGAAGAAATTATGTTGCCATATAGTCAGTCGTCAATCTGGAGACATTTCACGTAAATTGTTTTTAGTGTTTGGTCGTTCATCATTTTCAGGTGATATTTAGTTTGTGAGAAGCATTCGGTTATGTAATCATCTTGTGTATAAAACAGGCATGTATAATCGAAATTTTACGCTTATGAAACCGCGGGGCTCGTAGTTAATGAATTAAACAGTTATGTAGTATTAGCAGCAATAGAGCAGGACTAATTTCGTTATGATTGTGATGGTTTCATTGAAATTTTGGCAAATTTTTAACTATTTTTAGTTATCCTACCATCGAAAATGTATATATGCTATCTTAATTCCAATAGCTTTGTCCGTTTTCTTGTATTGAATTTTTTGATATACAGATTCGTAATCACGCACAGATAAATTCATTGTCACAAATTTTTAAGGCAATCTGTGCGTAGTTATGAATCTGTATAGGTTTATGAATTTGAATGTATTTTAGTCCATTTTAAAAACGTGATATTAAAAAAAATATATATTCATAATTATTTTTTTCTTTTCAAAAAAACACATTTTAATGCCATTACGAATTCATTCCATATTGGAGAATCACGCGGTAAACGCAGTATTGCCCAGTATTGTTTACATATTTAATAAAAAAAATTGATTACGCGTACTAATATGAAAGCTGTGGTATCTAAATTGATCGATTAATGAAATTAGATGCAATACATAATTTCATTGTTATTAAACGCGGACGTGTGATTACAAAACTTCGCACTTTGAATATTTCGTCGCATTAATTCCTTAATAATCACTTTTTTTGTGACGTTTATGTAGGTTATTAAAGTTTAAATGTTGTTGTGAATTCACGTAATGTTTATTCGCGACGGAATTTCGCAAATGTTAAACAAAATCGTTGAAAATTAGAATAAGCTGATGGCTGATTTTTTTGTAAACGCGCTTAACGTCGCCGTCGTCGATAAGATCTTCGCAACAAGAAAGAGACAAATAATTCCTCCGGTTAAAGAATTTAATTGGCGATAATATCGTTGTTTTCCCATACTTTTGAGTGGTAACGGTGCTGTCCGGTCTCGATGAAATTTCGGATTGATTGACCGATTTATCATCGTCGCCTATCTCTTGTAGACAAGTGTCAACTGTTTTTTGCTCTGTCTCTCTTTCTGTCTGTGAGTGTTTCGTAATAAATGTAAAATTGTATTACGAAAATAGTTCTTTAAACTGGTCGGTTAGGACTGATTAGCATCATTTTTCATTTTGGTTCGATTAACATTTATATTAAAATCGTCCGGAATTTCAATATTTATCGAATGTTAATTGGAAAAAGGGAGGTGGAGGGGAGAGTGGCTAGTCGAAGGAGCCGGTCTCGACATTAATCTCGGAAACTTCCACAAAAACTAAAAATCGAGGATGGCATTCCTCCGGCCGTCCTTAATCCGCCTCGGTTTTAGTACGAGATTGGCGAGTCGAGCCCTCCCCGGCTCCCCAGGTGGCATCTATATGAATTTACCACCCGCGGTCGAAAAGTATTCAAATTCCCAACAATATTAATCAAATTGTCATGTTCTATTATTCAAAATAAGAACAATGGGAGTCGTATAAAAGGGTTATTTTTTTCATTTCGGCCACGATTATTCATTTTAGGTCGGCCGGGACCGCTCTCGCGATTTACCGGAGATATGTTTTATGGTAATTTGTGGAAATGACATCGGCGCGCAGATAAGACGACTTTTCAGATTACTTATATGCTTATACCGTCGTTCTTTCTCGTTTTCTCAAAGATTTCATCGACCTACACCGCGCTGTCTTTTCGTTTTTTTTTTGAAATTTTCGAATTCGAAATTTTGTTTCATGTGCACATATGGTTTCCGACAAAAAATCAAATATCAAATATACGATTAGTGATCATTCCACCGTTTACGGAAAAACTTTAACAAATCAAGTGTCTATCGACAGAAATTCCTTTAAATTTTTTTTTTTTTCATATAATCATCTGATAAATCTTAAATGTTGGAAGTGCATACAAGCTTCTACAAGATATCTTGACATTAAAGCTTAACTGGAACTTCCATATATTACTTGAGACCAATTGAACCAAACGTACCATAGTACGATGCTCCCATAAGAAGTTACAGTACTATATGACATTGATACAAAATTGATACACTCGCATTTCATAGGAAGCCAATCATTGTTAGCGTTTAATGATAATAATAATAATAATATCCCGTGGGGGTTTACCAGGTCCCCTATCGGGCGCGGCCCTCTGTGGATGGGGGGGGAGGTGCTCGCTGCACGCTAGCGTGCAGAGGGTAGTGGGGAAATTAAATACCCATCGTGGTACAAAATCTGGTACATCATGGAAGAAGGTGAGAAGAAAGAAAATCTCGGAGAATTGTAACGACGTGAACGGGGTCAGCGAGACATCGCCTGAAACCAAGTCCGGCAGAGGAATTGAGGTGTCCTCTGTCGTCATAATGCGAAATCCTCATTATCCACCCAGCCCCCAATACGGCAATAAATTAAAATCCTTCAAGCTACATCCAACTGTCGCAGATGGAAATTGCCTTTTTAGAGCAGTCAGCCTATCTGTTTGACAACCAAAACAAGCACCCACAGATAAGGGGAGAAGCAGTCAGATTTGTGAGAAAACATTGGGAAGATCTCAAATACTATTTAGTCGTCACAGATCACAACCTCAAGGACGCGAGATCTTACTGCTATCACATGAATCAAGTTAAGACTTGCTGAACCAGCATATGAATACTACCAATGTCTGAATTGTACGATGTCAACTTCAAGATCTACGTAGAAACGGAACGGCCCACAATTGAGGAATTCATAACTGACAAAAAACTAACAGTTATATCAAAAACCAACCATAAAGAAGATGTCGGGTTGATTCTGTTAGGTGAAGTAGAAAATGAACACTTCGAATTGTTAGAATCCAAAGACGAATATGACGGAACAAAACTAGTAAATGAGAAAGAAAAGTCTAATTTGAAATCTAGAAGCAAACAAGAGAACATGGAGACCAAAGAAAAAGCGATCGAAGCAGGCAAGCATAACAAAAAACACCAAAGAACGAAATGGTCTCTAGACGACTACAAAGGAATCATGTGGTGCCATTATCATCCAGTGGAAAAAACAGGGACAGTAGACATTCATGAGACATTCGAACTATGGAAACGAAGAAACCCTGATTCGAAATACGAGTTAAATCCCAATACCATAGCCACACAAAGAAGATACATTCTCAATCAAAACAAACTAACAACTAGAGAACTAAAAGACATCATGGAAAACGTCAAAGAACACCTACAAAACGAAATAAGTACAGGAAAAGAATGTGTCCCGGAAAGTAAAACCGAACAACACAATCCTCACAGAAAACAAAACCGAACGAAATCGAAAGACGAAATCAGTATCAACACACTGCCAAACCTAAAGAAAGAAAACCATGGACAGAGGATGATTACAGAGAAATGGTTTGGTGCCATTTTTTACACAATAGAAAAGTGTGGAATAGCAAATTTCAAAAAAACATACCAACTCTGGAAGAAAAGGAACCCCAACACTACTCGCAATCTCAATCCTAACACTTTGGCAAATCAACGTAGATTCATACTTGATCAAAACAAACTGACTCCTGAAGTATTAGAATCGATAAGAAATGCCGCCAAAGAAAATATCCACAGACCAACAACCCCAAAAACCTTCCCATCCAATATCAAAGAATATACGTCAGAATTTAACCTACCACCAAAATCAGAAACCACGGAATCAGCCACTCCGAATTCAGCACAATCGAAACAGGTAACAATGAAAATATGAAATTGGGAATCCTAGTAGAGCAAACCGAATGTATAGAATCCGATAACACCAACGACAACCAGATTCAAAGAACGCCATTAAAGAGAATTGATGACAATAATAAGACCAAAGAACTTATAAAAATGGGAAATTCTACCATCGCAATAATAATAGGGAAAAATCCAAAACAATATGAAGGACTAACTGCAATCAATAAAATCACATATGCTATGGTAGCTACGATCCAAAAAATTCTGATCCCCACTTCCACCCCACTAAATAAAAAGAAGAACCCAAATAATACTAACGAACAACCGTGGAAGAAAAGAATCTTAACCCGTATTGCAAAACTAAGGAAAGATCTTTCATTATTGAGGGAATCACTGAACTCCTATCTCAGCGAAAGAATGAAAGAAAAAAGAAAACGCTATACATTAAATACAAAATAAAAAATGAAGCAGATCATGCAAGAACTACAGAGAGACTAAAGCAACTAATATCCGCCAAAACAAACCGGATGAAGCTATATATTGCGAGATCAGCGCAATACACCCATAACAAACAGTTCACAGAAAAAGCTACCAGATTTTACAATACAATATCAATAAGAATAACTGTGCAGTAAAAGACACAGCTCCCCAGAAGGAAATCGAACAGTACTGGAAAAACTTATGGGAAATATAAGCAACCCACAACTCTGACGCAGGTTGGATCCAAGAGGCATATGATGAGAGAGCGCACATACAACAGATGAACTGGAGAGAAGTATCATTAAAAGAAATACGAGCAGCCTTAAAAACCTGCGGAAACTGAAAAGCTTCTGGCCCTGATGGAATTCCAAATTTCTGGCTGAAAAACTGGTCGCCACCCATGACACCCTGAAAACAGCATACGGTCAGCTAATCAATCAGAAACAAAACATTCCTCTGTGGATGACAAAAGGAAAAACACATTTAATATCCAAAAACGGGACAACTGTTGAAGCAAGTAATTACAGACCGATTACTTGTCTTAATAACATTTACAAACTTCTAACTAAGATACTATCAGAAAGGATCTGCTCACACCTCTCAAAAAATCACCTCTTCTCACAAGAACAAAAAGGATGCGTGAAAAATACCTACGGCTGTAAGGACCGTCTTCTCACCATCCAAATGGTACACAACGACTGTAGGACTAATAAAAAGGATCTTTCAATAGCGTGGATTGATTACAAAAAAGCGTACGATAAAATCCCACATAGCTGGCTACTAGAAGCACTAAAGATTCAAAAACCGCCACCTAAGTTGATAAATGTTATCGCCAGAACAATGAGCAACTGAGAAACTGACCTGAACCTCACAACGTCAACATCAACACTAGCAATAAGGAATATAGAGATCAGAAACGGTATTTATCAAGGGGACTCACTCTCGGCGTTGTTGTTTTGCATGGCCTTATTCTCCTTTAGCTCCATCCTTAACAAAACAAATACCCGATATATTTGCAAGAGCGAGACTCAGTCAATTAATCACCTGTTGTACATTGATGATCTTAAGCTACTAGCCAAAAACGAAACAGAACTAACGAAACAGCTAAAAATAGTTGAAGGGTTCAGCGATGACATCAGAATGGAATTTGGTCTTGACAAATGCGCCAAGGCAACATTTCAAAAAGGAAAACTCCAAGCAAGTCGAAATATTGAAGTTACAAGCTCCGTCACAATTAAATCATTGGACCAGCAAAATGTATATAAATATCTCGGAGTAGATGAGCATGATGACAAAGACAGATATGAAGCAGAAACTAACAAAAGAATATTATAGCAGAATTAAGGCACTCCTAAAGACTGAATTAAACGCTAAAAACAAAATATCTGCAATAGCAACCTTAGCAGTATCTGTCACCCACTACATTTTTGGAATTATCAAGTGGACAATAGCTGAAATTAGAAAGCTGGACAGGCAAACTCGAAAATTACTCACCATGCATGGCTCACTACACCCGAAGGCCGATATCGCAGTGCAATTTAAGGGATTACCATTTAAATTTGTATTTAATTCATATTAGACTGAATTTAATCTAACCTTTGTCAAGGTTGGAATCATACAGCAAGTTGTTCCTGCGCATTTTAATAAAATAGGCTTTGTAATTTTTTTTTCAAGTAATGAACAGTTCAATTTCCAGCGGTATTGAATTGAACAGGGTGTTTGGTAAACAGGCGGTAAAAATTTGAGGGGTTATTCCTTGGACTATTCTAAGAATATTTTGTTCTTCGATGATTTTTGAAAAACCGCTTCATTTCGAAAATACAGGGTGAAAAAAATGCGGGAGTAACAACATTTTATTATCAAAAAGTACATGTTAAATTGCTTAATCTACTATAAATGTTCAAAATGACTTCCTCCAGCTCTGATACAAACATTCAATCTCCCCATCATTGACTGCCAAACTTGTTCAAACACACCAGTTATAGCATGAAAAATATTCAGATTTAGTTTTATCTTGGAATTTGGGGGTGGCTTTTGCACAAGAGGGGTGAGAGAAGAGACTCAAATATGAGAGCTACAAAATGGTTACAAATTCTGCTACCTCAAAGATTTTGAGGGCCACTTTAGGTTAAGACTTCAGCGTAACGGCCAATGTTTCGTGGAAACGAGCAGAGCTCCGAAATCAATATTGGCAATACAAATTCATTACAAAATAACTACGTTTAAGACGTTTCCCTTTAATGAAAATCCGAAAAATAAATTTTCATTGCAAGTGGTGTTAGATTGCTTTCTATTTTTTATACTCATTACAAATTACATCAAGTGTTTCTATCAGTAGCATATTACTAAATTCTTGTCAGAGCAAATCGTATTTATTTCTTACACAAGTTCATCTAGTTTTAAAATATCACTTGGCACTATTTGCATTTTACTTCGGAAATTTACTACGCCTCGCCAAAGGAAGAGTCGTTCTCAGAAATGCAAAATTACATTTATTTGGCCTAACTCTACTATAGAAATTTTACTACCTCCTCTCATTACATACGCAGCACTAGTTTCTCGGGATCATCGTCAATTTTAAATTTAAATCAGTTTCCTCGAACATTTCTTTATGTCTACAGCTACTTTGCTGTGTAACATTGATTTACGTGCAGAATTGCTTCTTTAACTCGGATTTATTTGAGTGGAAAAGTAGGAAAGTCACTCCCGAAATTTCCCATAACTAGAAATAACTGACTCTATCGAGAAGCAATTCAATAAACCCTATACTGCTTGTATACAATATAATAGCCCAGTTTATAGAGCAAGAAAAGCTGGTTTGGTAGATAAAATTTGACAGTATATGGAACAAAAACTTTGTTTAAAATGGATAAAACATGATAAAAACCCAAAATCTAGACAAATCTGAGCTTTTGCGGTTTTTAAGCAATAAAAATGTAAAAAATGGGTCGTTTTCCCGGTTTTTTTCGCCACAGCGAAAAAATTATTGACGTAAATGCAATATATTGTGAGACGATTTATAGAGAATTAAAAGATCTTCCAAATAAGCGTTTCTAAAATGTGATTGGAGCATTTTTCACCGAGAAAACTTGGAAAACCCGTTAAAATGGACCCCTTTACAAAAATTCAGAGCTTTGCCCAGTTTAAAGCTGAAGTCCTGAAGTTTAAAGCCCGAAAACTCCAAATTTCTCGTGGATTGTGGTGAAAATGGTTCAAACTTATTTTTGTCATTTTTATTCTAAAATGTTTTTCAAATATTTAGAATGTTTTAACTGCCCTCGGTTATAACATGAACTCCCGAATGGTTCGAAAAAAATATAAACTTCCAATTTCACTTTTCGAGAAGGGGAAAAAAGAAGTGAAACTCATGCAATAGTAAGTATTATAGATTGGGATTTCAGACAGATCTGAAAGATCCCATGATTGTAAATTAATTTCTATAGCTTTTATTCCGAGATATTTGCAAAGCGGTTACAAACTTTAACGACATTCGAGGGGATGGAAAAGGGAGTGAAATTTATGCAGCAGTTGCTAAATAGTTAAAAACTGGAAACTAGATGAGATTACACAGAAAAATCCTCCCAGAAATCCCAAAATTTACTTTCTGAAGAGGTGGAAAATAGGTCGAGGTTACGTCGATCTCCAAGCGAAGCCCGATATATGGGCTTGCATTTCATAACCACTGGTAAATTCCTCTTCTTTTATACATTCCCTTCCGTTGAAACTCATTCTCCTGTTACTTACACCTGTTACATTGTAATAATTCGAGAAATTCCCCCCGAACGATTCGAAAAATCCAGTCCCGTTGAATACCACTCAGGACGTTTGTGTTTCAAAACCCGTTCGTAAAATTTACTAAATCATTAAAAAATGTGCTTTGTCATCAGAATTAATGTAGTAACATAGTCATAAACGAAACTCCAAATATTTTAATAGATCTCCACATCAAGAGGCAGAAATGTAAGTAGATGCTTTGTAGCGTAATTAATACTTTAATTTGAAGAAAAACTGAATTTTGTTGAATTGTAATTTTTGAATAAAATTTTAGACATTTGGTCGGGAATAGTTTCGTATTACCTAAACGTATGTTTCCTGTAATGTCCACTTGATTATAACTTGACAAGAGCCAACTTATTTGATTAAGTCTCGACGAGCGTTATAAGTAAGTACAAAAAATGCCATCTGTACCCGAGCAGATGTATGATGACCACGGAGATGATGTTAAATCAAAAGCTACGAATTACGTGAGTGATGGAAATGTTTCTTAGGCCGTTTGTATGTTGTCGAAGTTAACTATAACAAAGAACATACCTTAAACAGCATACATTTAACTTTTTCCTATCTTTCTCTCTCTCTCTCTCTCTCTCTCTCTCTCTCTCTCTCTCTCTCTCTCTCTCTCTCTCTCTCTCTCTCTCTCTCTCTCTCTTCTTCCGTAACCTGTCATTATGATTATTTTTAACTCCAACGCCAACAATAGATATTGTCAGAAATTATGCACAATACACTTCTCGTCCAGAAATAAATATCTTATTAAGGAAACTACCGAGCACATGAAATTTAAATAACAATAAAACTAATTAAAATTTCCCGTAATAGTAATGAATATTTTAAATAAATTTTTAATAGACAAGCACAGATGTTTGATGACTTTACATTTTTCAACAATGATTGAGTATTATCTCTTTTTTATTCCGTCGACGCGAGTCGATATTTCCATAAAAAGCACGTCGATCAAATAAGTCCCACAGCGGCTATGATCGATTCGATTTGATTTTTAATTCTGGGAATTCGACAGGATGCCCATTTATATCAAATAAATTAATCGACGTAGTACGTATTAAAGAAATTACCGACAATACTTGCAGCGGACAGTTCAAGTAGTTTTCCTATACGGTCCATATATATATATATATATATATATATATATATATATATATATATATATATAGCCCCCAGGCTACAAAGTGTACTTATTTGGGTATTGTTCAATAATTTCATCCCCTTTTCTACCCCATCGATAAGTGAAATTTAGAGTTTTAAGTAGTTCTCAAAGCAAAAATAAGTTTTATCAGTGAACAAATAATACTAACCGATCCACTACTCTAGATGAAACCACTTGCAAATAATTCATTAATAAATCGCAAAAACGTACTATACACTCCTATTATTGCTGGCGTTCTAAAATGTACAAAAAGTCTCCCATGATTATTTATTTACGCATTCAGAAAGGCCCATAAAATGGTAATTTTGCGCCGCGCCTTCAGGCTGTCAAAGTGGTATCGAATACGCAAGCAATTCATCCATCTCATTCTAATATATAGGTTAGCATACGTCCACATTGTTTTCTCTCGGGATTTTACACTTTTAAGAATCTCTATTGTGGTGTATGCCCAATTCCAGGTTTCTAGCCATCATAAAACTTCAGTTTTTATAGTTTGTAACATACGCATCCTTTTTGCTTCCTTAGAATTTCTAAGAGAAGAGAATTTCTAATTCTGAGAAATTTCTAATTATTGAAACATACTATGCACTTGAAGAAAGTAGCGAACCATTAACAACACCCAAATGTTCCTAAGTTTGACATGTAGGAACGACTACTGCGCATGACGTTGATTATTGGTACCTATTCCACGCTATAAGTTAAATTGATAGGTTACACACCAGTATATTTCGTCGCATTTTATTTGAGACTCGAATTGTGGTACGCGTTACCGGAACCCCCATCTTAAAAGATTATAAACGAAGAAGATGAAGAGGCTTAAATATTGTTACCTGCTCGTTGTGACAGGAAATTTACATATATTAAATGGACCGAACTTAGGGTACTTAGACAACAACAGGGGCTTCAAGAACTTATAAACTTGGAAAGAACTTATTTTCATTGATGAGTCTTGGTGTAAATTGAAATTACATAATAACGAGGTAAAATTGTCTTAACGGTGGGTAAGACAGGGATTGAAAAGATATTTAAAGAAATGGTGTATTAAAATAAATTCATTTTACTCTGATTTTGACAATTCTTCGTTTCATGATTTTAAAAATGTGGCCACCTTGATTAAACAGAGAACTTAAAATAAATCAAGAAGCAGGTTCAGATGATGAAATGGCAGTGGATGAAGATATGGAGTATGGCGACGAAGGAGAATTAGATGAGGCAGAATTGGTAGAAGTCGACGACATATAACCTGCATCGCAATGGCCTAGACACCATATCAAAAAAGTGATAAGGATATGATTTTAAATTTTTTCCATGGTATAAAAAAGATAAATTTGCCTGTGATCATTTAAAAAATCCGGTACTGTCCAAATATCCCAGACGACCATTCGAAACCATCTCTTAATCGGCAATAAAGCACTTCACCTTTACCCATTCAACAAATAATGTATGGCCTTTTATTGGGATGTCTTGTACCAAGTTTATTGTAATTTTGTCTCAAATAAAATGCGACATACTATACAGTTCACGAACCACTCTTTCGTTGACAAGTGAAGTGGTTGGCACTTTAAATGTAAATTTCTTAGACTTAAAACATATCTGGAATAGAAAAAGAGCCCAACGCTTCAAAATACTCTGGTCTTTCTTTTGACGTACCATGTTTCAATTTTATAGTGTCATTTTATTATATTCTGCATTATCCTAGAATTCGACACAACTCAGTTCAGTACCTTTTCGGGACAATACCGTCCCAGTTCTAGTCTTCTTCTCGTACGCTCGTAGTCCCCAAGATCCTTTGGCTGTACAGATCTGGGCACAGTATGGATCTACAGGTCCATCAAGAGCTGTAGACACCAAACCCCTATATCTTGTTGTGTTCAGATTCCAATGACAGCTTCTTCACCCCCTTACCTTTTACCTTCCAGGAAAGTCTTCCGCAGACGCCCTGGCAACCGCCCTGTCGAGGGACGAGTCCGCCCTCTCGCAGCCGCCGACGCCGCCTTCGACGCCCCTCAGCCCGAGGTCCTCCGAGCAGCAGCCGCAGCAGCGTCCCTCGAGCGTAGCGAACCAAACCACGTCTAGTCAGAAAATACCTCAATCGCCTCTCGTCTCGGGTAACCAGGCGCAGAGCTCGCCTCTGAACCTCGGCAAGAGGACGGCCTCGTCCTCGTCCTCGAACGACGCGTGCGTCAACTTCTCTTCCTCGTCGTCCGCCGCACAGCAGCTGCACCAACAGCAGCAGCACCTGCTAGTCGACTTTCCCTACAGCAGCGCCGAGCTCGAGGCGATCAGGAACAAGATCAGCGAGGACATGCTCCAGGACCAAAAGAATGCCTACGGTGGGCGGGTAAGTTTCTGAAGTGTCCTTAGGTAGTAAACCTTAATATGACCAAACCAAAATCAATTGATTTAAGGAACATGCAATGTCTTGTTCTCCTATTTTTGGTCACTGGTCCATTGGTGACCAAGGAATCTATGATACCTCTTCCTTCTTCTTCTGTAGGTTAACCACTTACCTGGTTATGAAATTGTAATATTGCCTTACGATCACCAGTCTTTAAAGGCACTAGATTTAGAAAGTTGGACAAGCTCCTCTTCGTCAATACCTGCATTCACCAATCAATGGAATTACAATATGTAAAATGCCTCGTGCTCCTTCTGTTGTTCCATAAAACGATATAAAAGAGGAGAAGGACTCTACATTATCTGTGATCTTTATACCATCTTGAGAAACTTGAAAATCTTTCTCCACCATAGTTACTCCTCAATGAACTTATCATTTAGAAAATCTGAAATGCTTCCCCTTTCGGCTCCTTTTAACTCGCTTTATGGAATTCGCATTATTTTTCTTTCGTTTCTTTTACGAATCTTATAAGTACTAGTTTTAATGGATCTGGGGTATCTTCCTCTGTTTCTACTTCTTCTCTTCGGAAAATCGGTATATCGTTTCTTTTCCATTGACACCAGACTGGAGCTTTAAGAAATATGGAAATTTTTGTCACCTTCTAAAAAAACGTAGAGTAAGCTAATGCCATAACTGTAGCCCATGGGAGTATAAGCGCGGATGGATCTAGAGTTTCTTCCTCTGTTTCTACTTCTTCTCTTCAGAAAATCTTGTATCGTTTCTTTTCCATTGACACCAGTCTGGAGCTTTAAGAATTCAGGGAATTTTTGTCACCTTCTAAAGAAATGTAGAGTATGCTAATGCCATAACTGTAGTCCATGGGGGTATAGACGATCGCCTACGTTGACGGCTGCCCTATTCCTGTCCAATCTGCCTTACCTTCTATTCCTTTTGTTCTATAGAAGATAAACTTAAAATAAGTGGGTTTAAAGAATCTGCACTATTTTTTCTCTTTTTCTTATACATTCAGCAACCCTGGATTTTTGGGTTTAAAGGCTCTGAACTGCCTTCTCCCTTTCTTCTTTATTAGCCACTTGATGGGTTTATGACATGTGGAGTTCCTCCCCAAATATCCCCAAAAGGGATATTTTCTCCTCTATGGTCGGATTTTGGTACCTTCGTTCAGAGAACATTGAGTATCTTCTGCTTTTTGCACTTTTACTGTATGTTCACCGATCCATGGTTTCTTCTGGAATTTTTTCTCCTCTATGGTCATGGTCCACAGACCACATGGCAACATTCTTTTTAATTTTTGAGTTTCAATTGTTGTCATTAAATTCAAATTATGAATATAATATCGTAGTTTCCAATTATTGAATTAGTAAATGCAATTAAATTTAAATTTTCCACTTCACTTTACTCTGGAAAACGGCTGGTCTTAACAACGTATTTTACATTTCTCTGTTGTTGTATTCTGCGTGTCCTCCATTAATTGTTATCTTCATGTCGAAATACGAACGTAATTCCCTCGGAATAATCGCGCGTTAATCATTCGGATTGTTCTGAAAAATCCCTCCTTTCCGACAATTAAACACGAGAGGATCGTTTGTTTTCGTACAAAAACGCGATAAACTCCGTTTTCCTTCGAACGACCGTAATTATAACGAAATTAAGAAGTATCCTAGCCTCTCTCACGGTTACCATTAATATCCAAATCTCTCGTTCCGTTTTGACGGTCAGATTTTAAGAAGATAGTCCGCCGTGACAGAAATTCACAATGGGTGTACGTGTTTATTTCTTCCAGGGCATTTTCCCGGCCAATCTTCTTCCGTTCTGTCCGTTATCAAAGACTGATTCGTCCAGCCCGCCGCCGATGGAACAAAGCCCGTTGAACGGTGAGTGAAAAATAAATATTTTCTTCATTTTGAGCGAGCAGATTATGCGTACCTGTGTATACTAGAATCTGTTTATACTCTTTCCAGACTCAATCTAAGGATATTTTAAGAATGTTAGGCCTTTTAATCAGCAATCGATTTAGTTATCCATATGTTGTCAAATTGTTACGTCATAGCACGAGAGTGGGATCGTGACGTAATCGCTATGAATTAGGCACCAGCTACCTGCTTTGATACATCAACGGAGCACGTAGCAGAAGTTTTTCTCACTTTTTTCTTTGGAATTGTCTTTGAACTTAATATTAATTTTCTGAATGTATATACATACATTTACAAATATATTAAACAACAGTAGATTTGCATTAAAAATATAACAAAACTATTATTATATATCCTGTTATCCCCTGGGATAAGGGTTTGTATGCAGTTCGTGTATTTATTTTCAGGCAAAATGTATAGGGATGGGATAGTGTTAAGTGGTGGCCAATTTATGCACATCCAACTCTGTGTCACGTAAATATACCTGATAGTACAATGTGGATGACTTAAATTGAGTTTGAGTAGAGAATACAGAGGAGTGTAATTGTTTTGTTTGTTTTGAAAAGAAGTATATTATCTTAAGCGACAAAAACATTTTAGTGGTTTGAAAATAATATGATGCATTTTACTCAATTTATTAGCATATTGAGGTCCAGGTTACCTTAAGTATGACTATATCAACAACCAACTTAAAACACTTTAAATTATGATTGTATGTTGTGTTACTTAACACCGCCATATATGGCCTGTGGCACAACCAACAAATTACTCATTATTCATAACACGAAACATTTGAATTTTGATTAAAACTGTTTTATGCTCGGCTTACTTAGACTATTTTTATACTAAATCTGATATTCCAAAACGCTATACGCTGCACGCCTCTGTGTAAATGATTCTCCCATTGGTATCACGCACCTACTGGTAATGATAATTAATGTAATAACAAGTGTAGAAAATGTCTACTCGTCTATACTAACCCTTAGTATCCATCTCTGCAGCATTACTCCATTGACCAGTTGGCCAGGGAAGCCCAACACGCTGGGCAAATATGATCAGATGCCCAAGTATGTAATAGTAATGCAAATGAATGGCCAATGAAAACTTTTGGTTTACCGTCTCTCTGGTATCTGTTATGCTCCTGAGGGAGTATTCTTCTATATCCATCCTAGGATATTAAAGTAACAGAATCTGACATCTAATCGGTAACCAGGATGTCCTGGGGCATGCCGCAATCTAACTTTTACAGGATTGTAAAATCCTGATGGATCAGAACCGGATTTTGGAGAGTATTGGAGATGGAATCTGATGGATAACGAAATATCTATCAGAGATGGAACATTTTATAGACAAATTTTGGAGTTCTATAGTATCTTAGCAGAATAAAATATAGCTGTCAATCCACCGTGTATAAGACAGAAATTCAAACCAATGAGAAACTTTATTATGACAGAAAGTCAGTCATACATCGATTCTTAACAAATCCAATTTCGTTAGATTCAGTGTTAAAAGTGCCTACTCCTCTATAAACTCAAGTAAAGAAAATCAGACACTCACGGTACAAATGACGCAAGGACGGGCACTCGATCTATGTGTACAAATGGTTTTCGGTTCAGAGAAAACTGACAAAGACAGAAAAAGGTGAACTCGTTTACGACGTCGCGAACTAAAAGGTGCACGCTCGCTTACGATTCTCCGGATTCGTTCGAAGTTGATGGAGTCCTCGGGACTGGCGACTCTCCAAATCTCCTGGAAACTGATGGAGTCCTCAAAGGGGACTGTGCCTTCTCCACTTACTTAACGCTGCCAAACTTTTTCTGTCAATTTTCCAATCACATGACAGCAGTCTCAATGCACGAATCGAGGATCCAATCCAGAAGTCAAAAAAATTGTTACATGCAGCTATGATACTAGACTTGGAACGATTACTATCATTAATTTGGTACTAAGTGGGGCATGAAGCATAAATGTGTGTCATGGATATAATTCTGAAGTGTTATGCAAGAGGGCAGGGAAAAACCTCCACTGCACAAATATAACATTAGACTTTTGTTGAGGTGAAATTTTTTCAACCAGTCTGAGTGTTAAACGGCTGATATTATGACTGTTGTTTAATTTCTCATGAAACTAATATTATAAGAGGGGTTTGGTTGGGATAAAAGTACTAGTACTTCCTTAAAGTGAGTACTTTATTGGATACGTGCGAAAAAATTTAACCATAGCGTTTACAAAAGAATTCCTTTTCTAAGAAAAACCAAGCCGCGCCATGCAACCTAACCTAATCTATAAGTATGGTGGTCGGTCCTAATCTAAGCATGGCTGGTTGCTCTGATGCAGGTAGTCGCTACACTCGTAAAATTATGCAGCGATGTGTTCGAATAGAAGAAGAATTGATCTCGAAAGTAATGTAACAGTAAAGTTTTATCGTTTAATTTAAGAAATATCGTGATTTATATGTGTTACCGCGATGTCTCGTGTGAAAAGTAGTGACTTACTTGTAGAAGAGACTAAATATAATCGTAGGATATGAAATCGGTGTCTATTCGTTATTGCAGGTAGCTCTGGAGGTTGGCAAATTGGCGAATTATGGAAAAATGGAGATAAAGTGAAATTTTTTCTCAATAAGTAGAAGTAAATGCAAAGAACGAGGAATGTCATCGTTTTATACGGTTTTCAATTGACCAGTTGTGATTTTTAAACTAACAACCTCCTATGGAAAAGCGTATTCTCTACAAACCATAAATTTCCGCAAAGTGTAATTGGTGTTTCTGAACTAGTTATCTATAGTACTTTCTAGTCATATATCATTCGTCCAATTTCGTTTCCCCAGTTCAGTCTCAGCACACTCGACAGAAATGGGGAAAGTAACAGGGGTTAGGTACTTACTTAGTCAGGAAAGGGTTGTAAAACTCTGCTTCCCCTTTGCCTTGAGAGTTTCTAAATGACCCTTCGCGTTTTGACCCTAAATATGCATCTTTTAGGGAAAATTTAGGAAGAGCTTGGAACCCTATTACTGCAGCAAAACATAACCCCCTTACACCCTTAAGAACATACTTGGACGCGCGGGTAAGTGATGCGCCGACCCTTGCGTTGATTGAGATCTAAGTTTTCGGTGTCGATTTATTTAAGTTTCGCCTCGATGTCGTCATCCTCCCTCGAGCTGTAAAGTTTACGAGTTGTCAGTACCGCCTCCGTTTAACTAACTAGTCGCTGATAGGAATGGTGTTTCGCGGAATTAATGGTTATGTGTCGTGTCAAATAAAACAATAGAAATGGAATAGTTTTCCCCGAAGAACTTGAGGGAAATCGTAAAACGAAAAAGAGAGTACGCGTAGAGAGAGTGTGTGTGTGTCTGGTGTTTAGTACTTCTCGGCAACTAAACGTTTTATAATATGTCGCGTACGGTGCCATAAAATAGACATTATACATGGATCTGGGCATAAAGTTACAATGTATTTCTATAGAAAATTAAATTTTACGATATTATTTATTTGTATTTATTTACGGACATAAATTTCAATCAAAGTGGTGTACGTGCACTCGCTCGTACGCGTTCTGCGGATGTGTGCGCGTAAAGTTCGTATCAATGTAACAATTAATGGGCCCCGTTTCGCCCGACGAAAAAATCGCTCTTTATCGTAAAGTATGTCCGTTACGACTCTTTAAAATCGAGATAATCAGCGACCTTTTCATAGGAGTCGGCTATAAAATAAATCCAAGATACCTACTCGCGTCTTACATTGTTAACGGCAATTAAATCAACACTTGATTCGACGCGCCCCCCTTGGAAGTTCACCATTACTACAAACTTCGAAATATCCTCTTAAATTGAAAGAGGGGTGATTGGTGACGCTCTTAGCACTTATAACTCTTCTCTTGTTGAGATGAATATTTTTCTGGCACAATTTTGAGGTTATTACGATGACAATGAATTTGACCCTTTAAGTAATGACCACGCGTGCGTTAGAAATCGATGGAATTGCCAAACCTTAAGTATGAGGTGGCCCCATTGATTTGGCCCCAATTCGATGAACAACACATGGTCCATCTAAGTTCACCATCACCGTAAACGTCACCTCTTAAGGATGATCACAAGCACACTTGGGCTTTTAGCACACCTTTTAACTACCTAAAAAAGTCTTTAGAGCAAAAATGAAAAGCTGTTAACATATTTTTATTTTCTCATATCGTATTGTAAGGGAGTCGACTTTGGAATTTGAATTATCGGTGTGTTTAGACGTTCTATGGTCTCCTGAGTCCAAAAAACATGTTTTGGAAAATGTGTGTGTGTGTGTGTGTGTGTGTCTGTGGTAAATTTTTCTTGGAAATTAAAAATAACGAACCTTTCGTACTTCATATTTAGACTTTATACCATATCAGATTATCCGAATAAATACAGGGTGTTTGGTAAACATGCGGCAAAAATTTAAAGGGTTATTCCTTGGACTATTCTAAGAATATTTTATTCTTTGATGATTTTTAAAAAAAACCGCTTCATTTCGAAGATATAGGGGGAAAAAATTTGCAAAAGTACCAACAATTCATTATCAAAAAGTACATGTTAAGTTGCTTAATCTACAATAACTGTTCAAAATGACTTTCTCCAGCTTTGATACAAACATTCAATCTTCTCACCATTGACTGCCGAACTATTTCAAACACACCAGGTTCGTTTCTAATTGAGTAACACCCGGCAATTATCCGATTTCGCTAGTCGTCCAAATTTTCGGTAAACTTTTAGATAACCCCATAAGAAACAATCTGGGGGGTTTAAATCCGGGGATTAAGCAGGCCATGCGTGTGGTCTACCTCAGCTTAACATGTACTTTTTGATATTAAAATGTTGTTACTGTCGCAAATATTTTTCACTCTCCGAAATCTCCGAAATGAAGCAGTTTTTGAAAAATCATCAAAAAACCGAATAGTTTTAGCATGTTTACCAAACACCCTGTGTATTAAAAATTTTGAAATACAGTCCAGGCCAAGAATTTTAGTTAAATGAGTAATATGAGCAATTTGAAGAGTAGTAAAATTCATGATAGAATTGAAATAAAGCAATGAGTTCCCCATTCCTGCATACACACTCTTTGGGATTATCACTGGCACTCTTGGGGGCTAATAGATTTTTGTAATTATTCCTATGATAGTTTGCTTGGCTCTTTAAGATAAATGTATTGTGTCATATCGCCAATCTCCAATACTTTCGTTTCGTCGAGATTCGAATAATTCCGAAGAGTAATTTATTGAATAAAGTAGCACCTTAAAACGGAAGAAGTAACGGTGTTCCAAATAATATACGACATCACTCCGGTGCGAAATAATATCGGTGTTTTTTCTTCTTGTGTTACTACCATCTCCTCTGTTGTCTTCGGTAATATCTGATGTTGACCCATAATAACTATAATTAGAAATCGCCTTGTATAACAGAAATACTGAACTAAAAGCAAATGTAAAATTTGATTAATAATACGGTGTGTGCGTGTGTGTGCGCGCTGTCATAAAAGACGTAGTTTAAAAACTAGTTTTCGTCTCGTTGAAAAACCTCTCATCGAAGTTTAATGTACACTAAATCACATTTTATTATTATTTCAGAACATTTATAACATATCGTTTTATTTGTTCCATATATCGCTGGAATTACATTAAACATTGTATATAGCGCGACATTAATTTTTTAATCGGCCGTTCAGGGAACCCCATTATGTGAGAAAAATGTGGGGCCTCGTATTGTGTATTATTCCGCGATATCTCGAATATTCGGTGATAACTTTTAATTGGTGCAGAAATTGTACTACCGTAAACGGAATCCTACCGTTTAATTGGCTGTTTTTCCAAAAACTTTCCAGAACTTGGCTCTCTGAAAAACGAATAGTTATAGTAGATATTTTTCAGATGTCTGCTTTATAATAATTACCAAATATTTGTAAAATATCATTGCTTAACATCGACACTGCGTAAATTGCTCATTCAGAACTAATTACCCAAAAAATTTGATCCATCAATCAATTTACAGGAGCAGATAAAATCTTTGAATTGTGATAACCTGCGCAGGCGTTGTCGATATCTGGATCCATAAGAACCAATTTCATGCTGAATTTGAGGAACAGCACTTGAAGATTTTGTATTAAAAAGTTTGGGCAATTATATCACCCTAACCTAACCCACATAGAAAAACAAGTAAAAGAGAGCCAACTCTATGCTTTTAAAGTTCAACGTGTGGCTCCCCTGCTCAGACTTATGAACTAAACATGCTTTGGCGGGAAATTTGTATTTAATGCTTATATTTTTGCCAGATATTTCCGACACATCAATTAGCTCGAGAAAATAACTGTCAACCCCCAATAAGCTGTGAATTTCGGTTTCAGTTTTCGTTTAGTTTACTAATATATCGACAGTTAGAGTAATGGGGATAACCAGATTATTAAACGTGTATCACAATAATACATATTCTTTTGTGGAAAGGTTTATAAAGTGTGATACACGTGACTACCATTTTTCTGGATTATCTATTGTAATATATTACAGATAAATAATAACTGTTTGGAATAACAATTATTCCGTAGTAGTATTTATTTAGTTAGAGGTTTTTTAGTCGTTTACATGTTTTATTCGTTTTACATTTGTTTTATTCGACAGTAAAGGACAACATGTATGGTTAAAAGCTTCAAAAAAATTCCAGGATATTTATGAAACGTGATATAGAAAAACTTAAAACATTCCAGAAACCATTAAAGATACACAATAATAGTGTAAATACTATAAAAATAACAAGAAATATTGAAACTGTAATTATTAATTTGCCTGTCCGAAATAAGATAATAAATTTCCCAAGACCTATCAACTATGAAGGAATAAATTAATAATATACTTATGCTAAAAGTATTCAAATGAAATACTAATATATTGAATAAAATAATATAGTAAAGCATAAAGTTGTTTCTAGCAAAATTTTATAAGAGAGAACTTCTCTTCCTGCAGTATGGTCTTTGGCTATATAAATAACCTTCTGATTTTTATATAACATTTTCTTAACACAATATTCACTATGATCTTTTTTAAAATGGGTCGAACTTAGTAATGTGTAGTTTGTAGTAGTAGTCTTAGTAATGTGCGGTATACGTAATAAAATGAAATGAAGGTGATCAGAGACAAAATTGAGAATTTTCAACCTCTAAGTAGCCCTAAAATAATGTCATGCGCAGTGACGATATGAAGACGCAGACCTGAAACGCAGTTGTCACTATACCCTTTAAACCTGGACAAGGTTTTCCTGGACAAGACCCCGTTTGTACTCGCTACAAATGTTACCATAGCTACGCACCAAGCGAAAATTATCATACAGTGAAGTTGGCTCACTAGGATTTATGAAAAAACTTTCTAAATCATTTAAAAATAGCCGTTGCCCTCGCGGCTTCGCTCGCTGACTAACAGTTACTACTCGAATTAGCATTTACATTGTACATAATATTTAACGCACTAATCGCAATATCATATCCTAAACAGAAAGGGTACTTTGCGTGTGTTACAAAAACATTCAAAGATATAATATAATTGAGTCATTCGCTTTCGCCTTTTACATACATGTTAACAATCAATTGGAAAATTTGACACTTTTTTCATTGCTGAAATACCCATTTGTACCAATTCACCTAACGATCTACCTACAATGGTATACAAATTTATACATTGCAGCGCCCTCTTGCGAGTTTAACTCTGGCGAGTTAAACTAAAGTTAATAGCACCGAAATATTCTACGTACTCAAATATCTATTTGTACCAATTTCCATTGCTATCGGTTGAACGGTATAGAAGTTGATATACTGCAGTGCCCTCTGATGGTGAGTTAAAATAAAGTTAACAGCACCAAAATATTCTACGTCCTCAAATAAATAAAACCACGATAAACCTCTAAACACATATCAAAATACACGTAACACGTTTTTGCTGTTGTGAAAGAAACCGTAATTGTATATGATTTAATGTCAATCTATCCATACTGTCAATATTTTTGAAGTTATCAATTGCTGGCTGAACGACTGAACGTCAACCTTTCAGTTTGTTTTCAATATATTGAAAACTTCTCACAGTCATCTGTCTCATTCACTCATTTTCTTTTATACAAACCATGTCCTGACAATAATGAACGCAAAAAAAAAGAATTATCTAATTTCGTGCAGTCATTCGGAAATTATGCGCGTACATACATTTCTACGATCCATTTTTATTTATATAGATGTCGCTGCCATCATCTTCACAATTTCAACCTCAGCTATGATTATCTTTCTAAAGTGTTGAGGTGTCAGTGACCATGTTGACATATGACGCCATATTTTCTACTGGGTTCTGATTAAAGGTACGCTTTCTTAAAAATTGAAACCTGCATCTCGACACACTTCCTGGATCATAAGTATTCCTTGAATCTTAGTAATCCAACCAACTCGAGCCTTTGGTTCAGATCCAGAAACGGGGTCGATTTATCGCCAACTTCCCAACTTCGACATGTTATGCCAAAATTTAGTACGTACGAGATATGTGTACGAGGTACATATTCGTGGCATTTGTACTAATTATACGTTCGCGGTATGCGTAAAAAGGATATATATGAGTTACATTTATGCGGCGGTGAGAATGAGATGGCGATGTATTTAGTTCCATTTCTGGATTAACCTTGGTTGAAGAGTGTCTCGTTTACAATTGAGTAAACTCTGTTAACCATTATTTCTCTATGAACAATTCGACAGCAAACATGAGACATTTTGAATTTTTGACGATGTGCGCATGCGTTGCTTAACACCACCATTTTTGGGGTTGGCAGGGTAAGGTCTTGATATTACGCTTGTTAAAAAGAACCCAGCGTAATATATGAAAAACCAACACTACACATGAAAAACTTTGAATTTAGACGACAGGCGCATGCGCTGCTTAACACCGCCATTTGCGGGTTGTGGGAATTGTGAGTTTGAAGGTGCCATTTGTATTTGTTGATCAACACAGGAAAAAATCTGAAACGGCCCGAATTTATTCAATTCATGAGCGTATTAGGGCTAAAGTTAAATTAATTTAGGGAATCTATTCGAGCTAATCCAACAAAACCATTAATTATAATTGTAAACGAAAATTTGATATTAAAATGTTCAGTTGATTATGAAATAGGTGAATATGATATGAATGTGGGAACGCCACCCTCAGCGCGTCTCTAGAAAACCCAACGTATTCATTTACGAACCCATCTAGTTTTATTAAATTTCTTTTCACTCGCTACTCACCTCCGGAGCTTGTCCCGATAAACGGACGATTGTTTTATTTAGGTTAATCGAGCGTAACAATAAAGAGTAATTGTAAAAGCTAATAGTGGCATAAAACGCTCTCAAAACGGCCGTTTTCCATACCAGCTCATAATGCTATGATTGAGCGGGTTTATGAAATTTTATGAATAATAAAAAGTACTAAATTGGTTAAATTGACGTTCAATTGTCGTGAGAGTACAGACCCGCTATGATTTTATTGGATTCAATTTGTAGTGATTATCTTTCATCATATATTCAACAACATGCTACTCGAAAACACATACGGAGAGAGAAAGAGATAGAAGGAGAGAGAGAGAGGAAGAGAGGGAGGCTGCGTCCTTTTCTCTCTCTCTCTCTCTCTCTTTCTCTCTTTCTCTCTCTCTCTTTCTAGGCAATCTGTATATGTGAACTGGTGAACTTAAATCATGGCGGCTAGTAGATTTAATATTTCCTTTTTTAGACAACGGCATGCTATATGTTTATACATCAAAATCAATTTAAAACGGTTGACGTTACTTAACTATAATGTTGGCGGTAATTTACGCTCTCGTCGGTTTATTTCCTCCGAGGTTTTATTTTTGAAAAAAAATTAACCACTTATTCCAATTACTATTTTAAATCACAACAACACGAGTATCGCCCGTCCATCCGCCGTCGATGTGGTTTTTTAGGGCAAAACGTAATTATTAAGTCATGTGGAACTTGGCAGAAGTGCGAACGCTAACTGAAATAAACCGTTTAACCTTTTTCGTGATAATTTTAAATTTTAATTACCTCGGAGCGGATCCTAGAGAGAGAGAGAGAGAGAGAAAGAGAGGCAGAGCGAGAGATCGGCGCACTTTTGTTGTATGTATCAATGTTTAAAATCTAATTAAAGAGCATAATACCGCAAGTTTGCGCCAAGTGAACGCGGGCATTTTTTTAATTTCAAATGTTAAATTTTTGGCTGCAGTCGGAGACTTGAAATTCTATTTGATCAGAATTTTCTCGTCTAAAATAGATTTTGTTCTAGTCGACTTTGTTCGCACTTTTCTCGAAATGTAACGTGCTCACGCACTCTCCCTCTTTTCTCTCTCGCGCGCTCTTCCTCTTTCTCACTCACGCACAAAAGTTGTATGGAGACGAGATTTCCGGTTAAGATTTTCGACAAAATTACTTATCGTCAGTTTCCGTTTGGGATCGCGTCGCATGTTTCCAGTTTAAGTAAAACCTCGGGACTTATCACAAAAAAAAATGAATTAAACGAAATTTAACCGGATGCAAGTGAAGAAAAATTATTTTTCCAATGCGCTTTTGAACGAGGAATCAACTTAAACGTTAAATTAATTACTGAATTTCGATTATTTTACAACTGCCATTCAGTTGACACGTCGTTTTAACTAAACTTTCAATTAATGTGCTTTAAAAATTAGTATTTTTATTGGTTAATTAAATAATGGATTAATTTACAACAGGAAATTAAATCACCCGTTAAGTTATTGAAGTAAGTCAGGTTAAGTTCATTATCTATTGATTCAGTTAACCGATTGTGTTAACTGGACTTTGCGTTTATACAGCCAAGAGAGAGAAGATTCAGTTCTCGTAACCAGGCCCATACGTATATTAAATTGTTGAATCTGACTCCGCCATCGAGAATTTCCTTATATGTTTTTGAAAAATCAAGAAAATAGATCTATAATCACAAAAATTTTGGTTTATAGTATTTTCTCTCTCTGTGTGTATATATATATATATATATATATATATATATATATATATATATATATATATATATACAGTCAAACTTGTGTAACTCAAATATATACCCAATATTGAAAGCAAGCTTTGCTTTAAGTGACTTATTTTTATGTGAATTGGTTCTCGTAACTCGAATTTCTCGAAGACGAATTTTCCCTTAACTCGAAGTAGGGGCAGGGCCGGGAAAATCATCAAAGAATTAAATATTCTTAGAATAGTCCTAGGAATAACTCCTTAAATTTTTGTCCCATGTTTACCAAAAACCCTGTATATGTAAATGTCAAAAATGTACGAAGTACCATTGATAATATTTTCAATAACCAAAAGTTCAACGCCCTGCATCAGATATACCAAGCGTTACCGGACTAACATTCACTAGACTCGCTTTGTTATTTTTATTAACTCTATACTCACCTGACTTTTTGGACGCTTATATGAAAACACCCTGTATTTCTATCTATTTTTACTTGCTGAATTCGCATCCTATCACAAAACCCATAAGTCTTTTAATATTGTGACTAGATCCATATATTTGTATGTATTTTGTAATAATAATAATAATCATAAATCGCTTGTATGTTGCACTGTAAATATAACAAAGGAAATTAACATTTAAATATAACAAAGGAAATTAACATATGGGGAGACAAATTCCGAGCTATCCTTACTTAACTTCCCCCACGTAAAATAATACATTGCCACCATTTCTGTTTAATCTGGAAATATTTTAAAAACACGTATTAATAATAATTATAATTTAAAAGATTATAATTTAAAGATATGTATTTGAGAAAAAAAGGAAGATAGAGAAAAAGAAACTTAAGAAGAGAGTAGGAGGAGAAGCAACAAAAATTTAAATGTAATTACAAAATTAAATTCATATGCAATATGTGCAGTGCAACAGAGATTAACACGTTAAATTGTTATTTATTTCAAATTAATTTCAATCTAATCTTAGGGTTGCGATCATATGGCAAGTTGCTCCTGCACACATTAATGAGATAGGCCTTGTATATTTTTTTGTCAAATATTGAACAGTTCGCATTTTAAATTTTAGCGGGATCGAATTGTGTTTAAACTTTTTTGAATTCACGTAGAAAGAAAACCTTTCTAAAGTCTTTGGGTTTCCCAAAGTGATGGAAATAATGAATTCCTTGGCAAAATTAGGCGAACAAGTCTGAGTTTTCTGAAACACGTAAATTTGTGAAATTGCTAATTTTTAAAGTCCACAAGTGTTTTGCCACTGTGATTAGATGTTCCGTTTTCTTTTAAAATTACAAAAAAATGGATATTGCTATTTTTTAAATAAGTTTTATAAAACCCACAAATACTTTGATATTCTGTTGAATCCGAATCCGATAACAGGATTGGCAGAACGAGCCTGATTTTTTTTTTTTTTTGAAAACACTAAAATATATCTAAATTCACGAAATGACCTGTGTTTATTAAACCCAGAAATATTTTGACATTGTGACGAGTTCCATATGTTTCTATGAATTTTGACTTTCTGAATATGAATCCGATGACAGAATTGGTCGAACAAACCTTAATTTTTTGAAATGCATGAGAAAAATGTTCAAATTAATGTGCATAATTAATTTGCATTCTCTCATAAACAGAAATCTTTAAACCCACAAATATTTTAATATTGTGACTAGATATTTAAAGATACTTCGATGTATTTGGAATTTCTTCATCTGGATCTTACAAAATTTGGCTAGCAAGTCTGAGTTCTACCACACAAAAAATTGTTCTAAATTAAGGGATTTGCTGCTTTTGTGAATAGGTTTCATAAAGCAAATATTATGATGCCTTGATTAAATCCATAAATTTGTGTTTTGACTGAATCCGATAATTCCCAAGATATTTTTCGAACGATTCTAAGAATTTTCTGACAAATTCTGATCAGCTGTGCCACTTCTGACACAGAGTGAGCGGTGCACAATAAATAAAACTATTTCTAGTCCCTAAATCCAAGAATTTGTGGTGTTAGTACGATTTTTGGTTAAATCAGCTTTTGGCCTACTATTTTTGGGGGTTTGGGGTTTACTTCTCTGCAAGCCCACAATTTTTTTGCGATTTCTTCACTTTCTTTGGGTTTTCTCAAAAATCCAGACGTGTACGTTCAATTCTAAAGCAGAATTCGTATATATCTGGTCAAAATACGTAGACATTATGGATCATCAGATGTAAACATTTGTATATTTCATTAATTCTATTTAACAGTAAGTAGGTTTCTTTATTAGTTTTGACCAATTATTCGGGTTAATTTAGTTCAATTCCCACACCGGATTTAGAAAGGCCGAATAAATAAAAACGTCGTATAGTCACCAGGTAAAAAATTTGTGATTTTTATGGGTATATTTTCATGAAATCGAGATTTTTTGTGATTTATTTTTTTTTGTTTTTTTCTCAAAAATATGAACTAGCATTTTATACCTACCTCTGCTTACCGCGTTAGAATAAATATTGTTATTAACTAATTACACCATCGCATGTTATACTGTTATTATGGAGGACTAGGACTAGAAATAGAGCAAAATGGCATCGATTTAGCATTTTGTACTTTTGGCCTAGGATAAAAGTACCCATAAAAGTACGATGTTTAAAAGCTCATACACACCTACAATCAAATATGTCTTATAAGAGATTATGGGAACTAAATTTGAAAAATGGAAACGACGGTTGAGGTTTAAGTTTCTGTAAAATTCCTCTGTCATGATTTGTGCAGAGTATTCTTCGAGGACGGAATAAAAGTAGTTCCTAATCTATAAAAGCGAACTCACACGTGTTAAATTTAAATATAACAAAAAGCAGCAAAATAAAAGGGTTTAGAATTTCAAATTTCATATAAAAGGGTCTCGTAATACAAAAAACTACCTTATTTATCTTCTCTCTAACCCTTTAAAATATATCAAATAAAAGAGCTCACATACGTTTTAAGGATTTTAAGGGGCGTACACGTGTAGCGAAGGGCCAGAATTAATGGGTGAAGTTCGAATGTACGTCTGGTCGACTGGACCGCGTACAGCTGCACAAATTAAAACGTCGCATTAAAACTTTGAAGAGACTGCGAATAAAGAGGCGATCCGATGCTTTTTTTTCGGAATCTACGTTTAAGTAGAGCGGCAGCCGTTTCTCCAAGGGTTTATTTTAAATACGTAAACTGGGGGTACCCCGATGTTGCAGCACACAAAAGGGTTACGGACTACCGATTTTTTAACAACCTCAAATTTGTATTATTCACGTTCGGATCGGCTTTTATACGTGCGGATGGGCTCCGATCATAACAAATCTAAAAGGAGCCTGAAACTGCTTTTATTTATTATTGCCGCTACTACCATTCGATATTAGTACAAATTAGAAAATATAAATCACACCTTTGCTTTAGATAACTAATGTATTACACCTAAACTGTTTTATGAAACAGGTTTGCCTTTCATAATATAAGTACTGCTATCAGTAGGTGTGTGCACTTTCCTATATTTGAAATCATTTCTATATTGGAATCCTTTGCGCAATTCCAGGTTTCTTTGCATTTTTCAAAAAAAAAACGAGTAGACTAAAAAATAACCCAAAAAACCCGAATTCCTCTTTCCGAGGGAATGAAACAGGGGGGAAATTTATTTTTCGCTTGTTTTTAATGAAATTCAACACTCGTCATAGTAGCGTAAATTTAAACAAAAAATTCAGAAGTGCTCATGAAAGAATTGAATATAAGCATCATCGAAAAAGATAATATAAAGCTAATGCACAATTACATTTCCTATGGAAATTCAACAAAAATATTTTGGAAATTTAGCATATATCAGATTCAAAATTTTGAATTAAATTCATACTTGGAGTGTAGTAAAGGTTCACATGAACTCAGGTTATGAATAAAGTTGGCTGCATCAGAAATTTAAGAAAATTCAAAAATACGGCGTCTCCTATTTTGAAAAAAAAATGATTTTGGAATTTAATACGTTGATATCAATATATAAGACACCTCAATTGAATTTCGTACATCAGAAGGGTTTGCATATTTAGTGCATATTTGCATATTTTTCAAATATAGGCAATTTAACTTATGCATCCCATAATTTTTGAAAATTTTGAGTTTTATTTTAAATTTTTCAGTATTCAACCATCATTCGCCGTTGTAAGGAGTAGATTATATGCTTCAGGTATTAATAAACGCGATTTACCCTATTTACGTTACTTTGTTGTTGCTGTATATTACCTTAGATTACTTATTTGTCGATTTGCAAGGTGAAATGGTGAATGTGATAAAAGTCAGCCAGATTTTACCCTTGTTAATGCTCTAGTTTCCATAATAAAAGTTTTTCGTAAAGAGACCTTTAACAGTACGGTTATAAAAAGATATTGATTTAAAACTTAAATTTGGCCGTCACAATTCGAAATCAGCCCAACACTAAAATTTTTACACACCAAATTCTGCATATGAAAGCAAGTTTGTTTGTATTTCTGGAACAATAAAAAAATTGAAATGGAGAAAGCTGCCACTTAAGCAAAGTGTTAATTTAATAGAAAGTTTTAAAAACAAAATTATGGATCGTCAGCATTTACGCAAATTTGAATACAGTTCTCAAAAAAATAAGGTCATAAAAATAGTTTATGTAGTAAATAATATAACAAGCGGAAATTGTAATGAATTTGAATAAATATTTGTAGTTGCCGATCCAAACATTCCGAATGCACTTCGCTTTAGCATAACAGTCGCTTAATTTGAAGTAGAAAGAACATTTTTGGCGTACAAATTTCTACACACCAATGGTAAGATTACAGTATCGAACATTTAGGTAAACACTTAATTTTATAATTTTTTAATAAGAAAGTCATCATATGAAGTGTATTAAATATGAGGGCATGAAAGGTTTATACAATAAACTTTGACCCGTAGTTGTATATGTAAAATATAAAAATGTTTCAAATAAGCATTTGAAAAAAGCACACAGTGCGAGTCTCGAACATGGAATAAATGCAGTAAATCAAAGACTTTTTTTTTGTTGGAAATATGCTCGGACAGGTCGATTAGTATTCCGAATTGCGCTCTTTTTGATGTAAGAAAATGTTATACAGCGTGTACCAAATTTGGGATATGACGTCATCGACTATTTATTTAAGACAATAGTAAATTTTTTTAAGACTATTTTTAAAGGGAGTATCAAGTTGCACGTGTGTACCAGATATCAAATGTTTATTCCTTGTCGTTTAAAAGATATTCAACAAGCATCAACTAATTCGAAAAATGAAGGAATCCGATTCAACTCAATGAAATAATTCAAGCAGTTTAAAAATGGAATGCCGAGGTATTTGTTTATCATTTTTTGTCAAACTGGGTTGATGTTGTGAATGGCAAACAAAAAAGTTAAATGAAAACAAGTAAGGAGAGCAGCATCGTATCGAGCGAGGATATTTATTGGTTTGTCGTTTTGTTGAAAAATGGAACGAAATGCCGTACTTCACTGAAACCCACATGATAACCCCATGTTAGAGACTCACACTGTATATGAAGACAGTGGAGGGCATATTTTGTACATATTTTCTGAATATTTTAAATAATTTTTTGTGTATATTTTCGAGTCTTACTCACGCATTCAAACCTGTGAACTAAACGTAGTGCTGTTATGTAATGACTAAAATTCACTGTGCCATAAATTTAAGAAAATAATCGAACCCATTTTTTATAATTTTTGTTTTTTTTTTAGGAATTTCGAAATCTTCGATTTTCGACTTATTCGTACCAAAAAATCTTTCTGCAACTCGACACTCGTCAAATCCAAAATTCTGAATTAGTTCAAGTTTAACGAAATAGAGTCTATTTACAAAAGTTTGTATCGTGACTGAAGTTGACCGCACCCTGAATTTAAGACGAAATTTCAAACTATTGTACCGTTCTGCGTGTACTAAACTCCTATAACTTCTTCACAAACTTATACTAATTCTTATACTCAATTTATATCAGATTAATTCGTGTCAGTTTGGCTGTGTGTTGGATGACCTGCCGCCCTTGTGTGATGTTTCTAGCACTTTCGATGATCTGCTGATGGCACATGATACATCTGGAAGTTTCTAGAAATCCCAGATTTGTTTCGATTTGAAAACTTCAGAGTTTTCTGGCTTCATTCAACGGTGTTCCATTCGAGACATGGCGAGACCATTCCATTACACTATTTTACAGAAAGTTGGAACCGTCGAGTTTCTCGATCGATTTGTACCTAAAATTATTTTTGGGATTAGAGTCATCAGATTCAAAACTCTGAATTAAATTGAAGTCTTTTAACTGAAGTCTTTCGTGTGTCAAATTGACCGCACCAGAAAAGAAGAGAAGACAATTTTACAGGAGTAAAATCTACTTTCGATCGTTAGTACTAAAAATTCCTTTTGAAATTTTAACTCGTCAGATTCAAAATTCTAAATAAAGTGCAAGTAGCAAAGCCTTTTCGTGCCATCCCTGCATTAACTTTATTAGAAATTTATGGTGAAAATTCAAAATAAATCAGGGAAGCTTTGAATATTTTATTTTCAAGTAATTCGTACTAAAAACATTTGTATCAAAAGCTCTGTTCGGCGTTTCCAAAGAGGGACCTCGCATATTCGAACTTCATTCAATTTTTATCGTTCCATTTCAACCAATTTGCAACATATAAAAGCGATTGGAAGCGTCGAGCAATTGGAAGTTTTTAACATTTCAACTATTATTCCTCACACGATCACAATTGGTTCTTTTGCCCCTCTCTTCCTCTCTTATATGTATTTGTGTGCCATTAACGAAATATGTATATTCGATATTACAGGTGGCGAGTAGAGTAGCGAGCAAATACTAAAGCAACTTTACATTGTTTGCCTATGCTAATTAAACTTCTCGAGAATAAACAAATACTTATTTCAGAGGTGACAACCGTTCATCTCCAACAGTAATGAAGCATAATAGAATTTCATCGATGAAATTTAGAGGAGAAAAAAAATGAATCGGTTATGTCAATAGGAGGAGGTGTCGTAGTTATTTTTTGGTTTTTGGTGAGTTCTCGGTCGCGTTAATCAGTCAAAGTTCGATTGGTCCGTTCTGGCATAGATCGGTGTTAACACTTCATGTCCCGTTTAACTCCGTTTATTTTTACTTATTGGCAGTAGGTCCTTTAGCGCCGGTGAAGTATGACCGAGCAAATAAAGTCCATTCCGAAATTTATCACTATTATTACCGTTATCGTGGTGCGTTCCACGCTGAAATTACACGGTAACGCGCTATCCGGCATATTTAAAATTATTAATAGCTTTCTTCTCGATTTGCGTGAATTAATTAGAATTCCCAGACGACTGTTTTGGCAACAAACGTCGGATTTTCTTTGTTCTTTGGCCGGCCTCAGCTAAACTTCAAATCGTGTGCGTTATAATAATAACGTCGTAGGCACTCCGACTTCGAACGATTTCTATTTTACTAATCTTCCGGGTCTATTTGATAACACGTTTCTTCGCCGGGAAGAGGAGATCTTCTGGGACGATGTTCGAATTATTCGAAGCCACCGGCATCGCTACCGAAGATAATAACTTTGTCAATCATAGGAAATTGTTTAATAATTTATAAAGCTCGATTCGGATTATAAATTCAAGCGGTTAAACGTATGGATCCCACGTTGCATCGAATGGTTAAACCGTGGCGCGACGAGAGGAATCCGTCAAGTTAGGTAAAGTCCAAGTTAAGACAAAGGCACCTTTAGTACGATCGAAGGATGTAGAAGAATTCAGACTTAAAACTTTAAAAACCAAACGTGATGTTATCTTATAACTACACGTAACCGTGAACTCAATGGGGGAATTAATGTAAATTAACCGAATTTACTTTGGAACCATGTGAAGCAAGGGTCAAATTAGAGTATTGTTGGGATAAAATCCGAAGTTAGAAATTGCTGTTATTATTATGGATTATTATTAATCACATATCCACCTTATAATGGGTAAACCTGTTTCATGAACTTAAGGGATGGGTTTGTTTCTTATAAAAAATGATATACTTCAAGTTAGGATCCTGCAGAGGATTGGGGAAGAATTTAGATTTTTGGGTCAGCGTAAAAGGACATTACTTTTTCATTTTCTACCTTTTAACACCTAAATTTGCATTATCCGAGTTATCCGACACTAGAGAGTTTTTGCCTTTCACATAACGTCGGGCGCTATTAGCCTTTGCCTTATTTTGACCGGAGCGCGTGCGCATTAAGCAGTAGCACTTTTGAAAGTGCTTAATGCGCATGCGTTCAAATCAAAATAAGGCAAACTCTAATAGCGCCCGACGTTATGTGAAAGGCAAAAACTCTCTAGTGTCGGATAACTCGATTTGGATTTCGGATCTCAAAATAGAGTTTCGAAATTCTGGAGATTTTCAAAAAGACTGAACAACCCTATTAGTACAGACTGCACAGATCTATTCATGACCGCGTTTCATATTTCAAATCATGTATCATATAAGAGGTATATGTATTAAATTGTATAAATTGTATAAAATTGTAAATGTAAGGAACATTTCAATTTCTTATGGAAAAGTAGAAGTGCTGAACTTGCCTCGAAGATTAAGAAAAACTTTGGAATCTTCTGATTAAAAGTGTGAATTTCTGGATAGTTTTTGGTTCATGGATTGAAAAATAGCATTATATAATTGTACCATTTTCAAAAAGGCCTAATTACTACCTTGCTACCTTCTAACAGGCCTACCTTGTTCATAAAACAATACATGTCAGTTGAACTTGAAATCGTATGCAGAATTAAGCAAAACTTTAAAGCATTCTTCTGGATAAAGTGGGAAAATCTGGATTATTTCTTATTTGAAGCCATCATACATGGGAAGTAAATTTTATATTCCTGGTCTCAAATTCAAATTTGGGCATTGTGGAGAAGGCACAATTTTCAAAGAAACTGTTCAAACTCATTCGTATGTTCATATTTCTATTTTGTAACAAGTAAACCTACTTCATAAAACAATATGTTAACGTCTTTAAGCAAACTGAAATTCAAATTGAAATTGTGTCATAGATTAATAAAAACTTTCAAAGCACCTTCTGTATATAATTTTGAAATCTGGATAATTGTTGGTCTTGAGCTAATGTAAAATCGAAGTACATTTACTATATCCCCTCCTATATATATTAGTATTAGGTATTAGTGTTTTAAAATTGGAGGTGTATTAACAGAATCTTCTGAATAAATTGGAAGTTTGGCTATTTTTGATTTGAAGCTTTCGAGAAAGGGCAGTAAATTTTGTATTTTTTTGAATCCAATATTAAGATTTATAAATCAGGCAGACTCTCAAATTTATGTCTTATGATAAGTAAACCCCCTTCATAAAGCAATAACCCTATTCGAAATTTAATAAAATTCAAATTAAAACCGTGCGAATGATAAAGAGCAATTTTGAAAGTAATAGGAGGGGTTTGCTTCACGGAATTTAACAGTTCTGGGGGGGGGGGGGGGGGCTTTAACTTATATACCTTCATAACAATACTCATCAACTTAGCTGGCTCAATTGGCACAGTGCTTGCGCATAAAATTGCGCGTCGAGACTACATTTCTCTTTGAAAGAATTGTCTGGATGAAATTTGAAATCTGCATAATTCTTAGCAATTGCTGAGAGGATATTATTTTCAAAAACACTGCACAGTCTTATTGACTTTTTTTTTTTTTAGTTTCACAAGAGTATAAATAACGCAAACTCTAACTAACGAACTAAATTAATTGATTTGTATCACCCGTTCTTAACCTGATTTATTTGCATTAGCTTTTATAACATTGGCTCTTGATTTTTTCCCTCTGACTGGTTGCCTCGTGTCTTTGCAGAAATTTCTGGAAGAGCATAGGTGGTACTTGTGGGACAATTCTATTATACTATGTTATAACAGGTTAACATGCTTCATTCCATAGTAAATGATAGATTAGTGTCTTATTGTAATGAAGATTGGAAGTTGATTATTTTTAAGCCACCGAAAAAGAGCAATAAATTTTGTGTTTGATCTCAAATTGAGATTTAGAAGTTGTTGAGAAAGTATCATTTCCAATGAAACTGTACGGCATCCCCAGCTTCATAAAACAATAAATCTATTAAAAAATTACCTTGTTCTTGAAAATTAGGAAAATTCAAATTCTGCGAAGATTCAAGGAAACTTTACAAGCAACTTTGGATAATGTAGATCATTTTTGATTTTGAGTCAGCGCAAAAGTAAGCGCCCTTTCTGATAAAGTTTGGAAATATCAAACCCCCTACAATTCAATTTTTATATTCCAGCGTCATTCATATCAAGTCCAATTAATACTCCCCACATCCGTCAATACCCTCGCCGGCGGAATTAAAAGTTTCCTAATTATGATCGCATTATAGGTCAATAGACCTTCATTTTTTTTATGCCGTTGTGACACATTTTTCATCAATTCCTTTTATTTTATTTCGGTTATCATTGTATTGCAAACATTGTAGCTTTCTCCTCGCATTTCCACTAACTACTAACTTTCTAATTTTCCGAGGCGTATAAACGGCGTCTTTCTTCCTCGTTCGCACGAGGATAAATAAAATATAAGCTGGTTTCAAACGGTGCGGGAAAAAAAGAAAAGGGAAATTGAAACGACGCGCGCGTTCGGCGTGGCGAATGATCTTCGCGGAAACGCAATAAATAATATTCAGTTAATGTCAAAAAGGAAGAATGGGGCGTAGTCGTTGCAATTGTGAGCCTTTTGAAAAACCCGCGATTCCTGGAGATGAGATAATACGAGAACGGCTCGAGAGGCACGTTCGCGGTTTCCTCGAAAGTGTGTAATTTCGTCTGGTTTCGTCTCGCGATCTGTCCTCTAGCGACTTTTACCAGCAGATATCGACGGGATCGACACCACGAAAAACCTTCAGGGGTCGTTTCAAATAAAAAATTATTTATCCTCATTTATTCCATGAACACGCTTCTGCTTCCTTTTGCTTTGTAGGGCGCTGCTAATGTTGCTGAGCGATCTTCCTTTATGGCTCTTTCGACACGTTGAGGCCGGTAGTTCGAACACTAAATAGTATACCCTGCTCTTCTCTAATTTCGGTGTTTTAATGGCCTAGTTCCGTTATTCCCCCCTAAATTTAGAACATTCTAACGCACAAAATTTATCGGAAAATGTATATTAATCACTCACTATCAAAATCTAAAATTTTTTTCTAATTATCAGAGGTGTCGTGGAAAATGGTCCCAGAATATGAATACAAATGTTATGTCTCTTAGATAAGTTAAAAAATTTTGGGATGTGTCCATCGTATAACTTTCGCATACGAGGCACGCGCTCTACGCGATAGTTTACAAGCTGTAGGGAAAGTTTCAAGAGTAAAGTACCCTTTAGGGCAATTTTACATATGAAAATCAAGTTGCGAAGTTTGAAATAAATCACTTGAGCCCTCTTTTGGAGAAAGTTAAAAAAAAATGAACGTCCTCAAGAGTCAAGTTTCCTTTAAGGGGCAAATTTGCTTAAACATTTTTTTTTATTTTGTTTTCCTGGATGAAGTTTTTAAGTTCTCTGGATCATTCTGAATGAAAAAGGTCCTTAATAACTTTTTCCTAAAATTGATCTGATATTTGGGGTTTGAAAAGCCCCCGAAGTGGCTAGTTTAATACTCAAAAATTTTAAAAAAATATTATTTTTGTGGTTGCCAAGTACCTCAATTATAGCTCAAACCTTGTTCTACAAGATCCCGTAGACTAATTTGGAATTATAGTGTTTCATAGCATTGTTTTTAAATCATTACTATGAACCATCCAATTACTCAGACTTCCCTCAAATTGTTCTCCGGGACCTTGTAGAGCGAGGTTTAAAGTTAAATTTAGTATTTGGCAACCTTAAAATTAATCATTTTAACCGTTTTCCAACTTTGAAAACGCTTATTTTTGACGTTTTTCAGACATTAGATCGCTTATTGCTCGAAAACTATCAACTTGGCAGAAAAGTTACTAAGAACCTTTTTTGTTCAGAATGATCCAAAGAACCTAACAAATCTTTATCAGGGGCGAAAAAGTTCACTTTTAATAATTTGTTTAAACACATATCTACCAGGTTGCAGCCTGGCAACCTCTTGATTCATGTTGAAAGGCATCAAACGAACATGATTCCCCCAAACATTTTTCCCACAAATGCAAGATTTTCGCCATGTCTAAGAGTAAAATATCCTTTAGGGCGCGTTGTAGAAAAAATATTTCAAATAAAAATTAGAGACATTTGATGTAATTCAGAAGTAAGAATATGTAAAGCTGTTTTTGGAGAAAAATTGAAAATTCACAAAGGCAAATTCACAAAGGCAAAGAACGTTGAAGTAATTTTCGTAACGACACAAAAATGACAAGAGCAAAGTGCCCTTTACCATTAACCGATTTCGGCCAAAGTCGCACGGTTTCAAGGGACCGAGCCCAAATACAAAGTTTCAGCTTTTCACCATTTACAGTTCCCGAGAAAACCTGTTTTTTCTGACTCAAGATACCTCAGGAATGTCCAAAAGAGCCAATATCTCAAATTTGACACGAAAACAGTAGTTTTTCATGTAATGAAAAACTCATATGAATATTTAATTTAAGGCCTCTGCTTTGTAGTGACGTCATTTTTTTCCGCCATAACCTTTCGATTTTTACATAAAATGTATATACGACGCTGACTACAAATTCAAAAATAAAACATTCATTGAATTCATATTTTAAGAGCATCAGTACATAATAAATATAAATGTAAACAAGAACACATGTTGTTTGTCGAAAGTTAATTTTTCCTAATTTTTAGTCATACAGTTAAAAACGTTAGGGTAGCTTTAACCGGTGTAAAAAGTATACCAAGTCCCCGCACAATAAATGTGGGACACAGTGTCGGTTCCCCGCGCTACCTGCCGAAACATCCAAATGGTCGCCACCATAAACATACTATAGTCTGTCTAAAAATGAGGCGAAGTAATAAAAACTCATTATAAATGCAAAACCGATACAAGGTGGCACCCACTAAATATGTCGAGTTCTCTAATGTTTTGCACGCTACCTTCCGTAATCTCTTTATATTACGAGTGTTTCTCCCTGACCATTGGCTATTTTGTACGCCTCGGCACATGCGAAGAACCACTCACTGGCGTACGGTCGGGAAAAATGACGAAATGTGCAATAATCGATAACTGAAAAAATTACGTGTGCGTGCGCGTGTGTGTGCGTGCGTGCGTGCGTGTGTGTGTGTTTGTGTGTGGGCGCGCGCTTGAACGAGATAGAGAGGGAAAGAAAGACAACACTTCAGTACATGTATGGTCGTGCATTAGTTTATGAAATTTTGCGGCCCTGAGGAGGGCCAGTTTATGAAAAGTTTTTCCCAGCCGTCACCTTCTCCTTGGTAACCTCAGTCGTCGTTGCCATCGTCGAATTCTTCCCAAACATCGGAATCTGAAGAAGAATCATCATTTGGGTTGATAATACTTGATTCTATCAACGACTCCGAAATGTTATCCAACTGTAACATTTGGTCTTCAATTTTCAGAACGTGATTTATGCATTTTTGCCAATTTTCCTTGGAAACTTTACATATTGCTTCTTTAAGCAAATTTTTGACATCTGCTAATTTGAACGTTGTATTTGTTCTCGCCACGTCCCCTTTTATTTGTGCCCATATTAGCTCAGTGGGATTCAGGTCGCAGTGGTACGGAGGAAGCCGAACCACTGTTATTCCTTTCGCCTTGGCTAATCCATCGACGACGTGCCTTTTAAAATCACCTTTACGTGAATTGGCTAAACGCAAGAGTTCTACTTTTAATAGGTTTTCGGCACATTCGATCTTTTTCGAGGATAACCATTCTGCGATACGTTGTTTTCGCCAAGAGCTATTTGGTAATTTCTCTTCTAATCGGGAATGGTAACTAGCGTTGTCCATAACTATTATGGAACCATTCGGAATTAGATCGATCATTTGACCAAACCATTCTTCAAACACGTCCGCAGTCATTTCTTCATGGTAGTCTCCTGTCTTAGTTGATTCAAAAATTAGTTCTCCCCCTTCAACGAAACCATCCTCGCTTCCAATGTGGGTAATAATAAGCCGTCGCCTTTTACCCAACGAAGGCTTTAAACCGGTGGACCAACCTTCTAGAAAAGCTTGCCTTCGATTAGTTACACTGGTATCTTGCCAAAATTTTGGCACGGAATGTCCTGCGTTAATCCAAGTTTCGTCCAGATAGAAAATTTTTTTCATTTCTAGCCTACTCCTTCGAATATCGCGCAGGTAACTTCTTCTCCACACAATGATGTCATCTCTTTCCATCAATACAGATTTTCTATTGTGCTTCTTCCATCGAAATCCCAAATCCTTTAAAATCGTCCATAATGTACATCGGCTCATTTTTGGAAAGTCCTCGTCTTCTTGGACAGACAATAGAATTTTATCTAGTGTTGGAAGTTCGTTGCGGAAAAAGAAAGCGTGAACTTTTCGACGTAGTCCCCTTTTTAGAAATTCGTCTAAGGAACTTTAGTATTTATCTGCACCTCGATTAGACAGCACCCACTTTTGTACATCGGTAGGAAATTTTCATATCTCTTCGTTTCTTCCATATCCCGAGGATTTATTAGACAAACAGTATGAAAAAAAACATTACCGTAAAATATTATAAAAAATACCGATTTCCAATATTGTAATATGTTATATTAATGACGAGTTAACAACAATTCAGGTAAAAAGGGAAGCGTTCCTGAGATGATAACAATCGCGGTCGTAATACCTACCTTTTAATAAATCAATTATACCGGTTTTAAGGAAACTCAACATTACATAGACAAATTTAATGCATTTATTAATATTCGTTGATTTCTTTAAGAACGCCTCTGGTTAGCGGCGAAATAATCGGTTTATTACTTCGCCTCATTCTTTGACAGGGTATAGAAAAGAAATACCACGAATATAAGTCTAACGTATTAAGCTTGTGCAAATGACATAATCGAAATATATGTAAAATCTTATTAATGGTATTATCTAGTTAAATTGGTCTGGTTAGGTTAGGTTAGAAAATATATCACTCAATTGTTATAATCTGAAAGGCAGGTAAGCGATCGTAATGACCCTCGGCGCATTCTCTGTAGGTAGCTCGCGCGGAACTGGCACGCGTACCCCTGCGACCTCCGCCGCGAATTGGAACATATGAGAACAAATTTTTGTGGCATAAGGAATTGGCATCTACCAGATTTTACCCCCACAACCCCTAATAATCACATATACCTTGAAACAACCATAATTGTAACCAGTGCAACAAATTTAGTATTACATCGTTTCTCTTTGCTATCGAAATTGGTTTTGAAGATAGCCATTGTTTACCGCTCCGGCACATATTCACTTTTCTGCGTGTTCTGGGCCAGAAAAGTTTGCGATACTTGTCTACAGTCTTCTAACACCCTGTATAATGCGTAAAGAATCACTTATAGCGCAACAATAGACTTTCTAGACGCAGAGATGCCGTAGTGCATTTGTGATTTGTTATATAGAAATGTTTGAACTGGGTCACATGTAAAAAATATTTTTGTATCAGTTTTCTTACTTTATCAGTTAGTAAACTATACGCCGAAGCAATTAGCAGGTAGGGTTCATATTCAGATTTATCAGTCGAATTTCCTAAAACTAAATTAACATCCATTCTGTCATCTCTCCGATCGAACCTTCGAAGAGAGCCAATAAGTGGAAAATGATGTAATTACACGACGTTTTAGCGCAATATTTCGGTCCGTGTCCAAATATTAACGAACTCTTAATCTTCTCGCTTTCTCATTTTCCGCCAGAGTTGAACGGCATTATTTCTCAATTTAAATTTTCTGTCCCGAAAGAGAATGAGAAGACGAAGGAACAACGCGTTACAGATAAATGAGGATACTATAATTATGTTACATGGAGTTTTTTGTGATCCGCTTTTAAGGCTCGCCTCCGCGTAAAAAATCTCTCGAAAAGCGGATGTCTGGTGCTAGAAATGATCATTTTATTTCAAATGTGTGTTGTGTATGTGCGCGTACGAGGGAAAGAGACAGACAGAGAGTTTTAACGCAGAACAGAAATGTTATACGTCATAAAATATGCTTTAATATCTTTCGGTGTTTACGTTACGAATTTCGAGTATATTCCGATATAAAAAGTTCGATATTTTTACATTTCGGTGCTGGTCGAGGAGAGAAGAAAAAATTTGATTGATGACCCGCGCTTTTTGTAATAACAGATAATAACTGAGAGTAGGAAAAAATCTAGTTTCCGAGAATGTTAAAAGTCGCCGTACAAAATTACGGAAAAAATTCTCCTACCGACGGATTAACAGAATTAAAAAAAAATCTCTTGCGTAATTATTTGGTAGGAACAGTAATTAAAATCTCATTAAATCATCGCGTAATTTGATGTGGTTCCAGTGAATGGTTTAAATTGGAACGTATAAATCATTCCGGTATACAACATTTCTCTTAAATTCGTTTTCTGGCTTTAAGGAACACTACCACACGATTTGTACTTGTTCGTCTGGCCGGATTTTCGATTCTTTTCTTTTTCAAATAATAATGAGGAGAAGAAACGAAATTTTTAGTTTGATCCCTCGTTACGCAACTGGAATTAAAATAAGACGGATTCGTCTTATTTAAACAGACAAAAAAAGAGTTGGTAAATGATTTTCTCGCAGGCAAACAGCGATTTGACTGTTTCTTCAAACTGTTTGTATTACGATTCCTCTTTTAATGAAGATGTTATTCATTTTGTGTAATAGGATATAATTACTGTGACGAAGTCCAGTAATGAGCATAAGCTGGAAATTTACATTTTTATTCTTGAAACCTACTTGTGAAATATGTATTGTATGTAGTTATAGTCCAGTTGGCCGAGGAAACTAGCTGAGGGAATTTGAATTCCCTTAAAAGTGTTATGACTTCGCTAATAATTGTGGCAAGGGCTTCAATACCTTTTTCGATTTGTTATAAATTTTATTTTAAATTTCACGATTTTCGTGAGACAATTGGACTTTTCTAAAAATGTCATCATAACAACTTCCAAACTTTTTTGAAAGTGTACGTTATAAATTTCACCTCTTGAAGTCTCCCATCTTCACATCTCTGAAACGTTGCTTACAGGACGTTGCTTATAAGATATTAACTAGAATTCGGAAAAAAGTTCTAAAAAAATCGTCAATATAAATGCAGCTCCCTTGAAGATACAGATTGGTTACAATTCTAACATAACCTAACGTACGTAACCTAACAGTTAACTTCGATATTTTTCAATCTTCAAACCTACCTGCAGTGGAATCTGTCAGGGGTTGATATGATCACGAATCCGAAAACCCACATGTGTATGTTTCAAAAAAGTTACAATACCAGTATTACAAAGTGTAAGTTTCTAAGTCTTTTGTGAAACTGAGCGTTCTGCACAATTAAGTAGATCTTCAGATCATAATACATCTGCTTCCAATAAAAATAATTCACAATGTAAGAGGTCTGCATAATTTTTTAACTTCCTCAAAAGAATCAGATGCTCCTTGTTTCAACCATTTTGTTTTCTCAAGGCAATTACAACTTCTTTTGAAATGTCAGCAATTTTTTATAGTTGTCACAAAATTCTTAGGAACTCCACAATTGTTTTGAAAGTACCAGAACTCCTTTAAAAAACGCCATAACTTACCTTTCAAATATCATAGTGTCTTTAAGATCCTTTGTATACATTTTTGATAAAAAAAATTCCTTCAAAAATGTAATACCATTCTACTACTTAACTTCAGAGTTTCTTAATTTTCTTTGAAGAATCCGAAGCTCATCATTTTAAACCTCTTACTTTCTTATGACAATTACCAGTGCTTTTAAAATATCAGCAATTCTTAGTAGTTGCCATAAATTTCTTAGAAACTCCACAACTCCTATGAAAATGCCAGAACTTCTTTAAAAACGTCATAACCTCTCTTTCAAATGTCATAGTGTTTATACTTTTTTTTGATAGAACATCATCTAAGAATGTTGTTTAATCATTACCATTCTAGCAATTGACTTCAGTTTCTTAACTTTCTTTGAAGATTCTAATTCTCATCATTTTAAACCTCTTGCTTTCTGAAGACAAGTATAGTTGCTTTTAATATGTCAGCAATTCTTAATAGTTGTCATAAATATCTTAGAAACTTCATAACTTCTTTGAAAGTACCAGAACTCCTTTAAAAACATCATAATTTATCTTTCAATACCATAGTTTTTTAAGGATATATAAAAGATAATTTTTATACGTTTTTTGTAATATAACTACTCTTTTAAAAATGTCGCAGAATCATTACGATTGTAATAATTAGCTTCAAAATTTCGTAACTTGCTTTGAAGTGTCATATCAACTTTATTTCAATCTTCATGTTTTTTTTAAGGCAATTACAACGACCTTTAAAATGTCCTCAGTTTTTCAAAATTGTCATAAGTGTCTTAAAAATTCCATAGCTTCTTAAGTTATATTAATTACAGTGCCGAGTTACATTTTATAGCCGCAGTTTTATAAATGTTGTCAAAGGTATACGATTGTTACGTTAACCTTACTATTGGCATGACCCATTTTGAACATATTGTGACGATCTTAACAGCGAGAATATGCGAGAAGTTCTACACTATTCTCGAAACGACTCGACCCGCCGAGAAGCGACCAGCGAGTGCGAATCCCGAACGTTCTAGTGGAACGGAGAAGGTCCACCGCATATATAAGGAACCCGCGGCCGCTAGGAGGGGCAGTGAGAACATTGGCGCGACGTCGAGTAAAATAAATGCGACATAAATAAATGTTTAGGGTGTACATTTTTCAATAGGTCTTACAGTGTTTAATAACAGCTATCGAGTGTGTGCAATAAATTTAGTTGACTGCTTTTTCGTATCAAGTGTTTTAATTCACACCGCAACGAACGTTAAAAACGCGACAATTGGTGTCAGGTGTGGGGTGTGAATTGAACGACAGTCAACTGGACATTAGTGAAAATTTAAAAAAAAAAAAAAAAAATAGTAAACTGAAATAAGTCGGACTTTTGGGTGTGTGAAAATGACAAAACTAGTGGACTTAAAGGTTAATGAGCTGAAAAGGGAGCTAGAGGAAAGAGACTGCGATACGACGGGAAAAAAAGCGGACTTGCAGGAGCGGCTTCGTAAAGCATTAATTGAAGAAGGCGGTGATCCGGACAACTTTGTTTTCGCAGGGGCGAGTGATGTCGGTCAAATGCTGCAAGGTTTGAAAAATGAATTATTAGGAAATTCTGCCACACTTATTACCAGTTTAAAAAGCGAGCTTGGGGAAAAGCTGGAAGAGAATTCTGTCAGGTTGGAAAGGAAAATGTTGGAAAACAATGCCAACCTAAAAAGGGAGTTACAAGACGAAATTCTAAAAAAATCTTCTACACTGGAACAGCGAATTCTTTTAATGGAAGGCAGGATTCAGGAAGTTCAGAACAAAATCACGACAATGAACATCAACACCTTCGATGAGCTACCCGGTCAATCCTCGGCAATGGACAACAAGAGTGAAGTTAGTGCCAATCCGGGATCTGTTGGGCTGACGCGCCTCAAACCGCCTCAATTTGATGGCTCAACGTCATGGAATGTTTATCAGCGTCAGTTTGAAGCGGCTGCAAAAGCGAACGGTTGGTCATCCAGGGAGAAGGCAACTGCCCTTACGTTGGCCTTGAGAGGAGATGCTGCTGCCATCCTGCAAAGAATGTCCCCGGAAGAGCAAGAAGTCTACGACCACCTGGTGAAACACTTGGAGATGCATTATGGCCAGTCACACCTGGAACACGTCTACCACACTCAGTTAAAAAATCGGTGCCAGAAGTCAGGGGAGTCTTTACAGGAATTTGAAGCAGATGTTGCACGTCTGGTTCGACTGGCATATCCAGATGTCCAGGAAAGGATCATGGAACGTTTGGCAGTTCAAGCATTTCTGGATGGACTCCGCGATGGGGAGATGAGGCAGGCCTTACTACTAGCACATCCACCTAAGCTAGTTGATGCACTAACACGGGCCCTTGAATTCGAAGCTGCCAAGAACACGAACAGAGTCCAAGCTCGTGTCCGGCAGGTGATTCCAGGAGAGGACGACTTCGAGGAGTCAGCCAAGCGGATCGTCAGGGAGGTCAATGGGGAACGTAGCCGCCCGGATCGGAAGTTGGAGTGCTGGAAATGTGGCAAGATAGGCCACATAAGAAGACGCTGCCCAGAAGGCGTCAGTTCCGCTCCCGCCAAACTAAAGAAGGTCGATGCGAAGGGGCGATCGTCGACCTGTATCCGGCAAGCCCCAGTAAATACCGCCCAGGTCTCATCACTGCAACACCATGCCAACAGTGTTTTCGTCGACGCGTGTGTGGATGGAACCCTCCGCACTGTGCTACTGGATACGGGTGCGACGAAGACAATCATAAGGCCCGACATAGTAAAATCCGCAGCTAAAGTTCAGCAATCAAAATGGCGTCTACGTACAGCAACGGGAGACAAAGCAAAAGTGCATGGTGAAACAAACGTCACGTTTACCATCGGAAAAGCCACGTTTGACCATCCTGTGATAGTGGCTGAGATTGAGGATGAGGTGATCATCGGGACGGACATAATGGACACCAAGGGCTTCGAGTTAAGCTTTAAGCAGGGAGTTCTGAGGATAGACGATGAGGAAGTTGTTTTACATCGTGAAAAGAATCTAAGGATTCGAGTCCTACTTCCGGTGGAAACAATAATACCAGAGCGGAGCGAGATCGTTTTGGACGGTTGCACTGATGGCGGGACCACAGATGGCGAGATAGTCATGTTTGAACCTGCAATGCATGACGAGGCTGTTGGTCGGGGGATAGCAGTCGGAAAGGCACTTGTACGTGCTGGCAAGAGTATTCCTGTGAGGATAATGAACGTCAATCATTATCCTGTGCTATTGAAGGAGGGCACGAGGTTAGGACATTGCTCTGGAGTTTCAGCAATATTGCGACAGGTTGCGACCGTGGAAATCAGCCGGGAAACCATTCCAAAAGAATTAGAAGAACTGGTATTGTCGTCAGGCACCGGTCTAAAGCCAGACCAAAGAAGGAGGCTGAGGCATTTGGTCCATAAATATCGAGATGTTTTTGATACTGGGAAGAAAGGAAGAACCAACATAGTCCAGCATAAAATCAATACGGAAGATGCTCGTCCCATTCGGCAGACAGCTAGAAGGCTACCGCTGGCCAAGAAAGAGGAGGCTGACAAAATTGTTGAGAATATGGTCAAGGAAGGAGTCATAGAACCATCCAGCAGTCCATGGTCCTCACCGGTGGTACTGGTAAAGAAGAAGGACGGCTCGACCAGATTCTGCGTTGACTACCGGCTGCTTAATAATGTGACCAAAAAGGACAGCTATCCTCTCCCTCGCATTGATGACACCTTGGACACCCTAGCTGGATCGAAGATCTTTTCCACGTTGGACTTAAAAAGTGGGTATTGGCAAGTGGAGTTGGCCCCTGAAGATCGGGAAAAGACAGCCTTCACGGTGGGTGCTGGATTATGGCAATTCAACGTGATGCCATTTGGACTGTGCAATGCTCCTGCCACTTTCGAACGGCTGATGGAAACGATTTTAAGAGGACTGTCTTGGAAGACATGTTTAGTCTATCTTGATGACATTATTGTAGTAGGAAAATCGTTTGAAGACCACACGAGGAACCTAGAAGAAGTGTTCTTGAGGCTACGAGGTTCTGGACTAAAGTTGAGCCCAAAGAAATGTCATCTATTTCAGAGAGCGGTGCATTATCTGGGACACGTCGTTTCCAGTCAAGGAGTGGCGGTTAACAAGGCTAAGGTCCAGACTGTCAAAGATTGGCCAGTTCCCAGAGACAAGCATGAGCTACGCAGTTTCTTGGGATTATGCACGTACTACCGACGCTATGTGGAGGGGTTTGCCAACATCGCAAAGCCATTGACCAGGCTGACAGAAGGAGAACGAAAATTCCAATGGTCCCAAGAATGCCAGGAAGCTTTCGATCGCCTAAAAAATGCTCTGACAACGGCACCTGTCCTAAGCTATCCCCTACCCGAAGGAAAATTTGTACTGGACACCGACGCCAGCAATGTGGGCATAGGAGCCGTACTGTCTCAAATTCAGGATGGACAAGAAGAAAAAGTCATTGGATACTTCAGTAAGACGCTGTCCAAGCCAGAGCGTAATTACTGCGTCACCCGCCGAGAGTTGCTGGCTGTTGTAAAAGCGATGGAGCACTTTTACAAGTACCTCTACGGAAGGAAGTTCCTGCTACGAACTGACCACGCAGCCTTAAAGTGGCTCCTTCAGTTTAAAAATCCAGAGGGACAAGTGGCAAGATGGATAGAGCGGTTACAAGAGTTCGACTTCGACACCGAGCACCGAGCAGGGAGGATCCATGGAAATGCAGATGCCCTATCAAGAAGACCCTGTGCACTGGACTGCAAGCATTGCCAGCGGGCAGAGGAGAAAGATGCTGATTTGTTACGAACCACCATTGTCGACGATGCTTGGAAAAATGGAGATCTTATAAAAGACCAAGAGGAAGACCCCGACATCCGGACAATCCTAAACTGGATGAAAGAAGAAAGAAGGCCAACCTGGGAAGAAGTTGCCAAGTATTCTCCCAACGTCAAGTCGTATTGGGCACAATGGAACTCCCTAATTGTAGAAGATGGACTCTTGCGAAGGAAAATAGTTGACCACGACGGCAAAGAGGGAAGGAGGCAAATTGTTGTACCTAAAAGTCGGATTTCGGAATTGCTAGAAGAAATCCACGCCGGTGTGTCAGGAGGACATCTCGGAGTGACAAAGACCCTGGGAAAAGTGAGGGAGAGATTTTACTGGGTCAATAGCAAGGCAGACGTAAGAGACTGGTGCAGGAAATGCGTTGTATGTGCGGCCAGTAATGGGCCGCAGAGAAGGCGGAAGGCTCTGATGCGCCAGTACAACGTGGGAAGCCCATTTGAGAGGATTGCTATTGACGTGGCCGGCCCGTTTCCCGAATCAGAAGCAGGAAATAAGTACATTGTGGTCGTGATGGACTACTTCAGCAAATGGGTTGAGGCATACGCTCTACCGAACCAGGAAGCTTCCACTATTGCCGACGCCTTGGTGAAAGAATGGGTCTGCCGATTTGGTGTGCCTTTGGAGCTACATTCGGACCAAGGGCGAAATTTTGAATCCAATTTGTTCCAGGACATCTGTAAGACACTCGGAATTAAGAAAACAAGGACTACTGCATTACACCCGCAGTCAGATGGAATGGTAGAGCGTATGAATAGGACCATTAATCGGTATTTGGCCAAAGTGGTCTCTAGCCATCAAAGGGACTGGGATAGCTTCCTTCATTTGTTCCTGCTGGCTTATCGATCGGCCGTGCATGAAAGCACAGGAGAGTCTCCGGCGCGGATAATTATGGGAAGAGAACTCCGTCTCCCATGCGATCTAAAGTTTGGCTGCCCGCCAGGGACTGATGTCGCCGGGGAGGACTACGTTAGTGAACTGCGAAGAAGAATGGATGCCATTCATAGTCAAGTTCGCATTTCCATTCAAGATGCCAGTGATCGGATGAAGGACGCGTACGATGTCAATGCCAAGGATCACAGGTACAATGCCGGTGATATGGTTTGGCTTTACGATCCCAAGAGGCAAAGAGGACTATCACCAAAACTTCAAACATCCTGGGACGGCCCATATAAAGTTCTGGAAGCCATCAACGATGTCCTTTACAGGATACAAAAGCCGCCGCGGGGTAAAGCTCGAGTCATTCACTTCAACCGACTGGCTCCTTATTACGGAAACCACGAAGACGCTGAGCTGCGGCAAATCCAACCAGAGTCGGATTTGACATTCGAGGAATTCATGGCCCGTCATTCTAATGGCCGAAAGAGTAGGGTCGGCGTGACCTGTGAAGTGCAGCAGGACCTGTTTACTGTTCCAGCTGAGTATGCCCTGGCACATTGTGTGGCTAAGGATTTGGAAATGTCTGGAGGGATAGCCAAAGTTTTCCGCAGGAAGTTTGGGAATATTCAAGAGCTGCGTCAGTCTAATCCCAGAATCGGGCAAGCACTCAAGGTAACTGACAAAGAGACCGGCAGGAGGATCTTCTACCTGGTCACCAAAGAGGCATCAAATCAGAAGCCAACCTATAAGGATGTTTGGGACGCGCTGTGTTCTCTAAAGGTGGAGTTGTTGGCCGAGGACCTGAGAAGCCTGGCGATTCCCAAGCTGGCGTGCGGACTCGATGGCTTGGATTGGAGGATGATTCGCAGCATGTTGGAAGTGGTCTTTAGGTTTACAGGCATACAAGTTCTGGTGTGCTGTTACAGTCCTCAACGCCGTTCTCTGGAGAGAACCGTGGACTGCTACTTCTACAAGAGGTCCTGTTGCAAGAAGGGAACCCTCTGCCGATATCGACATCCACCATCTTTGGAATCATTTCGGGACGAAATGAGCTTAGGAAGAGGGCAGTGTGACGATCTTAACAGCGAGAATATGCGAGAAGTTCTACACTATTCTCGAAACGACTCGACCCGCCGAGAAGCGACCAGCGAGTGCGAATCCCGAACGTTCTAGTGGAACGGAGAAGGTCCACCGCATATATAAGGAACCCGCGGCCGCTAGGAGGGGCAGTGAGAACATTGGCGCGACGTCGAGTAAAATAAATGCGACATAAATAAATGTTTAGGGTGTACATTTTTCAATAGGTCTTACAGTGTTTAATAACAGCTATCGAGTGTGTGCAATAAATTTAGTTGACTGCTTTTTCGTATCAAGTGTTTTAATTCACACCGCAACGAACGTTAAAAACGCGACAATATAATGTTCATATATTCTTTAGAATCTCCCCAACTTTCTTTGGAGCATCAGATCTGGTTAAAGATAACTACTACTTTCTTAAAAATGTTGTCGACAATCCACAACTCCCATACATAACATAGACGCCCCTCAACTCCACATCAATACTTCATGTTATCTTTAAGGAAACTAATTCTTTACATTCTCATTCGCATTCTTTACATATCTCAGTTAGTTTCAATTGTCAAAAGTGCCTTTGAAACTCTTTTTCTTCTTTGGAAGTATCAGATTTTTTATGGTGCAGTGAAACGTTGGTAATGACAAACATAAATAAGTCGCGAGTTAAGGTAACCGAAACAAAATTATTGGATAGAACACAGGCATGTGTAAACTGCTGTCCGTTTCCAATTGATAAAAAATCATTAAGGTCATTTAATAGTACATAACGAAAATTATTCAATTATTATTCAACTGGTACGCGAAAAGTAATAATTTTTTACTCGAGTGTTTTTGGGGTTGGGCTGTACTAAACACAGAGTTTAATACATTTGAGATGGACCGTGCAGATTTTAAAAAGCTGTCGTTTTCCCTTTCATCGATGTTAAAGTAATCTGACTATGCGCAGACGCAGATGCTTTTTTTTTGTTTTTTAGAAAAAAGTTTGACTAGCCACATTATGTCTCATTATGTAAAATGTTGTAGATTGCCCTTCCAAGTCTGCACCTACTCCTACTTCCAACCTTTGGAATCCCAATTACACATGTTCAGAACTAAGTTGTCAGCTCACTTTGATTATCGCGTTGCTATGCAAATCCCATACGAACTTTTTTTCACTTCTATCAATTTATAACTTTCCTCCGTTTTCTCCGCAGCGATATTGGCTCAATCGATGGCGCCGACGTCGCGGGACCCGATGAACACGTCCGCCGGTATGCTGCTGAACAAAACCTCCCCCCAACTGGATTACTCGAAGTACGTCAAGAAATTTTCCTCCTCGCTGGAATGTGGCAATACCTACTGCAAGGATCTGAACTACAGGTGAGGACACTACTTTGAATCGTAGCGATAAGCGGATCGATCTTAAGGAGGCTCCGATTACTAAATTCTCGGTCCGATTTATTGACTGAATTGGTGTTAATGGGATCAGACCGATTCGGCAGATTTAAAATTCCTCCGCTAGGGAACTAGTTGAGCTCTGTGGAATAATATGAAAGAGGGGTACCCAGTTTTGAATCGTTTATGTGGATACGAAATAAATATGATTGTTACAGTTTTCGAGGTGCAGTTGGTCGGTTGCTTTCAAGAGAAATTTCATATTGTTTACACCCAGAAAACGTTTTGGTTTCCGATTTTCAGTCATGTGACTAAATGGTTAAGTTCTACTGAACAAAATAAATTCCGAATTGGCTCATGGAACAAACCTAGCGTTTTCTGACCATGTATAACTGTCTTTGATAGGCCTCGTAAATAAGGGGGATTTAGGAGTTCCAACTTCACCATGTCAACATATAACCAACTCTCTTTCCATTCTCATTCCATTCTCATTATTTTTATAACCAGCAGTCACCATATTAAAGCCTCTTTCATGTCAATTTTCCCCCTCCCATGACGAACACCTAGCTATGGTCGTGCTCTTAATCATCTTTAAAAAACATTAATTGCTCAATGTTGAATTGATTGTCTCCACAGAATTTCTGATAAATGTAGTGTTTATATGAAGAATAGAGGGAAAATCTCCAATTGGTATAATCAGTGAAAGAGAAAATTTGTTCTCGATTCTTGATTCTAAATTGCAATTGAACACAATTAATTTAGAATTGGTTCATGCCTATGACTATTAGTTAATTGGGCCTTATGGATCTTAAATTTCAAATAAACACGTTGTTTAACAAGCTCACTCAACACTGCTTCCAATATATTCCCTGAATCTAACGTACTTATAGAGATATTTCTATTTCCAGCTATATCTCAAAAATATATTTACTTTGATAAATTAATATGCCTTGGTGTTTGATATCAACAAATTCGGCAACCAACAAGTCACAACCAATCTGAAATCTTTGTAAGCGCCCCCTTCAGCTAGATAGTTAAAACGCCAACGCCACGCCCACGCTCTCATCGGTTGGTCAGGCTGTTTCCCCCACTCCTCTCTTCCCCCGCCGCCCAAATTTTCCGTCGCTGAACACGATGCGCACCGATACAAGTAAGAGAGAGAGGGAATAAGTACGAAACCACTTACGTGCGAGAGAGAAAGAATGGGATTTTCGCATAACATCGAAGAAGAAGAAGAAGCATCATAACACACCTTGTGGAATCACACATCGCTTCCCTTCAAAGTACTCCAAGAATTTCTCAAGTTTGTTACATCTATTGTTACAGAACGGATGTTTAGGAAAGCAAAAAGATAGTACCAAAATAGTCTGTTTTCGACTTGTAGAGTGATTACATTCCATTGTTCATAAGTCCAGTATTAATGCAATTAAATTGGTAGTCCTAAGAAAATATGTTACTTTCAATATAAGAAAGTTGGTGATTTTTCATTACGAACAAGGAAAATTACACAGAAGAATGTACCCTGATATATTCAAGCATACGTACAGTGAGGGACACAATAAAGAGGTATAAAAATGAAGGTCGCATCTTTTCTTTACAACAGAAAGATGAAAGGAGAATTCAATGCCCCTAAACCGCAGATAGAATTTGAAAAATGTACTGGAAAAATAGTATCTGCCCAAATAAGTCTTAGGGGTATCCACAATAACGGTTCCCAGGGTCGAATCGCAAGGAAGTAGCTTGTGTTAAGTGTTAAAAACATTAGAAAAGAATTGTTTAGGTATTTTTAAAACTACATTACTAAAGACACTACATATATAGCACTAGTTATTTGGTAGGTATGTACTACTTTTTGTTTCCTTGGCAGTTTCTTGTTAATGCCAAGTTTCCAATGTTCTCGAGTTCTGTTTTCATGAGCTTATTTACTTTTTACAAGATCGTCTTCTGCTTCTTTTCTCTCCTTCGCCCAACGGTAGGTAGCCTTTTTTGTCCATCTATTAAATGACATCTTCCTCATGTTTCCCTACCAACGTTCCCTCTTTGCTTTGACGTATCGTTAAGCTTGTCTCCACACAGTTGATAAATTTATTCATTCCTGTGACGATAATTTGCTTCTTCACAACTCGAGAGTAGCATCGTGACGTATTTGCTGTTACATAAATTTGGCTCCATAAATCGCATTTGGATAAATAGAACAAGTTTTGCCTTTTGCTGCTTTTCTCCACCATTCTCTTCCCTGTACCATTTGGTTTTCCCTTAGGGAGCACTTCCACTGCCTGGACTGCAACTCCCGCGTCTTCATCAAGAAGGAGGAGATGATCCGGCACTTCAAGTGGCACAAGAAGCGCGACGAGTCCCTCCAACACGGCTTCATGCGCTACAGCCCCCTCGACGACTGCGGCGACAGGTTCGTCGACTGCACCCACAACAAGAAGCAGACCCACTACCATTGCATCAAGGAAGGTTGCGACAAGGTGTACATATCGACGTCTGACGTGCAGATGCACGCGAACTACCACAGGAAGGACTCGGCGATCATCCAGGAGGGATTCCAGAGGTACAGAGCAACCGAGGAGTGCGGCGCCAGCTACTGCGCCTTCTTCGGCCAAAGGACGACACACTTCCACTGCAGGAGGACCGGCTGTCGGTATACGTTCAAAAATAAGAGCGACATGGGTAAGGCTAACTTATACTGCACGCTTGTGATGAACTGATGGTCGTGATGGGTCCTGAGCTAGATTCTGATCTGAAAACGAGTCGAGCTTTGATTGTTTGCTCTCGAGGTGCTGAGTAGCACTTGTAGTCAAACTTTTGTGAGTTGAAACATCAAAGGTGCCAAAGTAAAAATTTATTATGAATATCAAGACGTAAACTGAAAAACTGTCAAATGTCTGTAGGTACATACGTTGTATACACACAATGGGCTATTTGATTGGAAACCACCCCAGATTCTTTAATGGTGTTTAATCCTACTAGAGCCCGCAAGATTGGTTACTTCTAATTCTTTTATGTATATGTTCAAAAAATCGCAAATAAAAATGCACTATTTAAATATGCCACCAAAAGCAATATGGCGTTGCGTTGGATTCGGTGACGTCACACCTCAGCAAATAACAATTTTACAGTTTAAACTAGCATGCCGCTGTTTGTGCGTTAGTGCTTGTGTTAACAAAATTGCAGTTGCTCAAATACTTCTTAATAAATCGCCCTTTGGTCTGAGTTCACTGTAACGAGCTAAGCCCTACCTGTTGTGTTGTCAAAATATGGGCTGGTTAACCATAAAAGTAAACCATTTAAATTTATGGAAATTTATTACTATTTATGGAGCCATAAATGGTAAACCATTTAAAGAATCGCTTTGTGTTCTGTGTTCTAACTTCTGTGTTAATGCGCTAAAGCTTACTGCTTCTGTTGCTTAAGCTTCTTTTGCTATATTGCTTAGCCTCTACAATTACAGCAGTTACAATATATTTTTCCTTCACCCACTTACTTCTTGCTGTCTTTACGTCAGTGGACTGTATTTGCTTTAACATATCGACTTATAGAAGTTTGACTGTATTTTGATATAAAGAATCCACCACTACTTTGGTGGATTTTGCCCCATTACATTTGGACGTATCGTCCGATAACTACTTGAAAATGTAGGTGGTAAATCCAGAAGATGAAGAACGAAAATCCACAAAATAGGTAACTAAGGCATCATAGATCTCGAAGGGGATATTGAAGCAACGAGTCTTGTTTTCTAGTAGTAATAGAATTTTTGTAGTAAGGCAAACCTATATTTGGGATTGACGTGTATAAGTTGTGTTGTAACTAATGTTAGACTAAGGTTAGCCGGATTCAGACGGCGCGTGTCTTGGTTTGAAAATCGTATCTTCCGTGAGACACTAGCCTACCCGAACCGATCCAATTATCCTTTGGTTCTGGTGCAATTTAACGACAAGCCACGAGCCACGTCACGAATCAACAAATCTACCCATTTAGACGGCGCGTGTATCGCCGAGTGGGGCTTGTTGGCGAGCTACGTGCTATCTGATTCCGGCTCTTTAGACATACAATATGAAATGTATAAAGTATGCAACTTTTGTATAATATTTGGGAGTTTTGGATTTGACGTGTCACTTTTTAAGAAAATCGCTACATGTTGATTTTATTTATTGACATTCTGGTGTATGATACATTAGATACAAAAGATGAAAATAATTAGCCTTCCACCGTAACGTCCACTATTTTGGGGTTTGTTTCACAGTTTGATTCAATATGGTTTGAAGATGGACGTCCAGCAAATATGCAATTTTTCTCTCATGTCCCAGGTGCAGTAGTACAGGCGACCCCACAGACATAACAACATAAAAGAAAGCTGATACCAGGAGAGGCATGAAAGAAAAATTGCCTATTTGCTGAACGTTCTACTTCAAATCATATTATAAAACCAAACCCCAAAATGACGGATGTTGCACTGCTTTGTATATCTAGGGACTTTAACCAGAAATCATTATCACGGAGAGTTCCACCTTTACTGTGGCTTAGTTATCCAAGTGTTAACTAAAATATTGGTGAATACGCCAATAGGTCATGTTATCGTATATTTTTCACTTAAAACTAGTAATTTTCTCTAATTTTCAGTCATGGTTATATACATTTTTAAGTTTTAGAAATTATCCTAGTGCATGACTTTAAATGGCGACAGATTTTGTAGTTACATTGAATATTTGGTATTAAGCGCCCCGACTGGTTAATAAAGTAGGTTCCCTAATAAAGTGACAATGAGGACATCTTGCGTTATGTTACGTACAAATGTAAACAAAATGATTTACATGTAGTGAGTTTTTGGTTACTCGTGTAAACGAAGTGCCGCTCTACGCTTTACTAGACCTACTAACTACATTCCAAACTGCTGATTATTTACTGAAAACGCAGTAATATTTTTTCAAATCGAGTAGTGGCCCGAAATTTTTAAGCATTCAGGTATTTAGATAAGTATTAGGCATTTTTTAGGTATTTAGATTCAGTATTTTAGGTAGGTTAGGTTTTTACAGTGAGCGTATTGGAGCAACACCTAAATTAAGTCGGTAAAGAAATCATTTCTTAAAATTCGTTACCTACAAATAGCTGAGAACAATTTTAATCAAAAATCGCTACATTTTCATTGTCATTTTCTAGCTAAGAATGAAATTCTATCAACCTCGGTAATATATGATCAAAGAATGTGTAAAAATTTAATTCATTTACTGGCAAAAAAAAAATATTCTCTGCAAATGATTTCTGAATTCGACATGTGGGCTGTCACACCAAAAATACTGTTATTAGTTTTTGAGCAAATGTTAGCTGTAGTATACACAAAGTGAGCTTTAGTTAATATGTAAGATATTTTGTTTTATGGTCGAACCACTAACTTGCCACCTGTTGTGCTAACGTTTAACAACATACTATTAAAGATGCAAATGAAGCCTGTATAGTTAACAACGTATTTAGGATCATTAAAGTTATCTCCAAAAATATCTATTGAAGTATTTAACAACACTCTGTTATTACAAAATAGTTTTAAAGTTCATATTATTCTCCAAAAAATCCTGTATTGTACTAAGTCCGCTAGATTTGAAATGTAGTTTGAACAAATTTAATAGAAAAAAAAAACCATCTGATTAAATAGTGAAACGACTGGCCCAGTTATAGATATAGTACCATCTGTCTATAAACAATCCCATAAGATGTGGCCTTCTATGGGAACTATATATGTTTGAACTGGTAAATTCAAAAGTAGTAAAGCGGCACAAAAAGTCCATATGAAAAATTCCCAATATGACTATATGTAAGCCACATAGTTCCCCACTGTGTAGAAGTAGATTGATTGAACCACCCTTTTTCCGAAGGGCATCGTTATCTTCTAATTTGCTTCCAGAGAAGCACAAGTCGTACCACATCAAGGACGAGCAGCTATCGCGCGACGGCTTCAAGAAGTTCATGAAGAACGAGACGTGCCCGTTCGAGAACTGCAGGTTCTCCAAGGTCTGCAACCACATCCACTGCATCAGGCCCCAGTGCAGCTACGTCCTCCACAGTTCCGGCCAGCTGTTCTCTCACAAGCGGAAGCACGAGCGCAAGGACTCCGAGCTCGCGTACAGGAAGTACAAGCTCGCGCAGAGTATGATCAAGACGCTGACCGATAGCACCCAGGCGGTGGCAGCCGCGGCCACCTTCCCGAGGGACTACGACGGCCAGATCGACGGCGGCGGGGTGAATTTCTCGACGTTCCCGAAGGTCGAAAGCTCGAGCGAGAGGAACTCCCCCGTCAGCTACGGCGAGCCCGAGTCGTCGCTCGCTATGGACCTGAGCGGGAACGATTACCAGGAGGAGCCGTCGGGGAGGAGCTGCGAGGAACACTGGAGGAAGTACTGCCACTTCGTCCCCGAGAACCAGTGCTCGAACGACAGGTGTGAGCTCGAATTTGTCGACCATTACCACTGCCTCGCCGACGGCTGCGAGGCCTCCTTCAACGGCAAGGACTCGGCGAGGGAGCACGCGCGCAACCACGAGCAGCAGGAGCTCGTCACCGAGAACTACTTTCTCGAGAACTGCGACGGCGGCGCGTGCGCCTACCAGGACAAAGAGAGGCACTACCACTGCAACTGGGAGAACTGCAGGGAGGTGATACTCGTCAACGACAAGCCGTTCAGGAGGCTCGAGCACTACAAGATGCACGAGTACTCGAGGAAGCTCAGCTTGACGAAGGACTCGCTGACGGTGACCCACCTCTCGAGCTCGATTGACGGGATGTTCTGCAGGAAGCGGGGCAGGCCACCCAAGAACCGGGTCGTCGAAGTCTGGAACGATTACGTGAGTAGTAATTTTGTGAGGATGCAGTTGCAACCTCTAATTTTCCGCTTCCTTCTTAACTGTTTTGTATGGACACGAAGGTACCATTAGTCAGACTTTACCATGAAGACATACAGGAGTGCGCTTACTTACAATTTGAAATCGGGCTATATTTGTAAAATAATGATGGTGAGGATCATCACCAAAATGGATCATCATTACACTTAAATAGTATATGCAACAGATGAGAAAATGCAAAAATGAGATCTATATTGAAGCATCATCGGATGGTGTAGGACTATTGTCAGTATTGCCAGCGATAAATGTGTGGCTGAGCTATGCTTTGCTTACTTCTAACTAGCATTTCTGCACAGAGAAAAGTTGGGCTCTTGTCAAAACGAAACCACTCGTGAAAATTCGACCTGTTATTAATCACTTTTTTTTAAGTGTACAGTGTATTCCGAACTATATAGTAGACTACTATACATTTATTAGGTAAAATGGAAGAAGGTATAACATCCCCTGTTCTGTTATCTATTTAGAGTTCCATAGGCGGACAGAGCATAATGGACAGCCCCCAAGCGATCTTCACCAGCTTCAAATTACCGAAACCTTCGTCCACTCCGACACCATCAACCAGCAAAGATATAGAACAGCAAGACTCGTATGACGACAGGTCGAGCACCCACAGTCCAAACGTATGTACAGATCTTTAAAGCCATTTCATTAATACTAATCTTAAAATCTAATTCATAGGTGTTTAGGATCATTACTAATAGCTAAGGCATATATATGTGCAAGGTAATGTTGTTGAAATATGTGCATATTTTTGCTGGTTTATTTCATTAATTTATTTATTTTTCGCGGCTTGCTCGAAATTGTTCCTCGCGTCTGATTGTCTGTCTTTCTGATACGATTATTAGAATCTTTTCCGAAGCTTCCTCGAAACAAAAACTGTTTACAGAGGCATTTCCACAATTTCGCAACAGTACGTTTCGTTACCTTCCCTGAACGCAATCTCCTTTTGACACCTCCGAACGAAACGATTTGTTCTCTTTTTGGGTATATTTATTAATTGTTCCTTCAGGCGTTGCAGACCTTCGACGCCTACGACGAGTCGACGAAGTGCCCCGACGCCTCGTGCCCCTTCGCAGGCAGCGCTCACTATCACTGCAACCAGAACCGTTGCTCGTTCATCGCCGACAAGGAGGACGTCTTGCTGGTGCACGCGAGGGACTTCCACGACAACGTCGACATCCTCGATGGTTTCGAATTCTTCGACAGGAACGTTGACTGCCGGTCGTCCAAGTGCGTCAGCAACAGGGTGAACAGGCACTTCCACTGCACAAGGCCGAACTGCAACTATTCGTTCGTGCAGTACTCGACGATGGTGCTGCACAACCAAACGCACCAGCGGGAGGAGACAGCTGAGAGGCTGCTCTGTAAGGTTGAACCGTCGGACCTTGGGGACGTCGGCAAGGCGGAAAGCGCCGAGGACGCCAGCGCGGTTAATTTGAGTCATAATAGGGAGAGTAAAGTGTCAGGTGAGTGTTGGTGATATGATTTCAAATGCGAGATAAAGTGTGGCGTGATTTCTTGTCCATTCCTGTCACTATCCTACTCTCGTGTTGTCCGAGTAAAATCTCCTCACCGAAAGTAAAATCTCCTATTTGGCGTATAAAAGAATTATGGAATAATTCAAGTACTTTGTACCTAAATCTCTAAGATTTCCTTCACTGCCCCGAAATTCCAACCTGATGTGATGAAATGACGTCATACTTTTTGCTTCATTAAGAATTCTTATGGTATCTTTAACGCTGTATTGTTTTAACATTGTAATGAAAACTACATTGTGACGTTTCCTAGTAAAATATGTAAAAATAATTATAATTTCGTATAAATTAAAGTAGTTATACATAAATTGGTTCCGTCGACTTGTTTCGAGCACAAAAAATAGGAAACCGACCATTTTGTCTTACATCATGTTTGATTTGAAATTTAAATAAGATAAGTATTAATACACAAGTTTTTTTAAACGTCAAATCTTATTGTAGTACAAGTACAAAATGGAGTGGTAACTGTAGTTTTCATGGCATTAGGGTGACTTGAAATGTTTCTAACCCGATAATGTGACATTTCAAGTGACCAATCTCCTAATTTATTTTCGATGACTTGTATATAGAGTATGATTTTTCTGTCTCTTTTAGTGGTGAAGGCCTCAGGAACTTTCTATCCTCTATCTACATTGCCAACAGAACAAATTCAAAAATCACAAGAATATAAAAATATTGTTACAGGTACGAATGTACTAACATTCAAAGAAATACTAACAAAATATGTCCGTTGTACGGTAAGTAAACCAGGCGAAGGAATAAGAGGGATTCGTGGGTGTGAGAGGAAAGTCCGATTGTATAAAAACTTGTATTGTATAAATAATTTATGGTGTTTTACAATATTTATTATTTTGCGTTATGAATAACTTCGATGATCCAGTAAGCAGTGAATTTAATGAAATTGTTTTAATAACATATTTGATACTCACATGACATGGACAGTATTTAGAACTTTAAGTAAAAGATTGTGATTAATAATGTTCACATACTATAAAGTTAATTACATATTTCGAGCCTTACAAAAACGAGCCTTTATTAAAAGTGGTAAATATAAATTTGTCTAATTCATTGTTTTTAAGAATAGTTTTCAGGTATTCATTACTCGCCAAGAGAAGGACAAACTCACATAGTTTTAAGATGTATTTGTACTTCTCTCCCACATTTACGGTTTCTTTTGTCCCATCGCAGGGTTTACCTACGGTATTCTAATGTACTAACATGTGTTACTATGTAAGTAATAATTATCGTCTTGGGTATTTGCGAACTAGTAATATAGGATTGTACCGTCAAATCCAATAAAGTGATTTGATTTTTGTTTGTAGGTACTTCTTTGAATACGTGTGCATGAGGTCATACTAACATTGGAACCGCTTTTGTCTGTGTGTATGTCTGTATTGCTTTTCTCTCGCATTAAATCCATTTTTACCCATCAATATGCTTTCCAGATTCGAATCAATCCGACCAGCCAATGAAGCAAGTCCAAATGACGACCAACAACACGCTGTATGGTCCGGAGTTCTGTTGCTCCAGGCCGTTCTGTAAACTGAAACGAAAGTACCACTACCACTGCAACGCCTGCAACCAAGCCTTCAGCGAACTGGATCGCCTGTTAGCCCACATCCCGAAACACAGCAGTGGGGCGCTCGGCAATCAAGAGGAGCAGGTCGAGGGAAATCACCAGTCGTCGCCTTCCCCACAGTCCGAGCCCAAGATAACAGTCGCCCCGTTGCAGTCGTTGCAGAACCCAGTCATGCTGCAGCAGAAGGAGCACGAGACATACCTGACGCCGACCTTCGACGCATATACCCACTTCAACAACTTCCCTGCTAACCTACAGTTCGCGTTAATATCGCAACAGCAGCAGCTACAGCCGGCATTCCTGCCGCCGAGCTTGTACCAGAACCCTCAACTGATGTTCCAGCACGCCCACCAGATGATCCAGAGCCCGATGCTGACGACCCCCCCGGGGGGACCCTACCAAGGGGAGAACCTGACAAACCCTCTGGCGGCGATGGCCGCTAATCTGAACAAGCGCTCATTGAGCCCTCACGAGATTTCGCCGGAGGCGAAGAAAGCGCGCCTGCAGTCCTCCATGAGGATACTAAAGGACGAACCGGTGCCCGAGGGCTACCTCAGGTTCAGGTTCAACGAGGACTGCCAGTACCAGCACTGCGGGTACCGGGAACACCAGACGCATTTCCACTGCCAACGACAGGACTGCGGGTACAGCTTCTGCGACAAGACGAGGTTCGTGCAACACACCGCGAGGCACGAGAGACTCGACACGCTTATGGGCGGCGATTTCCAGCAGTACAGGGCGAACGTCGCCTGCGGCAGAGCGGACTGCGCGTACACCGCCAACCTGGGTAACTATCAAGTTGATAGAAAGAAAGAGAGAGAGAGAGAGAATTTGTTAGAGGGTAGCAAATCATATTTTAAATTTTGTTTTCCTAAAAATGATTCAACTTCATGGAGGGTGTCATTGCTTCATTAAATATTAGCACGTCACCTTCGTTAAAAATTATTATTCTATTTTTATTTTCGAAGCGACCCATAAAAATCAATCGATTTGTCACCTCGCGTACAATCTGCTTCAGTATTGTACACTTCCTCACTTGAGAACATTGTCCATTTCTTTTTCCTTCATTTTCTCCATTCTGTTTGCAGGTTCGACCCAGAACAAGGCGTCACACTTCCATTGCCTGAAATGTGACTTTGTGTGCACCGACACTAACAAGGTGGTCGCCCACAGGAGACAGCACCAGAAGCTGGATTCAATTCAGGCGGCTGGTTTCGAGAAGTTCACCCCCAGTCAGATATGTCGAGTACCTAATTGCCAGCACAGCGGCAAGCAAACACATTATCACTGTCTGCAATGTCAGTACGCCGTGCTTGGTCTCGCTCAAATGTCGGCGCATAAGTACAGGCATCTAGAAGGATAAACGGTGTTATTCCGTTGTGTATGTACATATATAACCATAGATTTTGTACGCGACTCTTCTCAATTGTAAATAGTCTCCTTTTTGTATGTACGTTACAAATTGTATATTTCCTGTAAATAATTGAGTATGTAGCAGATTTACCTCTCTATGCAACTGTTGACGAGGGAAAATATTTAATTTTGTTTTTGTAACAAGGAGAAAGAGAATTTATAATTCGCAATGGTTTATTCGAAACAAAAAGGAAATCGTACTTTTTGCAAACTCACCGGCACTGCGTCCCTGGCTAAAAAATAAATTACAGAATTAGATTCTAAAAATTCCCGAGACGTACAGCCCATGAGTCTGGATATATTATCGTAAAGTTGCTGGTAATCGAAGTGAATATGAGGCTCTTTGGAATTAAAATTCAGTTTGCCGAATCTCATGGAATACCAGTAATTTTACTTTATACTTGAGAAAACTTTTATCATTTTTAGGGAACAAAATGTAAATGAAAAAGACAACATATTTTAGGTTTTTAGTGGTAGATTTGTTAGGAATAGAGGCCTTCTTATTTAGATTTAGTGCCTTAGAAAGACATATAAAGTTGTGTGCCTTTTTGGTACTTTTTTTGGTAGAAAACAAAAATCAGGTTTTCAATAGAAATATGAATGTCATTCCATATACCAAATGTGCCATATTAAACAGTAATTATTATATATATCTATATACAAATTAGCAGTTTTTTGAGGTTTAGATATAGTCTATATACACAAAGTAAGTTATATGAATACAATGTGTCATATCAGTTTTACTATTTATCTTTTCATCTTTTCATCATTATTTATTTTATACACTTTGTACATTTTACTTTTTGTGAATTTAATTGCCATAAGAACATCAGTAGACTGCTCTACCTATCATCCCTTTTTGTGTTGTTTTTAGCTAGTCTCCTATTATTTTCTTATATCATCTATTAAAACCTAATCATATAAATGATTTTAAATGTAAAGTGACTAAAGTCGATTTTTCCAATTATTTAATTATAGATCTGTATGTACGCTTATGTTTATTTCACGTATGAGTGCATTTTATGTTAATTTGCTGTGATTTTGTATGATTTTAAGAAATATCAGTATTTGTACTAGTCCTCGCTTTTTATTGGACATCATGTAAACACGAACTGGCATTTAAAACTTTATTCAGAAATTGCATAGGATAAATAAAAACACTACAATAGACAATAATAAAATAAAGTTGAACCTTACAGACTAAAAACCATAATCATACGATAATATTACGCAATTAAAATTGATTAGAATCTGATAATACATTAGAATGTGAAAATTACTCAATATGCAAATGGCATTAAAAAGGGACAATTGCACACTATGGAAACGCCGCGTATAACACATTTTCTATTTTAAAATCCAAACACTTTACGTGTGGAAATCACATAAAAAAAAGATCACATAAAATGTAGATAATAAAATTAAGACCTTCAAAAGGTACACTTTACCAACTAAAAACTGTTTTCATATTACACAATTAAAACTGATTAAAACAAAACACCAAGTTAAAAGGAACTATTCGCTAGTGATGTAGCGGACCACATGATTCTGATATTAAAATACAAAGCCCTTTATTGGAGTAAAATTCATAAAAACTTGATAATACACGGCAGTGATAATATTAAAATGAAGGACTTTAAAGGAACTCCTTACTAACTAAAAATCGTATGACAGTTAAAACTGATTAAAACTTAACACTAAGTTAAAAAGAACTATTCACTAGTGACATGGCAGAACACATGATTCTAATATTAAAATGCAAAGCCCTTTATGGGTGTAAATTTCATAAAAACACACATACTCTTGATACAACACTGCAGTGATAATATTAAAATAAAGGGCTTTAGAGGAATTCCTGACTAACTAAAAATCTTATGACAGTTAAAACTGATTAAAACTTAACACCAAGTTAAAACGAACTATTTGCCAGTGAGGTAGCAGAACACATGATTCTGATATTAAACTATAAAGCCCTTTATATGTGTAAATTTCACAAAAACATTCATACTTTTGATAAAACACAACAGTGATAATATCATAGAGGGCTTAAAAGTACTCCTTACTGACTAAAAATCGTATGACTGTTAAAACTGACTAAAACCTAATGTATTATTAAAAACCATTAAAATAATTATGACCCAAATTCAACTACTTTTGGTAGCTGATACTTTGAATCTCTTCATTGTCAAATTGTTCTAATATGAAGCGTGGTAAAATCTCATTGGAAGAGACGTTGCTTTTTTTGTCTCCATAGGCCTCGAAAGATTGGTTACCAAAATTCAGTGGCTTCCAAAAATTAATGCCCTCATGGGCTTTTTTTGCAGGACTGGACCATTCCACTTTGGTTTTCCCGCCTGTTATTATTAGACCTTAAGAAAAAAGAAAATTTTACAGTGGAGGTAAGAAAAGCAAACTCATTGTTTAACTGGTATTGCTACTTAATGTAACATAGATATTACCTGACTCCGATGATTTGGAAGAAGTCTTCATTGGCGCATACGCCCAATCCACTCTGATTTTTCTACCTGCCATGACCAGACCTAAAATGGAAGAAAAGTTTTATGGTAGAGACAAAGAATTGGCTAAAAGTGCAAACCATTTAGAGCAACCAAGGCGAATTCCGCTGTGGTCCTGTTGTAGAAGTCCAAAAATCCATAATGGGATATTTTGCGAATTTCAGAGATCACACAAGAGTCGATCATGCGGTTGATGTAGACCATAGCATCCCCAGCGGTGAAGTATGGGGGAAGGTTGGTTAGAAACAATGTCGGCTTCTGTTAAAACATTATTTTATAAGTTTAAATCGTGAAAAAGCTGTTGCATCACTTTCACCTCTTGCTCGACTCTGGAACGTGGTATCCATTGACAGGCCTCTGCCCATTCTACACGTAACTCTTTTCCCCAGAACTTGTAATTCCTTAAGTCTCTTTTGGCCCTGTAGGCCAGCTGATGGTCTTCAAACTCCAAGAAGACATAACCTCTGTTTCGGCTTGAATTTCTTCTGCATTTCAACATCACCACATCGACCATGCCATCTACATATCTTGAGAGAAAAACAAAAGTCAAGTAATGTATTTCTTTTGTAGCTTTACCCTTTTAAAGAGTGAATTTAATAACCTTAAAAGGCAGAGAAAATTTTAACGGTTCGACTACAAGTATCATTGTGCGTTACTGGTATATTAAGAATTTTTTAGAAGGAATCTTGAAACTTTCAAAAAATGGTCATTAAAATGAAACAATTTCTATCGTTTTAAATAGGTCTATTAATTCTAGGGAGTGCAACTCTGATGTATGGAAGTTGAAGAATTGATTGTGGTAGGAGCACAGTGTGTTAGTATGAAATCCATGTGGCATTACATTGTAAAGCTATTTTATGGTGTCTTAATTTTAAATACTTTATTTGTTTTTTTTTTGTAATACTACCATAGGGTCATCTTACGGACGTCCGTTAATTATTGTTCAACTTACAGATATTCAATAGACATTCATTTTCCACAAGGAAGTGACACAATGGATACCCATTCCGTAGAAAATATGGACATGAACCGAATGAACTATGAACGTCAATTATATCATCTGTGAACGAGAATTGGATCAACTGTGGATGTAATGGACATGAACAGATGTTACAGGTCCTAAACAGACGGTCAATGTAATGTGAACTGGCCTAGCAATAACCTTGAGCCGATTGCTCATTTGATTACCATGGTATGTGTTATTCTTGTATGCTTACCGCAGTCAATGCACATGTAGAGACAAGATAGTGTCTCGAATAATATTTCCAGCTGGTCATTAACGGAATATGTTACTATATTACTTTACGAGTCTGTAGCCATTTCCAATGATAGCTGTTTCACTATCTGTTACCAACTAGAACGTTGCTGTCGATGTGCAAATAAATTACGAGGCATACGATTGAGTCGACATAGATAGACCCGAGAAAGGACAAACCTATGGACAACAGTAGATATCCATAAGAGTTAATTATTTTTACATTCGACTGGACCAAAAGTAAACATCCAATGGATGTGCTCTGATGTAACGACAGGGAATGGGCATCTATGGGGTGTTCAGTCGGTGTCCGTATCCATATGGACTTACGATGGTCATTATTATATGATCTTTGTTATCGTGTAAGGTTGCAAACCATGTAGGTTTTCTATTCGAATTCCACAATAAAACAGGATAGACTCAAATATGTTGCCATTTAAAAAGTCCGGTAGAATCACATAGGGTTTCTGTTAGTGTTACCATCACAAGATTGGGTGGTGCAATGTTAATTTAGAAAATCATTAAGGCAAAACTTCTATCTCTTTCAATCGGATTTTTTTCAAGCGAATCTGCATTAGGTTAGAAACATACCCGGAAAATATCTCGAATACTTCTTCCCTGGTGAGCATCTCGGGTATGGCCGCCACGAATAGCCTCGTGTTATCCCTAGACTTGGTAACCTCGAGCTTGAAGTCGGCTCCGATCCTGTACCCGTGCAGCTTGCGTATGGCTTCCAACGCGTGCGCTTTCTCGAAGTACGTGGCGTACGCGTACCCCCTGCAGTTGCCATCGAAGTCGAGCATCATCCTAAACTGGTACAGGGGCCCTATGGTACTGAAGAGGGGTATCAGATCGTTCTCGAAGAGGCCCCTGTCCCGGAGGTTCGATATGTACACCTCGCACCCCTTGGGCGGCGTGGGGCACACGACGCCTGGCCCTGGGCCGTAGATCCGCTGACCGTTCTTCTGCACGATGTCGTACCCGGTGCGATCCATCTCTTCGAGGAGGGCGACAGAGAGACGTTTCCCGTGCACCTGGTGATGCGTTTGGTTCCGGCTGCGGTCGTACCCCATGGCGACGTGTTTCTGGATGGTGCGTTAGCGTGTCGACGATGAGACGATGTGGAACGGAAAGGAGGAGCAGAGACGCGAGGAAGAGATGCGTCGCTTGGTCCTAGTCGCGTGTGCCAGATCTCAGGGTTTTTTCTGTGGTGGTCTCTGAAGTTTGGCACGCGTACGCACAGAGCACAGGTGCACTTTTCACGGCATGGGCGTAGCGTGTGAGGTTTTAATCCAGGAATTGAAACTATTGACAGGTTTACACAACTTTTGAATAGCATATTTTCTAACGTGGAAAACCTGAGCATGCCATTTAATCAAGAAATCCGATCTAGTAACGATTTAATCGATTGAAATTTCGGGAAGTTCTAGCTAAACCGTTCTAGAAATACGCCTGACATTCTGGAAAAGTTATGTTATGTCAATTATGAGTTTGAAAACTCGATACCACTTGGAAATCTTCCAGAAATTGCTGAAACATTGTTTAATATCCGGGAGCAACTTCACTCCTTAGCCTCACCCATTTGCCAACAGTTGAGAATTAGTTGGAAGGTACTTAGTAGGCGTTATTACGAAACCCCCCTTACTGCCAACCGTTCAATGTCTAGTTAGTTTCCTAACGAAGGTAAATCGCTGTAAAATGGATAGTAGTTATGTCTACTAACGCTTTGGGGCTAACTACTGATTTTTACTGCTTCTTCTGTTAGTTCAATTACGAATAATTAATTTTGGACTACTTTATAATACTTTATAATTTATTAACTTTATAATATACTATGGAATACTTTATAATCATACATGATTAATATAGTTTATGTAGAATTGGTTAATACATTAAATTGTTATTAGTGAGGATATTTCATTAAAAGTTAATCGAATTTTTTAATCATTTGGTCTTATCTGATTCACTCGTTCAGAGTGAATGAGATTAGTACTGTTTAGCACCGTCTGTATACGCATGTTACGGATATAGTGGCTTACTCCAAGAAAACGGGAGTGTTTTCGACCACCCTGTATATTTACATCAAAATTTAATAACCAGCTAAAAAGAGGAGTAAAACTCGAAAGAGATCAAAAATGTATAAAATAAAGCGAATATTTTATAACACTGGGTAAGTACACATTAGCCAAGTTATGTTTGAATTACCTGTAGAATCGGAAATTTTTGTTTTTAATACCGCTTTTAGTAGAAGCATTTAGACCTTAGAAATTAAATTGTTGATAGAATTAAGAGAACAATTAATATCATCAGAGATGATTTGAAAACATGATGAGAAAAAGGAAAAGGCGACGAGATATTTACGAAAGCGATTAGTCAAATATCGAAGGAAAAACGTCATTTTGGTACTTACATGTATTATAATTCCTTTTTGTCGCATATTTATTTTAACATTTTTATTACAACCAAAAGTGACCAAAAACACTACCAGGCATTTCTTTTTTGGAAAAATCGAGATATTTCGAAAACCGTTAGGCCTATCGACTTGAAATGAACGCCATAGGGCTTAGAATCTCCTAACAGACCTACCCTGCGAGTTTCATGTGGAAATTCTGAAGTTCACATTTTGAGGCCGAAAAATAGCAAGGTGTTTACCGGGTTTCCCTTGGTATTTTCTCCAAAATAGCCAAAAATTAGATGTTCAAAATTAGCGTGCTAATCGAAAGGGGATGCTTCCCCGATGCCGAGAGTGAAGAAATTTCTTTCCTACGACGTTTACTTTCCGAAATATGGAAGGTTCAATGGAGGGGAATTTCCTTTTTGGAAAAAACCGCGATATTTCGAAAACTGTTGAGCCTATCGACTTGAAGTTGGCGCCATAGGGCTTATAATATCCTAAGGGACTTACCCTGCGAGTTTAATGTGGAAATTCTAATGTTCATATTTTGCGCCGAAAAAACGGAAGGTTCCCTTCCGATTTTCTCCAAAAACAGCCAAAAAATAGATTTTCGGAATTAGGGTGCCAATCGAAACGGGATGCTTCCCTGATGCCTGCCTTCATTTTTCGTCTAGCCTATATAGAAAATAACAAGTAAAATTTTAGGAGTTATACAAATCATTAGCTAGAGAGGATCATTGTATCCTTAGTGTATTTTTAATTCTTGAGCAATTAAAAGTGCGTTTTTTAAAAAGAAACTTTTCCACATTATTTGATAATAAAGACCAACCCTATGAGCTGGGAATTTCGCGCCAAAGAGTTGGAAACGCACAATGCTTTCTTAAATCCTAACAACATTTGTATGTTACTGAAAATTATATGCATGCATTTCAAAAATTTTAATTCGCTTACTCAGTCTCTTTATCTGCTCGTCTTCCTTTAATTTCTCAATTACGACCATTAACCAATTAAAATTAATGCTTCGTCTTTTGAGCGATTTTAGAGCTCTCTGCCAACTTTCTGCAGTGATGTTAGAGACAATCTAATAAGAATCTAGCATCCTCTAAACTCCAGAAAATATTTGCAAATCTCTACAAAGTTCAGGAACAATTCCAGAAATTCCCTGGAGACTTCTTTAGTATCCGGAAGCAATTTTAGCACTTCTTTAAAACTTTTCACTTCTTCATTAAAATTTGTTCCAATAACATGATATTTTTTATAGCAGTGAATTTTACAGATATTTAGAGATTATGAAACGTCTTGAAAATCTAAGAACTGACTTTGCAAACTCTATAGTATTCCATAAATCCCCTGGAACGATCTCAGATGTTTCATAATGACCTGGAAATCGTTTCAACGTTCTGGAGCAATATATTAGGGACAATCTAGCGTCCTGAAAATTTGAAAAACTACTTTGGAAATCTCCACAAAGTTCAGGAACAATCAGTTATACTCTTAAATCTTATTAATGCCCGAAAGGAACTTCACTACTTCCTTACTTCACTGAAAGATGTTCTAATAACGCTATTACCTATAGCAAAGCAAGATATCTGACACTAGCAATATTTACACAATTTCAGATCTCCTTAAATACTCTCTGTATAAATAACTACAAGTTAGCTACACCGTGTTTACTGTCTGTATGGAGGAGATCCTGAAGTATTCAAGAATTCCGTAAAGACATACGCCTTTCATGAACATGTCAGAATATTACTGGAAGGTTTCATGGCTCGTAAGTTCGTTTAAAGAAATCCCTAGGAAATTTAATGCTTAAGGGTTCCTACATTTCAGTAACGATCTTTCAGAATTCTTTACAGCACGATTATCTTTAAAAGGCCTGTAAAAAGCCCAGGACCCTGGAACCTGGAAGGATCCAGAGTATCTTGAAAGTGTTCTAATCCCCAGGAACTTTTCTAATACATAGAGAATTACTGGACACTCATTTTTAAACTCAAAAATATCTCATTTTTGTAATAAACAATGATTCATATCCATGATATATCAGTCAGAAAGTTACTACTAAGCCTAATTCTTTACCATCTGTATGTAACTGTAAATTTGAGCACTTATTAAAATTGTTAAACCCTAAATGACTTTACCGGACCGCACTGAATTGTTCTACGTTGTTTTTGTTTTACGATTTTTCGAAATCGAAGTTTCTAGAAGGAAAGCGGGACGAAATTGGCGGAATGGACACCAATTAGTTGTTGCTCCACCACATGACCAGTCATGTTGATAAATGTTTTAAGACGGACAGGACAGACGAAGGAAGGTTTATTCATAAGGAAATACGAGAGTATAAGGCGATTTAGCGATGAATAATGCTTATAAACAAAATAGAAAACAGATTTCAAAATTACAGCTTTTTCATGAGAAAGTATAAATTACAAATAGTTTTTATTTGAAATATTTTTTTAAACGCACCCCAAAGAGCACTTGGAAATTTTCAATTTTTTTTAAAAAGCTTTAGTGACAGTCTTCGTTATTTGACCTAGGGAGGTCAAATTACAAAGGGTTACATAGGGATGTAACACATATAACTTATATTTGAGACATCTTTTTCTAAAACCCCTTTAAATGGTATTTTACTCTTGAGAACTTTTAATATCCCTTAGTTTTCCCCAAAACAGTTCATGATTTCTTTCAAATTTTGCAGCTAGACTTATCTAATATTTAACACGTAACTTTCATTAAAAATGTTTTTGAAATTGAAACTGGAGAAATATTATAAGAGGTTGTATAGAGCTCCTACGTACCTGTTTGCTATAGAGCCATGAGGCATGTGCCTCTTACGAGAAAGTTATATATGGTTATATAAGTTTATAGAATATATAATAATATATGAGAAAGTTATATGATGAATAATTTTTGCTTAAGAAAACGCTGCCTTTTACAATTTTCTCAGAAACTTCGGGTCTGTTGTAGATAAATTAAATTTTATCTTTAAGGAGAATCAATTTACTACACCTTTACCCTAGAGTATAATTGCGTATTGTACGTAATTCTACATACAATAGTTTGTAAAATAAAATATCATTTTGTATAACACCATAAAAAACTAATTGAAACCATTGATCAAAGGCCTCTTAGCCTTTAGATCAACTGTAATTTCACATGAAATGTAGCAGCTTATATAGCATAAATATATATAAATAGCTCTAAGTAGATCATGTATCAGCTTCGAGAATGATTTTTAAAGTTTTTATCCTTGAGTACACAGAATACACCAAAAAGTTCTAAAACAAAATGAAACTAGTCGCCAATTTTCATTTACAAGTTTATTGGAATTTCAAGTCAACAAAAATATCATACAAATCATCAGATCAGAATTTCAAATAATTTTACATAGATTCAAATTATAAAAATAGTCAAATAAATCTAGCTAATAGATGAAAAAGTACAAATGTTACTTTTGGAAAACACAAGAGAGGCCATTATGTTATATCGCATAATCTGTATGACCAGCCGCCTGTCGAAGCAGTATGTAGATTTTCTCTTTTATCCAGTCCTTATTGTACGGCGCATATGTATTCGTCGACTTCTGGTAGACGAGGCAGCTCAGATCGGATAGCTGCGAAACGAAATTAACAACGAAGCTTTTTATAAACTGAAGGAGTCTAGTCTAACCGACCTGATCCACGAAATCAAACAACTGCGATATATCGTAGGTTATCGTTGGGGTGTTGGGGTTCCTGCGCTTCAAGTGCTCTTCGTAGATCCTGCAGACGCCCTCCATGCACTCATTGACGGACTCGTAATCAGAGTAGGTGCGTGTCTCTGGGTTCGCGCCAGGCTGCACTAGTAGAATCGTGTGAGACTGAAAACGATATAATAAAATCAAGAGTGTGTAGTTAGTTGTTGTTGGTTAGGATATTAGAAAAAGGTGTGAAGATATGATAGTCGAGAGATTAGTTAATAGATTACGAAGTATAAATACCATTATACGTTTGGGGATAGACAAAGTGAGTTTAGGGTCTCTTTATGGTATTTGCTGTTGATTTCTCTTTCCAAGTAAACACAGGTGAGCGACGATGGGATATTGTTAACATTCACAAAACGAGAATTCTACTTTGCCGGTCGGATGGCAACCCGGATTGGCGGGACTGGTTGTGTTGTGTTCCGTGCCTAGCCGTTTTAACATGGACGGAAACAGAATACCATAGACATATTTAACATAGACTGAGCATTTCTCTCTTGCCATTACTGTTAAAAATTTGCCTAGAGGTCATTTGTTATTTTACCACGAAAAAAGGTGTTTCTGACTTGCTACGAGAGTGATAAAGTGAGGAAAATTGCATATTTGCTCTCCATTTCCAGCTCAAGTGATACAGGAGCTCTGCAGAGAACAAAAAAAAAAAACTAATACCAGGGAGAGCAATAAATGGAAAATTGCTTATTACCTAGATGTTCATCTACAAATCACACTGTAAATCTGAACTTCCAAATGAAGACGTTGTGATACTGAATCTAGTAACTTTACTATATATGTGCATACTATTTAGTATACTAGGTATAATATATTTTATATAATATTTTAACATATATGGCATGTACATTTTCTTTTTGTGCAATATTGCAACGTAATCTAAAAACTAGGAAAAATAAACATTGATAAAATATTGGTGCAACGTGATGTTCTGTTGGGGAGAGTTTCAACAGCTTCTTCCAAACTTAGAAATGTTTTATTCGAAGTCTTATACCTAAAGGATAGCTAATAAATGAAAAATTCCGATTTTAGCATGAAAAAGTCCTTTGTAAGGAAAGAAAAAAAAAAGAAATATCATCTTGAAAAGTGTAAATACAAATGCTGACATTATGATCGCTTTATTCGCTGAACGATAAGATAATAGAAACAATTTGTTGATAAATATTTGTTCACACAACACAAATAATTTTGTATTAGACAAATACAGGTAGAGCATATAAATTTTGTTGACAATACAAAGTTTGTTCATGCTTTTTTGATGGTTTTAGTCTGTTTTTTAATGTTTTTCCTTGCCTCACTCTCCAATCTTTGCTTATAGTTATTAAAACTAAATATCTTCATACCACTTACATTTAATACAACTCATTTTTTACAACAAAAACATTATTGCTTTATTATCATTAAAGCTCTGGAATCATTATTTTACATCCTCAGGGTTCCAGTCGAACTTTTCCCGTTTTTTCAAAGTCGACAACGTGCTCATATCCTCATCCGGGATGACGAAGTTCAGATCAAAGTTGCTATAGATGTGATCCCTGGACTTTGACTTCGGAATGACGGCGACTCCCTGCTGCAGCGCCCACTTCAGTAGCACCTGCGCCGGACTTCTGTTGAGCTTCTTAGCGACCTTTTGCACAGTCGGATCTTTCATCAGTTCAGTATTGCCCGTGCCCCCTAATGACATGTATGCCTGGAGGAGGATACCATGTGATTTGCAGTAAGTCAACAGTTCCGGTTGGTGACAGTATGGATGCCATTCGACTTGGTTAATGGAAGGTTTGACACCATGGTCATTGTGTAAAAGTTCTTTGAGGTGACGAATGGTATAGTTCGAGACGCCAATGTGTTTCACCAGTCCATCTTGTTGAGCTTTCACCATCATCTGCCAACTGAGGTCACGCAGTTTCGAGTTTTCTGTGCTCGAGGAGTTCACGCTGAATGCTCCCGGCCAGTGGATGAGGTACAGATCTATGTAGTCGCATTTTAAGTTTCGAAGCGATGTTTGTATGGCCTCATAGGCTCTCTTTCCGTGATCGGACGGGTACAGTTTGGTCGTGATGAAAACGTCTTTCCGCTCCAACTTGTGTTTCGGTAAGAGCTCCCTCAGGGCCTCGCCGATGTCGTCCTCGTTGCCGTACATGGTCGCTGTGTCGATGAGGCGGTACCCCGCGGAGAGAGCGTAGTCTAGGATACGCTTCGTGAAATCCCCACCTCGAATCTTGTCCGTCCCAAAGCCCAGCATGGGCATTAGAGCTCCGCTGACCAGTTGGTGGGTCATGTTGTGGGATATCGCGATTTAATGATTTTCGCAGTTTCACATCGTTATCTCTTCCGGGTACGTAATTTAAGATAATTGCTGATTAATACTTGTAAGAAAAATACGCAACAAGTACAACATAACCTATAAGTCAAAGCACGTTATAGTTCACATTATTTAGGCAACCCACCATACACTGTTATTTAATATTACCATATTAAAATAATAACTATGTTTCTTCCTATCAAGCAGAAAAAGTTACCTCTAGTCGTCCATTTATGTGCTGATAATAATAGCGATAAAAGCGAGTGTGTGTGACTAAAAACATGTGCGTACCATGATCATCTGCTTGCTGGAATGTAAGTAATGTAATGTTCAACATACCCAATGCATTCCTTCCACTTTTAGTTTAAGGTGAAGTATATAATTGTGTAAAAAATTATTTATTATTGTGTTAAAAATAGTTCTCCATATTTATATTTTAAACATTTCTATCTAATCTTCAAGCAATTGATGGTGTAATGTTGATAAATCCTGAAACAAACATGACTATAAACTCTAGATACTATAAATAATAGTGGGACACAAGTATATAAAGTTTCCTTAAAGTCGAGGATCTATTGGTTAAACTCAAAATGAATAATTATCTCATTCACTGATAAATTTAAAGTGATTGCTTTTTGTTAGTTGTAAGCATGTCAGTAAAGCAGTAAAGTAAAATAAAAAGCTACCGTCTTCAGTGGATGGTCCGGTATTTGTCAAGTGGCTCATTTTCCTCAATTAGTTTTTGATGTACGTCACTGAGAGCCTGAATTGAAAACAAAAATACATACCAAACAAATAAAAAATGGCAGATTGATCAGCGACAAATCAAAGCAAATTATCAAACTATAACTAGATGATTCGGTTTCTTACTTTGAAATACTTGACAGTCTTGACTCTAAGCTCCAAAGTGGCGTCCTCGTCGCATACCATAAGTGTGTGGGGATGTTGCTGGAAGGCTGACACCGTCCACATGTGGTTTACTCCTTCTTCTATTGCTTTGTATAGAGCAAACGCTTTATGAGTCCCTGTTATTAAAATCATCACCTGGAAATCCAATTATTTTCTTTGAAATTATCGTTTTATTTACCTGAGACAAATCAAAGATTGGAATTAATCACAAATAATTTCTTATCGTTGAGTAAACAACTACATCAAACAGATACTTTAACTACCGCTGTCAATAATGGAGATAAAGAGACAATAGCCGAAATAAAATAACAAACGACCATCATTTTATTACCTCTTTGGCGTCCATTACTGTCCCGACGCCGACAGTGAGTGCCTGTTTTGGTACCTTACTTATGTCGTTATTGAAGAACCTAGCATTAGCTTCCAGGGTGTCCTGCGCCAAGGTTTTGACTCTGGTTCTGGAAGCGAGGGATGAACCAGGCTCATTAAAAGCTATGTGACCATCAGGACCAATCCCTTAAACACGATAAATAATTTTATTAAGGAAAGTGTTATAGATATGAAAGGTCAATAGAGGATTTCCACAACAACAAATTGTTGATGATATCCTCTAATTAGTAATGAACTTTGCGTGTTTCTTGTTTTTATAATCTTACTGACCACCTATGAATAACTCGATGCCGCCAGCCTTCCGGATCTTCTCCTCATATTCATTGCATTCGGCAACTAGGTCCTTAGCATTCCCGTCTAATATGTGAGCATTCTTTGGATCTATATCGATGAGCTTGAAGAAGTTATTCCACATGTAATAGTGGTAGCTTTCTGGATGGTCCCTCGGTAAAGCAACATACTCATCCATATTAAACGTTATTACATACTTAAAGGAGACCTTTCCGGCCTTGTAGTATTCAATCAGCTTTTTGTACATTCCAAACGGGGTGCTGCCTATAAAAGGATATATTTACACGATTTAGGAGAATAGATTAGATCTACAAGTATATGAAATCATTATGTTTATTTAGTTAGGTTATAACCTGTGGGCAGTCCCAGGACGAAATACTTGTCCGGACCAGGCTCGAAATCGTTGATCCTCTTCATGACATACTTAGCGGCCCATTCGGAGACCGCCTCGGAGGTTTCCAGTATCACCAGACGCATGTTGATCGAGGGACACCCGATTGACGACTGATCCACTTAGTCGCTGAAACCTGTTATTGAATATCTCCTGTTTTATCTCGCGGTTGAACGAACTGAGTACTATCAGAATGCAGCGAACCAGCGAAGTATTCAATTCAGGTAAGGCTTGTTTTTAGTACTATAGGAGTGTTGTGTAACTGTAAAGTGGAGGTGAAGGAAGTTCTCATTTCGCAAACTGGATACTCACCAAGTAATGGTGGATCTGTTTAAACGGACTCGGTTGTTTTGTTGTAGAAGAAATATTTTCGCGTTTCAGTGCATGGGGAACGTGTTTGTTTGTTTGAATCTGACATGATTTGTCAACCTCAAACTGATAAAAGTGATGGATAAATTCAGGGTTGCCGCGACTGATTTTAACTATCCTACGGAAGTTGAATTGAATGTATGAATAATCGGAGTAGATTGTAATAAGGGCCCAGGAATTAACTAAAGTGATTTATAATTCAACCGGTTTGGAGGACATGGTTTTACAATGCAGGAATATAATGTAGAAATAATTTTATGACCCGTTGCGGTTCGATTCATGCAATTCAATGAATTTAAATTTTGCACTGAACTAAAGGTGTCTAGTACTAACTTCCTTAATTTGTACTGGATTCAGCACAAATGCACTGAAATGGCAACCCCGAGGATGATTATCCTATTATTCCTCTAATACACGTGGACGCCTGACATAGAAAACTAGAGAAAATACCATCCTGCAGTGTTTCCATGACAACGTGTATACAACACAGCTGTTTGGTGGTAAATTTGAATTTGATGCTCAAGATGCCTCAAGATGTTACGTTTTCGGAGATAATCACCCGACGGACCTCCACGACTTATCTATTGGTATATTTTTAAACCTCACATCGAACATCGCGTTGTATAAATCATGTATTGCCACTTAATGATCCGGCGCAAGTCGCTTTGCTCTCCGTGGGATCAATACTCACACATTTACACGCATTGACACACTCGTCCGTGGATGTCTGCACCAAAAACCAAAGTAGAAGAATAGAGTGGATCACTTAAATTCGAAACTTTTTTGCGAGAAAAAGAACCAGAGTTGGGGACGACATTGAGCGAAAATAAAGAACGGAAAACCGTCAGAACGTTGTGCAAGGTAAAACAAAACGTAAAGTGTATAGAAGTCACAAGGAAAAAGTTGTGTGCATGTGTGTTATTGTGATTTTTAAAACGTTTCAGGTCTATCCAAGTCCGGGCATCGCCCGGAGCGTCTGGCTTCTGCCGCAGACCTCCTGCAACATGGTGGCCGATCCCGATCATCCCACCGCCGAGGCGAACCACGACAAGGAAGGCTCCGAGGCTGACATCGTCGAGCGGAGCCACAAGACCATCTTCGATCTCGTCAAAACCGGGTACGAAATGTTTAGATAGTCTGTATAGCTTGTATATTCTTATTTATAATCACAAGTCTTTAGTGATAACACAAATGTCTCAGTTAAATAGTAGAGAGAGCATGTAACTACGGTAAAGCGACGACGTACGCAGTTTAAGCAGCAGTGGTTGAACCAAGTAACATTTAGAGCATTGGCAAAGTTAAGAACAATGCGAATTTCCTTTTGGTTGAGTTGCCCAACTGTCAGTCACCAAAAAATGTTATTAGGGGTCTAATACAGTATATAGATAGTCCATAGTTTCAGGATGTAAATCAACGCCTCATTATCCCCAACTTCAAATAACAAACTTAAAATATTCTCCATTCTTAAGTATTCGTTTAAGCAACTCCATTCTTTCTATAGATTTATTGTAACAGCCTGTCTTGTTTCGGATTGTCTCTAAATATTCTAGTCAGTTCCGAAAAGCCAACGAAATGTTATTGTTGTTGTACTGTTGAGGCAATTTTTGTGCTTCAAGTTTCCATAAGAACTTCTTCTTTAAACGGTTTTGTGTAAACGTTTATAACGTTTGATGCGAAATTTCCTTTAAAAACGTTCTAAATTTTACTTATAAGTTTTTAAGGCAATTGCAACTCTTTTAAAAATCACAGAATTGATCCAATTTTAATAGGCAGCTTAGAAGTTTCTCAGCTTCCTTCAGGACTCAGAACTCCCTATTTCAAACGTTATGACTTTTGTAAGTCAATTGCAACTCTGGAACCATATCATAACGAATTATGTTTGCTATGATTTCTTTGTAGGGAGCTGACAGAGGTGGCAGAGTTCGTAGAAAAGTTTGGCACGGATGTTTTAAGGGCGAGGGATGAATGGGGGTACACGCCGGCCCACTGGGCCGCCCTCGATGGAAACGTGGAGATCATGAGGTACATGATCGATCGTGGGGCGCCGATCGATCTACCATGTCTCGGCACGCAAGGGCCCAGACCTATCCACTGGGCGTGCAGAAAAGGTAAAGTGACTGCATTTCCAAAAAATTTCCAGGATGTTATCAGTAAAACAAAACAAAAAATGAGTGTAAGAAAGACGGAATACTAGTAATCATGAGAATTTCCAGGAAGGCCTTTCCAATCAAACAAAACAAGAATATGGGAGAGGGGCACTTACAAACAGGGTGTGTCTGTAGACAATTAATTGTTGAGCTGTAAGCAGTTCGAATTATTGACACGAATTATTTCGTTCAGACGATGTAAAATGTAAACTACGGCCACTTCGTGACTTTCAGAAAACGATATTAAGAAATGAATCCTTAATTAATTCATAGGAATTGTTAAAATTCATTACGCCAGCGATTTCAAGTCACAGACGATTAAATATGACAATATAACCAGGCCCGGCATTTTAATTATGATAACAACAAATGGTCACCTCCGATTATTTTCAAGATAAATATTTTTCCTATTATTAGCATAACATAAATATACCACTGATATTTATTTTAGTATTTGATAAGTACATGATTATAAAACATCATACATACATATTACTTTTATCATTAATTACTTGACTTGTTTAATCACTACTCAAGTTAATTTAGTTACCAACTCAGTTATGAGTCTACATTACTCACTACAATGAATAGTTACTCAACAATCTTTATTATTTTCAAAATGACCTGTTACATCTTAAAATTGCCTGACCTGTTAACTCTCGATTTTTTCTCCTTGTAGGTCACGCGGCTTTAGTTCAGGTCCTCCTGCAGGCGGGTGTGGCGGTGAACGCCGCCGACTTCAAGGGCCTGACGCCCCTGATGACGGCGAGCATGTTCGGCAGGACGGCAACTGCCGCCTACCTGCTGGGCATGGGGGCGTCGAACGACCTGATGGACATCAACGGCGACACGGCCCTCCACTGGGCCGCCTACAAGGGACACGCCGACCTGATCAGGCTGCTCATGAACTCCGGCACGAACCTGCAGAAACCTGACCATTTTGGCTCGACGCCGTTACACCTCGCGTGCCTGTCCGGGAACCTTACCTGCGTTAAGTTGCTTTGCGAGAAGGTAATAAATAATGAGTAAAGAATATGATATTAGTTAGTACAACTAGTCTAGTTATACTACAGTACGGTTGCTACAGATGCACATGTGAGCTGATCTGTGACTCTTCTGTATTTTTCCAAATTAATCAATTGTTAGAAGTAGAAAAAGCAATACAGTTACTCGTCATTTAACCTCAGTAAGTAAAGCTAGTATACTCTTACTGAGAACGTTACTGTTACTGATAATTACACTATTTTAGAGTAACATCAACTTAGAACCTCTGGACAAGAACGATAAGACACCGCTGATGCTTGCCCAAAGTCACCGGCACAACGACATCGTCGAATTGCTACAAATCGAGAAGAAGAGGCGTTCCAGTTGGTTCCCTCCCGTCGGGGAACTCTGGGGATTATTGTTTGGAAAAGCGGGTAACTCGAAAGCGCCTCTTATCTTCTTCATGAGCTCAGTACTGCTCTGGGGTTACCCCATGTATATCGTCAGGGTAAGAGACAAAACACGATTGATTCATATAACACAATATAACTATTTAGTTAGTTCGGTATTGTTTAAGAATTTAGTACATCAAAAACAGTGTGCCACATTGTGTAACAAGCTTCTAAATCTACCGGCAGGACCTGGCAGTAAATCCGCAGCCATCTACGACAAAATCTGTCCCGAATCTCTCTGTTTAGTGTAGTCACTAATGGCCTTATTCATAAACGCATTTTAACGTAAAAATGGACTTTAGCTTAAAATGCGTTTAGAATATGTTTCACAGATGTAACTAGTGTTTTGTTCCGTGTACTTTTACCATGGATGTAACTACAGTTACCTTATTGAAACACATTCTAAACGCATTATAAACTAAAACCTATTTTAACGTTAAAATGGATCTTGAGAACAACTCAAACTTTACCTTCCTAGTCCTCGTGCAGATCCATATGTGGCGCTGTAGTTTGCCAAATTGTGTGACAATTTCAGTTGCCAGACACTGTACATGGCTGCTGATCTGCCAGCAGAGGAGCAAGGTCTGCACGCAGTCTGCTGGCAGGAATTTGGACACCTGAGCTTTTATTAGACGTCATAAATAAACTTGCTTGATTTATTAGCTTTGAATGGTAGTTTAAGGGTAGCCGATTACACACTTATGAATTTTTTGCCCCATCACCTGACCATCATACCGTATAATGCTCAATATTTCAGGAAGGGCACGTTAACTTCTGTATCAAACCAGTGAACCTGATTTAAGTGTTCGCACAACTCTCCTAGAAAAATCGGTAGTTTTAAAACAACGAGGCATTGTTTCCTTCCATGTCAAACTTGAATCAGCCGCTATTAACCCACTGAGATGTATAGAGTTGACCAAACATGAAATTTCCTTGCAGTGCATCCCAATAACGTGGAACATCCTGCGCGGCTCCCACTATTGCTTCATCTACTGGAACGTCGTCATGTGGGTGTGTTGGATAATCGCCAACCGCAAGAACCCCGGCTACATCCCGATGAACTCCGACTCCTACCACAGGTCCATCAAGCAGATCCCGATGTTCGATAAGTGGAAAAAACGGAACGCAATCCTGAACAGACTATGCCACACCTGCAGGTGCTTGAGGCCGTTGAGAGCGAAGCACTGCAGGGTGTGTAACAGATGCGTCTCATACTTCGACCATCACTGCCCGTTCATATATAATTGCGTCGGATTGAGGAACCGCACTTGGTTCTTCCTCTTCGTCATGAGTATTGCCGTGAACTGTTCGTTCACTATCTACTTTGCTATGTACTGCATAGCGATCGAGGGGTTCGGCGTGTTGTACGTGTTGGGGTTGTTGGAGGCTTTCGTCTTCTCCGGGCTGGGGTGGATACTCACTTGTACATCGGTAAGGGTTACAAACTTCACCGAGAAACATGTTTATTTTTTGATCACTTTTCGGCCTTGGATAACAGTTCCTACATAACAAGGCGTCTGGATTGTCATTCGATAGAACCAAGGATTGCTAACAAGCCAAAAGGATGGTATATGAGCCTTTTCTTCGTTTGTATCTTCCTAGCACTTTTAAAATATCAAATTTATTAGTAGCTACAATTTGATAGTATTACACATTTGTAACCTTCACTTCTTCTACATTCACTTTGACTTATTCTATTTTCTTAAATATTGGCTCAGTTCATGTAACGGGAGAGTTGTATCTTCTTCCTGTAGAAGTCCTTATTCAAATTTAGAATTCATATATGTCTGGAATGTGCTGGCTCTGATGGGATCATGCTGCAATCTAGAAAAGAGCTCGGATGCTGCACTTAGTAGAAATTAGTGTAGATCCAGTTAGAATCTAAATGCAATGGCACGAAAAATGGTCGTAAAGACAGAAAACTCCACATATATTTCGTTCTCATTGGTCAAGTGATTATAAAAACTGCAGAGGTTTCCCCCTAACCATGGTTTACAATTTGATAACCTCTTAACTCATACGTCTAGGTGAATGGCTCCATGGCATTGATTTTCTCGTTGGATATACTGTTATAGACCGAGCTTTAAGACGTCAGGTGCGCATCAAACTGTGACAACTGATGGATATCGTAAGCTTGTACAGCAACTTCCAGAGTTGCAAATCCATCAGTTGTCACAATTTGATGCGCACCTCACATCGTAAAGCTTGCATATAACAACATAACCAGCGAAAGGTCAATGCCATGAAACAAAAGCCAGTTATAAAGGTAGTCAGCTAAATGTGTTAGTTAAGAGATCTTAAAAATGTGAGCCATGGTAAGGGGAAACTGACTTGACGACCAGGTTTTGTTCCATAGCTTTTATATTCTCCACTATTTTACTCTAATGGAGTCTAGTATAGATTTACTCTAGTTTCTATTAAGTGTCGCATCTGAGATCTATTCTAGATTGCAGCACTATCCCATCAGAGCCAGTACTAAGCGTCGCATGAGAAACAACTTATTCTTGTTGTAATAATGGAGGAATTTACGCGCACTTTTTACTCTATTTTCTTAGTTTCTTAAAGTTTCTAAGGATTACTAGAGCCGTGACATCAGAGCACTGCGGCCTTGTTATGTAGGTAACTGCGTTTCAGAACAATGGCAAGAGCGTGGCTTTCGCTCTTGTGAATCGCTGATTAATGAATTGTTCACGGTAGATGTAACTCAGATAGCTCAATGCCGGCAGTCTGCGTGCAGTCCCTGCCCCACTGTCGGCAGATCCGCAGCTATCTATGGACAAACCTGCTGTAAATCAGCATGTACGCAATGATTGGTCATAGATGGTTGCATATGTATTGATAAACTTCTCAAGCGAATTCCATGGATACGTAGGATAAGCAAATTGGAACAGAATTCCACAGATGACTAAAAGTACCATGGACTCAATATGTGTCTATTGAAAAGGTGCTTAGATGTATAGGAAAAGAAAGGAAGTTACATGTTATAATAAAACGAGGAAAGCACGCGTATCTGGGCTACATTTATCGAAACAATAAATACGATATTCGAAAGTTAATAATACAGGGAAGGAACGAAGGAATACGTGGCCCTAGTCGTAGGCAACATTCATAGCTGATAATAACCGCAACTGGACTGATATCGTCCTTAATTCATTCAGTCCAAGACCGCAGTAAATATGCCGACGTTATAGCCAAAGAAAAAAAGCATACGAAGTCAGCAATAAAATTATTTTGGTCATTTCGTTCACGTTGTGACGAAATGAACGCCATTTAATTTTGGCAACGTTGTCAACTACATGCTACTGAATTCTCTTGAGACATCTATCGATAGATATACAGTTTGTACTCTTATATAAATTACCGTTGTTTAGATCCTCCACGCCTGCATGAACCTGACCACCAACGAGATGTTCAACTACAAACGTTACCCTTATTTGAGGGACAAGAGGGGCAGGTACCTGAATCCTTTCTCCAGAGGGCCCATCCTGAACCTGGTCGAGTTCTTTTTCTGTACACCGGAGGATTACGATGACGACTTCGGCTACGAGTACATATGATACAGGCGGAACAGCAACAACAACGGTTGTAAAGAACACCACACGCATAGATAGCTTCTTGTTGGATTTGATCCGTCAGCGTGAACGGACGGGGTAGCCCGAAAACAAAATATCCGAACCTAATGTATGTATATATTCCTTTTCGTTTTCTTTTACGGCCTCTTTCGCTACTTCAAGATGTTGGAACTCAGAAGCCCCATGGTTGTGTACTTCAAATTTACAGTACGTCTCAGTTAATCGGTGCGGTCAATTGAGCTACCCACTCGGCGTTGTGTACTTGTAACTTTTTGCGGATTACACTGACGTTTCCTGAGATGTATTGCACTCGTCACTTTCGAAAGTGGTATGATTTTTGCAATGCAAAATTATCGTTTGTTATATTAACTTTTAAAATGTGATTTCGTATAGCTTTAATAAATTTCGAGTGAGTCATTCCATTCATTCCATTATTCGAAACTATCAGATCGTTTTAAGCACTTTCTACAGAGAACTAGAGTGTATTTAGCCTCGCTGAATTCGAGTGTTAAGTAGAAACTGAGCGGCCCTCACTTAATTCGTGCTTAACTTCAGAAACGAATCGTAACTGCATTCAATCTGCATTGCTGCAAATTTGCTGTGCATGCAAATCCACACCCAGTGTGAGCACACAGTACACTCAAGCCTCTAGGATTTCCTCGAAACCTATATCCGCCTTAACAAAATGGCGTTACCCAGAATTGAAGAGCACGTACAATACCGTAAAGTACAGGAGATCCTTGCGTTTGGAACAGCCTCCTATAGCTCTAATAGCACTAACAGATTAAAAATAAACTTGGGATTGCTTATCCAAGACGATAACAAAGTTTGTACAATGGAACTAGCCTAAAGACTAACAATTGTGTGTTCCGTGTACACATAAGCTAGACTAGTGAGAGAGATAGTGTGATCAATCTGGGGGAGTCGCTATTGTTCGTTAGGTGACGTTACTAATACCAGAATGAAATAAAATATCAGTCTTAAACATAACACCAAAACCAAATTGATGATGGTTGAAAAGCGCCTTTGGTTAAAATGGCGGATAGGTATTCCAAAAATAGATATTTTCGATTGGAACTATGCACATAAGGGTATATGGGGTGGCTGATTACAATTTTGACCTCAGATTCTTGGAATGCAAAGTGATGGGACCAACCTGGCAACACCTAACAGCCTAGCTAACATTAAAGTTTCCATGAATTATATTTTTGAATTTGGATTTGGTTTAGTTGAATAAACGAAGGTGATTTAGGTTAGGTTTCCGTCTACGTCTTACCCTATTGATCTCAAATCTGAAGTCCGAATTGATATCAGGTGATAATACTCAATTTCTTATTGTTTGGTATTTTGATCTGCCATATTGAATTTGCTTCAAATCTGAAGGAAAATTTTCGATAAGTGACCTCAGAACCTCTTAAGTACTTAATTTAATATTGAGTTTACACATTTTTCACCAATCCGCCATATTGGATCCGCTGTTTTAAATTTCGAAAATCTGCTTTCGGATCGGCAATCCTCCCCAGAAGTACATTCTAACTATCAACACTTTTGTTGTTGATCTTCTGGAAAAGCGTGCTTTTGAAAAAATGAACGACAAACAAGACTTAGTCACTTGAATCAGATTTTTAAGACTAGCGGCAAGACGAAATTTGCTCAAAACATTTTTGGAATCGATTTATATCTGCAGGATATGGTACATTGAGCAGCAATACAGATTTCATGCAATTCTGAGTCGTTTTTGTGCGTAGGTCGAAATCAAAGGGTAGTCGAACTCTGCGAGTCAAAGTACACACTTTGATACTTTAAGCAGACAACTTCATGTGTGTGCTGTTCGAGCGATGAAAAAGCACGACTTTTCGATCGCTCCGTATTCGGACTTTTGGTCTAAATAGTTCGTAAGAGAGATGGGCAGGGTTCAGCAACCTCGGAGGAGAGATTTCTTTTTCTAAATGTCCCTGTAACACTTACCTAGCCTAATAAACGACCAAACGACTAATTTGACCAGAGTCAACCAGGAACCGTGACCTTATTCACAGAGAGAAAGTACCCACGTAAATATCCGAAAAGCTCAACCAGATTAGAACAAGAGTCAAGTAGATCAGAGAGATGATAGTGGACGTGGTGGTACCTCGGAGTATTTATTTATGAGAGTGTTGTTAAGTTGTCGTAGTTTAATATGAAAAGTACGTTTTTAGTCTTCATAAAGAACTTGAATAAGGGACACTTTTGGTTAATTTTGAAGTAGTGATTAACTCGTTTGGTGTTGGCATCTAAACTGGAACAAATTTTGATCCAAGTCATGCGTTTTTGTTTCCAAAGCAAACTGGAATCAGTTTGAACGTTCTATTTGTCTAAATGTAAATTGCTCAATATGGCTACATGGTATAAATTGCAACATACGATTTTGTCTTCATAGTGAATCTGAACTGAAAACACTGGCATTAAGTTGAAGTACTGGCAAGAGGAGATGGTTAAGATGGTTGCTGTTGGGTAAATTTGAACACTCCATTTGAGAGATTTCAAAATACTAGCATTCAGTTGTAATAATGTCCCGAAGGGATGGTTAAATGGTTAATATCGACGTACGTTTTTGTCTTCAAAGTGAACTTAAATTTACAGTAGTTACATTCAGTTGTAGCACTAGCAAGATAAGATGGTTGTTCATGGCATAACATCAGCGCGAGACATACGTTTTTGTCTTCAGAATAAGTTCCATTTGCCTATCTTTGAAATACTGGCTAATACATATTATTTTAAAACAAATGCATGATGTGCAATTTTTAAAAATACAATAATTTGACTGTTCTTTTTTCAAACTACTATGAATGCTAAACGTTATCTAGATTTATTTAAATAATAAATTTCTTGAGTTTCTCGATAACTAACGAATAATGGAAAGGCAATGTATATGGCAACATACTGGAGCTCCTTGTCATAGTAATAGATATGTTCGAGGATTTCGCCTACAAATTTTTAACGGAAAAGTAATTGGAAGGTTTATGGACTTTGCTTGGCCCACAAGGTCTCTGGACCTGAACCCCTGGACTTCTTTTTATGAGGATAACTAAAGCAAAAGGTGTACCTTAAAAGCCATTCGAAAATATTAATCATTTGGAAAAAATAATTAGGAAAATAAGAATTTTCTCTAAGAACAATTGTCTGCTTAAAAAAGGATGGTGCAATGAGGAAAACGTTAATCCAGATTTTTCTTTTTCATGCATTTGATGTCTGATGATACATTTTGAAAACAAATGACTCTAATTATGTATGTATTGGTCAACATTATATTATTAACAACTCTCGGAAATTATAGTTTGTGCATATTTTCCGTTTGTGTATTAGAAATTCTGGAAGAATGCCGTCAAAGACGGGTGCTTTTTTAAGTTTTAGGTCTCCTATCAGCCTGGAGATCTCTTCCTTTGGGAATGGTAAGGGGTATTCCGTCGCACGGTCTTGTAGGGATGTTTCAAGAGACTTCAATTCCTTTACGGTATCCCCTGGGAACATGCTTTTTGGCCGTTTTGACTGCGCCAACCTCTCATAATGTATTACTTCAGGGGGAATCCAGTCTAGGTATTTTTTTAGGTTTCTGGTAAATGCAGTCCAATTGACTTTTTTCAGGTTCCATCTTGGGCGGGGGAGTGTGGATATTATTGGTATAGTGTTGCCAATTTCAATGAGTATGGGGCGGTACTGACTGTGAGGAAGCTTGAAAGAACTTTTCGTGATCCTGACATTGGTCGATTATTTTTGGGTCATACTCTTGTTTCCAGGCAGCCGACCTGAAAGAGCCCCGCTTCTTGGCATCGAGTATGAGGTGTAAGTTATGATCCTATATCCACTAAGCCAGGTTAACTCTTTTATTATCATTTTCTTTATATAGCCACTGTGTGGCTGTTAAAATCTGCAGGATAGACAGATGAGTATGGATGCGATTCGATAACATGAGGAGGCCAAGTGCTTCCAGGGTTTTTTTAACCACTTGCATATTTTGATTTTGAATTTGCATACCTTGAATATTTGCTTATCTGAATACTTAGTGTAACTTCACCTATTTTGACAGCCCCAATGTATTATCCTGAATTGAGTTCATGATGGTATGTTGCACCTAGTAGGTCATGATAGATTGACAGTAGCTTTTGTAATAGCATTTTGCTTAACTGATGCCTTCTATATTAATCTGGCAAACTTGAATTCCCAATTCAAGATTTTAGTCATGGTTCTGAGGAGAACCTATAGTTCGTTTATGCATTGTTTGGATGTGTGTTGTCGCCAGAAGATCTCAGTAATTGTCTGATGTATATGGTATAAATTTAAGGCGCAACATACGGTTTTGTCATCAAACTGAACTGAAAATACAGGTGACATTCAAGTGAAGCATTGGCAAGATGAGATGGTTAAGATGGTTGCTCTTGAGTATATCTCAGATGAGACCTTTGTTTATGTTTGAACGTTCCATTTGTCTGAATTGCAAATATTAACGTTTAGTTGCAATACTGTCCAGAAGGGATAGTTAAGATGGTTCCTGTTTTCCGACCAATTTAGAATCAATTGAACATTCCATTTACCTGATGCCTTGAAAAATTGAAATTCGCTTGAAATTTTGGTGCGGAGGGATGATTAAGCTGGTTATTGTCGAAATAACTTTAACATGCGACGTACGTTTTTGAAATGAAAGTACTGGCATTCAGTTGTAATGGGTTGTTCATGGGAGAGAAACGCGTTTCATCTCCAAGGTACGTTTGGTTTTGCAGATTTTGAATCGAAATTTGTCGTATTTGCATTAGATGATTGTGGTCTATATTTAAGACGCGACATACGTTTTTGTCCTCAATGGCAATTTGGATCAGTTTTGCCTCAATCCGTCCGTATTGGACGAAGAGTTCGAATAATTTATTTGACCGCTCTGGTCTCGAATCGCGTTCGAGCCGTTCTCTTATCATCGCCTTCATTCTTTCATTATTCTAGCCCGGGCGTTTTCCTCCGCTCAAAATTTTTCGACGGTGTCAAGGTACTCTTTGTATTTTCTCTCTTCGGTGGCCGTTCACACCGGATTTTCTTTTGCTCTTGTGTCAATGACCAAAAGGTTCAACGGAGTTTAAGTGTCGGATGATCCCCAGATCAGGGATGCGAGGATTGGGCAATGGACTTTCACTTCTGAGGAGGCGATTCGTGAGAGGAATTCTTCCTCGGGAGGGATTTTGCGCTATTTTCGGTTATGGTGGTTCCTTCGATTGGGAGATAACGTTTTCGACGTCGTTGATTGTTGTTTGCCGTTGATTTTTTTCTTACGCAAATGGCATTGTTTGCATGAGTTTGAAAAGTTAACCTCCTCACCCCACACGTTCGTGTCAACTCTATTCAATTTATTCGGCTTATTTTTAGGTAATGTTCGTTATCTTGAGGTAGCATCGGAGCATGGCGCACTTGAAAACTTCGAATTATACGCGGCTGTTAAAAATATTTTTATTGGTTGGAAAAGAAAGACTCGGAGGACGATCCCGACCAGTGGCGTAAACGGAGACGCCGCCGGTCCGTTTTCCTCAAATGGCGGAATACTCGAAAATATATTCACGTTGTGAAAGAGTTCACCGTTAGCGTAATAAAATGCCTACGTCCTCGCTCCCAACGAGGGTGATCGTAAAATCGTAATTTATTGTAAATAATTTTTCCCATGATGTGTGTCGATACGAATTCACGGCAATAAGAGAAATTTTTGGGAGGATGTCTTCGCGGATTTACATAAGATTAAGAGTTAATGCGTTGCTGTAATCGGCATCTAGCCGAGGCGGATTGTTGTGATAGCTTCAGTCCGGTAAACGTTAGATTTAAACATTTTTCTCCCTGAAAGCATTTCGCTTGATTCATACAAAAAGTTAGAGCAAAGAGCAAAAAGCTAGCAAAGCTGGGCATTGATAGCGAATACATAATGTTTCGGTTACTCGTGACTTTTAAAATACAAAAACAATTCTAGAAGAAATTTCCTTTGTTCTTATTTTTTCGAAAAATAAATCTAATGAATACATTTTAAAAATTTATTGCGATATTTTAAAATATGAACGTATTCAGCTTAAGGCACCTAACCCACTTAATCGTATCAAATATTATTTTTTTTTAGAAGCATATTTTGAAGAATATAATTTTTAATTTTTTCCCGCTAACTGCATATTATTGGTACATTTTTTAAGAATGTTTTGTTTTAATCAGAAATTAACATATTCAGTTTTTAATAATATTAATATAAACAAAATAGACCAAAAACCACATCAGCTACCTTCAAATCTGGTTGAATTTTACTCATAACATCTGTTTTGTATTTTTTAAGTAACACTGTAGTCAGTGAATTATATCTACTCTCGACTACTTCCTGCTCCTAAACATATAGATGTTTAGGTCTATAAAGGTTAGGTCTGCAAACGATTACAGATTACATTTTTAGACATATCAATTGTTACTGTTGTGATCATAACGAGATTACCCCAAAAGTGGCTTACAGATTAAAGACCTCCTGTAAAAGAACATAATTAAAAATTCAATGTTAGAATTGTCTTTCTTTTTGAATTAAGAACAATAATTTACTTACAGAGATGTATATGATGCATACATGTAATGGATACATGTAATAGATGCATTTTTTTTGTAGACAACAATCATCACAACCAAGCATAACTTGCTTACATTGGTGTGAAGGAAAACATATGCATTCCCTCAGTGGGATTTTCTTACCCCTGGATTAACCATGACAACATAGCCAGCATAACAATTTGCCTACGCAAAACAAGCATATGCACTCTTTTCCTAGAATTTATATTTCTTTGCATTCATCAATACAACACAAGTTGCTTACAAAGGCATATAGGACAACAACTGCAGTCCCATCCCTTCTATGGATTACCTATATCAACACAACAAGTATAACAATTTGTTCACAGACTAAACACCCTTGTAAGAAATATCTTAGAAATCATACATGCCCATTCTCGTAGCAGGATTTTCATCTCTATGAATTAATCATGACAATGTAACAAGCATCACAATTTGCTTACAAAGATACAGAATAAATATATGCAGTCTTTTCGTAGAATTTACATGTCTTTGCATTCATCAATACAACATAAATTGCTTCCAAAGGTACATGGATAACAAATACAATCCCACCCCTTCTTTGGATTAACTATATATATCAATTTGTTCACAGACTAGACACCCTTGTAAGAAATCCGCAGGAAAACATACATACTCACTCTCTTAGCAGAATTTTCATCTCTATGGACTAACCATAACAACGCAACAAGCATAATAATTTGCTTACAAAGATACATATTAAACCATATGAATATCTTTAGTACAAATACTTTTCTATCGATTGACCGTAACAATATAGAAAGCGTAACCACTTTTATTACATACTAGATATTCTTGTAAGAGATATGTAGAAAAACACAAGTATTCCCTTTGGGAATAATTCTCGACATTTTTGTAAAATATACGTGAGAAAACATATGCATTCCTTTAGTAGAATGTTTTTCTCTTCGCGTTAAGCATATCGACGTAGCGAACATAACATGGTACCATACCATAGAACAATACCATAGAACAAATACAATGGAAACTATTTCGGATACAACGAGGTTAACGAATTTCATTGGTAAATTAAGTGCCACTTCGTAGTTGTAGGATGCATTGTAAAAGAAACTAATACAATTAAACAATTAATACAGGTAATTCAACAATTTTTGGGTCTTTTTCGTTATATACAGCAGTGGCGAAGTTTTGGAACATAGTTTAGGAAGCCCTTACAAAATAAAATTTTCCTTGGAGATTTCCTTCGTTTGCTTATTACTACGAGACTACGAGGACGTATTTATGTATACAGGGTGTTCCATAGGTCGTGTGGCAGAATGAAGAGGTTCATATCTAACACAATTTTGAGCAGCACATTTACTAAAGACGCTTGTATCTGATCTCTTTACATTAAGAAGTTATAGGCCGTTGAAGATTCCACATGGTACACCTTCCTTTTTTCAAAACGCAATGAAACCCATTTTGTGACTTATGGTTTTTTAATATTTTTTTATAATATAGGTAAGTATGTAAAGTTGTTTCATACAGCTTTAAAAATCCTGTCAGTTAGGTGAGGCTCTCTAAGATAAGCCAATTTCTGGTGTTTGTCATAACCCTTCCCAACATGGCAGCGGGTATGTTGGCAATTTCGGCCCGAATATTGGCCTTGAGATCTTGTAGCGTCTTGGGCGGTTGACACAAACGCGGGATTTCAAAAAACCTCACAAAAAATTGTAAGGGGCCAAATCGGCGGAGCGGGCTGGCCATGCCAAATCGCCCCTTATTGAGATAGGGCGCCCCTGGAAGTGTGAGTAACAATCGATTTCCAATCTGGGGCAGGGCCTACAGGGGCTACATTGAACCGATTTCGACCCTGTATATATGACTTATGTATTTCTCTAAAATTAAGCCACTTTTAATAAAAAATAGATAGGAGTAAATTTTCTGGTTTCTATGGATGAAGTCAGTCGCAGTTTTCATTCGGACCTTCCAACAGACAAGAGAAACAGGCTGAAAAGTTCCTCGTTAAACGAGTAGCACCACAAAGACACCTTTGAATAGGAAGAAGCAATTATTGATGTCTTTATAGAAAATTCTGGTGCAAACGTTCGACAACTTTCCCGTGTTCAAGGTGTGTTTGAGTCGCTGGTATGGATAACGCTACGAAGGAAAGAACTACTTTTGTTTCATTATCAATGCGAATTATCGAAGCTCTACAAGCTGCATATGATGAAGAAATGCTTAACATCAGTAGATGGTTACTGCGACAAATTGAAACAGATCCTGGTTTTCCATTCCCATTCTGGCATTGAATTTTTAGCTTACATATTTCGCAAAAGCTAAATCAACTTTGAAAAAAATGCATTGGGACAAATGTTTTATTTTGTTTTAGTGGATGCATTGAATGATGAATACAAATGAACGAAATGGGCAATGAACAAATAATTCATTAATTTAAAACAAGAATAAATAATGGAGACAAAATAGTATAACAACATATATTACAAGATTCCTTCTCCTTCTGCAGCAATGCAGGCTTGACGATATTTAATGGAATGGAATACCTCATCAATTTTTCCCTGCAAGTGCTGCACATTTTCAGTTTTTGCAACATACACGATGTTTTTAAGGCTCATTGCAGGTGGAAGTAAATCAGGGGACCCTGCAGGCTATTATACAGCTTCACCACCACCATTCCACTTGTTTTGAAATGTTTTATTTAACCGTACAATTGTTTGGTATATGGTAAAGCTCCATCGTGTTGATGGAGTTCCACCCCTATCCTGTGGTGTAAATCTAACAGCACATCTACCAAAATATCATCAACTGAAGTAACGTAAGTAGCTCTAAATGATCACTTGGTCTTAAACTGTTAGGTAGCACTTGCAATGGAAATAATTGATTATCAAATGCTGCACCCGAGACCTTTATGGAAAATATACTGTGAAAGTCTCTGTACGAGGGTTTTACAATGAATTGGTTATAGTTAGTAAGGCTCCCAAAAGAACTTTCATCTGTTCATATTAAACGGGATGAAAATTCAGAATCTGCTTCAATGTTATGCAGCAACCATCGACAAAAATTGTACTTTTCTTCTTCATATCCAGCTTGTAGAGAATAGGCAATAGAACGTATTCTTCTCTTCTAGCGATCTCCAAGCAAATAGCTTCCACACATCTTGAACATGGGAAAGTTCTCGAACACTTGCACTGGGATTTTCTGGTATGGCACCAATAATTGCTCCTTCCTCTCCAATGCTGTATTATCATGATGATTCATATCCAGCTTGTAGAGTAGACAACAGAACGTATTCTTCTCTTCATAGCGCTCTCCAAGCAAATAGCTTCCACACATCTTGAACATGGGAAAGTTCTCGAACACTTGCACTGGGATTTTCTGGTATGGCGCCCATACCTTCTTCCTCTCCAATGCTGTATTATCATGATGTCTATACTCATCCAGGAGGAGTTATGTGGCCCATTTCGCTTGCCCCTTGGAAAGTCCAGATAGAAACTGTGGATGATGTGTTTGGCATATCTTCTCTGACATTCTATGGCTATTCCCGTTACACTACCCAAAAATAAAAATAAAGTCGTATTATATGTAACGATAGATAAATCTGCAGAAATCAGAAAATTTTTGTCAAATGTGACAATTTTTTAGAAGCACATAGGATCTTTAAACACATAACTTTTTATGGTAAAGATATGTGACACTGGTGTCTTTATTGAAAAATGCTCAAAAATATGATCCAAAAAAGAAACTTCACGATTTGTATATCGTAAAGAGCTTTTTAACGAATTCCTGTAAGATACTTATGGTTGTGGGTTGCGGAGAAAATCCCCACTCTACGCCCATGCAAATAAACTGACCACTACAACATTTAAAGGTTTAGGACCCACGAAAACCGGCCAAAATGGAGGTCGACGAACCGAAAGCGGTGCGTGCGCGCGTTTCGGTGAAAACAAAAAAGATTTTCGACAAAAAAATTGTGTCTGGTCAGGACCAGGTTTTGCTCGTTGGAACTTACACGGGACCGACTCGATCTTTCTTTTTTCTCCTCGTTTCATCCTCTCTCGTCGCTTTGATATCTTTTTCCTCCCCTGTCGCGAGGATTTGAGTCGATTTCCATCTACTTTGTATCTATGTTTTGTAATTACGACTAAAAAATGCCCTTGTACACGCAATTTCTACGCGGAAGCTTCGGTACTGTTATCACAGTCTGGTGCTTATCTTCTAGGCGAAACTGATGACGATTACGGATATTTACCAAAATTCACAAATAACAAGAAAAGTACGACGCACGTGATTGGGCAACGTTTCTTCGCTTGACCATAGATAAGGATCAAAAGTGGAGATGTAGGAAAAACAATGTCACAAGAGTTTGTTTATTTGTTTGCCTTTTCCAATGGAAAAACAGTTGTTGCCAAAAAATCAGGCTAATATGTTTCTAATTGCGTAACGACGTTGTTTTGTCGTGAATTATAGTACGACCCCTGTAACCTCGTGCGTAATGTTTCTAGAACTGTGTATAAAACACGCGACAATAACAATGACACTGAAATATCGTAGTGAAAAGCCAGTGATTGTGAGGTGAGTAAGGGTGGAACTCCCGACGAAGAGACGAGGAGGAACGCACGAGGTGTACAACAAAAAACATTTCCTCATCCGTTTGTTTACAAAACAACACCTGATCGCAAAAAACGGCGATTAATGACGCATCACACGCTAATTTTCCGTAATTACGAAGTTTTTTCTTCTAACGAGTCCACCTGTCGAAATTCCTGAAAAAAAACCTTTTGTTTGACGTGTTTCAATCGATCATTCACGGTCGCAAAGGTCGGCCCAAGTAGCCTTCAGAAAGAGGGAAAAAATATTTTTCAAGTATAGGGAATTCGGAAGTTAGGAAGTTGGAAAATGTGCCAGTGATAGCTTCACAGGATGGATTGCTGTTGTAAGCAACGAATTTATTAGAGACCATTTTTCCATGAGGAAGTGAACTTATTTTTGTAGCGTTACGTACCATTACTCAGAGTATCACCAAATTAAATCGAAGTCCCTTAGCAAATTTTGTATTGTTTACATACTATTTTGACCACCTTTACGCATACAAACAAAAGTTAGCAATTGTTGAGTCAAGGCGCTACGAAACAATTCAATTTTTTCTTCTGTTTGATTTTCTTTTCAAACCTCATTTAGTACGGCAATTTTAGTACAAAATCATCCCATTACATTTGTTCACAAGATGTTCTTAACATAACTTAAGCCTATATGTGGTTTGTGGTTCAATCTATGAATTTTTCTTATGAACATTTCTAATAGATCACCTTGTTATCTCCATAAGTTAATGTTCCAAGAACTTAAGAAACTGTCTTCTTATTCTTGTGGAAAAATATGATTTCCTTCGACAAGATTTTTTTGTAACGTTAAACTACTGCAATCAAGAAGTACTTGATGGGTACTTCGAATCAGTTCCAAAGAATTAAAAGAGGCTCAAATTTGATTCATTAATTTAAAAACACATTACGGGAAAATTTAAGCAATTTTCTTTTGTAACATAACACTGTTAATAAAAGAATCTGGTGGGTAATTGGAGGTACTCTCGTAGAATAAAATACCTTTTTAAATTACAACTTTGATATTGCAATTTTAGATCACTTCATGTATTCCATAGAAAATTTAAACAATTTCGTTTTTATAATGTAAAACTGTTTCTGGAAAAAAAATTATTCGTCACAATTTTTCTCTTTGATTCGTGATTTTTTGAAACATTCTTCTTACCATCGTGACATGTTCAGTACCTGGAAATATACAGGATGTAACAGAAATCATGTTGCCATCTGACAATTTCATGTACGTTTTGAAACTTGTTGAAAGGTAACAGAGGTGTTATTTATCACCTTGGAGACTGTCAATTCATCCATTATTCCTCCCAAATTAGATCAAGAAACTGTATAGGAATTACATTAAATACTCTTTTCATTTATATTTTACGTTCCAGGTCCTAGGAATTTTTGTCACTATTGGGCTTTCTTTAATGTTAACGCTAATAAGTCCTTATCTACATATACCACCAAAGCATCCCAGAGAAAGCTCACTATATCAATATGGTGAGTACTCATATTTACATTTCTTATTCTTTCCCGTAACTTAAAACTAGTACCAAAGGATACTGAGTGCTTGTAGACGATCCACTGGAATTAAGAAACGTACTATATATGACACATTTTTATTTCATAGTTGTAGACGTGGAAACATACAGGGTGTAACAGAAATCATGTTGCAATTCTACACCATTTCTTAGACCTTGTGCTTTCTGAAACTTGTTCCAAGGTAATAGAAGTATCATTTATGAACCTAAAGACTGTCAATTCTTCCATCATTCCTTCCAAGTAAGAACAAGGAACTTTACAGGGAATATCCTAAATAGTGCCCCCTTCATCCATAGTTTACGTTCACACTTATCTTAGGAATTCTCGTCACAATATAGCATTTTTTAGTATTAACTCTAAGTGCTTATTTACATAGATTGGGTGGCAACAAAAAAAGCTTCCTAAAGAAAGTATATCAATGTGGTGAGTACATATATTCATTTTAATTCATTATATAATAATTCATTCATTTCACTACTCCTTTGAAAGTATTACTTGTCGTAATGTAAAACTAGTATCACAAAGTACTGTGTAAATTGTCCACAAGGATTAGGGAATGGTTTACTACAAGGTTCCTCTTGTAGAAAATCATATCCAATTTCGAAGATGAAAATTACAATCAATTTTCATAGTATATATTTTCATCGAAGTGCCTGGTCACAGTGCCACAGGAGGATGGTGCCTGGAGACAGTCTCCAAGAATTAAATTACTCTTCCACACTATTTTGATTTTTCAAGTTTTGATCGTGGTGTGTGTGTATGTGTGTGTGTGTGTGTGTGTGTGTGTGTGTGTGTGTGTGTGTGTGTGTGTGTGTGTGTGTGTGTGTGTGTGTGTGTGTGTGTGTGTGTGTGTGTGTGTGCGTGTGCGTGTGCGTGTGCGTGTGCGTGTGCGTGTGCGTGTGTCTGTGCGTGTGCGTGTGCGTGTGCGTGTGTGTTGGTGGGCACGCGCGCGCTCGTGCGTGGGTGTGTTTTGAAAAATTTAACGGTTATAAAAAGGTAGTAGGTACCTCGTGTGTACATAGAGGCAGTCTTGAAGGATTAATAAGAGTTTGTTTGTCATAGATTCAACTCTTCAATTTGAGATTACTTTATGGGAAAATATATCTGAAACACTCAATGAACATGGTAAACATAATATGAAACAATTTTTTTTGGAAATTAATGCTTGTAATGTAAAGTTCAATATGGAATTATTTGGTGGGTGTTTGGGGACAATCACCAAAAATTAATACATATTGCCTATTCGATCTCCAATTTTACAGTAAGAATTCACCATCAATTTTCACGGTGCATACTTTCATCAAAATACCTGGTAGACCAAGAAACGGGGAATTTTGGAGGAAAGTCAGGGGAAATCGTAGAAGGTAGGGCAAAGTCTTCCTCCTCCTCCTCGGATAGCCAGAGCTGTAAGAGTGTTGATAAAAAATTTCTACCCTGAATACCTGGCCACTATTTATCGTCAATGATTAGAAGACATGACATGGTTTTGATTTTCCACCTTCAAATTCCTCTATGTGGAAAATTCAAATAATTTCCTTATTAAAGTGTGTAAGTAAGTAAAATAATTGAACGTGGCTTACGTGTGGTGGCTAGCACCTGGAGAGCCCTCGGAGGCGTCGCCCACTGGAAGGGGTACCATTCCCCCGGAGTGCGTTCCTTCTCGGCCTCGCCGCGTCGTCGGAAGATGTCACGTCGGCGTCGCCCCCCGGCTCTCGGGGATATAAACGGCCGGAGTGAAAATGCGTCACGCATTAGCGTTTTACAGCAGACGCACTACAGCATAAGCTAAGCATAGCGAGAGAAGAGCCATGGACCGACCGAAGACCTATTCGAGGTATAACGATCTCCAGAGGACCGACAACTGCCACGTCCTGGACAGGTACCTAGGCCTCCTGGGGCGCGTCTCCGGCGACGTCCTCGACGTCGGCTCTGGCGACGGCAGGTTCGCCGCCGAGGTGCTGCTTCCGAGACTGGGCGACGGCGTCGCGACGTACGTCGGCTGCGACGTCTCCGAGGCTATGGTCAGGCACGCGGAGGAGAGGTACGCCGCCGCCGCCGCCGCCACCGGAGGTAGGCGAAGGATGGAGTTCGTCGTCTTCGACGTGACGGCCGAAGTGGTCCCCGAGAGGTTCAGGGGGAGGTTCGCGCACGTCGTCTCCTTCTTTACGATGCACTGGATAGAGAAACAGAGGTATGTAAAACGGAGATTAAATATTTTATTTCTAAATCAAGTGTTCTGAAATGTTTTGTGAACGTTCTTGTAAAATACCTACGTTTCATGGAATACTATTTACAAAATCTTTTAATGAATGTATTTACAAAATAACTTAAAAACGTTTTTACAATCATTTCAAGAACACTATTTTAATATAACAATTATGTATTTGGTCACCTGACTACATTGCTACATCTCATTAGGCAGAATCGGTTCAAAAGTTCTGAAATATTGTAAAATATATCTTCTGATCAAGTACTAAAACTTTATATGTACATACTAATATACCAAGAAACGAGGAATTTTTATAGTGATAAAGCCCGGGAAAATTTTAGAAGGTAGCGCAGTTTTATTGTATTAAATAAAAAAATCTAAGGCCCCCTACGCCTTTTGATGGTTCAGGTGAAAAAAATTGAGGTACGTTGAAATTTTCACTAGATAATCCAAAATAAATATCCTCTTCTCTCTCTAATATGTTGGGAGTATTTTTATGTAGAAGTTAGAACAATTGTTCAATGATATTTTACTGAAAAAATGAATATAAAAAGTGTAAAATTGTATCAACAGCACAAACAACCTTCTGATAGGGGCAAAAATTCGACGTTTTTTAAAAAAATCCCGAAAACGGTAGGACTTCTATACTGGGAATTTTTTCATAGCAGGTAGCGCACCCTTTGGTCTACCTTTTAATCCAACCCTGCAACAGTTTTCGGTTTCTCGTCCAAATTTCTATTTTTTGAGTTCAAAAAACGAAAGTGTGATTTTTTAAAAATGATTCAAAATTGGATTTTCGGTTTTTTGGTGGCAAACGAAAGAGGATCTCGGAAGAATTTCCATCAGGGAGCACTTATTTTCTAAGGTATTATGAAAAATTGCATATAATCGTATACTACAAGTTTTATACTGAAATTCGAAAATTATTTTTTTTGGCTGCGATTTCTCGAAAATTGTTCCAAAATTTCAATCCAAATTTTTTTAGTAGCAATTGATGCAGGGATGCACCTAATGCCAGAAGTTTGAACATTTCAAGAAATTTCCCGATTTCAATTATTAATTTTACTAAAATGTTCTAATTTTTTGATATCTCACTTCTGATATCTCAAATTCGACATGTCGCACATAAGCTGTATTACTTTTCTGAATATTTCCTCGCTATTCGTTTTGGCGAATACTCGCCAGACGAACCACGGTTTAACTAATGGCGACATGAGCGGAAAGGGGCTCCTTGAGTGCACACGAAAACCTTTTGCAACGAAAACAGTAGAAACGACTTTCACGAAAATTAAATCGTTTAAAGCTAGGAAAGAATTTTTGCAACGTTTTCCTTTCAGGAAGTGCCTGATTCGCTGTAAGGCCTAAATTCTTTTTGCTTCCCCTGGGGCGATTCGCAAATAACACGCTCACAACCAGTTCGCTTTATCTAATGATTGTTACATTTAATTCAAGCGGAGACCATAAATTTGGCGACCTTGGGTCCACCTTTTTTCGCCAATCGAAAATTATTCTAACAACACGACCGATAAGTATCGTCAACAGCCTATAAATAAGGAAGTTTTTGAAAATCTCTGATTATTCGTTGCCATTGGACGTTGTACTGTGCGATAGTTGATTTGTTGCGTACCTTCCATTTGGAAAATCCTCGATCAGATCAGATTCCAGCTAGTCGTTTGGGTTCTATTAAAAATATAACGGAACGATTTAATAGGAATTCTCCGTTAGGATATTAAGCAATCACAAATAACCGCCGCTCAAAGCCCAAGGAAATGAAAAGAAGATAAATTCTAAGGACCCACCAAAATGTTTTCTTCTTATTCAGAAGCCTTAGTAAAACAGTCGATCAAAGTTTCGAGGTGTTTCATGTGATCCTTTGAACTTAATGGAGTGTGGAGGTCCTTAACATTTGTGCGAAATTGTCTTCTCTAAACTAACTAGAAGACGTCCAAAAAATGTTCAATTGTGTTAAATAACTATTTAAAGAAAAAGTCAAAATTGCCCCACTAAAAGAAGCAAGGTTTTCGAACCATCTTATAATTTCAAAAATAAAAATAAGTTTGATTTTGAAGCTCTGCGCTTTAGCGGAAACTAATTATTCAGGATTGTAAAGCAGCATTCGTAGATAACTGCAATTAGCAATTTTTGTTTGTAAAATTTGGCTTGAAAAAATAGCACCTTTTCTCTTTTTGTGTGTACCCGTGTACCCACCTGTTCAAATGTAAATTTCAAAATCTTATATATACACAATCTTGAGATAATCGATTGTATGACATCTGTTATGAAAAATGGGTTGTTTTTGAAAAACACAACGTTTCACATTTGAGCGTTACAAAATAACTCAAAATCATGCTGCCTCCAAAAATTTGACTTAGGTAAAGGGATTGTTAGGTCCTTGATACAAGGTCTTTCCAATTTTGGATTGTCCTGGGGTATTAAATAATGTCATTTAACCGTCTTGATAGAAGAGATGACTTTAAAAAAAGACCAATGGTCTATCTGGAATATTTGGCTTATGGGTTTTAAGTTCATAGGTATGGTTTACAGAGATTAGAGAAGCAGGTCTTGAAGGGTAAGCACAATTATATGGTTGATTAGGATTGTTACTGAAGCGGTTGAAAGGGCCACAGTTGATGACTTCTAGAACTTTAGAATTGTAAACATGTCTGGACATAATAACTACGCAATTGGCCTTGTCGAAAATAACTGTTCAAGAGAAGATTTGTCGCATTTTCACCAACGATGTTCTAGAGTATTACATTTCATAGATTGTATCTATGTATTACATACATAGAGTATTATATTTCTTCTTGAACAAACACGATTCACCACAACAGCGTCTACTGTTTACCAATTTGTCCCATTGGTGAAGGCGAGACAATTACTTTCCTCTCTATATACCATCTAAATAAGTTATTATTAAATATCTCTTTAATGCCATTGTAACACTATTTGTTAAATCCCAGGCAGGCCTTCCGGAACATCTACGACATGCTACGTCCCGGAGGAAGCATCCTCCTTACGTTCCTCGCCTCGAACCCCATCTACGACATCTACGAGAACATGTCGAAGAATAAAAAGTGGAAGGACTACACGAGGAGGGAGTACATCGCTCCCTACCATCGGAGCTGCGACCCGGAAAGGCAGCTCAGGAGGATCCTGCAGGACTCCGGATTCGAGATCACCCTGTGCAAGATCGAGAACCGATCTTACACTTATCCTGATCTCAAAGTTTGGGAAAGTGAGTAAACAATTGGAGATATAATCGGTTTGATTGTTCAAGTGTTTTCATGGATTTTTTTATCTGAAGCACTGTATTTTTTTCGTTCAATTTTTTGATGGTCTCCATCAGTCGTTCAAACAGAAAAAGGAACATTTCTACCATTTCCTTTGTTGACACTCATCAATCAGTAAAACAGCAACTAATCACTTGAACAAACAATCAGTCATCAACGTCAAATTAACTTTCTTCTTCCCTGATATGTCCAGAATCCGTAAAAGCGGTGAACCCTATCGTATCGAAGCTCCCTCGGGACGAGGTGGACGACTACATGGCTGAGTTCCTGGAGGAGGCGCGCAAGCTGACCTCCGTGACCATAGAAAGTGTGAACAACAACGAAGAGACGGTCGTCGTCTGCTACGAGTTATTCGTCGTAGTAGCATCCAAGAGAAAGAGAACGTGATATCAGGGATAGAGGAGCCTCCTCTGACATGGGGAGTCTTAGATGTGATACGTGCAGGAGACGGGGGAGCCATTGTTCCGCCGATATGTGGCGGAGGGAATCCCGGAAATCGACACAGAAGCTTTAATTTTTGTTTCTTGATTTCGTGTGTAATGGTGCCAATGAAATAGAGTTGTCTATACTAATAAACTATATTTTATTTTAATGCAGCTCGTTTATTGCCTCCCCACTTGTAATAATTCTGCCAGTAACGATATAAACGATATACGAATTCGAACGAATAAGCGATATAAAAAAAGGCATAAAGTAACGACGATCCAAAACTTCACTGTAGTTTTTAGATGGCAAACAAAAGGGAACAATTGTTAGATGCCGAAATTGGAAGAATTCGCTTGTAGGGAACTTCGTGACACTAATGTGTCATACCTGTTAAAGCCTGCCGCCTTGTTCATGCCGCCAGCTGTATCCTCTCCATGCCGCGATATGGTGAGGGATTCGCCACTCGTGTTTATATTTAAATTGTTCCTTTGCATATAGTACTTCAATTATACGACAATATAATTAAAATAATAGAATATATAAAACAAAACAGGAAATAACCAGACGTTTGCCACTCTAATTAAGTAAACAAAGTCTGCATATACTCCAAACCTATACTCCATTACTTTCTTGTATTGCCTATTTTACATTATGTAATAATCTAAACCCTTACAGCGTTTTTCGAAGGCATTAAAATTTAAAGCGAATTCGCCAGAAGTTCCAACATGCCGCACTTTTGGATGCGAATTCGCCCATAATGAAACTTGATATTCTTCTCATTGAAAACTATTAAATCCAGCCATGGCAACGGGAGTACATAAGTACTTCCTTCCTTCAACAACTGATAGTTGTTAGCATAATAATCAATGTTACTTGGAAGTATCCAAGTACATGCATACTCCTGTAACCATGGCTGGATTTAATATTTTTTAAAACCATCACTTACAGGTTTTAACCTGATTTTATATGTGTGCGTCTTTCCTTGTTTTACAAGGAAAAATAAGTTAAAAATATGGCATAACCTAAGCGCGTAATAATTTCAAGTATGTTGTATAGACCAAACTAATATTTCGTTATTTTACAGTTGCCACATAATCTAAATAAAAAAATTGACGAAGGGAAGGCCGCCAGTTAATGCAGCAAAATATGCACACAGTACTTAATCTGGTTTCTGTGTTACAACTTCCACTGCCTCATCTAGAGCCCTTTTCCCCGGCATATATGGTTATGCGTAATCAGCTAAAGTATAACCCACCGCAATACAGCTAGCTGACTATATTTACTCATTACATAAAACACACTTAGGAACAAGAGTGGACAACGGGGTAAGAGTAGCCAATTTAAATTTCCCGCTATTTAACAAACAATCGCCTCCTGGCAGCAACATACGAACATTAACAGTGTATGCATGCCACTTTCATACCAAAACAGATTTTTTGAAAGAAACCACGGAAATAATCACATAACCTTCATCAACAGTTACATAAAGGGGATCTGACTCCGAATCAACCCTATCCTCTGCAGGGTATGGGTAGATAGCGGGTATGGTATCCAGATATACTTGTTAACACCACTACAGCACAATGTTCTATTATGAAGCACCGATCTTCCCCTGGATCGTTGTTCAAAGCAAGTCTGCGTAAGCAGCTTAGGCATAACTTATTATTTGTCTTTTGCCGTAATCTCCCTAATCTTGTAATTTAATGGACAGAATTCATGTCGCACTTATGTATGTTACATTAAGCTAATTCCTAAATTAAATGACAGGTGGTCGAAATCTATTATTAACTGCACAAATGTGATCACGAAACCCATTTTTATAGTTAATCCTCTCCGTAAAAATGCACCAATTAGTTTCATAATGAAACCGACCTTTAATCGTAGATGGATAAGTCGCTCATGAATTGACTATTGATGAACAGGTTGGTTGGGTGGGCTGTGCATAGATCGGTCGTATATGAAATTGTTGGTAAGTTGACTATTGACGAGTTGGTAATTGATGGCATGAAATGGAATGTCCCTGATCCCAAAAGTGGTGGATATCTGGTAAAGCCATCACTATCCAAAGTACATATTTATAAAACAGATCGTTCGTTTGAAGGTACCTCTGGCATAGTTCAAAGACAATCTGTCAAATAACGTGGCGAAGTACATTGCAAAGGTACATTGTTCAATCAACTAGCTATATTGCTTATATAGAAAATTCAAAACAAATACATGTCACCGTTGATGACATAGGTATCGTCTATTAGTACCAACTCGATGAAGCTGCAGTACCACAGATTACCCAACATAATAACTGTGCAGTACGCCACAATCTCAGAATAGAGAAGCCATACAGAAAACTCACTTAGGAGGGAACAAGTCGCGCATTTCAATCGCGCAGGGTGAGATTATCCCTTGCAGTTAAGTGCGCTAAACCGATCGCATAATATTTTAGTGAAGTGTGCTTTTGTATACATATTTTAACAAATCACACCGAACGACCTCATCGTTTAAGTATGAAGAGCGGATCCATTTGTGCTGTAAAAGACTGAACTAATAAATATTATAATTTTGCAGGAATTTTTTTAGATTCCCGCCTGATATATCGAAAGGTAAATACTACGTATTAATTTATTTTATATGGTATAAATGAAGAAAGTAACTAGTTTTATGATCTGTTGGTTTTGCCCAAAACTACCTGTTTGCCTTCACAATTGAATGTTAATTGCACTCTAACTCTTTGTATTAGCATCCTGAATGTGATTACACACATTTTTAAGATCGAGTGAAATTCCACCTCTACGGAGTTTTTCGCAAAGGTCTCAAATAGAAGAGACGCCATAATCTTCATAAGTACACAAAAATTTAACTAGAGCTAACTTTGGAATATTTACTGGTCTGAGTTTCATCAAAATATTCCTGTTAAATCCTTAACTAGCGGAACCTCCCTAATCTAAACTCGGTCAGAGGGTTTAACATCGAAAACAACGATATGAAGCACGATATTTTTTCATTGCCCTCTAGGGTACTCCTACAGTTGATTAAAAATGAATTATTACAAAAATGTTTTTTTTATTTTCTAACTTTATACAATATAATAATTTAACTCTTGAAGTAAAAAAAAGATATTGAGCTTTATATAACAAAAAAGCTGAAATTAAATAAACATTACTGAAGAGTGAATACTAATTTTTATAATTAAGGTGTGATAAATGAACATGATATGGAATTGACACGTGTGATGAAATGTTGACATTCAATATCAGAAACTGCTCCATAGAATATTTTAAAACGTTCAAAACATTATTTTTTAAAATACACATAAATTATAAAAGGTCTTCAAGAACTTCCCTATGAATAATTCTTAATTGTACTTCAGAAAATACAATTAATTTTTCTGCAATAAACCAGAAAATGACATAAAAATGATTTCATGTCAGTTAGTTTTTAAAACGATGCATGAAGTTTTGGCAGTAAACCAAGTCTTGCAACGGGTTCGATCAAATCATAATCCCAGTTTCATTCAACTGACAACGATTTGTTAACCAGCAACAAACACAAATGTGATCTTAAAAAAAAATAAAAAAGGGTGATTATGTGCTTACGCTACTTGTCAAAATCCACTGGTTGAAATGAGTTTCACAAGTGATCCATATATATATATATATATATATATGTATGGATCATCTGATTTTGTGAAAAAAGGTCCACTCTTAATACCTCAGAGACACACCGTATTAGTGAGGGTGGACCTTTCGGAAAACCCATCCCATATCGTATATCACCCCATGTCAATCTTACTAAAATTACAATGCTCGGCAGTCGACGACCAGTGAATTCGGACAGGTAACCGATCACCCGAACAATTAGGCCTCAGTAGAAGTTACGAATCGTCATTCTCGTAATTGATGTGGTATACCTGGAGGCATCAGTTGTCGGACTTGTTGTGCCTGCGTTGAAGCGCCGCGGCCAGGTCCTGCTTGAGCGCCTGCTGCTGGCGGCTCTCCGTCAGCGGCTGCACTGAACGAAGGCTGTTCACTATGTCCTTCGTCTTGCTGAAGTAGATCTCGTTCAATGTGTTGCGGATCTTGTTCTCCATCTCCTCAACCATGCGGCCTATGTTAGCAATGTGTGGATTGCTCTCGTTTACTGTTGCATCCTGCTCGATCTAGAACATAATGAACATAGTGAGTATGCGGAGTAGATGACACTCTTACTACAAAGATGATATACTAGTATCAAGCATATAATAGAAAACACCTGAACTGAACCTATTTATATGTCAAAATAAAATTTAAATTGCTTCTTTGGTGAAATATGTTCAAACCTCATTTCATGCCATTACATTAATGATTGACTATCCACCGTTCTCACTCATTACTTTCCATTAACCAATGTATACATTACCTGTCGTGTTAAACTCCCTCCGAGGTTCATTGTGCCCGAACCTACTTTATTGGTCTGCAGCCAAAGCATGGCTGTCGAGGTCATTTTATAATGGGAATTCCTACCAGAGCTCTTCTCTTGCACTTCAACAACGTGCAGCGAGTCCCAACAGCCTTTGATCTTTTTGCTACCATCGCCCGGTTTCTTTATCAGAATCACCCCTTGAAAAGAACACGAATCACGTTTCGAAACGGATCAGATGCAACAAACTTACCGGCGAAGCCATGGTCTAAATCCCAAAAGTAGACAGAAGAGACACCACCCTCGAAGTACATGTCTCGGTACTGATCAAATGCATGGTTGGCATCAAGCTCAAGTTTCCTAAGCCGTTCGGAGGGCATTGAACCATCGTCCAATGGAGGGTAATATGTATTGGACCAAGGGGACCTGGAAGTATGTAATACAATCATATAAGAGGCAGTTTACAATGTTAACTTCAGTAAACACCAAAATTATATATAAATATCTCTGGTAGAGACCAGCAAATATCTCGTGGACCATGTGACACCATGCCTCTGCCACTTTTTCTATTAATACCAGATTTAGGAAAAGGTTATCCGATAAACCTATTTGCATTCTCACAATCCTATTGTTGTGTAAACAAACTTATTACCAAATAAGGAAGGTGAATGACTAGATAACTGATAAGATATTCCTTATACATTTCGATATCTCTGAAAACACCACAGGAGTTAATACCTGTATGAGTCACCGTCTCTGTTATAATCACAAAGTAGAAAATCCTTTCCGGTCTCCTTATCCTTGGCGACTTTCAGGGGTTGATCCACAGACGACAGGAGATCCTCACAAAGGCTCGGTACAAGGTCAATGAGATCACTTAAGTTCTTCTCGATCTGCTGGGGAGGCAGGCGCCGCATCAGGTCTAAAGCGCAGTCGAACTGGTCGCCCTAAAGGGAGCAGGCCAAATGTGATATGAACAGTTTGTTTCATATTCTTTTCTAATCAGTGGGTGTGACTTCCCATCCTTAACCTTTCGCATGAATCGAGGAAGGTTCTCACTGGAACTAATAATCGAAACTCGGTCGGCCAAAGTGATACTTACCATTTTCGTTTAAGTCCCGTCCGAAATTAATAGCAATTAGAAACACATCAACCTACAACGATCAGTAATGGAAAAGTTATAGTTGACGTTTCAAAAAAGTGACGGCTGTCAAAAAGAAAGCATGGATGTTTAGCACGGAATATCAAATTATTTATACCACCATCTATCGATGTATGGTCAAACCCATTGCATTAAACATTTCTACTATCTACACATGGGGTTGCCTTCATCACAGGCCCTATGATCACAGGGTATTATTACACCAGCAGACCAGCATGAATAACATTGAATGCCAACTTGATACCCACTAATATATTAGCTCTATTGTCTGATATTGTTAGAAGTCATATGTATGACATAATTTCGGGTGAATTATGGAAAAAAAATTCGAGTAAAAAAATATAAATTTTCAAATTTCACGACAGTTGAGATTTCGTTTCTTTCCAAAGCTGCACGTTAACATTACATGTTAAGGCCTTTACATTAAAAGAACGCTTCCTTACATCAATGTTTATTATATAAAATTATTTACAAGCCAACGATAAAACCTAATAAAAATCACGCAAACTTAAAATTTACCCACTAAACTCTGTGTCAGAGGAATCAAAATTTAAAAAAAGGATCATTTCGTCAGTATGTCTTACCAAAACGGACACCAACCGATGTAACACTGGCAAAGGTTCTCGTTACTGGTTGCCTGCTGGATGAGCAGATCCACCTGCTTTTCTATTGTCAGCGGCTCGTCGCAATTGAAATCGGTCCCAGTCAGCTTATCCCGGACTCTGTTGATGATTGTGACCGCCTTCTTATTCACCGCCTCCGGTTGTGACCCATCATTGACGGTATCGCCACCAGGGATACACTTCTTTGTCATCGTGATGCTTAATGACTCGACAGGATCATGGTCTTGTGACGTGCCTGTCGAGAACGAACCGACGTCGCCCGCATTCGACCTGTTCCGTATCGCCGTGTCCATCAGCCTCCAGTTCAGCAATGGGTCATAGACGAACGCCTCCAGCACGGCCATCAGACTGTCCTTGTTCCGGTGGAGGACCGACATCACGGATTCGCAAGTCCTACGGTATGTCCCCTCTATCCCGGTCACCTCCATCGCATTGATCAGCATCCTAGTTAGCCTGAAAGGAATCTTCTCCGGGAACTTTTCTCGCGTCATGGCGACCTCAAAGCAGTCCCCGAAATCTATATGGAGGATCTTCCCACTCAGCCTGTCCAGCATGAGGTTGCTCGGGTGCCTGTCGCCCAAACCCAAAATGTATCCGACTATGGACATGACAGCCAATGACCTAGTGTAATTTGTCCTCCTGTCGAACCACACTTCAGATGAAGGGCTCTTGAGCCACAAAAGCTTAGCCAGGTCGTCGCCGTGCGTATGCTCGAGCGCATGTTCGAACACCTCCACTTTCTGCATCACCGTCAGATGATCGTAATCCGGAGCCATTCTCAGCATGATCCGGTGTTCAATGTTCAACAATATCTTCTTCTTATCCCGGTAATCCCGGATGAGAGTGTGCAGCGTATCACAGTGAGGCACCCAGCCGATAAGACCGGAGTTCGTGCTGAGAGGAATCACCGCGTAACGCTGTATGGTCAAGTTTCGACGGAACGTGTCCGGATCTTTCAACAGGAGCGTGTTGACCAGGCCAAAGAGTTGCATCACCCGCTCGTCCTGCCTTAGGTCCTCGTGGCCCTTCAGCAGGAACATGTAGTCCTTGCCATTGCTGCCGCGGATTATCAACTTCCTGGGGCGTTGCTTGGACGTGATCACCTAGAAATAAGAAAAGCAATTATTTATTTATTTATTCATTTATTTATATAGATAATACGTCAAAACTGTCCTTACAAAAAATAGGCTAAGATGTATAGATAGGCTGAATCTGTGTTATACGTAGTAGAACTGTTTTAAAATGTTAAAGTGTTCTTGTTTTTGATTTACATCTTTAACAGCTTAATATGTGATGAAGATTTATTAATAAGTAATTAATATTACTATTTTATCATCTCAACTGGTTCTTAAGAGGCATTAAGAGAAATATTAGCACGTTTTTAAGAAACACCCTGTTAATAGAACATGTCCACTTTTATTTAAAATTATTATAATATGCTGATTCCATTTTAGATCACAATCAACATGTATACATGTTTTTTTCCTTGCTCACAATTAATTATTATTAATAAACCAATTATTAAGACATGGTAAGCATATATTCATTTTACCTTCAGCAATCATCCAATTCTTTTCAATACTTAGTACAACAGTGTCGCCTGCAAATGAAAAAACACACTTCGACACATGCCACTGTACTCATGCTCGGCTCCCTTATGCACTTCAGACTCATCGATCATATCATATATAGTAAAAAATGACATTATAGAGACAAAATTACAAAAAGTTGTATATCAATTTAATCTAGCCATTCAAAGTCCTAAGAGTATTAATAACTGTGACTCACCTCTAGCGACCTATGGAAATGTGCTATCCGGACGATGTTCTGTCCAGGCGTGTAGCTACCTGGAACAGCTAGTTCCAGGTCCTGGCACGCCAACAGGTTAGGCGAAACATACTGGAGGTCCAATGACGTCAATTGCGGCAGCTGCCTCGAGATTTTCCGGAACACGTGGTAGTACAAGTCCCAGGCCTGGTTCAAGTCCCTGATATTGCCTGAAATCTGAAAGAGGGGAACACAGGTAAAGTGAAAACTTGTTTAACAGCTTTCGCTTTAACAACTTTACTGGTTTTATGATTTTTGCGCATCTCTAGCACATTAAGTGGTTGTTTGAATGGTTTTCAAATAAATGATGGCGCTTCCTTCTTACCCTATATCGTTGGCACCATTCGTGTGCTTCATTTAAATCCCGACCATATGCCTGGTTGAAACTAGTTTCCTTCATTGTTTCAGGACCCCTCTGCATCATAGTATGGAGCGGTTCCAGAATGCGGAGCATCCCCTCAACGTTCCTTTCCCCAAAATACAACCTGGAGAACCACAAATTAAATTCACTTTATTAACTTTACTTAAATTAGTTACGGCAGTTGTGATTACTTAATAAGGAAACATTTTTATACGTCGTCTTTCATTGTCATGTTTATTTAAATTTATTAATCCTCTATTCTATCTACTTCTATTAGACGTTCACATTTTTAAGCTTCTCCACTACAGAAAAACCCTTCTTATTAACTCACCTGGACGCCTCCTCCAATCCCTCGTGCCAGATCTCATGCCACAATATGGCGACACGTATCAGCTCCTCAGAAGCCATCAGCGCCTGCTTGACGAGTGTGGGAGAATGCTCACTCATGCTCTTCAGAATCTTGTTGGCCGCGCTCTTCCTCACTGTGGAGTTACTCTTGGTGGCGACTGTCAACGGATAGACGAGCGCCTGAGGGTGCGTCTTACCGATGTCGACTAGAAGGTGGTGGATCAGCTTCGAGACCAGCACCCTGTTAGTGTCTATCCTGGCGATCAGCTGAGGGATCACCTGTAACCAGGTGTTCTTCTCGACGAGCCGTATCCCGTCAGCTATTGCCTCGGAGACTATCGACGACTGGCCATAGTCGAACCATAACGTCAGGAGACGTAGGGTGTCCTGCAATGAGCTGCCCTTCGATAGGTAAATCGATCTGGAAATTAAAAGTGAAGTCAATCCTTAACTATCCCATGATATAATAATACCGATTATTGCTCCACAGGCACTCATTTATAAAGCAATTACATATCATAAATATAAATAACGACACTTTAGGCGTCATTCTTTCAACCATTAAAATATATTACCTGAAGAAACCTTGAACGGCCAAAACAGTATGTTTGTTCAAATCTATACTTCTATCGGAATCAATCATGACCTTATCGGTCTTCGCCTTATTGTTATCCTCGTTGTTCTTGTAAAACAGGACAGTCTCAAAATTCATGTAAGCCCAAGCGTGCCACGCCTTATACCAGTCTTTGTCATATTCCGTCGCCTTCTGATATGAGGTCAGCACAGACGGTATCGAATTCTCGGTCACGCCTTCCAGGGACTCCTGCCAGAATCCCAACTTCAGGTAACACCTGAAACATATATGAATCAAAAAAAAAGTTTATCTTACATCTTTGTTCGTTACATCAAAGAACTAATGTATTAAACTTGTATTATCCTATTAGAAGTCTTTTTGCCTTTAGCGCACGACAACAGTGTATATATGTATTTATTAGATTTGAGCCTCAGGTCCGACTTTCAGAAAGTATGAGGCCGGAGTACTCGACTTAGGCAACTAGGCTTCTCCCTTCCTTCTCAATTATATTTTTCTCTATCTTTATCTACCTATCATCAGAAAATCTATGTTGAAGTCTTGGAATCTAATGTTATGTTCAAAAAATGTCACCTGGCTAGTAGTCTCTGCCTTTCCTCGGGGCTGATGTTGCTCTCGGCAGGTCGTAGGGAGTAATCATTCAAAAACTGCTCCAAGTGCTGAAAAGCCCTCTGTTTCTGGTCGACGGCCCACAAGTGCTTGGCGTAAGCGAAAGAAACGTGCGGTAACGTCAATGGCAGGGGCAACTGAGGGTTCTCCTCGGGATCGTAACCCAGGAGCATCACAAGGGTCTTGTGAGATAACCTCTGAAGCAAATATTGTAAAATAACAAATGTATTATGATGTGATAAAGAGCAGAAATGGAAAAAGCAACTTTGAGATACAATAAAAGGAAAATATAATTGTAATAATAACAATAAACCTCTATTTTAGGCAACACAAAAATTCCTCCTGTTAAATCTGAATAATCAAAATAACCTTTCATCATAAATTTTTGTGCGTTTCAAACACACGTACTAGCATAATAATAATATAGAACTAATTTGGGATATTTACCGAAGAACCACTTTTCCTGCACAATGCAGCATACTTCAACCAAGTGTGTGTATCCTCGTGGGGTTCTAGGACGAGAGAGTGGACCTGTATAATCTTCTGCCAGTCCTCCACTAGCCTCTGACCGGATTGTAATCGTTGCCACCACATCGCCTTCAACGTGGCCCTTCGTTCGGGTACCAACTTATATTGCATTACCTGAGAATGAAAATACACTAAAGTAATTAACTTTAACATTACTTTACTTTAGAAATTGAAGAATAATTAAAACATTTCCAAAATACAACAATATTCAGTAATTTTCAGGAAGGCAGTGAAGGGAAAAACTTAAATTGTATAATCTTACAAAACAAACTTTCACTAGTCTTACTTCTTCTAATTCGCTTAACATCTGAACCTGGACCATAGCTCCATAAGCCCGCTGGTAACTCTCTGCAGCCATTGCAGTCAATTCGGTATCCAACATATCCCTCGCTCTGTAAATGTAGTCCTGCGCCACTCGGTACTATGGAAAACAAGTTAACAACCTATAAAACTCTATTCTTTAGATTCCTTTAATCTCTATACTTACTTGTTCCTTATGAATGGCGAGGACAGCCCTGTAAAATGACCCCTCTTGCGAGTCATGAGGAATTATATTGACATATCTCTCCATGGACTCCCAGTTATGTACGCCAAAAGCAGAAGCTGCGGCCAAACGGCAGACCTTCTGATGGTTCTCCTCAGAAAGCAAGTGATATTTGCTCTCGACCACTTCGTGCAAGTTACCCCACTCGCCCAAAGCTTCTAGACACCTAAAGAAATTTATAAAGTAAGTCCAGTAATACCACAATAAATACAACAATCACCTCATCTGACCGAGGACGGCTTCCTGATCGAATTCCACGCCTTCCAGTTTCTCGGTGTACATCCCCAGAGCTTCGTCCCAGTTGTGTAGCTTTTCATACCAACGAACCTTTATCTTAAATGCAGTATTTTTAGTTTCTATTTATAATGCCATCAACGTCAAGTTGTTGAATTCATCAAGTCAGAGAATGTTTCAAGACTTACTTGAACATCCCCAGCTTGCCTCATGACGTACTGCAGGAGACCTTCTGCTGCTTCCTTCTGCTGTAATTTATTGTTTATAGAAATTAACGATTCAATAACATGATCATTATTGGCCCGTCCTCTCTGGAACTCTTCCTCTTTGTAATGTAAAGCTTTGGCATAAGCTCTGAAAGACATATTAACTTCTATAAATGAAACAGAAACGTATAGTCAAATCAACGTCCTAATACATATATGATATATTTAAGTGTCAATAATGAATTACCTATAGTCTTAAATGCATCGATGTAAACTCTCTTAAATGTCATTATTCTAATTTGTAACTTTTAGTCTATGACAAATATGACGTTTCATGTCAGAAAATATAGAACATCAGGACCAGTCATAATTTAAGGCTAGTCTACACACAGCAGACCATGGGAATGAGGATATCATTCAGTCTAGATTTAACAGTTATACCACAACTCCGTCTAACTTCTAAGGATTAAACGGTTATAACTAAACACGAATAAGCAACAATCAAAATAGAACAGTAAACATGATGATTAGTTTAATTTAAGCTATGTTGGGGTTTCAGATAACAGCTATAGCATTTGAACTATAAAAGTATTAAGTAGAGAAGTCTGAATAAGTCAAACCTTACCGACAGTGCATGGCATGTTCCCCAAGAAGATGGGGGTCCAGAGGCAACGGCCCCTTATCACAGTGTTCCATGAACTCGGCCAGGTTTAGGATAGCTTGCGTTATCTCTGGCACATCGGGTACCTCCAATGCCATTTCAAGTCCTCTCATGAGGTCTTTCTGCTTGTCCTCCGGCAGCTCTGTCCAACAGCTGACGAAGGCCGCGTTGAAAAGGTCCTTGGAAAGTTGAGGGTAGGCTTGGGCGAGTGGAAGACAGGAGCGCAGTGCTGGAATTGGTGATTGTTTCAACAGCTCGAGGCTAAAGCAACGCAGCCACTCAAGCCAGTCGTCCTTTAATAGTAAAATGAGATCTTGACATTTAAGAACTAAGCATAACCTAAGGATTTTTGAGAAGTAGGATGATGGGTTAAGTTACCTTTGATACCCTTCTGCTGGGCGTCCACGCCTCCTGCAGATTCTTAACGTTAACCTTCAATCGTTGGTTCATTGTGTCCGTCGGAACGGTTGTATCGTCTGCCTTATTCATCCTCGTCCTGCTTCGAGGGATGCAGAAGTCCGTCTCGTCCGCCATCGTCGTCTCCGTTTGTATCTTAGAAAAGAGGACCTCCCACTTCCTGAATGAGATCTTGTGCTTGTCCAGCACCTTCTGCACCATCGGTGCGAAAACGGCGAACTTCCTACCAAGCTGCATCACCAGAGAACAGAGACACTCCAAGGCGGTGATGCGGAGCTCGGGACACTTATCTATAGTCCTGACTAGAGGATGGACGATTCGCGAAATGAAGTCAGAGAAGTCGAGGATCTCGGCCAGGTCACCTATGGTCTCCAAGGCTTGCGTCCTTACTACCATCGGACAGTCCTCTGAGTCGATTAGCCTACAGAGAGAATATATATAACAATACGTCTTTATTTTACTAAGAAGTTGTCTCCCGCGTTGCATAAACACTTCACCCACTTCTCAGTACCTTTCTCTCTACCGAAACCTCGTTAACTAACAATAACCTATTCCACAAGTAAATACAATTGGTCGTTTGTTTACCTAACGATCGGCGGAAGAATCAGATGCATATAATCCTCCAAGTTATTCCCAAACTTGTACATCGCGTTCAGTAGTTTGACGGTGTGCAGCTTGTTTTCCGAACTGTCGTGGTTCAGCACTCTCAGTATCTGAGGGATGAGCCTCGGCAGGTACACCTTGAACTCGGCCCCCAAGGCGACGGCGATGTGCTCAATGAGCAGTATTATCGTCCCCTGGATCGAGCTGTTCGGCACCCAGAATTCCTTGATCAGGTTGCATATGTCGTCGAGATAATTGCGGATGTGTTGTTTCACTATGGAGACCAGCTGCGCCAGCTGCTGGAAAAGGAGCTTACGGAAGTTCACCTCGGCGGTGCGAACGACATTGAGAAGACTAGGAAGGACCTGAAAAAGAGACGTAGTCGGTGTTGATTTGGGCACAAAGTAACTCTCATCACTTTACTTTCTATCCACACAACATATCTTCCCGCTAGAACGTTGGAAACAAAAATGAAAGAGAAAATCGAGCAAAGACTAAAGAAATCGTAATATAACATGAGACAAAAGAAATATATATATATATATATATATATATATATATATTTCAGTAGAAAAGGAGTCAGTAGATAAAAGAAGAAGAAATGTATGGAAATGCTTATAGGTATTATAATTCATAATAGGGATGTATGATATGACAATAAAATTCTTCGGAACTTATAATGAAAAATCCATGGAATACAAAGAATATCTGAAACAGGCACGTCCATTACCCTCATCAATGAAAAAAATAATTGACATTGGATATACAATCTAGTCAGTGAAGGTAAGAAGACAGATTTTCCATTTACAGCTTTAGTCCAATGTGTTCTTCTACATGTCAATATCACCTTGAAGCTTAGAACATGAATTAAACAATACAGAATCATACACACCTGGGGAATGTAGGATACACACTTGATTCCCAAACTCTTGAAGGTAAAAGTAACAGCTTGAACAACCATCGTGTGATGTTGGGACAATGTTGGATCCCTTATGATCTTCATTAAGTTCGCGATGGCCATGGCTAGGTAGTACTCTTCCAAGGTGTGGGAGCTCATGTTTACCAACATCTCGTTCGCGCTGACCCCAAACTCCCCTTCAGTATCGCAGGCGCTCTTGTCTGTCATGGCGATCAGCATTGGTGCCTCTGGCTGGAAATCAACCTGCCCATGGTGAATTTTGTGTTTGTACGGGTCCAGGGCGCCTATAGAAATAAAGGTAAAAATCAACCGGCCCATGGTGAATTTTGTGTTTGTACGGGTCCAGGGCGCCTATAGAAATAAAGGTAATTCTTTGAGAACTCATATAATAATAAACAAACCATGATTCAACTTTGAAAAACACATGTTCAGTCCATTTATTCATTGAAAAATCTCTCACGTTATTTTTCTTACTCTCCCATTAGAACCTTTATAACGAACATCTTGGTGTTAAATTTAACTCCTGCTAAGCCAGACAAAATTATATATATATAGTTAGGCTTCAATACAACAATACCGCACACTCACCCAACAGCCCCAGTACCCTTATCGTCTCTCTTCTTATCAAAGGTTGCTGCTCGGTCTTGAGGAAATTGATTAGGACGTCCAACAGCATCGGGTACTGGTTGTACGGCCTGACGACGTGACCGGTGGCGCCGACCAACTGCCCTAAGGTGCACAGCGCCGCGGCCCTCTTCTCAGGAGCCGAAGCGTCTGCCAGGATGTCGAGGAGGATCTGCATCAGCTCGCTCATCCACTGTTGGAGTTCGGAGTCGCCACCGGTCACCTCGGCGAGGTCGCCGATGGTAAGCAGAACTGAGAGGACGACGCCTGGGTTTGGTTCGGGCTCCTTCAGCTTGGGAACCAGTACCTACGACAGGAAGAGTTACATTTTACAACAAATGTACCATAATACATAGGCCAAAATGTCGGTTATGTGATAGTGATAGAACCGAGGAGGAATAGATCACAGAACAATATTAATGTTTATAATTATCATTGCAACAACACTATGTTGTTTCATAAACCATTCGCTAACCTTAGGATACATTTTACTATGTCAAACCCAAATAGTTGCTATATTAACTGGTCTTACTTCATTAAACTTTTGATTGTCATGTATTATTTTTTTAATTATATTTGGAGGAATATTATTTACTTGAATAACTAGGATTGCTTTAAATGAAAAATTTTAATTATTGGTTTCAGGTCAAATTAATATCTACCTTGAGAATGGGTTCCATGTAGGGCCTGATCAGCCTCGGGGCGCTGACGACGAGATGATCCAACATCCTCGCCCCTTGCTCCTTATTCCTGCCAGTCCCAGAATGCTCGAGTTCAGTCAGTAGTTGCACGAGGACCTTCCTTAGGCTTGGCATGACATATGCAGGATTCATGCAACTCAACCTTCCAATTGTGAAAAGGGCGACCTCTCTGATCTCGAAAATTTCATCCTGCAATGCTATGAACAAAGCGGCGAGAGATTCAGCCTGGGCCAGGTGGTGATCAAAAGTAGGATCCAATGAGACCAACACCCCCCTTCTTATGCTAGGCTCCATGTCTGTCAGGCCCACACTGAGGAGACGATTCAGGACCGCCGCGACCGTTTTCGTGACGGTCTCTGATGGGTACTTCGCCGTGCTCCGTATCGCGTGACGTAACAACCTGCAGGTAGTCTTGACGGCCTCTAATCTTATCTCGGTTTGCTCGTGGACGAGGAAATGATTAGCACACCTCTGGACAAATGGTAGCAGTCGCTGCCCTTCGAAGTCGAAAGTGCCGAGGGTGTGCAGGGCCAGCACAATGATCTGAGGGTCGTAGCTGTCTGAGGAGCTTAAAGAGGCGAAGTTGCCGATTAAATGACGGGGCATACCAGGGTGGACCAGAGGTTTGCTGAGGAGAATCTGCGATAGCATCTTCAGCAATCCGCAGCTGATCTTGTCCTTGTGCGCCGGAATCCTTTTGGCTAACTCCCTTAGGCAGATTGTCAGAGAAGGCGATAGGCCAGTCGACAGCATCTGGTCGAGTATGTTCGGGACGTCCATTTTGTCGTGGTTTTTGAGAGCCAGCCCAAGAAACGTGATGCATTTGAACACGCAGGAATCAATCATGGGGCGTTTCTTCAGAGTCATCTCGCTACGTGGAAGAGCTGCTTTGATCAACTCCATGATCCTATCGACGTATGGTTCAATATCGTTTTCTACAGCCACAGCTAACAGACCTAATGAAATTTAACAATGAATTAAAGACAATTGAGGTACAATTTCAAAAGTAAACTTTTACTTGGAATTATAGAAAAGCCAGCCTAAAGTGACGAAGTAAAAGTCACCTTAGGTAGATGATCAGTTTATATGAAATAAATGTAAACAATTGTAAAGTTTTACTGTATTTATTAGTGGTAAGTAAAACAAGCTGTGCAATAATTAAACTTACTCCTGAGTTGTATTCTGTTATGGAAAACAACAGCTAATCTATATTACATAGAAGAATACAATGTTCACTATGAGAAATATCATAAATTTGATATATATTAAATTTTTTTGAAAAAATGGCTATTGGAATTTACTGCACTTTAAAGTAATTGAAAATCTTGGCTAATGTGTAAGCTAATGATTGAAATTAATATTATTATCTATGAATCTTCGAGTTCATGCAAAGAAAATGTGTTCCTCCTGCAGACGCCAATATAGTGATGAAATAAGATTCTAGTATTGTTATACTTTATACTCAGAATAAATAAATAATGACTGTCAGTTCAAATGGATAATTCAAATTGTGAATTCAAGTGAATTCAAATGAATAATTAACATATGACTGAGATATTCATAAACTGAGAAACTGAGAGAAACTGAGAAATTCATAAATATATATTGTGAATTCAAGTGAATTCAAATGAATAATAAACATATGACTGAGATATTCATTTCACATCAACTCTATTTTCACTCTCATTAAAATTGCTAAAAGACTAATTTTCCCTTACCAATGGTAATGAAAGCGTGCGTCCTATCCTTCTCCCGCCCTCTCAGAATAGTGAATAAATGATTCATAGCCCCAGGCATGTGTTTCAGGACAAAACTTTTCTGATCGAAAGCCGCGAGCCTCGGCAAGATATTCAAGAGTGTGTGCTGTACGTAGGGGTTCTTGGAGAACTTCTGTTGCATCACATCTATGCAAATGTACTCGAACTTCTCGGCGACCAGCTGGTGACAGCTAGATGATTCTATGATAATGGACTTCTCCGGTATCAGAGCTGACAAGATCTCATTGTTCACGGATTTCTTGCTTGGACTCGGGTACATGAACAACGGCTTGTTGAAATTGAAGTGGTCTCCGTCGATGGTACGCTTGGAGTCGGTGCTGTCGAGGAGGGCAGTGTACTTTCTCTCCCACGAAGCGTTCGCCATCCGCAGGAGCTCATTCTGTATCAGGAGGAAGGCGTGGACTCGCTCGTCCCTCACCCGCTCGCCCCTGTCAGCCAAGAGGAGCTTACCAGAATCATTGTAGCACTGCCTGTACCAGTTGTTCTTCTGCTTGGCCATTTCCCTTTGGGCAGTGACGACGAGGGCCGCTCTTAACGCCTCGATGGCGCCCTCTCTGATCGCCACTTTTGGGTCTTGAATAGCGTTGATTATGACGTCGAAGAATTGCGTCACATGTTGGTAGAAGTAAGTCGGCATGGTGATCGCCAATTCTTTTAGCACCAAGACGGCAGCATGTCTTTTGCCCTGAAAAATTGTTTACAAGTCTTTGCAGTTTATAATTCGCAGTTTGAAGTTTAACTACGATAGTATTTTCACAAAAAAATTAGAATCCAGCAACAGCAAAGGAAAGTTATTAAACAATTAAGGAACGAAAAAGGGTTTTCTTCAATATATAGCAAAAACTGTTGATTTTATCGTAAAGTATTATGTATGGATGTGGTGTGCTTAAAATACCTATAAAATGAGCCTAGCTGTATTAAAACCAGTTGAATTGTTTACTTGCTATTGCAAAAAGAAAACAGCTGTTTTGTGAACTGTTATAAATAAATAAAAAAACATATAAGGTAATCCCTCAAAATTTCCTGTTAAAATATGCAATAGTTTTTACACAACGAATTTATCAATTAAAATGGGCCATATTTTGCAATGAAAACTTCCAGCTTATCGACAATGAATTTCAGGGAACCGCCAATTTATGAGCTGGATTGCTCATATCTTTAGGCATATTTTGAGCTTTTGAAAATATCAGTGCGACTAATAGAAGTGAAATAACAAAATCATTTTTTACAAAAATCTACAGATAAAAAGGCTGAAACTATCATATGCCATTGCATTTGAAATAAACAATCAGAAATTAATGGAAGCATTTAAACTGGCCACTGCGCAAATTAAAACATCATTCGAGAATGTTGGTGGAGCACTTTGAGTTTTTCTTCAATTGATTACCCCTCCACCTTTGTATTATGGACTTCTATAAGGAAATGATATCAGAAAATCTTTTTATAATGGTTACCTTCAGTATCGTCACGTGTTTCATTCGTCAGTTACACTATCATAATAAAAATCGATATCATCAGGTCCAAAGCATTTGGAGACTGCCAGTTAGTTCTAGGTAAGTTTATATTGTGAGTTAAACAGCTATTTTTCAATAGAGCAGACGCGATATCTAATGAGTCCCATCCGTTTGTTATTCAATGTTGATTGTAAAGTTTAACATACGTCAGGTTTCTCCTCGCCGAGCCACTCGAGGGCAGTGCGGACGGTGAACGCGACGTACTCGGCCGCCTTCGAGCCTGAGACGATGGACAGGTGGCCCATCGCCTTAGCGACCAGTTCCATCACACCAACGTCATTGGAAGGCAGCAGGTTCTTCAGGTAATTCGCGAACCTGTTTATCCTTGGTGTCATGTTGCCGATGTCGGCTCCAACGAGGCACACTAAACATCAATCATAAATAGCAAAGAGGAGGATGGAAGTCGGACAACTTACTAATTGCCAAGATCCCACCCTTCTTCTCGTTGACATCGCTGCTCGATACCATCTCGAATATGTGATGGTTGAACTCGTCCATGAAGCTGTTTATCTCGTCGGGGGTCGCCTCCCTCAGTTCGCTCTTCACGTACAGGGACAGTTCCTTGACCGCCTTCAGCCTGACATGCTCGTGCCTCGACTTGAGGTTCGCGATGAACTGCTGCATAACCGCCGTCGACATTTTCACCGTATTTCTTTTAACTTGCAAACGATCACATATCCAAATCAATCTAAATAATTGATAAACTGATAAGTGAGGTTAGGTTCTCATGATGGCATAGATTTATTAAGAAATAGACTGCTTGTCCGACAAATCTACGTCAGCTCCAGTGTGAGAGAGACAGAAACGACATTGGCAGTGTTATCTCTTTCTAATGGCTAGGACTTGGCTACCATCTGCTACAGAAATAAGAACAAACCAGAAGAATATCAGAAACAGGTACGAGTTCGCTCCCAATGGCTCTAAAACGGGCCCACGTTGGAATATTGGGGGCGTATTTACAAATATTTTTCAGGGTAACGATATGGACAGGACTGGAGTGAAGCATTCTTTAAACTTCTCTGCACTTATGCAATGCTTCGTGGAAAAAAATCTTGATATATTTCTATATATTAAATTAATCTATATATTGGCCCTCATAGAGAAATGTAACACATATTCATAGGGAAACTGTGACAGAGGTGTTGGTAATGAAATGCCTTGTATTCATTTAGTAATGTATGCAAAACATTATTATTAGGTTTGGTAGCAAATGTTTCAAAATTATCTGAAAAATATTTATTTAGACCTTCAATAAATTAATAAAATTATTGTGAGGCATAGTGAGATTACCAAAAGCCTCCAGATTTGTGTTTCCATATGCCTTCAAAAGAGTTATCAACAGTTGTCTGAACTTTGACTTATGTTTCCCATGACTAAATTGCTAAGGATTTTTTAATCATATATCCGCTAATATATTTTAACATATTTTTTTAAGTGTAGAGTCTTTTTCATTTCTAAAATTTCTGTTCATTCGATGTACTTTTTACATCAAAAATAAACCTGAATTTTTTACCAGTAAATTCGTTGGCCATACACAAACGGATTTGTGTTCCCTTCACAGTTCCTTTCTCAGAATTATACAAATTGACACAAACAACTTTTTTAAATACTCTGTGGAATTACATTGGAGATATATTAAATATATGCATGGATAGAACTCGAAATTGCCCATTTCTTCTTGAAAATCGATAAAACTTGAACAGGATCTCATTAAAATGCATTCGAAAAACCTATGGGATTCGAAAAACTTATGCCAATCACAGATGTTCACCAAATAAAAGTATCAGTAAACGGATTTTCAAAACAGAATACAATTAGTTAGATCGAAAATTTCCCTAATGTGGATGTTTGTAAGATGCATAAAAGTTCTCTTGTAGATTAATTATTTTAACTTGGAGTGCTCCTTTACATTGAAATACGCCACGACGTTATCTCGATAACAACCCTTTTACCTCATATCTTAAATTCCTTACATGTATTGTTGCTTGCCTACATTTCATCCACATACCACCCATTTTATTAATAATCACTATCATCAATATTTCTTCGAAGTTCATCGACCCAATACTAATTCGCCATACTCAAGGTCTATTCGACGAGTTCCAAGAAGTAAAAATGTATCAAACAAACACGAACAAAACTTGGCACGATCGGAGGCTCGCTAGAGGTGTGTTGTACACGTCACGAGCGTCATCGTTTCCCTGCATTTATTTTTAGAATCAATCGAGAAATAAAAATGTGTTTCGAGCATCGAGACACCCGAGGAGACACGTCCGTTTCCTCTCTTCGAGAAAAAATGTATTTAGCAATAAAATTCTAAAATTCTAATAGAATGTGTTCTGCTAGCGCCTAGGCTGGTAATAGGGTTTTAAGATTCATGGAGACTATGTAGCTTCTCATAGGGCATTGGTTTCTTGATCAAAATGTATTCCTCAACAGGAAAAAAACTGTTTCGAATTTCGTCCAGCGGTTGGTTCATAAGGCTCACGTTAATGCCAGCCATAGTTGCCACTATAGGTATGAGCTCTCCAGAAGTGGACAAGAATAGTTTGCGGTCTCACAAGAGCTTTTGCTTAAATTAAGCGGTGTTCGACATTTCGCAAAACAAATCCATCCCGCTTAGACATCGCTGATGATAGGAACGTATATTATGTCTCCATTTTGAAATTAGATTCTTGTAAGCCTTTTAAAATTCTCAATATAATTGCAACATTGCAATTACAACTTATTCAGTTGTTGGATTGCAACCTTCAAATTTCCTAAATTTAATTCTCATTGTAAAGTTGCAAGCCACAAACTATTTTCGTTGATGCAAAGCTGCAATTGAACATTAGTCATGCAACTTTGTAATATGCAATAAGTATAGTGTTATAAACATGAGTATAACAGTGAGCCTATTGCAACACGCCACATTGTTGTAATAAAAGCGTAAGCTATATGCCATGCAATTGGCTAATCACCTCATAATCCAGTCAGTCTATCTCGACGTGAGATTAGGCTCAGACTTACCTAATTATTTACCATTATCTCGTCGTTAGCGAATTCGCCATTTGTTATAGCGAAACCGAGGAAAAGTCGCGTCGTTTCAGTCGCTCCGTCCCTCCCGTTCGGAGTGTAAAAGAGGGGAGATCGAGCCAGGGACAGAGAGAAGGGAGGCCTGCGATTATTTCAAATGTTTGACTTTAGTTTCATTCAGTTTTAGATCCAGGTCGGTACGGGTTCCGCGTCGAGGGAAAATCCAGGACGTTCATTGGTCCGGCGTACGCGTGAGAGTGCAAATTTTCGGAAGGTGCTTTTGGCGGGCTTTTTTTTTCGAACCATCGGTAAGTGGAGGTGGTATTATAACGGTTTTCGGCGTAACATGAGAGGTTTACTACGGGGAGTTGGTTCAAGTAGCGCTGTGGCGAAGGCGCTGTTTGCTCTAGCAAACGTAACAAAGTCAGTTTAAGCTCCAGAAGCACTAGCTGTAGAAGCTTTATCTGTAAGACTATAGAAAATTGGTTCGAAGCTTACAAATCTCGTGGTGCCTTAATTTCACTATTACACGCAACGCAACAAGTGCAAAGCCTAATTTTTAGTGTTTGTGAGGATAACTGTGCTCTTAAGGAGCTTATTGAAATGTCCATATTTAATGCACTTGGTGTTAAAAATTTATTTGCTACGGAGGCACTGGTGATAGTCGATGTGTTGTTGTCACACGCGTTTATTACTTTTTTGCCATTCAAATTTGGTTAGAGATATTGAAAAATGGGAACGGTTGCTAACGGTTAAAAGAACGTTATTTGAATATAGGTGATAACCACATCACCAGATGTTCATTTGTAGCAAACTACTTGTTAAAAAGTCCAGTCTCCTTCTCCTATTTCATCCAAATGTTTATTGAATTTTTCTATTTGTGTCAGTAGAGTTAAAGAGCAGTAAGCATTTCGATTATTTTAAAGTTTTGCGGATACCTCAAGTTTAATTTGGTGTGTTCTCCAATCCAGGTATTTCTTGACCTATGTTTTAAAACAGGAAATTGCCCTTGGATTTTCCGTTATCGTATACCTTTTTTCCGTCACTTTAACCAAGAAGCAATCGTCTACACGGCATCGACGAATCGGGGCTAAGGTTAACACCTCCATTTTTACCGTCATGATTTTACGCGCAAATCGATTGTATGTAAATCTGTTTATCGGCGTGTTTAACAATACTTTATTTAACCGCTAACTAAACTAACTGCATCGCTTGGTTAAAAAAATCTCATGTGACGTTTCGTTTCCAGGACGCGCAATATTTATAAGGACGAAGGAGCGAAGAAGTGGAAAAAAGGATCTCCTCACCGACGTCTTCGGTATTAATGGCTTCAGCGACAACGCGAAAAAAATGGACAGGTAAGGACAGTCGCAGCTCGTCTTCATTTGACGTTTAGACTACGTTTTTCCTCCCGCGCGTCGAAACAGGTTTCCTAGAGATGAGAATTTAATATGAAAATATCCCTCGGCTCTTCATTAGCGCTAAATTTAACTCGAATTTCCATCGGCGTGAGCAAACTAGGACCAATCGGTCGTCACCTCCTATGCACTACAGACGTCGGGTTCGGACGGTAGAAATTCGCGAATGGTCGATGGCGATATGAAATATGATCTGGTGATTGATTGCGACCAGCCAAAATTAATTGCAATCAGTGTGCTGATCAATTTTTTAGTCATTTTATTCGCCATGACCAGTCAGATTTGAGGGATTCGTTTATGCAATAAGCCTATACTATAAAAATGACTAAATATATTTCAATTCTCTATATAATGTAATAAAAGTAATAAAATGTATTTTTATGCGCTTACTATAAAACCGGCGAAGTAATAACATCCCATCGTAAAAGCAAAACCGATACAAGGTGGCATCTATTAAATTTTGTTCTCTAATGTCTTGCACGGTGCCTTATGCAATCCCTTTCAATTACGAGTGTTTCTCCCTGGACACGTCGTATGTTGTGCGTCCGGCTATCGGCATAAATGAAGCGAAGAACCATTCATTGGCGTACGGGAAAATGGGCAAATACGCAATAATCGGTAACTGGAAAAACTGTGTCTGTATTTGCGCGCGCACAGAAAGAACGATAGGCAACACTTTAGTACATGCATGTTCGTTTATTAATTTATGAAACTTTGCGGCCCTGAAAAGAGTCAGTTTATGAAAAGGTTTCCGCAGCCGTCATCTTCTCCTTGGAAACCTCATTCGTCGTTACCATCGGCGAATTCTCCTCAAACATGCGAATCTGAAGAACGATCATTTGAGATGATAACAATTGGTTCTATCAACGATTCCGAAATGGAAAATTTGGCAAATTTTTGGAGAAGAAGAGAATGTTTGAAACAAAATAAAGTTACTTTTTGTTTGACATTCAATTTTCATTATTTTCCAATGTTTTTCAGCGTATTTCCTGGTTTTGAGTATTACCTGGTTGGGTCACTCACCCCCCTTTCCATCCCCTGGGGATTGATAAGTAATTTGTGATAAAGATATGGTTAACGGAATCGTTTTCATCGATTACTGATTGGCTGTAAGTGAACTGAGTGAACTGTAATCAATTTACTGACCAGGAATTTACACACATTTTATTGACCATGACCAATGGAGTTTTGTATTTCAATCATGTGATTAGTTGTATTGCTTCGACTGGTCAGAGCGAACTCTGTTTACTGACCAATTTTTCAGGCATTTCACCAGCCAGAATTGATGGTCGCTTTGCTATGTGGTGCTGACATTCATCGGCTATCACTAGCCAGAACCAGAATTCTGTAATTTGATCTAATGAGTTGTCAAGTGCAATTGGTAAGAATGATGGTAGTTGCGCTCCATTTTCCGCCATTTCATTGGCTATAACGTGATTAATCATTTATCAGTTAGCTGACTAATAGCGGCTTTGCGTACTAACAATCATTTATGGCTCCCGCTTGCCCGTGACCGTCATATTCCTTATCTAGCTTCGTAGTCGGAATTGTAAATTATATTTGAATATTTATAATTGTAATTAGAGATCGTTTACCGCATAAATTAATTATGTATGCGTTTCAGCCATGTAAAACAGGCTTAAGATACCCGTCAAACATTCCGAGTATAAGCGTGTAGTGTTCCTGCGTATGATGCTTGATTGAAAAATAAGCACAAGATTTTATTCAGTTTAAAAAGTACATCCTATTTAAAGATGCGCGTATATTCACTTGGCAGCGTCTCGAGGGAACAACAAAAAATTAATTTGCGTAGGAGTTTTTTGCTCAAAAAATATTCGGAGAGCGGATGCACTTTTCGTTCGCCACAGAGTTATTTTAATGAAAACAAATAACTTCGGTTTTCATTAATAACAGTCTTAATTGCTTCTATCAATCCATTATGCGTAATTTGTTGCCGCTATTGTTATTTGCATATCTCGTGATAATCGGGTTTATTAATTATGCAAAAATGTTACTTTTCCATTGTTCTAATCTAATACATTAGTTATATGCTAATTGAAGGTTTATTAAAATCATTCCCCTGTTCGCACATGAATACATTAAAAATCAAAATATGGTGAGTTGGTTCACTCATCACTATTTTTCTGCGATGGCACTGCAGCTTCCTGTGTTCCATGTGTTTTTCTCACTCTGATGCCGTTCAGTACTCTTTGGTGTTTAAATTTTCTCCCTTCTTAATTTGTGTGTCAGCCATTCGAATTTTCTTTCCCTTATCCGGTAGCGGTATGTCTACATCTTTTCCTCTTTTTCTATACCATTGATGAGAAAGTATATGGTTAATTAATATGCAAGTTGTTAACCAAAATGTAAAATTCGACAAGTTATCCTGGTTGGAATACTATGATTTAGGTCCTCGAAGCTTTATAGCTCTGCATAATATTTATTACCATTTTATTATTAGCCATAATATTAATGCAATAGTTACGTTATTTGGGCAACATGTCACTATCAAGTTGTGACTTGATTACGTGTGTTTAAAGATTAATCTCGGAAAATATATCTACTCATTATACTCCAATTGGTTTGATACTAAGCCACCTCATTATAGATGCAAATCGCATTTCGAAAGGCGAAGAGGTTCAAAAGTTTGTAACAACTGCTATGTTTTCTACAAGAAATATATATTTATCCAGACAGTTTTAGTCTGACCGCTTTGATCCTGTTGTCTATGCCTCGATAAAGGTGCATTATTTCAAGAAACATGGGTTTGCTGCCGATAAAAGTGGCACAGCGGCGTAGAGTTGGGTGAAAGTGCAAAATTGTTTTTAATGATCGTTACATTATCAAATTACATATGATACTCCTAAACATTACGCCTAACTTATCGCCTCACTTCAGGTTTAGAACAGGAGTTTTTAATTTAATAATTGTAATTTAAACATTAAGGTTCTCTAATACCGATAAGGGTTAATGATGCATTAAAATTTTCATTATCTGATATGTATAAGACGGTTTATACAAATTTCATTTTTTCGCGCGAAAAGCATAACCTAATCGCGGACAAACATTAATTCGCTAAAGTACGTACGTTAGTGTCAATTTAGGAATTACTTTAGTAGGCGCTTACGCCGTGCATTTATTAACTACAAATAATTCTCAGAATTGCCTTAGGATGTTTGTAATTATCGACAATTTGTATTTTCTTTCGTAATTACATTATACAACAGTAAAATACACATCGAGTAAATAAATATTCAATCTTATCATGTTTGCAGTTCGTTTCATTTTTAAATGCAAACTATGAAGATTGAATAATCTATTGAAAGCGGTACGGTTGTTTTATGGCTTTTCCAGAGTCGAACAGGTACAATGGTAAATTTTGTTGCTATCAGTTACAAGTAAATCGAGTTTACTCACCTAATCCGCGTTGCCTCCGTTTCCAGACTTTCCGACATGCCGTCAAGTGCTGAACCTAATGGTGATACTCGGCTTCATGTTCAACTACATGCTGCGCGTGAACCTGACGATAGCGATCGTCGACATGTTGGATGTGCAGAATGCGACGAATTCGACGGTGCGACGCCTGGACGAGACTCGCTTCGACTGGACGCTCGCGCAGAAGAACGAGGTCCTTGGCAGTTTCTTCTGGGGCTACATCCTCACAGAGATCCTTGGAGGCCGGATGGCTGAGTTGGTCGGCGCGAGGAAGATTTTCGGCGGTGGGATGCTCGCCGCCAGCATCTTGACTGTCCTCACCCCGGCCGCGTGCTACATCGACTTCTACGTCGCGCTGACCCTCCGGGCCGTCCTCGGGTTCTTCCTCGGCGCGACCTGGCCTGCGATTCCTCCGATGGCGACCAAGTGGATACCCCCGATGGAGAGGTCCAAGTTCATAGCGAACATGATGGCGAGCAGCCTCGGGGCGGCGCTCACGCTGCCGGTGTGCGGATACCTCATCAGCACCCTCGGCTGGGCCAGCGTCTTCTACGCGACCGGGGCCGTAGGGCTCGTCTGGTCCGTCCTCTGGTTCCTGCTCATATACGACTCCCCCGCGGAGCACCCGAGGATCTCGGACGAGGAGAGGGCGGAGATCGAAAGGAAGATAGCCGAAGGGGAGGGCGGGAAGAACGTCAAACCGGACAGCGTCCCTTGGGTCGCTATGCTGATCAACCTGCCTGTCTGGGCCATCATAGTGACCCACGCTTGTTCCGTCTTTGGGTACTTCATGGTCGTGAACCAGCTGCCCACTTACATGAAGGACGTGCTGAACTTCAAGATCAAGGCGAACGGACTGCTTTCCAGTCTGCCCTACTTAGGTGAGTCCTTCATATAACTAAAGGGCGTACCATATCTTCATATTGATTACAACACTGGCTGAATTTAAACTCTGAAAAGATACGAGGAATTAAAGTATCATTCAAATAAGCAAATAATGCTGGGGCAGTGTAGTTGTAATAGTAGTATCTGTAATTTATAAAGTTGTCTCATTTACAATGGACTAAGCTCTCTAGCTTGTAAATACTTTGTTTACTTGGATAGTCCATATTGAAATCATCATCACCTATTTGTTACTACTACAGTTAAGGTTAATTCACAATTTGAAACTGCGTCATCGGATTTGCAGATTAGTGTAGTGCAGTAAAGTACCAGTACCAGTGTAGTGCAGTAAATTAAAAGCTTGCTAGCTTTTACACATCTGTTCCACTACTTTCTTACAAATAAGTCAATGTAAACGCTGCAGTTACCATACACAGAATTAACCTTTTACAAAACTACCACATTACGCATACACATGCACTACTGTATATGTGAATAATTTAGTAACAAAATACAGCAATTACTCAGATAGCCATAATCCGGCTGCATGTCGGCAGCGCAGTATACGTATACTGAAGCATACTGCCACTTAGCCACCTAGCGTATGGTAAGGTATACTATGTAGGCAAGGCATACCTATCGGAATGAAAGGTCTAGCAGTAATCGTGCATACCGTGCAGTTAAGTATTTAGAAGATTTTCATTGAAGTTATTTTAAGAAAATAACACTCAGCTATACCTACAGAACCAAAAGCTTAGGGAAACTAACATCAACAATTTCTAAAGTCCGGATAGACAACATGGTCTGATGTTTTGCACAACTTTTATCTAAAGTTGAGCTCCAAAAGTACCAATGATATATATTTATCTTATTTTAAAGTTCCATAAATTTAAAGGCACCAAGAAGCTACTAGTTTATAGAATTTAAATCTATAGGGCTCCAAAAGCTTCAAATAGGATACCAAGAACTACAAATTGATACAATTTAAATATATATACAACTCCAAAGTTCCAAGGAGATCACGCTCATTTAATTTTAAAGCTTTAAAAAGCATCAAAGTCACCAAGAAGCTTTAAGTTTCTAGAATCTATACCCACAGGACTTCAAACCTTTCGGAAATACCACGCTCATTCGATCTTAAAGCTTTAAAATCTTCGAATGTACCAAGATTCTATAATCGGGATCTATAAAGCTCCAGACGTATCAAGGATACTAAGAAATTATAAGTTTCTAAAATCAACACCTAAAGGGCTTAAACATTTTCATGGGTACCATGCTCACCCGATCATTAAGCTCCAAAAACATTCGTAGTTACCAGGAAGCTGAAAAGTTTTATAGTGTAAGTCTGTGCAACTCAAAAGTTCCTAGAGTCCTATATTCATTTGATCATAAAACTCCTATTCAAAGTTGCCTAAGAGCTACGAGTTTCTTCAATCTGGACCTATAGAGCTTTAAACGTTCCATGGATATCACGCTCAGTCGACCTTAAATCTTCAGAAGTATCAAGAAGCCACAAGTTTCTGAAGTCTAGATCTAGAGCTTCAAAACAACCAGAACTATCACGCGCATTTGATTCTTCTAAAAGCTTTAAATGCTTCAAATACACCCAGTAGTTATAGGTTTCTAGAACCTATATTTACAGGGCTTCAAATATTCCAGAAATACCACGCTCGTTTGATTTCAAAGCTTTAAAGACTTTAAAGGTGCCAAGAAGCTAGAAGTTTCCAGAATGAAGATCTAGAGAGTTGCAAAAATTCTATGGAAATTGAAATTCGAAATGCTTCAGAGGTATTTAAAAAACTACTAGTTTCTAAATAGATGAGAAATGTGAGGCACTATCTTAGAGAAGCTATATAGATGAATTACAGTTTAGCAATTGGTATACACTTTTAGTTTTATTAATAGAAATGTGAGGCATTATCTTAGAGAAGTTATATAGATGAATTACAGTTTAGCGATTGGATATACACTTTTAGTTTTATTAATAGAATTTGTTTTTGAAAGAAAGCGGGAAAAGGAGGTTAAGTTAGTAAATATATGGTTATTAAAATGATAGGTAATAAATGGATTGACATACATTTTGTAGACGTATGTATGTCTACAACATATAAATCGTAATTTAACGCTATGGTCACAGAAACGCGCCAGATTTCCGCGGACACAGTATGCGTGATTGTTGGTCGACAATTTTAGATTTAAATGAATATGCAACCAACTTTGACCTTCACCCTTGCTTACAAAGTATAAACTACCATACGTGAAGTGGCACTTTAGGAATCCAAAACATTCATGCCGGCAGATTGAAGGCATGATGCGTCCTTAAACATGCACGGCCATAGTTACCAGTTTCACATAAAAACGGTATAGGTACCTAATTTTAACGCTCCGTTGATAAAATCTACCTTTTTTAAAAAAACCCAATTTAAACAATTCAGGCCATCCCATTTCACTACTTTAATGTCGCCATAAGAATCATCATATCCTCTCTAACCTACTCTAAAACCAATGGCTAAATATACTTAATAATTACTCATTCCTTCCAATAAGAGGTAGAGACAAGTAAACAATTTTTGAATACGGCACTTCTATACCGAGGAATTAGTCTTATTTATAGTCTGTCTAAAAATGAGGCGAAGTAATAAAAACTCATTATAAATGCAAAACCGATACAAGGTGGCACCCACTAAATGTGTCGAGTTCTCTAATGTTTTGCACGCTACCTCCCCTAATCTCTTTATATTACGAGTGTTTCTCCCTGAACATCTGCTATTTTGTGCGTCTCGACACATGCGAAGAACCACTCACTGGCGTACGGTCGGGAAAAATGACGAAATGTGCAATAATCGATAACTGAAAAAATTACGTGTGCGTGCGCTTGAACGAGATAGAGAGGGAAAGAAAGACAACACGTCAGTACATGTATGGTCGTACATTAATTTATGAAATTTTGCGGCCCTGAGAAGGGCCAGTTTATGAAAAGTTTTTCCCAGCCGTCACCTTCTCCTTGGTAACCTCAGTCGTCGTCGTCATCGTCGAATTCTTCCCAAACATCGGAATCTGAAGAAGAATCATCATTTGGGTTGATAATAATTGGTTCTATCAACGACTCCGAAATGTTATCTAACTGAAACATTTGGTCTTCTATTTTCAGAACGTGATTTATGCATTTCCGCCAATTTTCCTTGGAAACTTTACATATTGCTTCTTTAAGCAAATTTTTGACATCTGCTAATTTGAACGTTGTATTTGTCCTCGCCACGTCACCTTTTATTTGTGCCCATATTAGCTCAATGGGATTCAGGTCGCAGTGGTACGGAGGAAGCCGAACCACTGTTATTCCTTTCGCCTTGGCTAATCCATCGACGACGTGCCTTTCAAAATCACCTTTACGTGAATTGGCTAAACGCAAGAGTTCTACTTTTAATAGGTTTTCGGCACATTGGATCTTTTTCGAGGATAACCATTCTGCGATACGTTGTTTTCGCCAAGAGCTATTTGGTAATTTCTCTTCTAATCGGGAATGGTAACTAGCGTTGTCCATAACTATTACGGAACCATTCGGAATTAGATCGATCATTTGACCAAACCATTCTTCAAACACGTCCGCAGTCATTTCTTCATGGCAGTCTCCTGTCTTAGTTGATTCAAAAATTAGTTCTCCCCCTTCAACGAAACCATCCTCGCTTCCAATGTGGGTAATAATAAGCCGTCGCCCTTTACCCAACGAAGGCTTTAAACCGGTGGACCAACCTTCTAGAAAAGATTGCCTTCGATTAGTTACACTGGTATCTTGCCAAAATTTTGGTACGGAATGTCCTGCGTGAATCCAAGTTTCGTCCAGATAGAAAATTTTTTTCATTTCTAGCCTACTCCTTCGAATATCGCGCAGGTAACTTCTTCTCCACACAATGATGTCATCTCTTTCCATCAATACAGATTTTCTATTGTGCTTCTTCCATCGAAATCCCAAATCCTTTAAAATCGTCCATAATGTACATCGGCTCATTTTTGGAAAGTCCTCGTCTTCTTGGACAGACAATAGAATTTTATCTAGTGTTGGAAGTTCGTTGCGGAAAAAGAAAGCGTGAACTTTTCGACGTAGTCCCCTTTTTAGAAATTCGTCTAAGGAAATTTTCGGACGTCCTGGAGACTTTTTCTCCGGTTGAACAGGGCCACTCTTTCTTTCTTTTAATAACCTGTACACTGATGTCTTACCAACTCTCAGCATCGCAGCGGTTAATTCCACGGTTTTATCCACACTCGCATCTAAATTTTGTTTCTTGATGGAATCGAAACAATTCAAAATTAGAACTTTCTCATTAACTGAGAACGGCGCTAATTTTGGGCGTTTCGATGGTCCTGGTAAATTCTCCATACTCCAATACGTATCTCCGTACTTTAAAAATACCACTATGAACACACAGGAAAGTCACTGTCAAAGTCTGTCTAATCACACACACGTACACGTCTATAAGCAATGCTGACTGACTACTGTCTTAGGCTTAAATGGAATAAATGGGCCGATCTTATACACATAACCACCTGATATGTTAACGCAAGCATTAAGCGCAATCAGTTCCTTTAACTTACCTAGAATTACTGAGAAAATAATAGCCGTTTGGTCCCTTCTTGGAATAGTTAATCACATAATCCGAACTTTAGTATTTATCTGCACCTCGATTAGACAGCACCCACTTTTGTATTTCGGTAGGAAATATTCATATCTCTTCGATTCTTCCATATCCCGAGGATTTATTAGACAAACAATATGAAAAAAAACATTACCGTAAAATATTATAAAAAATACCGATTTCCAATATTGTAGTATGTTATATTAATGACGAGTTAACAACAATTCAGATAAAAAGGGCAGCGTTCCTGAGATGATAACAATCGCGGTCGTAATACCTACCTTTTAATAAATCAATTATACCGGTTTTAAGGAAACTCAACATTACATAGACAATTTTAATTCATTTATTAATATTCGTTGATTTCTTTAAGAACTCCTCTGGTTAGCTGCGAAATAATCGGTTTATTACTTCGCCTCATTCTTTGACAGGGTATAACATATGGAGATCTGGTTCTCGTTAATTTCAGGACATCCTATATAAGTAACATGAGAAACGATTAGATGGAAGATTTGGGTATCCGGCATATAACAAATAAAAGAATAATACATAACACATTTATTTCTCTTTATTAAGTATGTTATTGAAGCAGAAACGAGACATGCGCAGAGATGCGAAATATTCCCAGGTCAGAATGCATACTGGTTTTCCCCTGAATGCACCTTATTTTACCGTAGAACTTCCATTGCAATAAATATGTAGTGGACGGACTTTCCTGTCTTTAAACAATGATGATTATCATTTATCTCTGATTGCACTTGGCGCCAGGTAACCTAGCCTGAAAACGTTCTTAGCAATTACGTATTCCACGCACGCTCAGTACTTGTCACTTTTGCATGTTTTATGTAGAGGAGTAATTACTGTAATAACTATTAGCGATCTCTCCCCTAGCAACGTTGCAGCTGCAATTTTTCAGGCGTTACGCTTCAAACGTTTAATTTGCGTAACGTGAGCTGATTAAAGGCATTGTGAACATTCTTTGAATAAACTCAGACATGATTTAAGTATTATAACAATCCAGATTTTTCAGTAGGCTTGTTTCCAAGGGAAATCGATCAATTTAGCTCAAAATATGAGTAGATCTTAATTTAGAAAGGGGCATGTACATTATCGATCGATAGAGAGATTAGATAGGGAAAATTCCCACTCAGACATCATATCACGTTTTTGATAACACCGCATAATAAATTTTCATTAGTGCTTGCATAAATAAGCGCGAGATTGACTTTTACAATTATTGGTCTGTTATATGCCGCGGATTAAACGGAATAATTGCTTGTTTACTCTCCTTAAATTCGTATCTTCGATTTTGGCCCAGATTTAATTGTACAACACCGATCAATTAGAAATAATGCTTATCAACATAACTATTGACCGTGTGTAATTATTCGATAATTCATAATCACCGGAAGATTCCAATTATCCCATTATCTAAGGATTTTGTAACGTTTTTAATTAGATACTGTTTATTACCGTCACAGGTTCATCGCTACAACAATCGTAGTGGCAACATGTGGGAGTTTCCATTGGAACTTAAATTTCAATTACTTAGGGTTGTGACCTGAAGTGGAAAGTTTGCTGTATTTTTGTTGTCGTACGCGTGCACACATGGAATTTCTGATAGACGTCGGCATCGAATGAGGAACTTTTGTAACTGTTTGGGGAGATTTTATTTGTTCCTGGGCACCTATTCCTGAATGTGGGTAATTGTAATTACCTAGGGAAATTTTAAAATTACCGTTCCACCAATAAGCATAATTATTGATGGAACGGTAATTTTAAAATTTCCCTAGGTAATTACAATTACCCACATTCAGGAATAGGTGCCCTGGTTGCAATATTTCTTTACTGGTATTTGTATTTGTATTTTGTACGAAACGGAACCATCCCTCGACACCTCTTTTAAGTGGGTTACATAATCCAAACCAGTACGTCAGAAAATTTAAAAACAAACACTTTCGTTTTTATGTGGGTCAAATTATTTTATTTTTATTTTTCATGCTCATTCGCTCGGTAATTAATGAATTTCGTTGCGAATTTATTCTTCGGCTAATTAAAAAAACTCGCCTTTTCTAACGCGCAGAAACTGTCACATGCAAAAATACCAAGTAACGATACACTCGTAATAATCATTAACATTGCGCTATTAGTTTAATATTCTTTCAGGGTCAATCTTGAAAATACAACGCGTAGAAGAAAACGTAAATATAAAAACTACGCGCTGGACGCGTGTGGAATATTTGATTAAATGATTAATCACATTATTTTAATTGGTTATCGGGTAAAAAATTCTTGAAATCTACTTGCTCAAACTCCGAGTACAAATAATTATTACAGTAACCTTACGCGATTATAATTTTCTTTATTAAGAATTTCATTCTTTTCCCTTATTTTGTAATATATTAGTAACACATTACATATATGGAAACTGGCCCGATTATGTTCTATCTCAAAGTATACGATGTATATATATAAATATGTATATTATGTAAGTGTATCACAGAAACCTAATTTCGTTAAACCTTTTAAAGTCAATTTATTGAATTAGATATGTGTGATACAATTTTAATAAAATTATACAGCAGACTGATTTGTGATGGGTTTTCGTACTATTGTTTATAAAAAACATTGCAATTATTAACAATTAATTAGTAAATCATTAATTATTGCAAACATTGCATTTATGAAATGTATTAATGTTACATCATTTAATTAAATTTGCATGCTACAATTTTAATAAATCCGAGTTAGGATGTTATTTCTATACATATTAATTTTTTTTCTATATGAAGTTTTGTTTGTTCACAATGTGTTTACATATAATCCGCTTTTCAATCATTTCCACACTTCTTATCTGTCAATTTGCACATTTCTTAAATTACCAACAAATACTGAGAGTGAGCGGAATAAAACATTTAGTAAATCTAGAATGAAAATATTCACACGAATCTGTTGTTCTCTACAAGGAGCTGCCCAAATATTTGGCGGAAATACAGCGTGGTCTTCAGTATAATTTGCCAATAAAAAATCGTCTTTTATTAATCTACCGATTATATCAACTTTAATTGTACAACAGGCAGACGCTGTCGTACCTTTAGTTTTTGCGCAAATACAATTAAATTTTTTAATCCACAAAACACCCTACAAAATAAAAAAAGGTGTGGTTCAGTTTAGTTTTACGTACCTAATTTTTTGGATTAAATGCATTAGTTTAATTGTCATACTGATTACTTATTATTAATTATCTAATATATAACAATGAATGTTTGTTTGGTTGTTCGTCCATACTATCCATCCGATTGTGATGGGGCTTATTGCTAAATGTTCAGGAGTCAGGAGTTTTCCGGGAAGGTTATAGGCTAGAAGAGAGTTGTAATACTTAACTACTTCACCCTTAAAAGTCACCCTTTGTACTGAAAAACGCCTTTTTCTATTAACTATTGTTCTGTCTGTTATAGTCGTCATATAGTGAACTGTCATTCCGAAGACAACCAACGGATAATAATAACATTCGGTGCAAAACACCATAAGAAATACTTCGCCACAAAAATTAGTGTTATTTATAATAGCATTTATTGAACATTCGCACGGCAACCATTTTATAAGTGACAGTTCTACACCTGTCTTCATTGTCCGCTAATTATTTTCTACTATGCTTATTGTTTTCAGTGAATAGTTATAACTGCACAATATTTTGGCTAAGGCAAACGACACATGTTATTCAGACTTTATCTCGTACAAACAATATGTATCTAAATTGGTTCACGTTTTATAGGTACAAGTTTTCGTGGAGGGGATTCCCACGATTCAATAAAATTGCAATTGCGCAAAAGCTAAAGGTCCGACACCGCATCCCTTTTACACAGTTAAAGTTGATATAATTATCTACTACCATCCCTAATTTAAGCATTTAATCTTCATAATTAGCGAAGTTATGAGTTCTCGAAAAAAACATCAATTTTTCCAGTTTTTCCGAAATTTCTCCAGTTCTGATCAACCGATCGGATCGCTGGACCTCTCGTCTTCATTATTTAACTCTCTACAACTTTTCTATACACAAAATTGAAATTGCTGTAGTAGTTTTCGTTTTAAAAGCAAAAAACTCAGAAAACCCACATTTTTTGCACTAAAAAGATGGCGTAGGTGGTTTGCTAGCAGTATTTTTGTCAAGATATTACTTTTTTGCTGTATTGACTGGCCTACAGTTGTATTTTTTCGCATAAATGATATAGATTTAAAATTGGAAAAAATGGTGTTTTCAAAATCCACTACAATCATGTCAGGTGGAAAATTAGGTTCAAATTCGTTGCACCCAACATATCTCAACATAGTATGTCATGTTTATTGTTTAGAAGGCAAAACACTACAAGTACTTCCGTTTCATGTGCGTAACAATGAATCGTGTATATTTGTGCGATAAATTTTGAACGGCAGTCAAAAGTTCCGCCAATAAATATGATATTTTCATTACAAAGAAATCATAAACTTTGTTTCATGGAAAAAACAGTTAAAATTAAATCTTTATTTTAATTGAAACGAAATTTACTTGTTGGTTTATAATAGTATTAATACAATTCAGTCATGTTTCGTTCATATTTGTATTTTTTTTGTTTTGCATATGAAATGTACCTGTTTATGCATTGCTTGTCTATATTTGTTACTGTTAATCCCGTTTGAGAATTTATTTCTTGGGAAAAGTTCAGGTTTTACGTTGCTTTCCGTTTTATCGCATTACTGATTGTATAGCAAATTAAAATCCGCTGAATAAACGGTATAACCAAAATGATCGCGACTTCCTATTTTTTCACTAAACAATCTTTCCGATCCAATGCTTTATAATTTTTTCTTTGAGGAGTACCGAAATGCTTCTCCAGTAGTTTTTATGATCGTTACAAATCAATAGGCATAATTTTCCTCGCATATCGAAAGAGATTTCCCTTTTTCAGTTAATACCTCTCTTAACTTCATAATTATCGCTCGAAAAAAATTCTGTGGAGACTTTTTTCAAGATTTGCAAAAATGGTGATTGGGAGGATGGATTGGTTTTAAGATACCGGATACAAGTACCTACCCAAGAGAGGGTACCGGATCCTAATTGGAAAAGGTAATTAACGGTGGTAAAGGTCGCAGTTCGCAATTCGGAAAGGGGATTAGGAAAATTTGATCACGGTTCAGAATTAGGATGCCCCGAGGATTCTCGCGATGAAGTTTTTAGAGGCATTGCTTTGAAAGAGATAGAACAAATCCCAACTCACCATTAATTCATAGCACTTACGAATGTTTTAAAATTTTCCAGGTAAATACATAATGGCGATCATAGCGAGCTTCTTGGCTGACAAGCTCCGCAGGTCTGGCTCGTTGTCCACGACCGCCACCAGGAAACTCTTCACGACGATCGCCCTCCTCATCCCCGCGGCCCTCATGATCGTCCAAGCGATATGGGGCGAGAACGCTCCGCTGTCCATCACCGTGTTTACCGCCTCTCTCTTCTTCAATGGTGCCGTCACCGCCGGCTACCTGTCCAACGGCCTGGACATCGCGCCGAACTTCTCCGGCACCATCTTCGGCCTCGCCAACACGCTCTCCTCTTGCGGAGGCTGGTTCTCTACTAAAATAGTCACTATCTTAACGGAGGGTAACAGCACGTTCGAGACCTGGAAGTACGTGTTCTGGATCCTGGTCGGGACGTACACTTTCGGAAGCGTGTTCTACCTGGTGTTCGGAGCCGGGACGCTCCAGAAATTCAATCATGTCGAAAAGGGGGTCGTGGATGGAAAGGAGCTACAGCCGTTGAAGAGCAAAGCTGAAATAAAGAAGGAAAAAGAAATTATGGCCTAAAGTATTCAGTATTCTCATTTGAGTAGACATCTGCCAATTTGATTCAATTTTAAGCAAAGCATCTAATGTGATTCTTTCTAATGTGACAAATGGGATGCTGGCACCGTCGACTATTGACAAAGAGTGTAGTTTAGAAACAGATTATACAACAGCATCTCATATGTTGGAACAATGCTCATTTAAATATTTTTAATAAAACGTTATATTTTTGAAATGAGATTCAGCTTATCCCCCTACAGGTTTCTACAAAATGAAACACTTATGAGATAGTCATAATGAGATTTAATTAGTAAACTATTACACTTACGGCTCTGGAATGCTGAAAGACAACACCTGTAACTACAGTAGAATCGGCTTAATCTGATCAAATTAATAACCATGATTGTTCGATTGAATTGAATAAGAGACAAAAGTAACCCAAGTTTTGTTAGCAAAGTTAAGGGATATTTACCTGTTTGTTTCTGTAAACTCCACAACCTGTAATCTCTGTTACCTCCATCTACACCGTGTTTAGTTGAAGCTTATGTTTAATGAATTTTAAATCGAACCGTTTTTCATCAGCTCGACATGTATTAATCGCGATTGTCTGTACTTCTAAATTTTGTGCCCTAAGCGAATGTGATCGGTCATTCTAGTATCTAACAGCAAAATCGGAAAAAACATGAGCTGACAGATTCAATAGAGTCACCAGATTGTAACTGGATTTAACTGATTCTACTGTATATCACAATAAACAATGAATCTTTGGTATCTTGATATTTCCCCATCAAGGGGTTATTTCAAAAAATGATTAGTACAATTACCTATACCTACACAAAAAAATTAATCTTTTAAAGCTAAGATCACAGCTAACATCGAAAACCTTCAATTAATCTATGAACTAATACTGGAGAGTTGCAACGAAATTTTATCCCCAATGCTCGGATCGGAGTACAAAGTGAACGTCTCTACAGGACCCTCCTTGCCTGCCAAAAACAACTCTGGGGGATCGTTATTGAGCAGATAGAAGGACGATTTGTCCTTTTCCAGAAACAGTGTGAAATCGTCCAGAACAGTTGAGATCTCTCGAGTTTCCTTGGCTTTACTCGTTAGGGTCGCCGTTTTGCTCTTCTTCCCGGCCTTCTCGTTCTTCACGAGCTTCTTTGATTTCTTCTTGTGAGTCAGCACATGAGCTCTGAGTATATGCGCCCAAAGGAACCCCTTGTTACAAATGTTACAGATGTGCGATTTGATTCCTGAATGGATCTTGTTATGTACTTGTAAGGTGCTGTTTCTGTTAAACGATTTATCACAGGTGTTACACTTGAAGGGTTTTAAGGAGGAGTGGGTTATTGTGTGCCTCTTCAGTCTGCTGGATGACGGGAATGCCTTGTTGCACTCGCTGGAAAAAGAAATGAAATCAGATTGTGGAATATTTTCAAACTAGGTTTGTGTATTTGTGTAAAAACCTACGAGCACTTGAATGGTTTCTCGCCGGTATGCGTCCTCATGTGCTGCACTAAGTGGCACTGCATTGCCATGGTTCGACCACAGACTGAGCACATGTAAGGCTTCTCTTTGGTGTGTGTTCGCATGTGATAAGTAAGGTCAGGAGCTTGTCTGAAACCCTTGCCACAAACCTTGCACAGAAACGGTTTTGACCCTAAAAAATACTCTCCACTACCATGGCTATCTGTCGTTTACTTTCAATAAATAAGCATGCATAATTCTACAGTTCATTCAAACAAATCTGGTAAGACGTCATCAATGGGGAGGCTAAAGTTTTAAAAAAATAATGAGATCAAACATAAGTAATCCTAACCTCTCATTTTATGGAAATATAAAAATATCTCATCTTGAACAAAAGGAAACACTGTATTTTAATGTAACTTACCAGTGTGTATTCGCATATGTGCATTGAGCGTTCCGCTCTGCTTGTACTTCTTACCACACACCTCGCATTTGTACGGCTGCTCCCCAGAGTGGCTACGAGAATGGTGCAGTAATGATCCGTACACATTGAACCCTTTGTTGCAGATCGAACATACGTATGGCTTCTCCTTGTCATGGTTGTTCTTCAGGTGTATCCTCAGGCTTTGGGCGAACCGAAACTTCTTCCGGCAGATGTTACACTCGAACTCCTGCCGGATGAAAATCAGAAATGTTTTCAAGAGGTCCAGAAGAGAGAAACTGTAATAAACTTTTATGAGAAATTACACTTTTTACTAGTTTCAACACGCTAATTACTTGAAAGGGAAATTTAAGTCAAGGTATCCTTATTACAGATGGTATTCAATTTGGTTATAACATATATAAGAATACAATTAGTAATGTCACATTTAAATTATGTAATATGCAATTGTCAATACTGCCTTGCTACAGAGTGACACTCAAGAAGGTACAGATATCAGTAGATAGAACTCCCGCTCTGGAGGTAAGCCCAAATCCTTTACCGGCTGTCATGTTATGGTAGTGACAGCAGTTGCTGAATAGCAAGTGTTTGTTTCTGTCTGACGAATATACAGATACTGGCGAATGCACTCGCATATATTGGAGTTCATAACTTTTATTTGTCCACAGAACTCTTTGTTTCAATATATTCAAATCTGTGAAGGATGGCAAAGTAGATTCCCAGAATTACAGTTAAAGCTACCTTTATTGTAGTTATTTTCTATTAGGCTGTGGTGTGCTCTTGTAACTGAAATCTCTGGAGTTAAAAGAGTTACAAGAAAAATAAAACTTCAGATGTAGTAAAAATTATACCCCATCATATTCCTATAGAAACTTTAATTGCATATTGTCTTTGAAATGTTCTCACTCAGGCAACATCTCGTTATTATTGAATAGATACTATAATATTAATTAATAATCCAATGACATCCATACATTATCATGAAACTGGTGAAAACATTATATATTAATAATCTACTTTTATTTTTATAGCATTTACACCAATAATAGGTCATGAGCTAATGTACACTAGGTGAAATGAGTGTTAATTATCTTCTCCTGAGTGAACACCAAATACATTTGATCAAAACTGCTAATTGTGATATAAAAAGTAAAAGACTGGGTTAGGTTAAAATTAGTATATCATTTATAACTAAACATAGGGATCTTCCAGTGTTCCCTAGAAGAGTTATTAGTAGATATCCGGCGATTATATTTATTGTAAACGAATGGTCAGAGTGCCAGGTTGAATTTGTTTCATAATTGTATCAAAGCATACCACAAACGGTATGAGTAATTATGCTTAACATCATTATACTGAAGTATCAAGTAAAAGTTTTAAAAATGAAGGTTGAAGCTCTTAAAATTCTTACCACAGAACCGTCTTCTCTTTTCTTCTTGTAATACTCCATGGTTGGCATGTCTCTTCTCGGCTTGATTTTGAAAATCGTGCTCTTGCTAGGAGGTCTCTGAATGTTCTCGACTTCGTTACTACTTAGGTTGAGGCTGAACGAGCTCAGCTTCGGAGAGATGAGTTCCAGGTTTTCAACTTGTAGGTTGTCCTTTATCAACTGATCGACTGTGTCATCGCCGAGCGGGATGCAGTTCTTCAACGAATCACAGTCGTGGTCGTCGACGTCGGTCATGTAGTCCATTTGCGACGGGAGCAGCCCGTCACTGACCCGCAGCAAGAGGTCATCGTCACATGGCTCGTTCGAATTGACAAAGGGGTGTGTGCGATTTGGGTTGTCTTTCATGAAATCGAACTGTAATAGGTTGTTAGGGGATGGCTCTGGTGATACGTCCGTCGATTGTTCGTTGATTATTGTATTGTCAATGCCTTTGAGCTGTTCCACATACGCTAAGAGGAGTGTGTGAGACTTCTCACACTCCTTTCGGAACTTGTGGAAGGAATGGGCTTTGCTGATACACTTCGTGCACACTTGCGAGGGTAGCCCGTCGCCCTCGATCACCTAAAATAACAATTACTTAAAAGGTGTGTTTCAAAAAGTAGCAAACATGTTACATGCACCCCCAGTCGCCAAACAATGATTTTGGTAAAAGTAGAAGAACATGTTTACAGCAATAAACCTAGTTTTACGCTTGCAACTTCAATGTCTCTTACTCTTATGGAAGATATGTCCTCCAGTATTTCGCTGATCTTCGGCAGCGCCGTCTCGCCGGAGTTCTCTTCCAGTAATTCGCTGTAGACGGAGAACATCTGTTCGCATTCCAAGAGGCACACGCGGCATATCTTCCTCAAGTCTAGTGTGGTTGTTAGGATTAACTCTTCCATTTTTTAAAATATTGAACGAAGGCACGGAACAACAGATTATCCCACAAAACATATATAGTTCGTTCAAAACAAATTTGATATGACGTCACCCACTGTGAGGCTAACACTGTTATTACGGTTTTCAAAAGGTAATAAGTATCTCGAAAGGACAGTTGATAAATTAAAAAGTCCTTATGATATAAAGTTTAAAATAATGAACTATAACGTGAATAAACTTTTAGATGCATCGTCAAGTCGAACATACAAAGAAACCGACAATATCCTTCATTATTATCAATTGAAATAAGTGCACGAATGTGAATCTGCATACAATAGTTTGCTTACGCTTAGCTACAGTTGGTACATATAATATGACGTCACCGGGTCACGTGATACCAGAGTTGTTTCGAATGAACCAGGGTGTATTGAAGAGGTGGGCCGGTGAGCTTCTCTTATTTCATGTATAATAGGTGTGATAGTTTTGTTATACGTTATGTGGTAGCGAGAAGAGAGGGAGAAAAATAGGATTTATGTATATACAGATTTATATATTTATAATTTTCTGATTTTTTGAATTTTCTTAATTTCGAAAATCATCAATTAAATAAATCTCCGAAGTATTAACGCCGGAATAAAATAATATAAATTAATTTTGTTAATTATTTAGATCATTATCCAATATGCTCGAGAAGACAAAGGGAAAAATGTGTGATAACCGTGCAAGGCGAATTCGTGAACTTACTCACCAACGAGTTAGATTGTTCCTCGAGAGTCAAATTGAATTAGAGCGAAAAAATAGTGAATTTGGCATAACTACATATTTCAGTGTTAGTGGAGTAAATTCTTTGAATGACGATTACCGCGATAGTGACTAAGTAGTGCCGAAAAAGCAGTTGACGTAACATCATAGGAAGTACGAATTTGTAAAATTATTTCTATCTTTAATATTTTACTTACGCAGTTGTTGACAAATAAATTTCGCAGCTCTACTAATTGGACAATACCGACATTTATGATTAGCATAACCATTACTGCTTCCGGATTAACGCTTCAGGTAAAAGCGACCCTTCAATTCGAAATCTACTATTCCAACCAGTTTTTATTCAAGTCTTGTGAAGTGAGGTTGCGGCCGACGGAGGACCGTGAAGATAGTATTTTCTACGACAGTGATGAGGTAATTCATTTACTAAAACGTGAATATTTGTTAGAAAATAATTATTTCTCAATTTACAGAAGACTGATATTTCGAGGTCCCCCACTGGATAAAAGCAAACAGGTGAGAGCGTTCTCTTCTATATTAAAAAATCCAAAAAATTAGAATGGGTGCATAAAAAAAATTGGTTTTTGTTGTATTTTAAGTTTTTTTGCGATTCTTTGTATTTGTACTGTGTTTTTTAGTATATTATCACTTTATTATTTTATCCTGTATATATCGTTTATATTTCATGTGTTTATATTTGTTTATTTTATTTATTTTATTTATTCATGTATTCTTATTCTTTAATATGTTTGTATTTGTACCGTCTCTTTTGTATGTCGATTTTTGGTGTATTTCTTATGTTGTGATATCAATAAAATATTGTATAATATAAATTAAATTTTCTTGACGTGGACCCGGTCAGGTCTTCCTGACCAGGACCCGGCCGGGATTGCACGTCTAGCACCCGGCAAGGACCAGATGTCCCGTCGGGTCCTGATCAGGACGACCTGACGTGGACCCGGTCAGGTCCTCCCGATCAGGACCCGGCCGGGCATGTCCGTCTTGCACCTTATAACGCCCGCCCAGTCGGGTCCTGGTCAGGACGACCTGACGTGGACCCGGTCAGGTCCTCCCGATCAGGACCCGGCCGGGCATGCCCGTCTAGCACCCTATAACGCCGGCCCGATCGGGTCCTGGTCAGGATGACCTGACCGGGTCCACGCCAGGAATGCCCGGTCGGGTCCACGTCAGGTCGTCCTGATCAGGACCCGACGGCACATCTGCGTTACAGTCCTTGCCGGGTGCTAGACGAGCAATCCCGGCCGGGTCCTGTGTCGGGTACAGGAAATAATTTCTAGTCGGGTGTGTATTACTCTGGAGTTTTTCTTTAAGCATTGGGTTAGAGGTTTTGTTAGTTTCGCGAAATTTGAAATAAATTTCCGGTAATATCCCACTAACCCTAAGAATGACTTAATTTCTTTTGCTGTGGTTGGAATTGGATATTTTCGAATTGCTTCTATTTTTTTCGGATTCGGTTTGATACCGTCAGAAGTGACTACATGTCCTAAAAATTCTACGCTTTTACACAGAAATTCGGATTTATCCAATTGAACTTTGAATCCTGCTTCTTGTAGTTTTTGGAAGACTTTCCTAAGATTGGAAATGTGTTCTTGTATCCTGACATCCTGACAAATTCGTAATGTCCGTTCTCGACATTAAATGAAGTTTTTGGAATAGAGTTTTCTTCTAATTCGACCTGGTGGAATCCAGAGGCCAGGTCTAAGGTGGTAAAGTAATTACATCTCTCTAGTTTATCCAAGATGTCGTTGATGTTGGGTAGTGGATAGCGGTCGTCGATCGTTTTTTCGTTGAGCTTGCGGTAGTCTATGACGATTCTCCACTTTTGTAGGCCGCTTGCGTCTATTTTCTTCGGAACAATCCATATCGGAGAGCTCCACGGAGATTGGCTCGGTCTGATGATACCGTCTTCCATCATTTTGTTGATTTGTCTCTGGACTTCCGGTTTATGTACGTATGGGTACCTGTACGATTTCACGTGGATTGGGATGTCATCCGTTGTTTTTATTTCATGTTTCACTCTGTTAGTGTAGGTCAATTTCTTGTGGTCGCAATGAAAAATATTCGAAAATTCGTTAATCAGTCTACTTAGGCATTTCTTTTCTTCTTCGTTCAAATGGTCTGTCCTTAAGTTTTCAAAAGAAATTCGTTGGTCGTCGAGTTGTGGATTATGATATTTGGGAATATCTTCTACGTGAAAACATCCCGACTAGAAATTATTTCCTGTACCCGACCAGGACCCGGCCGGGATTGCTCGTCTAGCACCCGGCAAGGACTGTAACGCAGATGTGCCGTCGGGTCCTGATCAGGACGACCTGACGTGGACCCGACCGGGCATTCCTGGCGTGGACCCGGTCAGGTCATCCTGACCAGGACCCGATCGGGCCGGCGTTATAGGGTGCTAGACGGGCAATCCCGGCCGGGTCCTGGTCAGGAAGACCTGACCGGGTCCACGTCAAGAAAATTTAATTTATATTATACAATATTTTATTGATATCACAACATAAGAAATACACCAAAAATCGACATACAAAAGAGACGGTACAAATACAAACATATTAAAGAATAAGAATACATGAATAAATAAAATAAATAAAATAAACAAATATAAACACATGAAATATAAACGATATATACAGGATAAAATAATAAAGTGATAATATACTAAAAAACACAGTACAAATACAAAGAATCGCAAAAAAACTTAAAATACAACAAAAACCAATTTTTTTTTATGCACTCATTCTAATCTTTTGGATTTTTTAATGTAGAAGAGAAAGCCCTCACCTGTTTGCTTTTATCCAGTGGGGACCTCGAAATATCAGTCTTCTGTAAATTGAGAAATAATTATTTTCTAACAAATATTCACGTTTTAGTAAATGAATTACCTCATCACAGTCGTAGAAAATACAATGCATCGGCACCATCCACCGCCGGCGAACTTCACATCACAAGACTTGAATAAAAACTGGTTGGAATAGTAATAGATAACGAACGAAGGGTCGCTTTTACCTGAAGCGTTAATCCGGAAGCAATAAACGTTATGCTAATCATGAATGTCGGTATTGTTAAAGCACTGCGAAATTTTGTTGTCAACAACTGCGTAAGTAAAATATTAAAGATAGAAATAATTTTACAAATTCGTACGTCCTATGAAGTTACGTCAACTGCTTTTTCGGCACTACTTAGTCACTATCGCGGTAATCGTCATTCAAAGGATTTACTCCACTAACACTGAGATATGTAGTTATGCCAAATTCACTATTTTTTCGCTCTAATTCAATTTGACTCTCGAGGAACAATCTAACTCGTTGGTGAGTAAGTTCACGAATTCGCCTTGCACGGTTATCACACATTTTTCCCTTTGTCTTCTCGAGCATATTGGATAATGATCTAAATAATTAACAAAATTAATTTATATTATTTTATCCCGGCGTTAATACTTCGGAGATTTATTTAATTGATGATTTTCGAAATTAAGAAAATTCAGAAAATCAGAAAATTATAAATATATTTTGTTACTTAGATTTTTACACAATGTAACAGAGTTTTAATTACCTTTAATCACATTTAATTACACTCAGTGTTTAATTTTGTCACATTCAGTCCTGATCAGGATCTGGTCAGGTAATGCTAGCCGGGCACGCCTCGCCAGTGCCACATCGGATCCTGGCCAGGTAATCCTAGGCGGGCATATCTCGACAGTGCCTGGTCGGGTCCTAATCAGGATATAGTCAGGTAATCCTAGCCGGGCTTGCCTTGCCAGTGCCTGGTCTGGTCCTGATGAGGATTTGGCCAGGTAATGATTATAGGCGGGCCTATGATTATGAGGCCGCCTATGATTATAGGCGGGCATGCTTCGCCAGTGCCTGATCGGGTCCTGGTCAGGTAATCCTAGGCGGGCATGCCTCGCTATTGCCTGGTCGGGTCCTGATCAGGATCTGGCCAGGTAATGCTAGACGGGCATGCCTCGCCACTGTCAGTCCTACCCTGGCATGCCTCGCCATTACCTGATCGGGTCCTGACCAGGATCTGGGCAGGTAATCCTAGGCGAGCATGCCCGGCCACTTCCTGATCGGGACCCGATACGTTTTCGGGTTTGCCTACCCAAATTTCTAGTCGGGATTCGTACTCGTCTGAACGAAAAATTGAGCCGAAGTGCGACAAGAATTTGGGGTTTATTTTAATTAATTGTGTTTGATCGGTAGGGTTGAAAATTTCGATGTTTGCCTTTTGATTTTTTACTTTCGTAATGCATGCTGTTATTTTCGCGAGGTTTTCTCCATATATTATCTCGTCTAATATTATCTCAGTTCCTTCGGGGAGGTCCGTATTGATGCTTTTCAAAATTGTCGATTTTGGTGGAACTAGATCTGCTTTGTTTGAAAGTCTGTCCTGTAGTGGAACGGGATTTCGATCGTACCATTAATTAATTTGCCTGATGTTAAATTCATTTCAAGTTTCAAGCGTCTCAAATCTCTTACTCCGATAATGCCGTCAAAGTAATCATGAAAAGGGAAAAGAATAAATTCAAAGGAATCCGAGATAACTAATTCTTCGAAAAGCGGAATTTTAGCTTTATACTGACTTAATTTGGAGCCCGCGCAGGTGGAGATAGGGGTATCGCTACGGAAAATCTTATCGGGAAAGTACTTTTCCGCGATATACGGTCTTAATATGGAACCGTGACAACCCGTGTCTATTAAGAGTTTTATCGGGATCCTTTTTAATTCTATATACGGAAGGGAGTTATTTCCCGACTAGAAATTATTTCCTGTACCCGACCAGGACCCGGCCGGGATTGCTCGTCTAGCACCCGGCAAGGACTGTAACGCAGATGTGCCGTCGGGTCCTGATCAGGACGACCTGACGTGGACCCGACCGGGCATTCCTGGCGTGGACCCGGTCAGGTCATCCTGACCAGGACCCGATCGGGCCGGCGTTATAGGGTGCTAGACGGGCATGCCCGGCCGGGTCCTGATCGGGAGGACCTGACCGGGTCCACGTCAGGTCGTCCTGATCAGGACCCGACGGGACATCTGCGTTACAGTCCTTACAGGGCGCTAGACGTGCAATCCCGGCCGGGTCCTGGTCAGGAAAACCTGACCGGGTCCACGTCAAGAAAACTTAATTTATATTATACAATATTTTATTGATATCACAATATAATAAATACACCAAAAATCGACATACAAAAGAGACAGTACAAACACAAACATATTAAAGAATAATAATACATGAATAAATAAAATAAATAAAATAAACAAATATAAACACATGAAATATAAACGATATATACAGGATAAAATAATAAAGTGATAGTATACTAAAAAACACAGTACAAATACAAAGAATCGCAAAACAAGTTAAAATACAACAAAAACCAATTTTTTTTATGCACCCATTCTAATCTTTTGGATTTTTTAATGTAGAAGAGAAAGCCCTCACCTGTTTGCTTTTATCCAGTGGGGACCTCGAAATGTCAGAGTCTTCTGTAAATTGAGAAATAATTATTTTCTAACAAATATTCACGTTTTAGTAAATGAATTACCTCATCACAGTCGTAGAAAATCGGCACCATCCACCGCCGGCGAACTTCACATCACAAGACTTGAATAAAAACTGGTTGGAATAATAATAGATAACGAACGAAGGGTCGCTTTTACCTGAAGCGTTAATCCGGAAGCAATAATCGTTATGCTAATCATAAATGTCGGTATTGTCCAATTAATAGCGCTGCGAAATTTTTTTGTTAACAACTGCGTAAGTAAAATATTAAAGATAGAAATAATTTTACAAATTCGTACGTCCTATGATGTTACGTCAACTGCTTTTTCGGCATTACTTAGTCACTATCGCGGTAATCTTCATTCAAAGAATTTACTCCACTTACACTGAAATATGTAGTTATGCCAAATTCACTATTTTTTCCCTCTAATTCAATTTGACTCTAGAGGAACAATCTAACTAGTTGGTGAGTAAGTTCGCGAATTCGCCTTGCACGGTTATCACACATTTTTCTCTTTGTCTTCTCGAGCATATTGGATAATGATCTAAATAATTAACAAAATTAATTTATATTATTTTATTCCGGCGCGAAATTAAGAAAATTCGAAAAAATCAGAAAATTATGAATATATTTTGTTACTTAGATTTTTACACAATGTAACAGAGTTTTAATTACCTTTAATCACATTTAATTACACTCAGTGTTTAATTTTGTCACATTCTTAATACGTATATTATGAATAATGGGTGTAATGATAGATTGGGCGGGCATGCCTGGCCAGTGCCTGGTCGGGTCCTGATCAGGATATGGTCAGGTAATGCTAGCCGGGCTTGCCTCGCTAGTGCCTGGTCTGGTCCTGATGAGGATTTGGCCAGGTAATCATAAGGGGGCATGCCTCGCCAGTGCCTGATCTGGTCCTGGCCAGGTAATCCTAGGCGGGCATGCCTCGCTATTGCCTGGTCGGGTCCTGATCAGGATCTGGCCAGGTAATGCTAGACGGGCATGCCTCGCCAGTGTCAGTCCTACCCTGGCATGCCTCGCCAGTGCCTGGTCGGGTCCTGATCAGGATTTGGCCAGGTAATCCTAGGCGGGCATGCCGCGCCAGTGCCTAGTCGGGCCCTGATCAGGATCTGGACAGGTAATCCTAGGCGGGCTTGCCTCGCCATTACCTGATCGGGTCCTGACCAGGATCTGGCCAGGTAATCCTAGGCGAGCATGCCCGGCCACTTCCTGATCGGGACCCGATACGTTTTCGGGTTTGCCTACCCAAATTTCTAGTCGGGTTAGATTGATGTTGTTCAAATCTATGGTACGCCTTCGGTTAGGCTTACTTTCTGAAAATTTTGAAAATCTCTCTGAGGTTGTTCAGGGTCGTTACGCTGGGGGACGTTCAATGTATTGTTAACGTCGATCAGTTTCGAACAAATTGCATTAAAAACAAAATCGCTCAAACCATTATCATTGGTGTTGCCATAAGTGCTATAAAATCTATCACATCTAGCTAAAAAACTCTCTAACTGTGCACTATTTCCGTCGAAAGTGGGCAAGAAATCAGCAATGGCTTTTGCGGTTGATATTGCAGTAGCCATGGTAGTTATTGGGGGCGCTTGAGTATGTAAAGTTAATCTTTCAAATATCTCTGACAAGGAAATTTCTGTGTCTGATTCTATCATAAACTAAATTTGGACTAAATTAAATTTCATTAACTAATTATCTAACTTAATGATTAAAATGATGAATTACTAAGTTTAATGATAAGAATTTTCACTATGATATCACTTATGTTCTAAATACACGCAATTTTGGTGGCTAAGGTAAAAGGGAAAAAATGGGAAAAATCTGTCCAACACTAACCTTTCCTGGAGTAAAACTTCGAGGAACAGCTTCTTGGGGCGTCGTCCTGAGGTCCTCCTGGGTGCGGGTTCAGGGTTGAATGGTTGATACCAAACCGTGAGATACGCGTCGCGACGTAAATCTCTCGGTACTCTTATCCTATCTCACGGTACTCTTATCCTACTTACTGCGCCAATTAAGTTGCCGGAAGGTAAATCGATATTTTTAAAAAAAGATTTTTAATAAAATAAACGATACACTTCTGACAATACTAAGGTGATTAACAAAGATACACCCGTCTCTGACGAAGGGATGTCTAAGAATGACCTGAGACGGTATCGATTAGTTTTTATAACTTTCCCTTAATTACTTACCCGACTAGAAATTTGGGTAGGCAAACCCGAAAACGTATCGGGTCCCGATCAGGAAGTGGCCGGGCATGCTCGCCTAGGATTACCTGGCCAGGACCCGATCAGGCACTGGCGAGGCATGCCCGCCTATGATTACCTGGCAAAATCCTCATCAGGACCAGACCAGGCACTGGCAAGGCAAGCCCGGCTAGGATTACCTGACCATATCCTGATCAGGACCCGACTAGGCACTGTCGAGACATGCCCGCCTAGGATTACCTGGCCAGGACCCGATCAGGCACTGGCCAGGCATGCCCGCGCAATCTATCATTACACCCATTATTCATAATATACGTATTATGAATGTGACAAAATTAAACACTGAGTATAATTAAATGTGATTAAAGGTAATTAAAACTCTGTTACATTGTGTAAAAATCTAAGTAACAAAATATATTTATAATTTTCTGATTTTTTGAATTTTCTTAATTTCGAAAATCATCAATTAAATAAATCTCCGAAGTATTAACGCCGGAATAAAATAATATAAATTAATTTTGTTAATTATTTAGATCATTATCCAATATGCTCGAGAAGACAAAGGGAAAAATGTGTGATAACCGTGCAAGGCGAATTCGTGAAGTTACTCACCAACGAGTTGGATTGTTCCTCGAGAGTCAAATTGAGTTAGAGCGAAAAAATAGTGAATTTGGCATAACTACATATCTCAGTGTTAGTGGAGTAAACTCTTTGAATGACGATTACCGCGATAGTGACTAAGTAGTGCCGAAAAAGCAGTTGACGTAACATCATAGGACGTACGAATTTGTAAAATTATTTCTATCTTTAATATTTTACTTACGCAGTTGTTGACAAAAAAATTTCGCCGCGCTATTAATTTGACAATACCGACATTTATGATTAGCATAACCATTACTGCTTCCGGATTAACGCTTCAGGTAAAAGCGACCCTTCAATTCGAAATCTACTATTCCAACCAGTTTTTATTCAAGTCTTGTGAAGTGAGGTTGCGGCCGACGGAGGACCGTGAAGATGGTATTTTCTACGACAGTGATGAGGTAATTCATTTACTAAAACGTGAATATTTGTTAGAAAATAATTATTTCTCAATTTACAGAAGACTGATATTTTGAGGTCCCCACTGGATAAAAGCAAACAGGTGAGGGCTTTCTCTTCTACATTAAAAAATCCAAAAAATTAGAATGGGTGCATAAAAAAAAATTGTTTTTTTGTTGTATTTTAAGTTTTTTTGCGATTCTTTGTATTTGTACTGTGTTTTTTAGTATATTATCACTTTATTATTTTATCCTGTATATATCGTTTATATTTGTTTATTTTATTTATTTTATTTATTCATGTATTCTTATTCTTTAATATGTTTGTATTTGTACCGTCTCTTTTGTATGTCGATTTTTGGTGTATTTATTATATTGTGATATCAATAAAATATTGTATAATATGAATTAAATTTTCTTGACGTGGACCCGATCAGGTCTTCCTGGCCAGGACCCGGCTGGGATTTCCCGTCTAGCACCATGTAAGGACTGTAACGCAGATGTCCCGTCGGGTCCTGATCAGGACGACCTGACGTGGACCCGGTCAGGTCCTCCCGATAAGGACCCGGCCGGGCATGCCCGTCTAGCACCCTATAACGCCGGCCCGGTCGGGTCCTGGTCAGGATGACCTGACCGGGTCCACGCCAGGAATGCCCGGTCGGGTCCACGTCAGGTCGTCCTGATCAGGACCCGACGGCACATCTGCGTTACAGTCCTTGCCGGGTGCTAGAGTAATCCCGGCCGGGTCCTGGTCGGGTACAGGAAATAATTTCTAGTCGGGTATTTACAATATACTATCTGTAAGATAGGGATGTTTTCTACAACATAACTCCCCCTAAAATGAACATTTAAAAAGTTATGGGCAAAGGCAAGGGACAAAAACGTTTTTTTTTTTTAATATAATTTTTCACCTTTTCGCTTTCGCAACATTCGCATAAAAATTGGTGACACTGGTTACAACTGTGGGAGTTCGAAGCGGCCTCATCAAACATTTTCATAACGGTCAAAACCCATGCTGTTTCGAGCAACCTTCGTTCCCATAAATTAGCAATTGTAAAAACTGCGCCCCAAGCGAGACGGATGGGTAAATCCTCTTTCCCTACAGCGAAGCAATAAATGCTTTGTTGTAGGAGAGGAAAAAGAGTAATTGCCCATCTGAACATTGTACTCGGCGAACATTCCTTAAAAACATCTGTGAATTTCGAAGTTAAATTTCCGCGCCAAAGTAGATGATTTAGAGAGGGACAATTGACCCTCAATAAAAGTACCGTTAGACTTTCGAAAGTATTTTCTGGGAAAATCGAAGCCCAGCTCAGAGTAGAAATTCACAGATGGTACTCTTCACCCCGGTTCCGCGGCCAATGAGAGCGACACACAGGGCGCACAGTCACGCCCTTCTCTCTCACTTAGCAATTTGCGAACGCCGTCATTGGCTAAGACCAAAGGGTGCAAGGCGGAGTCGCCGCAAATATTAGATCAATACCACAGCTAGGAGAGGCTCTCTCTACTACAACAATATCCTATGGTCAGTGTCTTTATTGTCTTGCGTGTATCTTCATTTGTTTGCGTTATTACTTACAATTATTATTTACAATATGTAGTGTAATGGAAGTGAAATATTTATTGATTGCTTGTCACAGTCTTCAGTTATTACTTTCTCCATTCCTAATAGGAATTGAACTGTTATACAATGTGATAGTTAATCAAAACTGCATAAAATATTTTAATTTGTAGTCTTGGCTTATTGATGACTGGACATTAAATTTTTATGTCCAAAAACTTTGTTTCTTTAAACTTGTTTCCTAATACCTGAACTTTGCATAATTGAGGATATCGTTTGGAAACCAATGTTAAGTTAATGTATGTAACAGAAGAGCATAATTCAAACATTCTGTTAACCATTTTTAAAAGAAGTGAGTAGTTTATTATTACACGTTCAATTGGAAAGTAGGTAATGATGTTGGCACTTCAATGTAAATAAATGCACAAATAAATTAATCAATCACGTTTTATTGTTCCCCATTTTCCAAATCACGCTAGACCCCGACTAGAAATTTGGCTAGGCAAACCCGAAAACGTATCGGGTCCCGATCAGGAAGTGGCCGGGCATGCTCGCCTAGGATTACCTGGCCAGATCCTGGTCAGGACCTGATCAGGTAATGGCGAGGCATGCCCGCCTAGCATTACCTGCCCAGATCCTGATCAGGGCCCGACTAGGCACTGGCGCGGCATGCCCGCCTAGGAATACCTGGCCAAATCCTGATCAGGACCCGACCAGGCACTGGCGAGGCATGCCAGGGTAGGACTGACACTGGCGAGGCATGCCCGTCTAGCATTACCTGGCCAGATCCTGATCAGGACCCGACCAGGCAATAGCGAGGCATGCCCGCCTAGGATTACCTGGCCAGGACCCGATCAGGCACTGGCGAGGCATGCCCGCCTATGATTACCTGGCCAAATCCTCATCAGGGCCAGACCAGGCACTGGCAAGGTAAGCCCGGCTAGCATTACCTGACCGTATCCTGATCAGGACCCGACTAGGCACTGTCGAGACATGCCCGCCTAGGATTACCTGGCCAGGACCCGATCAGGCACTGGCCAGGCATGCCCGCGCAATTTATCATTACACCTATTATTCATAATATACGTATGAAGAATGTGACAAAATTAAACACTGAGTGTAATTAAATGTGATTAAAGGTAATTAAAACTCTGTTACATTGTGTAAAAATCTAAGTAACAAAATATATTTATAATTTTCTGATTTTTTCGAATTTTCTTAATTTCGCGCCGGAATAAAATAATATAAATTAATTTTGTTAATAATTATTTAGATCATTATCCAATATGCTCGAGAAGACAAAGGGAAAAATGTGTGATAACCGTGCAAGGCGAATTCGCGAACTTACTCACCAACGAGTTAGATTGTTCCTCGAGAGTCAAATTGAATTAGAGGGAAAAAATAGTGAATTTGGCATAACTACATATTTCAGTGTTAGTGGAGTAAATTCTTTGAATGACGATTACCGCGATAATGACTAAGTAGTGCCGAAAAAGCAGTTGACGTAACATCATAGGACGTACGAATTTGTAAAATTATTTCTATCTTTAATATTTTACTTACGCAGTTGTTGACAAAAAAATTTCGCAGGGCTATTAATTGGACAATACCGACATTTATGATTAGCATAACGATTATTGCTTCCGGATTAACGCTTCAGGTAAAAGCGACCCTTCGTTCGTTATCTATTACTATTCCAACCAGTTTTTATTCAAGTCTTGGTGCCGATGCATTGTATTTTCTACGACTGTGATGAGGTAATTCATTTACTAAAACGTGAATATTTGTTAGAAAATAATTATTTCTCAATTTACAGAAGACTCTGACATTTCGAGGTCCCCACTGGATAAAAGCAAACAGGTGAGGGCTTTCTCTTCTACATTAAAAAATCCTAAAGATTAGAATGGGTGCATAAAAAAAATTGGTTTTTGTTGTATTTTAACTTTTTTGCGATTCTTTGTATTTGTACTGTGTTTTTTAGTATATTATCACTTTATTATTTTATCCTGTATATATCGTTTATATTTCATGTGTTTATATTTGTTTATTTTATTTATTTTATTTATTCATGTATTATTATTCTTTAATATGTTTGTGTTTGTACTGTCTCTTTTGTATGTCGATTTTTGGTGTATTTATTATATTGTGATATCAATAAAATATTGTATAATATAAATTAAGTTTTCTTGACGTGGACCCGGTCAGGTCTTCCTGACCAGGACCCGGCCGGGATTGCACGTCTAGCGCCCTGTAAGGACTGTAACGCAGATGTCCCGTCGGGTCCTGATCAGGACGACCTGACATGGACCCGGTCAGGTCCTCCCGATAAGGACCCGGCCGGGCATGCCCGTCTAGCACCCTATAACGCCGGCCCGATCGGGTCCTGGTCGGTATGACCTGACCGGGTCCACGCCAGGAATGCCCGGTCGGGTCCACGTCAGGTCGTCCTGATCAGGACCCGACGGCACATCTGCGTTACAGTCCTTGCCGGGTGCTAGACGAGCAATCCCGCCCGGGTCCTGGTTGGGTACAGGAAATAATTTCTAGTCGGGACAGCTTTAAATAATTCATTGGAAATAGTACTCATTACTTCACATTTTATACGTCTGTCTTTAATTGTTCCTAACATAGATGTTATAAATTCCCCGAACAAATCATCCGAATTCTTCGGAGCCGAATTGGGCACCTGAACCGGTTGCATCAGGGCGTTTGCCATGTCCCTAATAGCAGTAGCAGAGTCACTGGTGGTACTGCTTGAGCCATCAGGAGCTACTTTTTTTTTAAATTTACGTTTTGGGACAGTCTCGACATTGCCTGCCCCTGTATGCTCTGATGCAGTCGGATCAAGTATCCCAACAGTATCCTACACATGCTTATCCTTCCTTTGGTGGAGGAGGAAAATTGGCTCACAGGAGGGTTCCTGGCAGCATGATTCCTCCGTTCCTGTAGTGAAGCCTGAACTTGTAGATGGCCCCGGTTGCAAGACGACATCCGGTGTTGTAATGTGTAAATGCTAAAATGTCGGAAAGGAATAATTTTTCGATTTTTGCAACGAATAAATGGAAAAGTGCGAAGGTTACAACATAATCGCGATAGTTTTATGATAAACTATAGGCTGCCTCATAATAAGTACAGTAGTATTTACATCTCTTATAAAAGTGTGATAGTATTAACGTCGATAATTCCATTTGGTTCCTTTTGAAGTGAATTACAACAAGAAAAGTTAGGTATTTAATGTGTTTTCTGTTACGTTTGTTTCGAACTCCATAGAGTTCCTCCATAGAAGTCCTTGCTGTTATATACGGTTCTGAGAACCGTAAACTGTCAAAATACCATATTGATGAATTGTAGATCTGAAATACATCAATAAATTAGTACCAATGCAACTTTCATAAATACAACAAATTTTGTAACCCCCTACTTTAAAGAAACCTAACCTATCGTGAAGAAATACTTACATCTTCTGTACCAGTGCCACTTTTAAAACTAGCCTTTATTTTTGCCCTTTCAGTGCAATAGGTGGAGCGCATAGAATGCAATTTTGTGACACACTCCTTCTCTGTCACTAGAGGTCTCACATTTTTCATTGTTTTGCAAATGCGCTTCTGCGCTTGGTCCCTTAAGTGCCTGTTATGATAATAGGGCGAACTGCTATCATACAAGTGAACCTCTTCTTTGTATGCCTCAATGAGGGCCTCTATTTGAAGCCGGGTCCATTTCATGGGAGATTGTACATCCATTACTAAAAATATTTGTTCATTGATACTAACTGGTTTTTTCCATAAAACCAATTAAATATAATCAATCTAAATATAGACTATGCTTAACTAAAAGAAATAAACAATTCTTAATATTACATTTTGAAATACTTACCAAACAACAACAATAACAGAATGAACAAAAGAAAAAAGATGACCAACAGGTCAAGACAAACAGATACACATAAAGCAGGAGATCGAAGTGAGCGTGAAAATGGCTTGTACCATCTATATAGCAGTCCATTTTCCCCTCCCTTCCTTTGTCCGGGTTACCTACCTGATAAATTCTTCATAAATACAGAATCTTTATTTCGCAATCAAGGCATTCTGTAGATTCGCAGAATCGCCTTTTGTTATCCAGTCGGTGATCATTTCGTCCTCGTTTCTTAATGAGTTCCCGTACTCGGTAATTCGCATTTATCATTCCCTTTTCTCGGAATGACACTATATTGGCATCACGGGTTCTATTGCGAACGAATGTTTTATAATCGGCAAATTGGAAAATATCAAAAAGCACGGTTTGTTTATATTTCGTCGTACTCATAACCTTACTTCCACTTTGACAGACCGAAACCGTCAAAGCGCTGACGTAACAGAACGCTCGTTGTTCATTGGTCGGCCTTCAAATTCCCCGAGAAAAAAGGCAGCAAATAAAGCACCGCGCTATTCATGAAAATATGCAGCAATTTCGCCCGTGTGACGTCATTTTCCCCACTGTCTCTCCCCATGCCTTTTTTCATGCAATCACCCACGAAAAAATGCATCGTGTCCGGCGGGCTTATAATATATAATGCTTCTTGTTCATTGGCAGACCTTCAAATTTCTCGAGAAAAAATGCAGCAAAATAAGCACACGTACTATTCACCGAAATGTGCAGCAATTTCGCACTTGTGACGTCATTTCCCCCACCGTCTCTCCCAAGCATCAAAAACTGCATCGTGTCCGGCGTTAGACTTCTGCCCACAGAATGCTTTACTAATAGCAGTCATCAACAAGAAATTAGTGGGCAATTGAACTTTCTTTGCGTACCATAACTTTTACTCACCTAATAATGCCTTGCCTTCCTCTCATTATATTTGTCATCTGTTTTAAATTAGTGGTGAAATTAAGAACGGGATGGTGTTGGAGTCAAACCTGCCTCAAGGGAAAGACCGTTATCGTTACTGGTGCTAATGCGGGTGAGTAATTAACAATTGTCATATGAGACCATTGAAAAATAAAATTATAAAAAAATTATGTGAAAACGCATGAAGTCCCAAAACGATAGCTTCAAAATTCGGTAAATATTTTCCTTCGTTCAGGTCGATCTCAAATTTGACAATTTTTTTATTATAATAGTACAGTATTAGGGTGCTGGAAAAATAATTTGAACTTTAGGAAACCAGTATTATTTGAGAGAAAAAATAAAATGTGAGAAGTTTTGACAAATTTGCCGTTTTTCAAAGTGGAATTTTTAAACGTGTTCGTATGTTCCCGACTAGAAATTTAGGTAGGCAAACCCGAAAACGTATCGGGTCCCGATCAGGAAGTGGCCGGGCATACTCGCCTAGGATTACCTGGCCAGATCCTGGTCAGGACCCGATCAGGTAATGGCGAGGCATGCCCGCCTAGGATTACCTGCCCAGATCCTGATCAGGGCCCGACTAGGCACTGGCGCGGCATGCCCGCCTAGGATTACCTGGCCAAATCCTGATCAGGACCCGACCAGGCACTGGCGAGGCATGCCAGGGTAGGACTGACACTGGCGAGGCATGCCCGTCTAGCATTACCTGGCCAGATCCTGATCAGGACCCGACCAGGCAATAGCGAGGCATGCCCGCCTAGGATTACCTGGCCAGGACCCGATCAGGCACTGGCGCGGCATGCCCGCCTAGGATTACCTGGCCAAATCCTGATCAGGACCCGACCAGGCACTGGCGAGGCATGCCAGGGTAGGACTGACACTGGCGAGGCATGCCCGTCTAGCATTACCTGGCCAGATCCTGATCAGGACCCGACCAGGCAATAGCGAGGCATGCCCGCCTAGGATTACCTGGCCAGGACCCGATCAGGCACTGGCAAGGCATGCCCGCCTATGATTACCTGACCATATCCTGATCAGGACCCGACCAGGCACTGGCCAGGCATGCCCGCGCAATCTATCATTACACCCATTATTCATAATATACGTATTATGAATGTGACAAAATTAAATACTGAGTGTAATTAAATGTGATTAAAGGAAATTAAAACTCTGTTACATTGTGTAAAAATCTAAGTATCAAAATATATTTATAATTTTCTGATTTTTCGAATTTTCTTAATTTCGAAAATCATCAATTAAATAAATCTCCGAAGTATTAACGCCGGAATAAAATAATATAAATTAATTTTGTTAATTATTTGGATCATTATCCAATATGCTCGAAAAGACAAAGGGAAAAATGTGTGATAACCGTGCAAGGCGAATTCGTGAACTTACTCACCAACGAGTTAGATTGTTCCTCGAGAGTCAAATTGAATTAGAGCGAAAAAATAGTGAATTTGGCATAACTACATATCTCAGTGTTAGTGGAGTAAATTCTTTGAATGACGATTACCGCGATAGTGACTAAGTAGCGCCGAAAAAGCAGTTGACGTAACATCATAGGAAGTACGAATTTGTAAAATTATTTCTATCTTTAATATTTCACTTACGCAGTTGTTGACAAAAAAATTTCGCAGCGCTATTAATTCGACAATACCGGCATTTATGATTAGCATAACGATTATTGCTTCCGGATTAACGCTTCAGGTAAAAGCGACCCTTCGTTCGTAACCTACTATTCCGATCAGTTTTTGTTGAAGTCTTGTGATGTGAAGTTCGCCGGCGGTGGATGGTGCCGATGCATTGTATTTTCTACGACTGTGATGAGGTAATTCATTTACTAAAACGTGAATATTTGTTAGAAAATAATTATTTCTCAATTTACAGAAGACTCTGACATTTCGAGGTCCCCACTGGATAAAAGCAAACAGGTGAGGGCTTTCTCTTCTACATTAAAAAATCCTAAAGATTAGAATGAGTGCATAAAAAAAAATTGGTTTTTGTTGTATTTTAAGTTTTTTTGCGATACTTTGTATTTGTACTGTGTTTTTTAGTATATTATCACTTTATTATTTTATCCTGTATATATCGTTTATATTTCATGTGTTTATATTTGTTTATTTTATTTATTTTATTTATTCATGTATTATTATTCTTTAATATGTTTGTGTTTGTACTGTCTCTTTTGTATGTCGATTTTTGGTGTATTTATTATATTGTGATATCAATAAAATATTGTACAATGTAAATTAAGTTTTCTTGACGTGGCCCCGGTCAGGTCTTCCTGACCAGGACCCGGCCGGGATTGCTCGTCTAGCACCCGGCAAGGACTGTAACGCAGATGTCCCGTCGGGTCCTGATCAGGACGACCTGACGTGTCAGGTCCTCCCGATAAGGACCCGGCCGGGCATGCCCGTCTAGCACCCGGCAAGGACTGTAACGCAGATGTGCCGTCGGGTCCTGATCAGGACGACCTGACGTGGACCCGACCGGGCATTCCTGGCGTGGACCCGGTCAGGTCATCCTGACCAGGACCCGACCGGGCGGGCGTTATAAGGTGCTAGACGGACATGCCCGGCCGGGTCCTGATCGGGAGGACCTGACCGGGTCCACGTCAGGTCGTCCTGATCAGGACCCGACGGGACATCTGCGTTACAGTCCTTACAGGGTGCTAGACGTGCAATCCCGGCCGGGTCCTGGTCAGGAAGACCTGACCGGGTCCACGTCAAGAAAACATAATTTATATTATACAATATTTTATTGATATCACAATATAATAAATACACCAAAAATCGACATACAAAAGAGACGGTACAAACACAAACATATTAAAGAATAATAATACATGAATAAATAAAATAAATAAAATAAACAAATATAAACGATATATACAGGATAAAATAATAAAGTGATAATATACTAAAAAACACAGTACAAATACAAAGAATCGCAAAAAAAGTTAAAATACAACAAAAACCAATTTTTTTATGCACCCATTCTAATCTTTTGGATTTTTTAATGTAGAAGAGAAAGCCCTCACCTGTTTGCTTTTATCCAGTGGGGATCTCGAAATGTCAGAGTCTTCTGTAAATTGAGAAATAATTATTTTCTAACAAATATTCACGTTTTAGTAAATGGATTACCTCATCACAGTCGTAGAAAATATCATGCATCGTCACCATCCACCGCCGGCGAACTTCACATCACAAGACTTGAATAAAAACTGGTTGGAATAGTAATAGATAACGAACGAAGGGTCGCTTTTACCTGAAGCGTTAATCCGGAAGCAATAATCGTTATGCTAATCATAAATGTCGGTATTGTCAAATTAATAGCGCTGCGAAATTTTTTTGTCAACAACTGCCTAAGTAAAATATTAAAGATAGAAATAATTTTACAAATTCGTACGTCCTATGATGTTACGTCAACTGCTTTTTCGGCACTACTTAGTCACTATCGCGGTAATCGTCATTCAAAGAATTTACTCCACTAACATTGAAATATGTAGTTATGCCAAATTCACTATTTTTTCCCTCTAATTCAATTTGATTCTTGAGGCACAATCTAACTCGTTGGTGAGAAAAGTTCACGAATTCGCCTTGCACGGTTATCACACATTTTTCCCTTTGTCTTCTCGAGCATATTGGATAATGATCTAAATAATTAACAAAATTAATTTATATTATTTTATTCGGGCGTTAATACTTCGGAGATTTATTTAATTGATGATTTTCGAAATTAAGAAAATTCACAAAATCAGAAAATTATAAATATATTTTGTAACTTAGATCTTTACACAATGTAACAGAGTTTCAATTACATTTAATCACATTTAATTACACTCAGTGTTTAATTTTGTCACATTCTTAATACGTATATTATGAATAATGGGTGTAATGATAGATTGCGCGGGCATGCCTGGCCAGTACCTGGTCGGGCCCTGGCCAGGTAATCCTAGGCGGGCATGCCTCGCCATTGCCTTGTCTGGTCCTGATCAGGATCTGGCCAGGTAATGCTAGACTAGCATGCCTCGCCAGTGTCAGTCCTACCCTGGCATGCCTCGCCAGTGCCTGGTCGGGTCCTGATCAGGATTTGGCCAGGTAATCCTAGGCGGGCATGCCGCGCCAGTGCCTGATCGGGTCCTGGCCAGGTAATCCTAGGCGGGCATGCCTCGCCATTACCTGATCGGGTCCTGACCAGGATCTGGCCAGGTAATGCTAGGCGAGCATGCCCGGCCACTTCCTGATCGGGACCCGATACGTTTTCGGGTTTGACTAGCCAAATTTCTAGTCGGGATTTCTAGTCGGGTCGTTTATGTCGTACTGTAATGGACTCGATGACGGACCGACTCGGTGGGTTTTTAAATCGTTTATTAAAACTAGCAGCGTAAGTTTCTAATAGTAGTGAAAAAGGAATCTTCCTACAATAGTTGATACATCCCCGACTAGAAATTATTTCCTGTACCCGACCAGGACCCGGCCGGGATTGCTCGTCTAGCACCCGGCAAGGACTGTAACGCAGATGTGCCGTCGGGTCCTGATCAGGACGACCTGACGTGGACCCGACCGGGCATTCCTGGCGTGGACCCGGTCAGGTCATCCTGACCAGGACCCGATCGGGCCGGCGTTATAGGGTGCTAGACGGGCATGCCCGGCCGGGTCCTGATCGGGAGGACCTGACCGGGTCCACGTCAGGTCGTCCTGATCAGGACCCGACGGGACATCTGCGTTACAGTCCTTACAGGGTGCTAGACGGGCAACCCCGGCCGGGCCCTGGTCAGGAAGACCTGACCGAGTCCACGTCAAGAAAATTTAATTTATATTATACAATATTTTATTGATATCACAACATAAGAAATACACCAAATATCGACATACAAAAGAGACAGTACAAATACAAACATATTAAAGAATAAGAATACATGAATAAATAAAATAAACAAATATAAACACATGAAATACAAACGATATATACAAGATAAAATAATAAAGTGATAATATACTAAAAAACACAGTACAAATACAAAGAATCGCAAAAAAACTTAAAATACAACAAAAACCAATTTTTTTTTATGCACCCATTCCAATCTTTTGGATTTTTTAATGTAGAAGAGAACGCTCTCACCTGTTTGCCTTCATCCAGTGGGGACCTCGAAATGTCAGAGTCTTCTGTAAATTGAGAAATAATTATTTTCTAACAAATATTCACGTTTTAGTAAATGAATTACCTCATCACAGTCGTAGAAAATAACATTTACGCCGTCATCTTCACGAACCTCACTTCACAAGACTTGAATAAAAACTGGTTGGAATAGTAGATTTCGAATTGAAGGGTCGCTTTTACCTGAAGCGTTAATCCGGAAACAATAATCGTTATGCGAATCATAAATGTCGGTATTGTCCAATTAGTAGAGCTGCGAAATTTTGTTGTCAACAACTGTGTAAGTAAAATATTAAAGATAGAAATAATTTTACAAATTCGTACGTCCTATGATGTTACGTCAACTGCTTTTTCGGCACTACTTAGTCACTATCGCGTCGTCATTCAAAGAGTTTACTCCACTAACACTGAGATATGTAGTTATGCCAAATTCACTATTTTTTCGCTCTAATTCAATTTGACTCTCGAGGAACAATCTAACTCGTTGGTGAGTAAGTTCACGAATTCGCCTTGCACGGTTATCACACATTTTTCCCTTTGTCTTCTCGAGCATATTGAATAATGATCTAAATAATTAACAAAATTAATTTATATTATTTTATTCCGGCGTTAATACTTCGGAGATTTATTTAATTGATGATTTTCGAAATTAAGAAAATTCAAAAAAATCAGAAAATTATAAATATATTTTGTTACTTAGATTTGTACACAATGTAACAGAGTTTTAATTACCTTTAATCACATTTATTTACACTTATTGTTTTCACATTCTTAATACGTATATTATGAATAATGGGTGTTATGATAGATTGCGCGGGCATGCCTGGTCAGTACCTGGTCGGGTCCTGATCAGGATCTGGTCAGGCAATGCTAGCCGGGCACGCCTCGCCAGTGCCACATCGGATCCTGGCCAGGTAATCCTAGGCGGGCATGTCTCGGCAGTGACTAGTCGGGTCCTGATCAGGATATGGTCAGGTAATCCTAGCCGGGCTTGCCTTGCCAGTGCCTGGTCTGGTCCTGATGAGGATTTGGCCAGGTAATCATAGGCGGGCATGCCTCGCTATTGCCTGGTCGGGTCCTGATCAGGATCTGGCCAGGTAATGCTAGACGGGCATGCCTCGCCAGTGTCAGTCCTACCCTGGCATGCCTGGCCAGTGCCTGGTCGGGTCCTGATCAGGATTTGGCCAGGTAATCCTAGGCGGGCATGCCGTGCCAGTGCCTAGTCGGGCCCTGATCAGGATCTGGGCAGGTAATCCTAGGCGGGCATGCCTCGCCATTACCTGATCGGGTCCTGACCAGGATCTGGCCAGGTAATCCTAGGCGAGCATGCCCGGCCACTTCCTGATCGGGACCCGATACGTTTTCGGGTTTGCCTACCCAAATTTCTAGTCGGGAGAGTTGTGTAAACAATTTTTGTTTCTGAAAGCGCAAAGTATTTTACGGAAGGTAAAATAAAGGTTAATTTAGTTAAACTTAAATGATATACAGGAAGAGATACTAGCTTATATAACGTATAATGAGTATTATCTACCAAAGGTACAGAAATAACGAAAATTATTTTATCGTCTATATATTTATACTTTACGGAGAGCAGTTCAAAGTACTCGTGTGAATTTTTATCATTCAACTGTAATGGATAACTAGCAGAACTAGGTAAGCGTGTAAAAGTTTTTGACAATTCTTTCATTAGTTGCTGAGGAGTCATAACAAATGGATGTAGGTTATTAGATTTGGCAAAAAGGATGCTGTTAATTAAGTTTGAATATTCATTTTGCACTTCTGTGATGAGAAATGTTAATAAAGAGAAGTGTTCTTCAATCTTTTATTTTAATTCAAGATAGTAATATTTCTGATCTAGTTTTTGAGTAAAATTTGAAATTTGTTCAAAGTTTTGATTGAATAATTGTTTATTTTTATTCAAATCTGCTATTGTACTATTAAAGTTAGTAATAGTTGTTTTGACTACTTATACTTGTTGTTGTAATAATTCAACTAATTTATGTTCATTTGTATTTAATAATCGGCATCATTTGAATGCATTGTGCCAAAGAGTGTTCTTAAGACAGATCCGAAAGCCTTAAAAATTGCTCGTTTCTTTCGTTGAGGTTCCTGACCTATAAGATCTCTTAACGTTTGTTCATCCCTTAGAAGTGACGGTAGTGTTTGTTCTATTAATTTCAAAGGTGTGTCGCAAAATTTTAATGTTGTTATTGATGGATTACTTTGACAAATTCGTGAAGTTTTTTGAAAAGTGGAGTCAATGAACGTTAACTTGTCAGAAAATGGTTTTAAAGGTATATAACTTACTATGTTCCAAAAATCTGCAAAAAATTTTACATTGTGAATGTGCTCGTAGTAAATTCCAGGTGAATTTTTAATAGGAGTATTTGAATATTGTCCGTGTCCTACACTTAGCCGCATTATGCCACACCTATGAAACAAATGCTTCTTTAATTCGATTCATATGTACTTTTGTTGGTTTGTTTTTGATCAATATGGTGCAATTTACAGGTGGATTTAAACTAATTATTTTATAAGGACCGGTATATTGAGGAGTCAACTTTTTACTACGTCCTTTCTTAACTTGTTCATTTAATAAATATCATTAATAAAATGTTTTAAATAGTCAGCTAATGTAGAGTGACTGCGTTCTAAACTAGCATTGGACTGCGGATGATATGCGGTACAGTTAATTTGTTTGATTTTAAATAACTTTGCAATTTGAGACAAGAGTTTCGAAGTAAAGTCCTTACCTTGATCTGCTAACATACTATCAGGTTTGCCAAATTTGCAAATAAATTCACGCACTAATTTCTCAGCTATAATTTGAGATTCATATTTGGTATCGCGTAAGCTTGAGAGAATTTTGTAAGATCGTCTTGAACGGTTAGAATGAATTTGTTTCCGTTCTCTGTAGATGGTAATAGGCCTACAATATCTAAAGAAATTTTCTCAAATGGATATGTGCAAGTTGTCGTGATGTTATGGGCTGCCACCAATCGTTATGGGTTGAAGATCAGTAAAATGTAACGTCTCTATCTATGCTCACTTTATTTCTATATCTCTGTCTGTCTAATTCTCATACAGCCCATTTATATATATTTTACATCCCCAAAAACGTGTGGTGGTGGTGGTGGAGGAATTTTCCCTCCACTCGGAACCACACGAAATCCAACATTCGGTACTTTAGCGTAATCACCGGAAACTTTCGTAAAGGTTTAGTTCGTTAAATAAACTTGAGTGTTCAAAATATGTAAATGATGGTTAAATATTGGGATAACGACTATTGAAAAAGGAAATTGGTGATAATGTTTATGGGGTTGTTTACTGAGCGTACTAATGAAAGGGACCGGTGATTATAGGTTTATGAATTTAAGTGGTTTTGATGGTTAAGTAAATAATAGGCAAAATATTAATAATTGTAAGTACCAAATGTGGGATTACAACAGTGATTTCCATCGGCTTAACTGTTTTTTTCCTAACTAGTTTATTTTTTTGGCAAGATTCGCACGTTTTTATGAAATTCTTTATGTCTGATTTCATACTGGGCCATTTAAAACGTTTCTTAACACGATTATATGTTCTATGGAAACCTAATGTCCGGATGAAGATGTAGAATGATTTTCTCGTAATATATTAGGAATATCTTGAGGATCAGGTGTTAAAAGTATGTCATAATGAATTTTTATACTTATCTGCCTGTTACGAAAAATGTATCTGATCATTGAGCGAATTTTGTTCCAGCTAAGCTTGTCAAAAAGAAAGCGAATCTAGGTAATGAGACAGTTGTGATATTATTATCCACTAAATAATTTTTTAGTTTCGTCAATGAATTAAAAATGTCTTCGTAAGAGAAGGTATCGTAATGGCGTTCTTTGATAAAGATATAAGTGTAAGTTTTGTTTTTATTTTTTATAGAAATTATGTCATTTAGTTTTGGATTCTTTAGAATTAATTCGTTTTTATGGTTAATATCTTCTTGCACTGCTTGTTGAAAGGATTCCTTAAATTCTAAATCAACTGACATGGGAATTACGACGTTTGATGTAAATGTTGTTAATTTTTTGCTCACTTCCTCTACCCTATCACTCGTAATTAGTTTTTTTTTCTGATCTTGATAAAAATTGTGCGTATGAATCATTACTAGAAATAAGGGGCATTTCCATTATTTTTACAGGAGATAAAAGAATATTGTCACGCCTAGGGGGTATGGGGTGTCCCTAGGAGTGCCCTTGGGGTTTGCTCAGAGGTAGGGAATGTATAAAGTGGGTACAAAACAAAGTGGATTTTATTTACGACTGAAAATTCAAAGACAACAAAAATACTAATAAGTAACAGGACAGTTTGAGGGAAGAGTAACCAGAGTGAAAAAAACGGCAAATGAAGTATGGAAATACAACGGTCAATCTTAACAAATTGGGTATCGTTACATAAAAAATACCTGCTTAGCTGGTCCAGAGGCACGAGGGAGGCTGGCACGATTGCGGGATGGTCTCAGGGGTGCCGGGCAGCAGCGTGACGACGGGCTAAAGACTACCGACTACGGACTCTCTCTCCCCTATTGGGACCGACAATTTATATCCGTAATATTCGCAGGTTCAGCGGTTCTGTACTCCTGTGGGTCGCCGAATTTGCGAAGTTCGGTTCGCCACAGGTGAACCGATGAACCCGTGGACTAGTTAATTTCGTCATGAAGATGTTATTATTCGCCAAACTGCAACTCGGCACATGGCGACGAACTTGTGGCCCGGGTCATAATAAATGTAGGTCGATAATTAACGCAATCGTGACAATATTATCGGAACCTAGTTGCGGATTATTTTCTAAAGGATTATTGGAAGTTTCATCACCTTGAAGAGGTCGACTCAAACAGTCGGCATTTTTGTTTAATTTACCGGGTTTATAAATTATTTTATAATCATATTCTTCAAGTGCTAATTTCCATCTAATAAGACGAAAACCTGAATCTTTCACATTGATTAACCACGTTAAAGGTTTATGATCTGTAAAAATATAGAACTGACGGTCATATAAATGTTTAACACTCCAGACAATTGATAGCAGTTCTTTTTCTGTAGTACTATAATTACCTTCTCCTTGTTCAAAGTACGGCTAGCATATGCTAATGGCAGATCGTTGGGAATATCACCTTGTGATAGAATTGAACCAATTGCGTAATTACTTGCATCTGTTGTGAGAATGAAGGAATCGGCTGTGAGAAATCTGGGTATTGCAAAACTGGTTCTGAACACAGAGCGGATTTGAATTTTTCAAAGGATTGTTGTTGGACTGGTCCATTTAAATTCTGAATCTTTTCTCAAGAGTTTCGTTCGAGGTTGAGTTATGGAACTAAAATTCTCAATACAGCGTCGATAGTAACCGGCAAGTCCTAAGAAACTTTTTATGTATTTAGGTGTTTTTGGCACAGGGAAATTTAATACTGCGCTGACTTTCTTCGGATCGGGTTTTACACCTGCGTCAGTGATCACATGTCCAAGCTACATGATTTCTCTTCGCAGAAATTCGCATTTGTCCGGTTGTATTTTTAAATTAAATTGAGATAACCTATCAAATACTTCTATCAATCTTTTGTTATGATTTTAGAGATTGTCAGCATGTACAACAATGTCGTCTAAATAAACAAAACAACGGAAACTTTGAATTCCAGAAAGTACTGTATTCATTAATCGTTGAAATACAGCGGGAGCTTTTTTTAAGCCAAAGGGCATACGAGTATATTGATAATGACCTGAACGGGTGGAAAACGCCGTTTTTTGAGAATCTTCTGGATTTAGTTTTATTTGATGAAAACCTGACGTTAAGTCAATGGTAGTGAAATATTTTGAATGCCCTAATTGATCTAAGATTTCGACAATGTTAGGAGGAGGGTAAGAATCGCCTATTGTGGTATCGTTGAGACGCCTATAGTCGATAACGATTCTCCACTTTTTTTTCCCAGAAGCATCAGACTTTTTAGGTACGACCCAGAGAGGAGAATTCCACGGTGAAGTTGAAGGTTGAATAATTTCTTTAGCGAGCATATTTTCTATTTGGTTTTCTACTTCTTCTTTATGGATTTGAGGATCTATATGATTTTACATTGATAGGATTATTTGATATTTTTGGAATTTCGCACATATTAGCATCAGTATGAGTAAGTTTGTCACCTTCAATATGAAATATGTGATTATATTCAGTGCAGATTGAAATAAGGGATTCTTTTTCTTCATTATTCAAATGATCAGTTCTGAGTAAGTTCTTTATTTTGTCTATCCTATCTGAAGAATTATTTCCTTCATTCGAATTTGATATTTTATTTATATTGACTGTGGAACGATTTAGGTCTGTTAAAGGTTCTAAGAAGATTTCAATTGTTCTAATTTCAACTGTTTGATCTGTTGTGTTTAAGATTGAAGTTAAATTTTGATTTTGATTTTGATTTTGATTTTGATTTCGATTTCGATTTCGATTTCGATTTCGATTTCGATTTCGATTTCGATTTTGATTTTGATTTTGATTTTCATCTTGGATTTGACTTTGAAGTTGAAGACGATATAGAACGATATAGAAGACGAAGACGATGTAGATTAGTCTGATTTCTTTGATTCGAATTCTGTTGAGAAAATTGGTTTGATGAATTCTGAAAATGTCGAACATTACGTTCAGATTGGTTTCGATAGGGACAAATACTTGAGTAATGATTTGTGCGTTTACAAATATTGCAAAATGGTTTGAAAATTTCTTGTCGTGAAAGGTTTTCTTGTTCTTCGGCAAGAGCGAGAGAAATTGCTGTTTCGAGCGTTGTCGGGTTATGGGCTTTTATTATTAACGATAATTCTTTATTGAGTCCTCTGATAAAAACATTTAATGCTTGATATTTTATTAAATTTTCGCAAGCTTCTCTAGCAGTTCTTGGAAGATTTGAGTCAAGGGAGTTTATGAGCTTTAAATAGCAATTTTCTACTTTGTTAGAAAAAGAAATAACGTTCTCACCAGAGTTTTGACGAAGGGAATGTAATTCTAGTTGCCATTGACCTTCTGTTCTTTGATCTGCATACACGTCTAATAGAAATTTTTTCAGTTCGTTCCAGTCCTTAAAAACTCTGTTTCTTGTCATTACCCTAGCCTTATCAGTTAATTTACTTTCGATAATAGCTGAAAGAATACTTTTATACTTAGGTTTAACCAAGGAAATGGATTTATCACAATTATCTATGAATTCATATAGCTTATTTTTTGAACCATCGAATCTTATAAGCATTTTCTCAGCTATTTCTAATGAAAGTGATGCGTTAATCGAAGTATTGTGTTGCGAATTTGACATATCAGGTGGAGCCATAATAACAGTTTAGGAGTTATTCAAAATAGAAAACGAGAAAAAGTAAAAAGGAAAATTAATAAATGAGATTTGAACGATCGCTTACAGGCAGACGATGAATGATCCGAATCGCATCTGAAGTCTCGGTACACGTAGACGTTGAGTACTGGTCGACTCGACTTGTTACCCCTTAGGTGGCGGATATGCAAATCAGCTACAGGTCCAACGATATCTCGCAGTTGAAGGTTCTCGATGTTCTACAACCTTTTCTGGCTCGACGAAGTCGCACAGGTTGAGGACGGTCGGAACTTCTTCTCTCGAACGTTTCTTCCTGAAGTCGAATTTCTTCGCTAGCAGGAATCCACACTTCTGACACCAATTTTGTGTAATGGACTCGATGACAGACCGACTCGGAGGATTTTTAAATCGTTTATTAAAACTAGCAGCGTAACAGTTTCTAAGAGTGGTGAAAAAGGAATCTTCTTGCAATAGTTGATACATCGAAATTTAAAGGGAGAGCTTATCGTATGCAAATAGGCAATAGCCGAAAACAAGGACATAGTGTATACAGGTTATAAGTGTAGTTACTCTCCGAATTGCCGAAAACCATCACCTCTTGTCATCTCTACCCCCTCACCCGGACGGATTACTGGCTGAGTAAGAGAAGCTTGTGGTCATTTTGTACACGGTGTCTTTGCGTAAGGTTATACACGGTGCGACAAACGCACCGTCAACGACTAACGCTAAATTTATTGGAAAAAAGTATTTTTTTGCAGCACAACAAATCGTGATCGTGGAAACAAAAATCAGTTTTAGCCATTGAAACTTCTGACCAACGAAATTTACAAACTGTAAAAGGTAACGCACTTGTATATGTCGGTGGATACTTTTTACGTAAGTGTATTTTAGAACACTCACTAAAGGCAGTCATAGTGGGATATTTGGAGGTTTAAACGTCCCTCCAATTGATTTTATTAATTATTTAGTAGCATTAGAAGAATTTTTTACATCCAAATTCAACGACCTCTGTATACATGAGGGCGTAGGGATGGCATTGCTAAATCTATTTAAAAATGTTAAATTTTCACACCCATGTCCCAATTTCCCTCATATTTATTTTATTTCTCTATACACAAGATTAAGAATCTACTGTACATTAAAGTTTGTGAATAGAGAAATAAAACATCAAAAAATAATAAGGAAAACTCTAAATTAAATGTATTAAAAAACATGTAAAAACTGGAGTAAGTACTTGCAAATACACAATAAACTTGTACTTCATTATATTTATACCTAATACGATCATTACGTATGTACTTATATGTTGGTTGCTATTATGTGTTATCTTAGCAATGAAATATATGTATCTCTAAGTACTTTGTTTGTTTAGGGTGTAACTACTACGCGAACCTTTTTCAAGTCCTGCAACTGATTTCAATCCTTATCCTTAACAATTCGTAAACAGCAATTACTTCAAGAAGTACTGATAAATTTCTGATTACAATTGCTTATGGTGTACTTCGGCCTTATACGTTTGTAAATAATCTTGCGCCGACAAAATAGTTCTATGTATATACTATGACAAGGTGTTCGAGAAACGTGTGTGTAAATAGTTAATGATGTTGGATAAAGTCCGAGGGAAAAATAATCAATTAGGATGTTTTCGAAAGGAAGTAAATAGTACTTTGGAAATAACAATAATTAGAAAATGATAAATATGATAAGCGCGCAGTGATATGATACGATAAACTTTCCTTACATCATATACAAGGTGTTACATGTGTCACACATATACAACATTAGGTACATTACAACCACATGTGCATTATGAACAAGAACTTATGAAGTATATATAAATACTTTGAGTTTGAAATAATAATTAGCAGTAGTAGTAATTAATCGATTATGGGAAGTTATTGTAAGCATTGCATAATGACAAATGGGGCGTAAACAATTTATAACCCAACGCCCAATTTTTTACTCCAAATATGGTGAACGTTTCCCATCGGTGCATATTTAGTAATTGTAGCCTTGTTTTTGGTGTCTTCTGTGTCGTGGTCCCGTCCGTTATTATGCAGCCCAACTTACAAAGACTAATCTATATGAATTAAATTATGATTCATCTATTGTAATTTCTAATGTTTATAGGTAGATTTACGACCTCGGTTTTCGTTGAAACATTACATTTTCTTATTGCGTCTGCGTATGTAATGTAAGAAGCCAAACAAGAGTTTAAAACTTGCGCCGTAGTAATCTGAACCGAACCTTAGCTTCTGTGATGGAATGCGCTACGTCTACACAGGTTGTTCGGTCAGTAATCAGTATGTGACTGTGACTGAATTTTCTCTACATTTCGCTTTTCTTTTGGTGATATTAGACTCTACTCGATTTAGTTTTGTTGAGGACGATGATATGGGTTATCGTTTGCCTTTCTCTCATCATATTCGTATTTAGTTTGAAATTAATAGTGAAATTAACAACGGGATGGTGTTGGAGCCAAAAGTGTCTCGGAGGAAAGACCGTTATCGTTACTGGTGCAAACGTTGGTCAGTATATAAAAATTTCCATATGACAACATCGACAGTACAGTACTTAAGTACCTTAAGGTACCGAGATAAAGCATTTCAAAATATTAATTTTCGTATATTTATTATTGGAATTTTATTTTTAATCAAGATCATTTTAAATTGGGAAGTTCAAAATCTGAGTTGGCCTTTTTGGCGATAGTGATTTAAAACATGAGAAATCTTTGTTTGATATTCATTGTTATTATTTGATCCAAAGTCTCCATTAAAGGTATCCAAGGTCTCTATTAAATTTCAAAGTTCGACTCACCGGAAAGATCGATTAATTGCTTTTAAGTTCTCGGACCAAATTTCAAATCGTCAACTCCAATAGTATCTAATGAGATATTACAAATAAAAAGTTGATATTTAAAAAATTCACACTATGGAACTTAAAGAGAAAATTTTTCAGTTTCAGCATTACAGTCTTCTTCAATTTTCCTTAACAAACCGCAGGTTATCATCCACACTTTCTTAGGGATCAAAAAATGATCATTTGGATTTTGAGAGGAAATTCTCAGGATAACCAGCTTTGTGGCGAAGGAATTGCTTTTAGGGAAGAGTCTGCTACTACACTTATCTAGTTATTTAAAAAGAGGTCATATTTTTACATAACGCAACACATATCGGGTGGTGTGTGCGTGGGTGCGTGCGTGCGTGTGCGCGTGTGTGTTACAAGAGTGAAGGTCTATCTATTTTTTTTTGATAACGAATTTTTACTAGCTTTATAATATAGCTTATTAGTTGTCTTTTGGTGAAAGATTTGGATTTAATCACTAGAGGTTAAAAAGGGTCAGATGTGCCTTGAAAATATTTTCTCTGATTGATTGTTGAGGAAAAGAATCCAGAGTATAGTTCTTTTAAACTGATTGGCTTCATAAATTTAAGGGAATGATATAATAAATTTTGTAGATAGTGTAGTGTTAAGGGGGTAGTATCGGCAAATCGAGTATAGGGATTTACCATGTAAAGTTATTCGATATTTTTGGCAAAAGTACACATGCTATTAAGTTTATCTCTGTTGTTACGGTTTGTAGAAGGAATTAGCTAGAACTGCCGTTTTTCAAAATTTTAATTTAGGTCCCGAGAAAGTTTTAGTAATCACTTGAAAAGTGAAAAAACAGCAGTTTTTAAACTTTATTTATTTTAATTTTTTTAAAGCAATAATTTGAAAATCTGCAAAAGGCCAGTTCTAGAGTTTACTATAAACTATTAAAAGAGCATAAGTTTTGTACAAATTTTGGCAGAATCTTAGAGAAAATATGAAATTAAATTTAATAGTTTTAAACTGTATTGATCAGTGCGCCATCTCGTAATACTTTTGCAACACTTCACCATGTTGCCAATTTTAAGGGTTGCGTATATCTTGCTATATCTGGTGCTAGACAGAAATGGCATACGGCGCATATGCAACTTACTTTCTCTCTTGCACACTGGCCTGCGTTTACTTTGCCTGCGATCGGAATCAAATAAATGATGAGATTCTATAATATTTGTACAATGTTATTTTATGGTTATTTTATAGCTCGTGTTTTTTTTTCATTTTTTGAAATAACTCTGCCTAAATTTCTTGCGAACGTTTTTTCAAGTGAAAATAGAGACGATTAAATAAAAATTAAATTAAGAAAATCGATCTGCTTATCAACTGAATTTGAGCAGTTTATTAGTTATTAATTCTTGTTATTATTACCTACATACAACATTTTATATTACTTATACATACAGTAATATCCAGATAAAAAATAGGTAAACGATGCATTATCACAAAGACAATTTCGCAATGTACCTAATGATTATATGTATTTTAGCAAGCTTTTTTTTATTATTTTTTAGTTTTGGTTTGTAAATTGTTAGATTATTGTTTTATTTTGTTAATGAACAGCAGTTGGTTTAGTAATTGTCTAGAAAACTTCTAAAACTCACGAATTGCGACATTTTCTTATGTGGAAATAATATATCGAAAGGGGAAAAGTTTTCCGACGAATAATGAAAATCAAAAAGTGTTTGTTATCCCTTGTTTTATACATTCCAAAAACTTTTCTCAAGTCAATTCCGTAAATTTTTTTAAAAAGTTTTCTGTCAAGTGACGAGTCACGCAAAATTAAAAAAAAAAGGACTCGGAAAAATCTAAAAATTCGAATAAAAAAGGTTTCATGGGTGTATCGTACATTGAGAATTCCAGTTCCATTCACAGAAAAGTAGATAACATATGTATATCATCAAGAAAGTAATAAATAAATTAGGGGTTTAAAGCGACGCTTACATACCTCAGTGTTTCTCACAAAGATTTCCGCATTTACCATACAATTTATTTGACCTATGGGATTAAGACGGCTTTAATTTAGCACTCTTGTTAAAATATTATTGTTCAGGAAATTACCTCAGCCCGTTTTATGATTGGCGAGTAATTTTTGCGATACGACCGTTTAGTATAAAGTATAAAGGGTGTAAATCAGAGGAATGTTGTTTAAGTTATGGTTATTGCGTTACTAATAACAGTTCGAAACTCAAAACTTTAAAATAAATATTGAGGCAACGGTACCTTAATTAATTTTGTTCAGCGATCATATCGAAACAATTATAGTGCTTTATCAGGTACAGGTGTAATAATTGACACAAATACAAAGAAAGTATTGCATCTAGGAATAAAAAACAAATACTCTATGCAATGTGCACGGTATGCAAATAAGAATGAAATCATCCCAGAACATAAATGTTATAAAAATTGGAGTGGATCTGCTGCTGCCATGGAATCCAGTATAATTGCGGAAGGATTCTTACAGAGTGAAAGTAAGTATGGCATTCTATATACAAGTTACATTGCTGATGGTGATAGCAGCACAGCCAAAAAACTTGCTGACCTACGGCCCTATAACAAAACTATTCAAAAAATTGAATGCCGAAATCATTTAAAACGAAATCTCTGTAATAAATTAAATGAAATGTGTAAAAGTAAAATATTAGGTCCAGTAAGTTTGAGAAAAGTTGTTCAAAGTAAAATAAAAAAAATTAGAGTAGCTGTAAGTAAAGCCGTACAATTTAGAAAAAATGAACATGGTACTTTATCAGAAAAAGCTAGCAATTTACGAAAAGATATTTTAAACTGTTCTAGTCACATTTTTGGTGAACATAAAAAATGTAAAGACTTAGATTATTTTTGTAAAAAGTCTGGACCAGACGATAATAACTTAGTACCACAGTTAATACTATGTGGTTTATATACACGAATTATAGAACATTTACAATATTTGGCGAATCATTCCAAAAGTTTAATTATTGATCAAGATAGTAATTTAGTCGAAAGTTTCAACAATATAATATGGAAGTTCATTGGCGGTAAACGAATAAACTTTGGTTTATTACACGGGTGGTTATATTACACGTTGTCTTATGGCAACAAAGCCCTAATTCAAAAATTTTTAGACAATACGCAAAAATATTACTCCTAGTAAGAAAGTTGTGAGGCATATTTTTAAGAAATGCGATAAAGGTTCAAATGATTATGGCCCAAATCGCAATAAGCCAGATATGGTTCTTAAAGATTTCGAAGAAGCGAAAACCATATTTATAAATTCTTTAACAAAAAGTCCTGCTGAACTTGTTGAAATTGAAAAACGGACTAGACAACAATCCGACAGTGTCGAATGGCATGGCGAAAGTAGAATGTCATTAACTGCTTCAAATTTTGGTACAGTGTGTAAAAGAAGACTTACGACAAGTTGTTGTAATTTAGTAAAAAATTTACATTATGTTACGTCCGTCAATTCCTCTTCCTCAGAGTGGGGCAAATGTCACGAATTACAAGTAAAAGCTGACCTGTCTCATAAATATGTAATTGAAGATTGTGGTCTTTTTATAAGCGAAGCCTATCCATATCTTGGGGTAACACCCGATGGTATCATTGGGCAGGATGGAATACTGGAAATAAAATGCCCTCATTCTGCGAGAAATATCACGGTAGAAACTGCAATTGCTGAAAAAAAAAATAACTTTTTGGAAAAACAATAAAGGGTATTTAGAACTTGATGAACGCCATAATTGGTATTATCAAATACAAGGTCAACTTAATGTGTATGTAAGCGGGAATATTGTAATTTATGTGTCTGGACGCCTTTAGATTATAGGGAAGAAAAAGTTTACAAAGATTCGACATTTTGGAAAACAATAATGCTCCCTAAATTAGAGCCGTTTTACATGCATTGTCTCTTGTCAGAATTTGTTGATCCACGACACATTCGCAGTATGCCTATTAGAGATCCTGATTATATTTTGGATGCCCAAGCAGTCGCGAAGAAAAAGCAGGCATAAATAATATCTATTTAGACAATAATTTATACTTATAAGAGAAGTCCTGATTGACTGACTCATAAACAACGTACATTAAAATCTTTAATCAAATTAAAGTTTTGACTTTTTCACCCTAATAATACAGAGTGTTACTTACTACCTTGGCCTTCTACTTCATCTTCTTCTACTTGACAGAAATAATAGGCCATATAATTTTGCCACCTACTGACATTGACTTATTTTAAATTATTTTTTTTCTTTGCAATAATTGCTAAATGCCGTTTTTTACCTTTGCATATTTGAAAAAGATATACTTTTATAGATATTATGAATGATGAGTGTGAATGAGAGAATAATATAATTCTGACTCTTCCAATTCTCACATTAATATCTACTATATTAAAATAGTAAAAATAGAACAAACAATATATCATACATTTCATTTAATACTTTTATTTGAATTTTTTCATTAATTAATATTTACTCTGCTAAAAACTTTCTATAATTTTTTTTAATTGTTGAATATTGAAAAAATTATTATCGTTTTACAAACAATGTCGCAAATTCGAACATGCGCGGGCGAAGTCGCGACAGGGGACGCTAGTTATATATATATATATATATATATATATATATATATATATATATATATATATATATATATATCTATATACGACATACACCTAACAACACAATCAACAAAGTACGAAACGCCGTCATTTTATTAACCCACGAACCAATAGATTTAAAAAGTTTAAATTGATATTTTTTGGTATTTTATTTGACTGTTTTTATTATTCAATTCCACTTTATTGTTTTTTAAAACATATTTTTGACGAAAAGGGTTTTTTGAGGACGGCAGCAACTATGGCTAATATAGCTGCTAAATAAGGTATAAGCTTTCAGCTAAATCAGCTTCAGCGTTCAGCTAAATAAGTAAGTAAAATCAAATATGAACTGAGTCTGCGCCCAAAACAAATTCGTTTATTAATCTCCCTCTCCTTTCGTGACAAATAATTTACGAGAACTGATTAGTTAGATAGTGGAAAAATCAAATTTTGTTTTCAAATATCTGTATTATTTAATTTTTTAAATGAAAGATCGTAAGAAGCGAGGTCATCTTTCTTTTGATACTGATTTATTAAGTAAATTTAATAGATAATTTAGAGTTAATAGAATTTCGATGACTGAGGTCGTGAGAACACGACCGAACGCGAACAGAAGTTAATAAATAACTTAGAGGAAAAATGAGCTAGTGAAATCAACAATACTCAATACACAGGTTGTTCCTAACTAAAGAACAGTTCAATAAGGTTAACGATTTTTGAGATATGCGAGAAAAATTCACATTTTTTGCGAGTTCGACAGAAAAATTAACTTCTGTTTACCGTTTAGGACTGGGTTACGAGACATCCCTCGATTTTTCAAAACGGGGTGCTCGGGTGATTCTCGCGTGTAGGAACGAGCAGAAAGCTCAAGAAGCCCTACAGAAAATTATAAGCGAGACTGGCAACGACGACGTCCGTTTTGAACTTCTGGATCTGTCCTCCTTCGAGTCCGTCAGGAGGTTTGCCCAGCGAATCGAAAATAGTGAGGAACGTTTGGATATTTTGGTGAACAACGCAGGAATCATAATATCTGAAGACGTGGTCACGGCGGATGGACTGCAGGATATGTACCAGACCAATTACTTTTCTCCAGCTCTGCTTACGCTTCTACTTCTAGGTAATATTACAATTCCTCCTAAAAAAAAAAAATTTTAAAACCACATATATCTTCATAACAAGCGCCGATAGAACACCAATTCACACGAGTTCAGTGGTTCTAATAAAAATTTACTGTTATATACATTCACTTCTTGATTTAATTTATTATTTTTAACGTTTCTGCAGGCATGTTAAAGAAGACAAAGGGAAGGATTGTTAACGTAAGTTCATTGGCAGCGTGGTACACCATACTCACCAAAAACAATGTGAAAGATTTCAAACGGTTCGTACCGAGCATCGTAATGTACCCTAGGTCCAAACTCTGCCAAATAATATTCACCATAGAACTCGCCAAGATGTTGAGATCCACAGGAGTCACCGTCTATTCCCTTCATCCAGGAATAGTTAAGACGAACTTATTAACTAATCTACCCATCGTCTTGAGAGTCCTCGGGGAGTTTTTTGAGACGTTTTTCTTCAAAGTGAGCGATAACATTATCTAAGTTTGTTGATACAAGGTACACATTAAATTTTCCAGAGTGCCGTCGAAGGGGCTCAGACGACGATTCACTGTGCAGTTTCCAAAGGTGTAGAGCGGTACAGCGGTGAACATTTCCACGATTGCAAGAAAGTTGGGAGGTATTGGAACGCTTGTAGCGAAGAGCTTAGGAAAACTTTGTGGGACGAAACGATGAATGTATTGGGAATCTGGGAAAATCCTTTGTACATTAACCTTTTTGGAGAAAATGCCAAAGCGACATAAGATTTTTTTTGGTTTTTTGAATACAGTTTACGCAATAAAAGATATTTCTGATAATGTATTCCATCTTAACAACTTCAGCAATAATGTTAAAACAAAAAAACAAGCTGTACCTTGGTACTTTTTTTCCTTAATAGGTGCCCACGAAGCGTGCGACGTTGCCAAGGTTATCCCGCTGATCTCACAAATACAAATTATTGTTATTTAATCCATTATATCTCATGATGCAGGTATCCAAAAACCTTTTTTATTAAATTAACCGAAAGAGGAAATATCAATGTACCAATTTTCACTTCATTCAAGAGCGTAAGCTTTCATGGCCGGGCCCACTAAAATTCTCTTTTTGGTAGGTTTTTGGAACCTGAGGTTTCGTCTACGGCCGTGCTAGACATCCTCAGAGTCGGTGTGGTATCGATCTTAGCGTTCTGCTTTGATTTGTACCAATGATCCCTAATGTATCTAAGTAGAACACTAAGACCGCTATTGACACTGAGGATGTCTACGGCAGCCACAGATGAAACACCAGGTACCAAAAATTTACTTGGACAACGGCCCAACAGCCCAGAAGAAGACAGCTTTCACCTAGTTCTTAGTATTAATAGTAAAGATATAATGCTTTGAAGCTACGACTCCCATAACGCTTCATGTAGGAAAAATTATCAATTTTGTTTTTTTTATCTCATATTAGTGGTTCTGAATCATATTGAAAATTAATTTAGTAAGTTTGTTTAATTAAACAGTCCTTACATTCTTAGCATTAAGTCCCATTAGACTCAAGTATCTTTGATCAGGTCTTACCTTACTGCATGCTGGCACTACATTACACTGAACAAAAAACATGAACATGGAACCTACAGCGACACCGAACCTACAACGGCAAACAGGACTTCTATCACTATAGATACCAGAGAGAGGGAAACTAAAACAGACAGTCGTTTGCAAATTAAATTTATATGTTAATAATGATACAAAACCTATATACTATATTAAAACACATTCAAAGAAATTGTCAATTAAAACTCTAAATGTAACTACATAAAAAACTAAGGAGAACAGGTAAAATAAACAATATTAAATTCTCTGTAACATTCCTAATAACCACGCTAAATTATTACCAAATTGCGACCCTGGAATTGAACTTTGCAGTGGCAAATGCTCTGGGATGCCCATTCAAACTTTTAATGATATTATTCACAGAAACATTAGACAGATGGAGAAACTTTAGGAATGAAGTGCTGGTTGGCATTCAACTTGATAGACTTCACAAGCTCATTGATATCTTCAGGGACGTCCTCCGTGATGACAGTCTCACAAGGACGTGGCACCTAAAACGATAAAAATGTTCCAAAATACTGAGAATAAAGCTGAACGTCATGAGATAACATAAGTAAGTATGTACCAATAAGCAGTAAATATGACATTCCCCTGCGTCCACCAGCACATGACTACAAGTAACATATTTGCTGCTTGCTGGAACCTAATGATTGATCAAACTGATTTTGATGTATATAATCTGAGCTTTAAAGTACCCTTAACATGAGGTTCCAACAACCAAAGAAAATTCATTACAGAATGTATTTAGTACATTATTGAGAAGATAAAACTATAAACTTCATTTAACAGATGGAAATACACATCTTGAAACAATTTCTGTGAGGTGTTTAAACTTATCATTGTCAACTGTACATCCACCAAACAAAATATTGTAAGATTTTCGCTTCCTTTCAAAAAAAAATTTAGTGCGTAGAAAGAAACATACTGGTTTGATAGGCTTTGGCTTATTGCTTTGAGACTGCGCAGCCTTGGAAGCACTGGCATCCAGCTCGGCGAATCTCTTCCTCTCAGCGACGCGGAAGTTCTTCCGTTCGGCAGCAGACGCTACGTTCAAGCTGCGTAAGATTGGTTTATTCATGCAATACTGCTGAGGGTCATATGTGGGGACATTAATCTAAAAAAAAAATCGTCAGTACAGAACTAATAAGTATATAATAGCAACCTAGTACATACTATCCTCTAGAAGGCACTTTATTGAAGTATGGCAACAACATTAAACCGGAACACTATAAATTACAATTTAAAGCTACAAATGACATAATTGGTTGTCTTGTTAAATAGGAGCCATAGACGTTAGTCTCTAGTCAAACAACTATACCAAAAACTAAAAATAAATTCGAGAATTCATCCTTGGAACAAATGGCGAGTGGCATACAGGACAGAAGTATAAAATCACATCCTAGTTTTTGAGATTTGCCGCTTTACCGAAATCTCAAGCTAAATAGAGAAGTGGCTAACAGAAACTGCCAAGGTGCGAGCGAAATTTAAAAACCCCCTATATAGTCACAATAATCGAGATCAGCAGAATGGCAACATGGAGAATTATGGTCATCTATGCGTATGTGACAATAGCAGCAGTACATGGTAGGTTAGACAGGAACCTGGGCATTTCTATTGTTCATTCTAGAACATTTCTTCCGGCCATTTGACATGAGCCATTCTAAATGGTACTTTCGATGTCTACGATAAATAAATATAAAACTAATAAACAAATACAACATTTTAGAAAAATGAAAGATGTCGAAACCTTTCAAAAAAGTAAATTGAAAGATATGAATGATAGTTTTAAAACGAAGCGCCAGAAAAAGCCGCGAAATTTTGAAAAAAGTTGCTATTTTTATGGAAGATTCAAACGGTAGAGTATTATGGTCTTATTCATAAACGCATATTAACGTTAATGTGGGTTTTAGCTTAAAATGCTTTTCAACAAGGTAACTATAGTTACCTCCATATTAAAAATACATGGAACAAAACACTGTAGTGACATCAGTGAAACACATTCTAAACGCATTTTAAGTTAAAACCCACATTAACGTTAATATGCGTTTATGAATAAGACCATTATAGTGTTTGCCAGGAAAAAAGAGAACATCACTAAACAGAGTGAGTGTAAACAAAAACGAGTTAGAGTAGGCACTTTATTTAACTGGCATAAACTTTTTTGGAGAAGTCACAAATCTAAATTTCATATTTGATGTTTTGTGAATTTCTACCATTTTGAGTGGTCCTGCCACATAATCATAACACTTGTATATGTGTAACACACAGCAATATCGATTTAAGCTTGCCTTCACTATATAATCAGAAGATAATATTTGTTTCAAATAAAGTGGACTTTCTAATTTGAATTTGTTGCGATATAATGAAAAAATTTCAAGGGAATGCAGTACTTGTAAGAACAATGCTTTTCTTTACAAAGAATTTTATATAGAAAGTATTAATCTATATACCAAACTACTGATGACCCGAAAACTAAAAAAAAAAAGAAAACACTATGGACAATTATAAAGTGTGCTCAAAGCATACCGAAGATATACGCACAAGATTGGATTTTAGATTTCGAAAACAATGCTGACAAATTTTTGAGACGTACCAATACAAGACTTCAAAAGCAAAAAAAAAAGAAATCCTTAATGAGAAAGTATGATGGAACATTTTTGTTTGGAACCAAACTGCTAGTTTGGAATGATCTGTACAACTGTTTCCTGTATCATGGAAGTTCTCAAGCTATGGCTATGACAAGTATGGCGTTAGTAGATGAGCCCATAATGTTCCTTAGTACATCCTTATTATTTATTGGGTTTTTCTGATGTTTAGGATCTGAGGCCTCATTTCCTTTTGTGATCTCACTATATTCCCAATCTCTTCTAGACATATTGTTGTCAGCTCTTGGACTATAGCGATTTTAATTACCTGCCTTACTAAACACACTTACTCTCTTCGAAGGTTGATAGATTACTGCACTGGTTCCATTTCACAAAAAGTATAATTTCAATGATTTCCAATTTTAAGAGAAAGAAACATACATGTAACTGCTTGGACCTTTCTCTCGCCTTTTCAACCTGTAGAGCTCATAATGCTGTCAGATTAATCACTTGGTATTAATTTATGTTTCTGGTACAGTTGTGACCATTTTGCACTTCACACATATATCATCTATTTTCTCTAAAGTACAACAATACTCTTAAAATTAGTAAGCCCAAATGTTACTCACGTCATCCCACGACTCCTCGGTTTCAATATTAAGCTGCACCACCGGATACTTATTAATATTCTGGCCCACTTCCTGATAGCACGCAATCTCAATTTTTTTCTTATCAGGGCAATGGTCATGGTGGTACTTTAATTGAGAAAGGAGTTGATTCAATCATTCAGTTCGAAATGTGAGTCACTTACCTTCAGTTCCGGCTCTGGGATCTTATGATTACAATTGAAGTCACATTCAACGAGCTTTGTATTTGGATACGACTTTTTACACTTAACTAAGTGTGTTCCCATGCGGGCCTTCCTAATGCGGTGGGCACTGTTGTAGGGACAGAGCATCATTTCATCGTCACTGAAAGAAAATAGAAACAATAAATCCACAAAAAACTATTATATGTTATTTGGTGCCAGCGTATGTGGTCTACTATATTCCAAGAAAACTGCTATTGTCCCAACAGGTCCAAGACCCAATTATTGGACACTGAACAAAAATGTCACAGGCGCAAATGTGTATGTAAGTACACCAAATACTATAACTCTCCTAAAGCCTTAAAAGACACTGAATCAAAAGTAAACATGCAATCGAATAATCGGTAGCTGCCAAAAGAACGGATTAGAATTATCAGAATAGTTATAGTGCCTCTGGTTAGAAGATGGTACACATAACTATTGTTAATTTAGATATCATATCATATGACTATCGAAGTCACTTTGTACCAAATGGTTGTTGCATTCAATTTACTATTTTATTGCATGTAATTAATTCAAAAATTGAAGAGGCGTGTTTTTAAAAAAAACGCCCTCGATAATTACAGTAAGAGTCCAATTTCTTCTTTCGTAAGTGCCATATGCAGGAAATCTTGAGTTGTTTTTGAAAAATAAAAAGTCTTTAAAGAATTAAAAAGCAATATAACTGCTTATGAAGAGGCTGAACTTGTGAGGACTAGGTGTCTACTGAAGGTCTCGTCAGGTTAGATTATAAGTCAGATGATTCAGTAGGTTCCTAAACATAAAATATGGTACCAGGGCCCAAAAATAATTTGTCTGGAATTATTTAAAAAAGTAGATGTTAAAATAATTATGTGCAATATTAGGAAGTTCTGAAATATTTACGTGGTACAAACAACTTAAAACTGCATTTATTAAGATTTCAGTTGGTACAGAACTAAACTAATAAAAAAGTAATGAACAACAAATCGCAGTATTTAACTAAGTGATTTTCTTACCAGGACCTTCGTTTTTCTGGTGAGAATGCAAAATTAGAAATTGTGTCAGAATAATGAACCATGCAGATAAAACTTTATACTAAAAGCAGTGTTAAATATTCAGAAGCAACAGTTGAAGAAATAGATAAATCTGATCAATATGTTAACAAGATTTATGATCTTCTCTATAAATGAAAACCAAGGATTTGTAAAATATTCACTGAATGGAGACTGTATATAATCCCATTAAAAAAAATCCTATGAAACATTATCTAGAAAGTATGCAGAAGGGACAACAGCTTTAAAAAACACTGAACAATGAATTATTTTAAGCGAAAACTACATCCCCGCCTCCCAAAAATTGATAACGCTGGGCAAGATTTGAACATACAACTGCTGGCCGTACGCTCCAGCAGTTGGCTCTCAATAAAGGATAAAGTGTGAATAGTGCAGAGAAACTGTACCATCCAAAATACCATTTTTCAAAGCCGTGTAGATAACTGATTCCAGAAGAAACAAACTCACTCCCTATAACCTGGATAGATTACATTTTTAAAATTAGACTCGAGATTGGTTCCTTCCAATATTATCGTTTAACTACAATTTATGAATACGTGTATAGATATAGGAGGTTGCATGCAATATTTGTGAATATATTTAATAATAAAGTATAGGGTATACAAATAAGTTTCCGCCGTTTTCAAGAGATGGCCCCACTCACAAGATTACTTTGCAATCATCAGATGTAAGATGCTATATAGAAAGTTTAAACACCTGGCAACAACATAACCTATCACTATTATCTTGGTACTGGTGGTATATATTTTTTTGTTCGAAAATGTCGAGTTTTGTACCAAATAAGCGTTATTTGCGGGAAGTTTTGATTTATTTATATCATTTAGAGAAATCTGCTGCTGAGGCGCATCGTTCTCTTGTAGAAGTTTACGGTGATGCTGCTTTAAGTGAAAGAAGTTGTCATGAACAGTTTCAAAAGTTTAAAAACGGCAAGTTTGACGTGGAAAATAAAGAACGCGAAGGACGGCCAGTCAAGTTTCAAAACGCTGAGTTAGAGGTATTATTGGACCAAGACTCATGCCAAACTGAAGAGCAGCTCGCAGAAAGCTTGAGTGTGATTCAGCAAGCGATTTCGCATCGCCTCAAGACCATTGGTATGGTACAAAAACAAGGAAATTGGGTTCCACATGAATTGAAACCCAGAGACGTCGAACGCCGTCTTTTCACGTGCGAACAACTTCTCCAAAGACAATGTCAAGAGTTTTTTGCATCGAATAGTGAGGGGGGATGAAAAGTGGATCCACTACGATAACCCAAAGCGTAGGAAATTTTATAGTGTTTATTTATTTATATAAATTATAGTAGCGTTTATGGCAAGAAGTTAATGTTGTGCATTTGGTGGGATCAGCTTGGAGTAATCTATTACGAACTACTCCAGCCTAAGTAAACTATCGCTGGAGAAAGTTATCAACAGCAACTGTTGCAATTGAGCAGAGAATTGAAGCTTAAACACCCTGAATATGCCAAAAGACATGACAAAGTGATTGTTCAGCAAGACAACGCTCGGCCACATGTTGCAAAAGTCGTCAAGGATACTTTGGAAGGTTCACAATGGGATGTCTTACCCCACCCGCCGTATTAACCAGACATTGCTCCTTCGGACTACAACCTGTTCCGATCGATGGCTCACGCTCTGGAAAAGCAACACTTTACTTTCTACGAAGAAGCCAAAAATTGGGTCGATTCATGGGTAGTCTCAAAAGATGAAGAGTTTTTTCGACGTGGCACCCCAATACTGCCAGAAAGATGGCAAAAAGTAGTAGCTAATGACGTACAATATTTTGAATAAAATTTAACGTACATTTTTTTTGTAATCAATTGATAACTTTTTATAAAAAACGGCAGAAACTTATTTGTATCACCAATATATACGTTTATTCCAGATGGCGATGTTAACAGTCAAAAAATAAACGAATAACCTGTATTTAGAATTAAAGCATATTAGAGAGCAGACTTTAAACAAAGAATGTTCAATTTTTACTTACTCTTGCAAGATCTCCAAGTTGCCTCCTTCAAATCACGTAAAACAGACGATTACAAATACGAGTACTTTCTAGATGAATTACTTCGTGGTAATTTCCGGGAAAGGTCGGTATTATCCAACGAGTGAATTACTTTACCTTTTTACACACACATGTGACCCCAAGATACCTTTCACCTGGTAACATACGGAAGCTGATGGCCGCGACAAGAAATCGCTTTCCTTTCTACCCTTTTTGTTAAATATTAAATAGGCACATAACAAAATACTATCGACAGAACACTAGGTACACAAAACATATACCCATAGGGCATATACCTTATTGAGGAACCGGCGACATCGATATTGCCAGATTTCTGCTGATATACATAAAACTCAAGCACGAAATACAAAATTATGCTGAATTTTGTCGGTAAATCTAGGACTTTTATTTCCACTGGCAAACGGGAGCAAGGAATAAAGATGGCTACCGTTTACGACTTTTCTTGTTCTAAGCCAAACTTTTAGTAATTTAAGTTTCATGTATCGGAAATAAGACGCGCTACGAGGTTAGGAACACATTCTCGTGCCAAATAGCGTGGCCAGGGCCAGGAAAGTCTTATGGGAGGATCGGGGACACGAAAGTAGTTTGAGGTGCCATCGAAAGGATGGCGCTGCTACACAACTTTTTTAGGCTAAGTGCAAACGAAAATGCGGGTTGCGGCGCTCGAAGACTGCGAAGTGACATGACGGGTGGGGCACATAGGACGGGGGGCACGAGAAGCTCTCTGTCGCAGCGCCATGCGTCTCACGACTCATACGTGGCGACGTGTCAACAGTATACGCAAAACCATTCATTTCTATATGTTCCAAAAATATGCACTCTGTCACGGCGCCTTAAACACGCCGTGGCGTAGCTTGGGCTTAAGGAACCGACGTCACGCGTTCCGTGTTTATAAACTGTAGCTATTTTATTCTGCGTTGCGAAAGGGTTCGATTGTGAATATTTGAAAGCGATTTCAAAGCGATTTGAATTGTTTAAGTGTATTTGTTTTGTAGTGAACTAGCTGCTGGCTTATAGATACTGGTAGTAACAGTAAGTAAATATCTATTATCTAAAGTATCTAGTAAGCAATTGTCGAACTCATTAAAATTAAATCAGTGACACTTGTATTCAGTGCCTATTTATTTCCAATTTGTTATGAACACACAAGACTTCAATATTAATGTTATACCTGAAATGAAACAAATCTATGTTGAAACATCATTTCCACCCATAGACTTGGACGTATTTAGGATTTCCTTCAGACGAGTGACGAATTGAACTTGGTTCAATTCGTGATTGAGCTTTGTATCATTTATGGACATTTTGACCTTTAGATATGTTAAATTGATGCCTTGTTTCTATTTTTCTAGGTAATTCTTCACTGTCTGTTGCCAGACACCATTTGCAAAAAGTGCAAGGAAGACATAAATGACTACCACAGCTTCATTAGTTAATGCCTTTGAAACATCATCATTCTGGAGGTGTAATACAACATCCAAGATTCATGCCCGAAATCGAAGTAGCATCGAGACAAAAGTTGCCAGACTGGTTTCGCTCACATGAAGTATCAATAAGAAAATCTCGCAACGGAAGGTATTAAAGAAAAAAACAATACATCGCTCTCAAACTAAAATTTGCAAGTTAGAGTCTGTCAATAAACGAAAGAGTAAGGCGCCGAAAAGGATCAACTATTTCAACTCGGAAAATGGAAGCTTTGAAAAGAGCACCATGAATGTAAGCACTGCTTATCAACTTCTAGAAACTAATCTGATAAAAAATTTTAATATTTACAGAACACGCTGATGCCATTGTTTCTAAATAATTTTGCCTACGATGCCGCTTTTCCTAGAACGAAAGCTTTAACGAATCATGTTCTGGAAGCCTATGGGACCGATACGACAGGCTGCATCATCTGGATTGGATAAGGGCAAGAAAAAGATGCCCAGTCTTGTCAACATATTCGACCTTAAACGATGGCTTCTGTTGGTAAGGAGAATTTCGTAGGTTTCAGTTGGAATAGTGATTTGTGGATGATCTCTGAGGCACGTATTTACCAAAATTCATAAATTAGGTTCCAGGCTTAGGTTATTTGCAAATATTTAACGACTTCTATAAATGTTCAATGTTTATTTCTATTAGTTATCTGTTTGTCTACTTGCCTAGAGATAAACATCCCAGATCAAGACAAAAAAGTTCTGGAGTGCCAACAGAGAAGACAGAGTTTGTATTAAATATCTATTATTTCAATTCTACAAACAATCTTCTCTACTAACCACAATACACTAGTCACATTTCCCATCCTGGCAAAGTTTACTCACACCTCCTCGTTGTCTTTGCTGGACAATGAAATTTTTAAATTCTTTATTTATTTAGTTTTCCTCTTTGTTAAAACGTTTGTAATCGTTTAAACTGATTTTAAAACTTATCATAAAATTTCATTGACAAAGTGAGTAAATTTTATATTTTTAAACACTAAACGTCTGAGGGACATTCCCGTAGCTCTTTTGTTGCGGGCTGAGTGGCATGAAGAATTTTTTAGCTGTTCCAACTGGGTTTTGATATATGAAGTTATATTAAATATGTAACTGTGATATAGGTAAATTGTTAAAATTAAATTGCCATCTCAGAGTCATATATTAATATTGTTTTATCCATTGTTTAGTTGAGCACCCACACGCTTTATTTCCTTCTCTTTTGTATCATATGTGTATAAATATTTCACATAATTAATTTTTGTATAGAATACATATCAGTAAGTTTAAGTTTATTAATGTAGATTTTTTTTGTTAGTAATGTAATTGATGTATATCATTCCACTCAAATATTTCCACAATTGCTCAGTCATGTATTAATATTGTGTTGTGTAATTTATGCATTGAATTCATTTGTTAATGTCAATTTTGGGAAAATATAATAATTTTTGTTATATATATAGTTTTATTACGGTGCGGTGAGGTTGTTGGTATCAGGAGGGGGCGAGGGGGGGTGGAAGAAGAAATTTGTTTCGGTACCCATCCCAAGGAGGGCGCTCGCCGCGTCGCCTTTCCCAACATTACAGTTTCCGATCTAGAACAATACCCTATGCCTATGTCGTTAATGGAAAAGTTGATAACGGATTGCGAGTGAAGTCGTGATTTTCGATTATCGTTTTTTCGCCGATTGTAATCTGCTGAAGAGCCGAAAGCGCAACTACAGGAATCAACTAGATCACGGTGAGTCAAAAACTTTTATTACAACTGCTACCTTAATTACATTTAGTGCTTGATTATTGCTTCCTGCTACATAACCTAGATTAGTTATCGAATCAATGTTAAACCCCTTGGGGGGCGCAGGCCCCCCAGATAAACCTCCGGACATTCCAAAAAGATTTAGTTATCGAGATTCTGGACCATATTTAATAATCCTAGAAAATCAGAAACAGGATGTAGAACTTCATCCTATGGCAGTAGGAAGGATTCTACGAACTAACAAGATCACAGGTATAAAAAAAACGTCAAAAAAAGGAAAAGACAAAGTGGGTATAGAATTTATAACGTCGAAAGCTGCCAATGATTTTTTAGACAACTCAAAACAATTAGAAGAATTTCAATGGAGACCATCAATCCCATCCACACTAGTCTCTTCGAAAGGCATTATAAAAGGAGTAGACCTGGAAACTTCTATGGAGGAAATAAGAGAAACAGCTGCTACCAAAGTTGAAATCATATCTTGCAAAAGACTTGATCGCAGAACGAAGGAGGGCAAATATGTACCCAGCAAAACGGTAGGAAAATATGCAAAGAATTCACAAAACACAAAATTAATCAAGGAAATTATGATGTTTCGAAACATATCATACTTTGAAGCCAAAGAACAAGTTACAGGCAATAGAGAAATTAACAGAATAAATTCTAACATAAACAACGAAAAAGAATTTCCAACCTTAAGGAAATCAAGAAAAAATTCAGAAGAGAGTCTGGCAAATATGATTATGATAGAAGAAAGAAGCTTATATGGACCAAAAAAGAAAAGTCTTGCAGTCAATATTAAAAAAATCTAGAAAAAGGGAAACATCTCCAATTAAGGTTACAAATAAGATGATTAAAGAAGCATCATTTCCTAATTCAACAAGAACACCAACATCAAATGTAATTAACCAAGTTCACATCAGTAATATGGAAGATAACGATTCCAATAATATAATACATATGGAGGATCTTTTCAGATCAGCCTTGATGTTAACTTCGCTACCAAAACAATACATTGACCAAATTCTTTACGAATATAGAAACGCTAGTTTAATAGGAGTAAATACAGTAGATGAGAATGTGGAAAATCCAATGGAAATGGCTAATGAGGAAGAGGACTCCCCTACGGAGTACTAAAACGTATTTCACATACAGAGAGCATATACCATGAAAACATTAAAAATAATCCAGTAGAATATAAGAAGCTTTCAAGCAAATAGAGACTCATTAATTCACCTAGCTAAAATTTCGAATGCCGACGTAATAGTCATTGGAAACATTCTTAAGTCCATCTAAAATGGCATGAATACTCACGTTTAATATCTACAGAGCAGACAGACAGGACAACTATGGGGGAATCGCCACACTAGTAAAAAAACAACTCCCATGTAAGATAATTCATCTCCCTCAGCAAACGTTGTCGTTAAAATTTCAAATTCAAGCTACTGAGCTTGAACATGTAGTGATTACAAACATACATAACCCTCCAAATAATCCCCTACCCCTCCAACAAAACTCGTTTAGGAAAATAATCGAGTCCCTCCCAAATAAACCTCTAATTATCACAGGTGACTTAAACGCACAAAATCCGTTATGGGGATCATTTTTTACAAACACAAATAGTACAATTCTCCAAGAATTCCTAATCTCGAACTCAATAGTTATTCTCAACGATGGCTCTCCCACTCGAATCACTTCTCTAAACTCGTGTCTAAGTAGTCCAGATATCACATTGTGTTCACCTCATATTGCGAAAGGGGAAACTAAATACCTGGGAACAATTTTTGACTCAAAACTAACATGGAGTTCACACATAAAAATTGTTGAAACCAAAGCCATGAAAGGACTAAACCTGATGGAGGAAAAAGACTCCTACACAAAAAATAAAAATTAACAACATCCCGATCCCCAGGAAAGAGGAAACTAAATACCTGGGAATAATTTTTGACTCAAAACTAACATGGAGTTCACACATAAAAATTGTTGAAACCAAAGCCATGAAAGGACTGAACCTGATCAAGGCCCTGTGCCGAACCAATTGGGGTGGACATCCCATTACAATGATTAACCTATATAAGGCAATAGTACAATCTCATCTAGATAACTCAGCAATACTATTTGGAGGAGCAGCGAAGTACTTAACATCCAAGTTAGATCGAATTCAGTATCAATCTTTACGAACTGTGCTGGGTGCATTAAAAACTACCCCGACCCATATTTTGGTATCTGAATGCGGCCAAACCGACCTGCATACCAGACGACGAATTTTGGCAACCAGATATGCAGTTAAGGCAATCAACTATAAACCATGAATATACAACACCTTAATTAATCTGTTTACAATCTGGGCGACAAATCCTCGATACTGGCATCCAAATAATACTCCCCCACTAATAAAAGCATTTGAAATAACATCGAATATATTAGACAGGATAGAAATAAGAACAAAATTACCTTGCCATTCTATTTCATTAGAAGCCCAAATAAAGAGAATAACCATCAACAATTTTTTCAAAAACAATGAAGACCCTAATAAATCCCTGTTTCTAAATAAAATAAAAGAAAAATTTCCTGATCACATTCTCTACATGGATGCCTCAAAATCAACGAAGCAAGTAGGATTTGGGGTTTTCTCACTAAAAACTGTCAAAAGATGTGACAGATTGCCTATAACTTTTTCAATTCATATGGCAGAACGTATGATTGCATACGCAATCAAGCATGCTGTTCAAAAAATCCAATCACTTCAAATAACCAATGCCTTAATCATCTCCGACTCTCAGTCCGCTCTTCAACAAATATCTAGGCCACAATATCATGCCAAAGCCAACAATATTACTGTGGAGATAAGGAAACAAATTTATAATCATAACAATTCCAAAGGGCAAATTGCGATTGGGTGGGTACCAAGTCACAAAGGAATTCCAGGCAATGGAATAGCGGACACACTATCAAAAATAGGGTCTAGAGTTCCTAGGAAATCACTTCCAGTGATTATCTCAGAAGACATTATACACCACTCAGAAGGAGTATCTCAAAGAATGGGAGGTAAAATTTGTAGAAGCTAGTAAATATAAAGGTAGAGATTATGGATTAGGCGTTACAAAACCATTGAGACAACCGTGGTTCAAACAGTATCCCAATCTAAACAAAAGAGAGATAAAAAAACATAGTCAGGCTTCGATCAGGACATTCTTTAACAAGATATTACAAGAAGAAGATCGAGAAAGAAGACTCGGACCTCTGCCAGAACCAGAAGATATACAACACATTTTTTTTAATTGTAGTTACAATCAATATAACATTCATGTCTTCCATAATAAGCTAAATCTTCAAAAATCACAAATTAGGCCAATTTCACTGCATGATATAATATTTGATAATCTCAATCATTTCAACATTCAAATAATAGATAATTTCTTAAGCAAATCCAATATTAAGATTTAAATAAATATCCTTGCTACAAGTAGTTCATATGCTGTTCTGCACGGCTTCGCTTTGCATGCTCTGTCAGCATATCAAGCTTCGTATGCAAACACAGCAAATAACCAGAATAAGTTAAGATAACAACTATCTCTGTTCACAGATTATCTTCAGGAGAGAACCATGACATTGCTAATGCATTGAGTCAACAAAAATCAAGAAAAGAAGAACTATCGAACAGCTTGAGAAACACCGTCCTAAATAGCCAAGTAGCTGAATGACGTTAATAATTAATATAAAAAAATGTGTTAATGTGTGAGTTGGGTTCTTATTGATGTCTGATGTATTAACTCAGTCCATTATCAATAAAAAATGGAGAAAGCTCTAAAAACCATCCTTGATATCCATAAAACTTTCAAGCTGTTCCACAGCAGTTCCGTCTTGCAATGGAATCTTCCGAAATATCCTCAACTGGACGTGGATTACCTTTGCAATCCTCAAAATGCAGCTACCATACAAGAAAACATTTCCAAAAGAAAAGGAGTGGGCAACCTTCAACTGGTGTCCGATTTGAAGTCTAAAATGGACAAGTCCAGTGCTGCGTCAAAGTCATACGATGATATCAAAAAGAGATTCTATGAAGAATTGTACCGCATTCCTAATGATACCCATCCTGAAGTAGTGAAATATGGAGACCAACCGAAAATAGTCAAGGTCATAAATAACAAGAAGAATTTCTCATTTAAGCTTAAGCAGTTTCATGATATTTCCAAACGGCTGAATCTGATCAGGACTGACCAATTAGGAAACGTTTCCAGCAACAGGAGTTACTTTGTGTTGGGGGAAATGGCTGAACTGGAGCAGGCTTTAGTTAACTATTTTGTGGAGAAATTATTGAAGGACGGTTTCGAGTTGATATCTGTACCTGACATTCTTCCCAGGGATATCATCGAAAGGTGTGGAATGAACACTAAAGGGGAAAGGAATCAGGTTAGGTATTTTGCTTTACCTTTTTTGTCATACAGCATATATGACTTCATACCATTTTTCTCTTCCTATTGCTGTTAATGGACTCAATTAATTGTCAGATTACATCCCTCAGGTGGTCAGCAAAAGATTTTTTCTTATAGATCAAAAGTAATTTGTGTAGTATTTAACTAAATTTCTAGAATATTGTCTAATTGAGCCCAAGGGACTCACTTCTAACATGGCAATTCACCAAAGAAAGAAAATATGAAAGTGCTTTTGAAATATTCATCAAATCATCAAAATTTTCTAAATATCTATTAGTAAATAATAGGATTATCAATTTCTTCAATAACTTCTAGGTTTACTCTTTAGATCCAAAATCACACGGACCAGACTTGTGTCTTTCTGGAACATCCGAGATGGCTTTAGCGGGATTCCTTAATGATCAAATATTTCCCGAAAATCACCTGCCAATTAAGCTAGTTGCAGTTAGTAGATGCTACAGAGCTGAGACTTCCAGCGTAGCTGAAGAAAGGGGGATATTTAGGTAAGCTATGTTAAGCAGGCTTTTCTAATTTTGTTTTTTTTGGAGTTTATTTACACTTTGAAATTTCCTGGCATCCATATCTAAAGTTTATTTTGTTGTTAAAATATTTAAAAAGACACTAATTTATCTTTTGTTAAAAATCAAGCATCAGACTAGATATTCGTAATATATTTGAAGATCATTTGTCACATTAAATTCAGAGGTATGGTTATGTTTACACATCCAATTGTTCTACTTTATGTTTATTTTAAACAGATTGTTTTATGGCCCATTGTAACCTGTTTATGACTTGAAAATAGTTAATTTCTTACGGTCTTATTCATAAACGCATATTAACATTAAAATGGATTTTAGCTTAAAATAGATTTAGAATGTTTCACTAATCTAATTATAGTTGTCTCCATGTTAAGAATACATGAAACAAAACTGTAGTTACATCCCTTGAAACACATTCTAAACGTATTTTAAACAAATCAATTTTAACATTAATATGCATTGATGAATAAGACCTTTAGAATATCATTTAAAACAGCTCATTGTTTTTGTTATGAATGAGATTCCTGGATATTGTTGTCTTTCATTACTTATAACGTAAATATATTTATCTTTTACTTATACCATTTGAAGAATAATTAAGAGCTTAATTATATTTACTTTAGTAAGTATACCTTATTCAGTGAGAAACAAAATGACTTATGCAAATGTCTTTAAGGGTGTTTAGATAAGTAAATAAGAACAGCTGCGGGTAGCATAGGGCAGAAGTGTCCACCAACAGTGTTTTCCCAGCTCCCCTGAGCAAACGCTTTATCAGTAGTACTGGTAATTTATGGCACCCAGAAAGCTATTATGGCCTCAGTCTTATGGGGTATTTTGGTAATTTTTATGTCAGGAGATCCAAGGTTGATTTATATGATTTTAGTTAGACATGTTTAGTTAGAAACGGCATGCATATTAATATTCCGACTATCAGCTCATTAGGGCCCGTTTATGGTGGGTTGTATCCGTCACTTCGCAAAATCTCTTAATCCTAGTGGACACCCCTGGCGTAGAGATTTACTGCTACGTTTTACGATCCTCTTATGGTGACAGTGACTAATCCTTTTTGACCTGAGACATTTCATTTTCCTAGCAATGAAAGCTTAAAGCTATGAAATGTAAGAAGTAATAATATTTTAGTTTTACACTGATGTTGAATGGTACATACAATCTTCTAAGTTTTCAATCGAAAAAGTTTTTCACTTCTTAATTGTGTGCAAAAAAATTGATCAAAATGTAACGGAGCTTCAAGAATATCAGCGTATCAATGCCATGGTTAATATTCCAGAACGTTCAATCAAATATGAAAATGAAAATTTTAAAACTAAATATGAACGTACTTCTATGCGTGCCTTTTTTGATAAAGATATGATTTGCCAAAAATAAAAACCATCTAATTTAACGTTATACTAATTCATAATGCATTTTTGTACTTTGTGTTTGATTTTTTTGGTTCTTTAATTTGATAAATGAACTTAGTAATTAGAATCTAGAAGTAAAGATCATATGTTTATAATGTAGTCAATGGCTATCTCTTATCAGATATTTGTGCTTTTTCTGAGGGTGACCTTTATTGGTAGGTTTTGCTGTATGTGCTGCTTAGGTGTTTTAAAATTAACATTTAGCTCTTACTATTGTCCACCATTAAACAAACTATAATATTTAAGTAAATATGTATTCCAAAACGACCTTTAGAAGAAATTCAGCTGCTAAACGTTTATAATTAAAATGCATACAAAATTTCTTCTTAAAATTTTATATTATGAAAGCCAATACATAATCATTACTAACTAGGGGCTCATAAAATGAACTAATAATTACCTTTTTAGGGTTCATGAATTCAGCAAAGTTGAGATGTTCCTAGTCACTACTCCAGAAAAATCCAATGCAGCCCTTGAGGAAATTCGAGCTCTTCAAGAAAAAAGTTTCGAGTCCCTGGGATTACATTTTCAAGTATTAGACATGCCACCTCATGAATTAGGTGCTCAAGCTTACAGGTAAAATAGTTGTCCTTCTTCATTCCTTATATTTGTATTCTGAATATTTGTTTTGTAGGAAGTATGATATCGAAGCATGGATGCCTGGAAGGGGCATGTATGGGGAAATATCAAGCTGCAGTAATTGCACAGATTACCAGGCTAGAAGGTAAGTTTATTTTCAGCATAATGCCCAGTTGTTATTTTTATTGACACCACTATAGTGTATCAGTTTCAAATATTTCGATATATTCTTATCTAATGAGAACTGAGGTATTGTATAATTTTCGTTTGTTCAGATTGAACATTAGGTACCAAACGAAAGACGAAGAAGTGAAATTCGTTCACACACTAAATGGCACTGCTTGTGCTATACCTAGGTTGTTGATAGCTTTGACGGAAAGTGGACAGGACGAAAAAGGCGTCATCCATATTCCAGAAGTTTTGCAAAAGTATATGAGAGGGAAAACTTCTATGAGCAGACAAAAGAATGTGCCCGAATTGAAACTTATCAAAAATAAGAAGGTGCAACCTTGATTATAATTGAGTGTTAAGAATTGTGCCGGTCGTGATTCTGTGCTGTGCCATACAAATATATTAATTTGTACTTAAGTTTGTTTCATGTTTAAGTTATTAAAACAATTATTAATAAGGTTTTTTTCAATGTAACAAAGTGGAATGATCAACAAGAATTTAGCGAAGATAAGCACTGATATTTGAAATCACCTCTTGGATGGATGGAACCTCCATTGACCTTATGTAATATTGATCTTTGTTTCTATGTTAGGATAACTAGAAGAGGTGAGAGACCAAAATGAACGCTTCTAAAAACGGACGAGTTTTAAACGTGGCTCATAAATGTGTATGTGAACCATTGGTAACACGCATTTCAATTTTACTTCACATGTTTTCGCAACTGGAAAAAGTTGCTTGAAGTTCCGTCTGCGCTTGTGTCTTAAAGATGTTCATCAGTACATCCTTATTATTGATTTCGACCATATTCGTATATATAACATGACTCAGATGTAATCGGACATATTCTGAGTAAGCGGTCGGACATCAGCCAGGCACCCTCCCACTATACCATACTCGGACGCATGCGCATACACATTAGGTGACGCTAATGATTCGCCTTTTCTAACTTGACTTTCCCTCAAGCGTCCAATAAAAAGCTTTGCTTTAAAAACTTTAGATTTCAAATAAAAGTTTATTAACATCGTAGTACAATAACTTACATTTAGAATAATTTAATTTTTATAAACGATAAAGGTAAATTTAATCCTAGGACTTACTTAATGGGAAAATAGACATAATTTTATGACGATATTTACACATATTTACACATTTAACATTAAGTTGTATTCTTATTATCGGGTCAAAGTACATCAAGTGCTAATGAGATATTCATTAGTACAAAGAAGGTGGACTTTAAAACAAAAACGTGCTTTTAAAATAAGCTGACGATGGGTAGTAGTAGATACATGCTTTTTGAAAGAGGAATGTTCGACAAACTAATCACATGATTAAAAATTTCCAAAAGTAAAGTAGATTAAAAATGTTGCTCTGCTACATTTGTATACTAAAGGATACAAAAAAAATGTTAATGTTCTATTAAAAACTACAATCATAATATACTCTACAATTAAAATTGAATTTAATTATATTGGATTGGATGAATTTAAAGTATCTAAAATTATTTTTTAATTGACAGTTCTTCAGGGTATCATTTACCAAACGTGTGAATTTGGACTTTCAAGTACTCCATTTTACTTCACAATGTGAAAGTTACCTTGTAAAAAATCTAATTATGTAGTTACAAATATTAACAATACGAGAGTAGTGTAATATTTCGATTTTAATTTTATAAACGTTAAAATTTACCACAAACCGAGTCCTTTTAGTTCGAATATTTTTGGATCCTTTAGAACAAGCACTCTTATCGAAATCAAGTGAAATGTAGTAGATGTACGTAATTCAATTAGTTTGTCTAGCATTATGACATAAATAAATGTTCTTAACCGACGTTTTTCTATAATATTTCTCTTCTTTTTTTTTATTTAATAAGTCTTGATAGGTGAAATCACAGCCAAAGAACTACAGCAAATCTCATACCGCTGTTAGTAGGCTGCTTGACTAGAAAAACCTGGTCAGACTTAACCTGTATTTGTCGTACAGCCATGTAAACCTAATGCCTATGTACTCGTAGGACCAGCTAGAAGTTTTTTGGGGGTAGAAAAGTCATAACAACAAACTGTTGTATACATTAAATATATACTGCTAACAGTTACGCATAAGGAAAGGATTTAGTAGTTCTACAAATTACAAAATTTGATAAAACCGTTGAAGTCTTATATTAGATATTAAAATATTTTGCCGTAGGTACGCATTGAAATTTAGGAGCAATAAAATAGCCTCCTGTTGTTATGACACTATGACACTCATTTGGAGGAGATCCTCCAGAAATATTTTTTATAGTTTTTTGAGTACTATCTTTTCACATTCGTTTATATGTTGATAGAATTCTTATAAAAAAACAAATCTTAAAATAAGCACACTCTGATATTTAATAAGTATAGAGAATTTCTAATTATAAAATATGTTAATGCCACAACCAAATCCAATCTCTCAATGATCCCAAAAAACCTACAGCCAGTTTTGGTTCGCCAAACTCACAGGAGGGGAATGTCTCAGGAGATTCATATAAGCCTGGCGAACCAACCTTAAACCTAATTTGGCCTATCGTATTGACCTAACATACCTGCCTCGGCAGACTTCAAGCTTCACAAGCTGCGGATGACGATATTGGACATCGAAATTTAATTACCGTCACCCTTATTCCATAACTCAGATGCATAGGGAGAAGTTTTAGGGATCGTTAGGGACAAGTAAAATTTAGAACACAAAATACAAGTGCCGTTGTTAGATATGATAGATGCTGATGTCATTGGAGATAAAAGTTTAATATAGAAAGTTTTTGAAATGGGAGACTCTAGTTAGTGGATATTGAAATAGATTCTGATTTACTAAATGACAGATACAACATTTTTGTAATGAACTTGTAGCTAGAACTGAATACATTCAACATCAATTTAACGAAATTACAAGTAAACCTACAAGCAGAGCAAAATTTACTTACTTTGGGACCTCAAAGTTTATGCTAGGAGCTAGAAGTGCTATTACGCACATAAAACTAATAATAATGAGGTTTCAAGTAGGGTTCTTTTCTCAGTTGAGAGTTAAGCGCAGTTATACAGAATGTAATGAATTTATGTTCGAGTCATCTTCTCTTCAGATTATTTTAGGATCTGCCTTAATAAGTGTATGTCCTACAACGCATAATATAGAGTGTCGAAAATTATAAATCATTCAGTTAAACTACTTTCCTAACTTCTGTTAAAATGTAACAAACTTTTAAGGAAATTAATAGTACCTTCTTAGATGATCAAAAAGGAGAATAAACGACATTAAGCATCTTTGGTTCGACAAAAAATTTAACGAAGCAGTTAAGAATGTTGTTATCTAATAATGTTGAAACAGATTGAAAATGTATCGTAGGCAACAAAAAACAACAAATTTTTTTATTTCGTAATAAAATGAGGGAACCTGAAGTCTAAAGAACCACTTAAACATAAACTTTCTTGCACTATCTACAATGTATATATTCTTGTGGTCTACTTTGTGGGCGTTTTTAATTATGATGTAACATAACTCTCACTGATATTTAACAACTTTTAGTCATGTATCTGTAATAAATACATTTACTACATTAATACCATTCGCAATTTATAGGATTGCTATGGTCAGGGTAAGCAAAAGATGAATTAATTAAGAAGTCAAAACAGGGGATTACAAGCCTGCTCTTTTGTCATTTTTAACCACATTTGATAAACAAGATGTTATATGTAAACATGTTTTATATAACATCGTGCATATCTTGGGAAGTTCATATAAATGCGTCTCTAGTTTTAATGCCAGCAGCTTTCCTAACGATACCATCAACAGGTCCAATACACATCCATCTTACTGGAACAGCGACTGGGCTAAAAGGACGTAAAAAATTGAGCAACATCTATATTAGCTACTTCCGGGGTAGTTCAGTATATAATAATTAATAAATAACCTTAAGAAATAACGGAAACCTTGTCTTCTTCTCATATACCCTTTCATTAAAGTTATGTATCATAAGAAACATTAGGCTCATCAAGAAAGTCTAAGGAATTGGTGGTGCGAACGACATCACAAACGTGAACGACAAATGAAAATGAATGACAATTAGTTGGGCTTACGACTCCCATGTCTTTGCTACATTTTGGCAGTTTTTGTCGATAGGTAGGCGTCGTCCATTTAAAAGTTCGTGTCGTAGTCAGACCTCCTTCTGCCATTATAACCGCTATGGCTGCTGCCGGGGTTGTTCCCATAGTAGGCGTTGTAGTAGTAGCCGTTCCACTCCGACCTCCAACTGTCGTACAGGTTTGACATGCTGTTGTCGTTGAGGGAGCCATTGGATCTCTGAGAAGATGAATAAAATTTCAAAAAAGTAATGTTTTTACCACAGGATATTTTCATGTTCATGTAAGGTTTAATGTTCAAATAGAACCCAGTAACCCAGTTTGTCTATTACGCTAGAATTTCGTGAAAACTACAATTAAAAATGTTTAGACCTATAGGTATAAAGCGCTGTACCCACTAATATTGTGAGTAGTACATCTAAGAATGGCTGTGATTTATGTTCCTGAACATTATGGCGAGACAGGTTATCTTTTATTGTCTCTTTACGACAGCTGGATTTAATCTTGTCAATGTCATCTTTACACAGCAATCAACGAGAAATAGAAACCAATCAGTGTAGTTTAATGTCAGTAGGAGTGTTAACCGTCGCGGACGCACATCCTAGAAGCACACTGAGACCGTTGCCATGCCTCTGAATCAGATCACCACCTAGCAACCCGGAAATCAATCTTCACTTATATTACTTGGCAAGAAAAATAGCTGAAATAAATGCCTCCTAACTTAAATTAAATGCGTCATAATCAAATTTTTTGCCCCTCATAACAACACCTCACTCGATAGGTTTATACTTGTTAAACAAAATGAATTAATAAAATATAAATCATTTAAACTATTGAGGGATATTCCTCTAATGTCAAAAGTGGACGAGATCCCCGATCAGCTTCGTGAAATAGTTAGTTCTAGTAATTGCCCTATATTTAACAGTAGTTTTCAAAGTGCTTTCTTTCCGAACCCCTGGAAACAGTCTCTTGCTCTCTGATTTTGGTCCAAAAGCCATTTTACAGAGAGAAACGTTTATAACCAAACTCTTGCGTACTTGGGGGCCATGACCTAATGGTCGGGTTTTCGTTCTGGGTGCAGCGTGATGCAAAACTCCTAGATGATATCCATGTAGAAGATAACAGTCTCTATTTTTGTACCATAAGTATTCGTTTCCCTCGACGGGGATTTGCTGTATTCAATTCTATAGCCCATTGGGTTTCCCCTAGTGTTGTGAATTGGTTTGGTTCACACTTCTCCAGTAAGACTCAAACTGCCGTTGGTTTCGGCCGTGGGCCGTGATTCTCGATGAATCTGGATTGATTCAAGGATCCGTCTTAGGTCCGCTCCTTTACTATTCTTATATTAGGTCCTTCCAGTATGTACTTCGTTGCTGCAAATATCTTTCATATGCTGATGATGTGCTAGCGAACCTTAATCCTATAATAGTAGATGACACTACCCGATAGTTGTTAGAAGCGTTGGGGTGTACCTTATTCAAAATCTCTCATAGAGAACTTACGTTACGTAAGCTTCGCTTTACAAATGAAGTACGGTGCTTAGAAACATAGAAAACATTTCCACTTAAGAAGTGACAATTCTGAATTCTGTTCCAAATTTTAGGGAATGAAAAGGTATACTAGGTTTACGATACTTTGGGTTAATTTCATGTAATAATAAAATGATTTACAAGTAATAGAATGTAACTGAAGTTTTATATTGAATACTAAAATTCAATTTTTGGATAATCTTGGTATTAATTTTTGATATGGAAGGTCTCAATGGATTCCTATATGTTAATATGATAGTGATTTTCTTACCTTTTTATGTGGTTTCTGCTCGTATCCCCTATCGTTCCAAACGTCCTCCATGTTATAAAGATCATCGGCCCCGTAATTATCCAAACCTCCCATATGATTCTTATTAAGTTCGTTTAACATATCCTCTGTAAGAGGAGTGGGGCTCTTCTTTTTCGCGTTCTTTTGCCGGTTCACCAACTGATGAAAGATCAGTATATATTATTTTACATTAGACGTGTGATTAGCAAAGGGTTAGTAGAAGCTGCAAAGAATGTTTAGTAAAAAAATGACACTTTAAATCATATTTACCGATAGGAAAGTAATAAAGTGTCATTTTCGATTATCTAACCTAGGAAGATTTAAAACTTACCACTGTGACACCGAAGATAATGACGAATAATAGGGAAGCAAGCCCGATTACTATAACGGCTATGGCCCATTGTGGTAGGAGTACATCATCGTTTGCCATTCCAACAGTGGGGTACTGTTGTTTCGGCAAAACTGCACATAAAAAAGTAAATACAGGTTTCAAGCATGTATATAGGGCGGTGTTCGAAAAACATACCGTCAAACTTGAGGACATATAGAACCAGAACAATAGAAAAGTTTAATAAAAGGTAACTAGCAGGGCAACAGAAAATGTTTTATTTTAAATGGCTCAGAGAGGAAAATTGTGTATTACTTTATATTTGGGATGCTATTCACTCTATATGTGATATGAAGGCAGTGACAATGATAAGTACCTTTGTTGAGCGCCTAATAATTCCATGGTCTAGAGGAGTCTAGGGGATTCGATCCCCCTCCTCCCGTGGCAAAATAAAATCTCTTCCCTTGATTTTGTATGAGATTTTTGGTGAAGCCCTTTTTATTACTGCATATAATCAGCCTTCTAATGCGACTGGATATCTCTTTTTATTCGATTTTATGTAACTCACAACTTAGACATGGTAACGGAATGACTTGTGTTAAAGGGATTTTTTTTAGGATCAATCGATCGATTACAGTAACCTAGTTATATCTGAAAAGTATTTTAGTGCAAAATTTATAGTGATTGTGCAAAAATTATAAATGTTTACAATGTTGGCCTCAGTTGGAGCAAAACTTAGTCGAAAATATAAAGCACACAACTTATTGCAAACAGAAGGTTCTGGCCCAATGTCCCACACTGAGCGAGTAAGGCGGATTGGGAAGCGCCGCAAAGTAAAAGTGAGCAATGGCGCAAACACGAATCAGTTCTATGTAGCAATTTTAATCACAATCCACGACACATTAGCTAAAGCTACTGTAAAGTACTATTAAAGCTAAAAATATTTTAATGAGTCTATATCTCCTCAAAACTTATCAAAGTATATGTTTTTAGAACACTATGCATGTTTCTGTGTTCTATGTTTCAACTCAATTTCAGTATAATCAAGACCATTTCCAATAAAACAAAAATTCCTGAAAATTATGCTTCTAGTTTTGTTAAAATTCTCTTTCGTACCTAAGAAGTCGGTGAAAGCCGGATCGACTAAAAAGTTTCCCAGGGAAAGTTTCCCTTCTAACTTCATGATCTCGTTTAAAGCTTTGCCCTCCCTGTTTAAGCCTCCAAACGTCAAAAGGGCGTCGTCGAGTGATTCGTGGAAAAGTTTCTTCATCTCTTGAGTGTCCACTCTTCTTCCGACGTCATTCAATTCGACGAGGTAATCCACCAGGACGCTGCCTTCGCTGTAAAGAACAGTGTAACTGGGTTATAAACGAGTGCATATGTTTAATTCACAACAAAAGTCTATATGGCAGTAAAGTAATTGAGTATCTACTGTAAAAATGTTTGTTTTTTGATATTATTAAAATAATGTATTACTTTAGTTACTTGTTACGATTTATAAGTTTCTCACCTGAATCCATCGATTCTAATCTTCTTGTACCAGTTCTTGAGGAGGGTAGAGGTGCTATAAACGTAGTCCAGCTGCGGAAAATTTCAGTTATAAATAATTATGGTACATTGCGCGTCACGGTAGACATAATCAGTTAGACGTTAGAAAAAGAGAGGATGATGGTAGAAAGTTGTTTTTGACTTACTGCACAGTAAACTGTTTGAGTACACTACGAGAGAAGAATGGAAATCGTTGCTATTGATATCAGATTACTTACTAGAATCTGTAGATTTGTTTCATACATCTAAACATTTAGTTCAAGTTTTTCACCTAATTTGAGGCCAAATGTCCATTTGCGGTACCTTCCAACCTAATGACACTAAGTACCTCAATATCCCATCTGCCCCTTGGAAAGTTTTACCAAACGTTCGTTCATGGGAAAGACTGATCATGTACAGTTTATTCAAAAGAAATCTGGTACCACGTGACCCGGTAACGTCTTATACAGGATGTTTGGTAAACATGTGGCAAGAATTTAAGGGGTTATTCCTTGGACTATTCTAAGAATATTTTGTTCCTTGGTGATATTTGAAAAACCGCTTTATTTCGAAGATACAGGGTGAAGAGATCATCACCAGAATTAATTCGTTAGTTTCATTGAAGCTTCCGCCCAATTCGACATACAATTACAAGTAATTAGCTTTAGGTGCGCATACGCCAAAAGTACTAACAGTACGTAAGTTACTTCTAACTTAGCTGCAGTAAGTTCAGCTTAGATAGCTTAGCTTAGTTAAATTGTAACTTAGTTCTTTGCCAACATCACACTTTATAGTCTTTGTACGCGAAATATGAAGCAATGATTTATACCTGACTCTCCACCTCGTTGGCCAGCAGTTGCCATTCCTTGGTGTTCCTGTCCAAGAGCTCCGGCACCCATTTGACACCACCGACAAGTCTGATTGTGCCGTAGAGGTCACACTCGTCGACGCACACCCCGGGGGTGGTTGGTTTCGGGGTAGTCGTCGTCGTCGTCGACGTCGTCGTGGTGGTCGTCGTGGTCGTCTCCTCCGGGGCACCGGTGGTGCTTGAGGAGGCGGCGCGCGCGGCCTCCAGCAACTTCTCGATGCTGATCGGGGTCGTCGAGGGTGTCGGCCACCCGCTGAATTCCGTCGTGGCTCTGGGGAAGGAAAGAGACTCTTTAGAATCGAACCTGGTAAGTTCGTTTAGCAAAAGGTATAACGGTGAACTATTTACAGGACTTCACCATCAGGCAGTAATCATTGTCCAATGGTCCCATATACGGAATACATTAAATGTTGTCGAATATTTGGCTTTGGTTAATAAGTAGGTAAAATAAAGAAGGCGTCAAGTGCTTTACAAGTGCAATACATTCATACTATTTTATCGCTATATAACGTGGTTCTATGATCTATGAATCTGCGTTATTCTCGATGTAATATATATTTTCTGCTGACAACCAGATGTTAGCATATTAATATAATGAAAAGCCTAGCATGGCTTTTTTAGAAAAAAATTTGTCCTAATATTTTTCCTTCTCAGAAAGTGAAGTTTGAGATTATCTGAGCTTTCTGAACCGTCTGAGAGCCAATTCTATAACCTTTCCAGTTTCCAGTGTCTTGATAGTTAGCGACTAGTGCCCAAACTATACGGGAATGGAAAAGGGAGTAGTATCTAGTAGACTAATAACTAGTTACTCCATTATAGCGGTATCCTACTTTGTAGTTTTAAAGCTGTAAGCAAATAAAAAATGGGGAATTTTTTGAAATATCAAGTTCTTCATGCAATATTTTTGAAATTTCAAAACAGCCAAGTTGCTTTCAACAATTCACATTTTTTGTATAGTTTAACCCAATTTGTATCTCTTAAGACCGTCTGACACAACTAGATTTAATGCGATATTTTCTACATTTTCCCTTAATACTAAGAAAAGTTACGTTGTATACAGGGAATTTGGTACAATTTTAGTTTATAATTCTGAAATAATACGAAATTTAAAAAAAAATATTTCAACGTATGTAACCTTAACTTTGTTAGTATAAAATCTAAAAAAATTCTAGAAATTGACGCTATTTACGTTTTTCAAATCCCCATGCACTACATTTTAAACGTTATATAGAAACTTCGAGCGACAATTTGGAAAGTTTCGTTTGAAACTGACCTGCTAGGCCACCCTTTGTGGATAGTAGGAGGCGTGTTCCTGGGAGCTTCCTCGTAACTCGACCTCGGCGTCGTCCTCGTGGCCGACTTCCTGACGCCGCCTCCCGGCCTGGACGGGAAGACGACTTTGAAACCCGTACTGGATTTAGGCGTGGTCGTGGTCGTCGCCGAAGTTTCCGTCGAGTTTGGCACGTAATTAGCGAGGGGCGAATCGGCTCCCGTGGAATTCGCCTTGTAGCCCGGCGGGAGGAAAGCCGAGACGTCGATCCCTGAGAAAGTTTTACGCATTCAGGTTATGGTAACGTTTCATTAGCTCGGGTAGGATTAGGGCGATTTTTCCACTCGCGGGTTCTGTGTTCGATATTTTGGGAGGGGAACTCAAGAACTCGAGTCTGGAGCGATGAATATCGCTCGCTAACCATAATTTGTATGATCAGCTAATTGCTTTAATAATGTAACTGAATTAAATGTGTGGACTTAGGGTACTTCCGTATTGAAGGTCGGCTGGTTGACAAAACGGCGATCTGTATCTGCAGCCAGCTCCTTGAAATTCCCTCCTAAATCTTTTTTAATATGTTTTTCCCCTTTTTAAGTTTAAGTTCTTGGACTTTTAAAAGCGGATGAACCAAAGTTACATCTAAGAGCGCACCTTAAAAGATATTTTAATAAACATTAAATGAAGTCTAACTTCTTTGTTGGACGATGAATTCCATATTGGTTGGGCAAGAAAATGTGAATCACTCAGTATAATACACATTTCACCATCTACATGAAATCATGCAGAAGTTTGACCGTTTTAATTAAAAAAATTGTAATAATTTTAAGAAAAAATTTCTTAGAAACAGATTGTTAAGAATTCATATTCGATCTGTCTCTGTTTAACTTAAGAAATAGGAACTATGTTGAAATATACTGACATAACAATAATTCAGTTCTATTGAAAAGCAAAAGTTTGAAAGAACCCAACGTTTCTTACCTTTACTCTCGTCTTTTTCTGCACTTCTCTCTGTAGTAGTTTTCGCTAATTTATAACCTGGTGGTAGAAATTTGGAAATTTCGTCGGCTTTGGTGTTTTTAAATACGCTTCTCTCCGTCGTCGATGATTCTTTATATTTCGGTATTTTAAAACCTGGAGGTAAAAATTTGGATATGTCGTCTGCTTTGGTGTTTTTGAAAATGCTAGCTTCCGTCGTCTTTTCGCCAGATTTCGACATCGTATAACCCGGAGGAAGGAATTTTGAAAGGTCGTCGGCTTTGGTGTTCTTGGATGTACTACTTTCTGTTGTTTTCTCGTATTTTGGCACTTTGAAACCTGGAGGAAGGAATTTTGAAATGTCATCAGCTTTCGTATTCTTAAATATACTGCTTTCGGTAGAATTTTCTTCACTCTTCGCTAGTTTATAACCGGGAGGTAAGAACTTGGAGATATCGGATTTGGTGTTATTTTTAACAGCTCCAAGTCTGGTTGGCTTTTCCGTTTCCTCTGGTAGTTTATAGCCAGGTGGGAGGAATTTGCTGATATCTACTTGATTTGCGTTCTTGAATAGTATCGAGCTGTCGGTGGTACTTGATATTAACGAATCTTTGGTAGTGGTTTCTGCAAAATTATTCCATGATTTAAACCAACAACATAATTTAGTATCTTACCTGGTTTTTCTTCCGTCGTCTCTTCCACGATGTCACCCCTGTCTCCTTTTTCTCCCAACTTTTCGTTCCTCATCTTGTCATCTTCGAGCTTTCTCGGTTTAACTCTGTTGAGAATTTCCTCCAACAATTTCGAACTCTTGTCATCGCTTGCGTTAAACCTATAACCACGAGACAAAAGGTCTGTAAGGTCAGGCTGGGTCGCTTGCGGTCGATTCGTATCAAACTTTCTGGTCGGTTTGCCTTTGGGACGTTTGGTTGTCGATTTCCGTAGGCTGGGCGAAAATTTCCTGATGTTTACTTGAGGATATGGAGCCTTGGTAGTTGAGGAGGTTGTCAATTTGATATCGTCTATTGTGGTCAGTTCCACTTTGTCAGGGTTGGGCTCTTTTATGACTGCGATGTTGTTGCCAAGACCGCCTGAAGGATAAGTATAATATATTAGAATCATCCACCACGCTTTACCAATATAAATGTTTCAATGGTTGTGAATTATGCGCTACCTAAGACCATTTCATCCAGAGTTATTGAAATGGACAATAATACTTGAGAAACTGTGGTTTATAGATTAGAGTAAAAAATGCGTCATAACAATATGTATAGGGTATACAAATGAGTTTCCGCCGTTTTCAAGAGATGGCTCCACTGACAAGATTACTTTGAAATCATCAGATGTAAGATGCCATATACAAAGTTTAAACACCTGGCAAAAACATAACCTGAAAATACTATTATCTTTGTACTGGTGGTATACATTTTTTTTGTTCGAAAATGTCGAGTTTTGTATCAAATAAGCGTGATTGGCGGGAAGTTTTGATTTATTTATTTCATTTAGAGAAATCTAAAATGTTCTCTTGTAGAAGTTTAAGGTGATGCTGCTTTAAGTGAAAGAAGTTGTCGTGAATGGTTTCAAAAGTTCAAAAACGGCAAGTTTGACGTGGAAGATAAAGAACGCGAAGGAAGCCAAATGCCATGCCAAACTGAAGAGCAGCTCGCAGAAAGCTTGGGTGTGATTCAGCAAGCGATTTCGCATCGTCTCAAGACCATTGGTATGGTACAAAAACAAGGAAATTGGGTTCCGCATGATTTGAAACCCAGAGGCGTCAAGCGCCGTCTTTTCACGTGCGAACAACTTCTCCAAAGACAATGTCGAAAGAGTTTTTTGCCTCGAATAGTGACGGGGGATGAAAAATGGATCCACTATGACAACCCAAAGCATAGGAAATTGTGGGGTAAGCCCGGCCATGTACCAACTTCAACGTCGAAGCCGAATGTTTATGGCAAGAAGTTAGTGTTGTGCATTTGGTAGGATCAGCTCGGATTAATCTATTACGAACTATTCCAGCCTAAGGAAACTATCACTGGAGAACGTTATCAACTGCAACTGTTGCAATTGAGCAGAGAATTGAAGCTTAAACGCCCCGAATATGTCAAAAGACACGACAAAGTGATTGTTCAGCAAGACAACGCTCGGCCACATGTTGCAAAAGTCGTCAAGGATACTTTGGAAGGTTTACAATGGGATGTCTTACCCCACCCGCCGTATTCACCAGACATTGCTCCTTCGGACTACAACCTGTTCCGATCGATGGCTCACGGTCTGGAAAAGCAACACTTTACTTTCTACGAAGATGCCAAAAATTGGGTCGATTCATGGGTAGTCTCAAAAGATGAAGAGTTTTTTCGACGTGGCATACGAATGCTGCCAGAAAGATGGCAAAAAGTAGTAGCTAATGATGGACAATATTTTGAATAAAATTTAACCTACATTTTTTTTATAATCAATTGAAAACTTTTTATAAAAAACGGTGGAAACTTATTTGTATCACCAATAAAAACCACTTTTAAAAACGATGAGTGTGAGGTTCAGAGGTACTTACAACTGATTTTTAATAGGCAAATCAAATTTTCTAGAGACACTTCTTTTCAAGCTCGGTTTTCCAAATTCTACTTAAATATTCGCATCAAAATTGAATTTGTTCATAGGTTTATTTTTCATCATTCCTGAAAATTTCCTGCGCCCTCCTGATGACCCGAAATATTATTCCTACCTGTCGATAATCTGCTCGATAAGTCAGATTGCACTTGATCCAGTTTATCGATGAGGCTTTCGGTAGAAGTCTTCACCTTTGTCGTAGGAACATCGGTAGTAGTTTCGTCGATATCCTCTTCTGATTCCGAACTGTTCTTAGATGCTGTGGGTATCGCTGGTGTAATGTTCGATGAGGACTCTTCGCTGCTGGGATGTTCATTAAGTAGCTTCACTCTAACGTCTTGCTCGACAATGGAGGAAGGGAGGTACCTATTCAGATGTTCTCATGAGTTGGTTTTAATTGAGAATTTTTTGGAGAATTTGAGATGTTAACATCATATCAAAAATACTAGTTTAATTACTTAAGGTGTTTTGCAGTAACAAAGAAGGTGATTTGTGTAAAATCCCTAAACACATGAACGAAGTCTAAGCAGGGGTTGGGAATAAGCATCAGTAGCTCAAAATATCAGGCATTGTGAACCTTAGGCAGGATCTGGATAAGAAAGCATCAGTAAGTCAAATGGAGAAAAATGTGCAAGAAAAAATTCCTAAGAATCTTTATGCTTTCCTTTTACACTTAAAGGAGAAAAGTGTAAAGCGTAAGGAGAAGAACCCATCGTTCTTCCAATCGTTCAGTAAAATCTAGCTGTTAATACGCTGAGACGTTGAAATTTTAATTGATGGATATTGAAGAAATAACAAAGGCAGAGTTTAGGAGTCATTGACATTGCCGTGGACCTATGGAAAAAGTAGGATTCTAAGAGCAAGTTTCCGATGTATTGTAATTTCTGAACATTAGAACTGTATTAGAAACCCAAAGCAAAGAGAGCATAAAAAAGATATAACAATGCTGACCAAAGGAAGACAAACGTTAGAGAGTACATATGAATGAAAGAACATATACGAAATTATGTGTATATACCGAACAAATAAATGCCACTTGTCTCCTCTTAGTGCTTCTAGTAATTTTCCCTTTCCAAGCGGATCAGTCACTTATTATAAACAAAGCAATATATAAAGAAGGTTAAATTGTAGTCCTTGTTTTATTTTGTAGAGTATCTACTGTTGTTATTTCAAAGCATTTTTTCTCAGCAGGTACGTGGACGTTTCACTTAGGTCATTCTTTCAAATAAAACATTTTTACAAAAAAAATTTATAAAAAATTTTATAATAAAAACATTTTTTGTTGTGTGCCTGCAAATTTTTATAAATTTGCATGCACAATAGGTGATACTAGTAGATATTTCTAATAAATACCACTGTTTAATCTTTTATGGTACACTTAACATCCCATACTGAATCTTATGTGTTAGCTATCAACTCCTAAGCATAGGAACCTAACTTAGCCTCACCTTGCACCAGAAACGCTCCGACTAGTCTGCACAGAAGCCACTACCACCCACGTATCGGTCGTGTTATCGGTCTTATCGACAGAGGATTCCGTGGAACTTTTGACACTTTCCGTAGATAAAGGATTCGGTGTGACGGAAGCTACGACCGTGTTGTTAACTACAGTCTTACTCGTCACGATCGAGATGACAACTTCCGGTTCCTCTTTCTCGCCGTTGTCCCTGGTCACGTTCTCGCCCCTTCTAACGTTTACCGATGTAGACATCGATATCGATAAGGGTAAAGTTGTGGGATCAGGATCATGGTTTGCTTGGGTTGAATCGATGGCGGCGGTATCGACGAAATCGTGGAAGTTGGTGTCTTTTACCATCGGAGTCGGTTTGGTCGTTATCACCTCGTACGTGGAGCTGATGTTTAGGATCGACGGGGTCGAATGGCTGTGCTGCTTTTGATGGAGCTGCTGAAATCAAAGTATAAATAGTTAAAAATTGGGTAAGGTGCGAACTGCTAGCAGGGTTCCATTTGTCAGGTTTTAGTTTATAAATATGAACCAACCCGAAACAACTATTCCCATGGCTAATACAATTCCAGGTATTGAATTATACGGAATGATTTTTATTTAAAGTTCTCGCCTTTAGGCCTGAAGTGAAATATCATAAGAAAATTCGTTTATATGAAAAGAGATGTTTACGACTGCGACCAGGATTTGAAGAAGAGAGAGAGAGGGATAGAGAGAGATAGAGTGAGGGAGGAAGAGGGAGGGGGAGAGGGAGAGGGAGAAAGAGAGGGAGAGGTAGGGGGAGAGGGAGAGAGAGAGAGAGAGTGTGTGTGTGTTCCTTTTGGAATCCCGGTCGTAGTCGTAAGCACCTTTTTCCATATAAATCAATTTTCTTGCTTTATTGTTCATATATTTTGATGCTTGATGCGTTATTATGTATTTTGAAGACAGCGTCTTCGCTTTAATTCCTCGTTTTATATATCTTTTTTATAGATTTGGATTAATCTGAAACTAACACCGTAATTTTTGTGCTTAATTCTCAAAAATCACCTGTTTTGAATTGTCGACCTCATCAGACTCTTCCTCCTCATGATTCTCATTTCGAATATCATTACTACTTTCAACGCTACGATCCGGTTCATCAGCGTAGTAATCATTACTATGTTCGTGACTTCCATCCTCCTCTTCATCTTCGTACTCGGTCGTTAAATCGTCCCCGGACACGGAAGTGACGTTCCTGTCGTCATCGCTGAAGGGTTCAGTAGTCAATTCCTCGCTTTCATGCTTTGATTTTATCACTTCGACCTCGTCGTCGTTATTTGAACCGAAATTATCTTTAAGAGGCTCCTCGAGAAGCGGGCCGAGGTCGACAGGCTTGGCGTTGGCCGTGTTGGGGACGTAATCCTTTCTTCCTTTGAAATCGTCGAATTTCACATTCGGTTTCGTGGGTCCGATGGGGCTGGCTCTGGTCGGTTTGGTGGGCTGGTAGACCTCACCGTTAGTGTTGATGAAGTATTCGCTCCTTTGAGGCTTCGTGGTGTCCTTTGCGCTGTCAGGGGCTACGATTCTGGTCCTGGAAGAAAAAATGAAGTTAACAATGTGATCGAACGGTGATTTTGGTGTTGAAGTGCTTGATGTTTATGAGAGGGTTAGCGTTAGGATTAGGAGAACTGACAAACGTTGTTTGTTCATTTTCCAAGCTGACTATTCATAAAGAATATATTTATGTAGTAAAGCATGTTTCGCTTTAATGCCATAAAATAAATAGAAAACAAGCAGCACTTGTAACCACAAAGGCGTAACTTCTAATGTTATATTTTTTGTGTTTCTAAAGATGATTAGGGTCCGTTATGTAATGGTGTGTTAGTTATGCCAACTAAACGATCAATAATTTGCATTAAAAATCGTCTCAAGATCTACAATAAATGTGGTCTTCGAGGAATTTTTTTGGTAATTTATAAAGATAGGTGTAAAATGTTGCTTTTCCCAGTAAATTGTTCTTTGCATTTATTTACATTTTATTCCATGTTCAATTTGCATCAACACGTACCTTTGGGACGAGGGTTCAGTTCAGTTTTTTCAGGGATTCGGCCTACTACTCCAAGGCCTTTCTTGTGTTTTGTGCTTTTAGCTGGTTAATTTCTTCTGTATGTATAAGTACTATTATACTTCATACAATTGTATAAGGCGAAACATTTACCAGCATTTTAAAATTTTTATTCAGAATTCGCGTTACATACTACGAGAAATTCCTGAGTTATTCCTGAAACTCGCTTGAGATACCCGAGGGGTACTTCCTTCAAACCCACGCTGACGTAATAGGAAACCCTACCAAAATCAGAGGGGAACGACCAGAAGTGTTTAAAAGCGTGAATTTGAAAGTTTGTCGTCTCACCCATCATAGGAGTTTCCAAAGAAAATTTCGATTTTCTCTGCCTTCAGGAACCGGATGATCATCGCTCCACTTCCTCGTTGTGAGGAACGCTCTGCTGCTCTTTTGAGCAGGACCGGAAGAGGATCTTTTCCGTCACACGATTTTCCTACTATAGATAAATCAGCTAAACGACCGTTTTCATATGCTTTTGCTTCTGTCGTAATGTCATGTAAATAATCTTCTATTTCATTCATAAATTTTTCCGATCTACCGAAGTTAATTAATTCATTTTACTTTCTCCATTCAATGTAAATAAACGCGTTTTTTTTCACTCGGCGTTTACCTACACACTAAGCGCAACCACTTCGATAAACACAGTATTTTCGAATTTTTGATTTTCATGGACCCATGGCATTCTCTTGAGCATAAACTACCCGGACTCTTTAGGGAGTAAAGTCGTATTGTACAAACCTTAAAAATTGTTGATAGTTGTCAAGCCTAATGGTATTGGTTGTAAAAGGAAAACTTCGAATTACTTAAGGAAACCTGCAATGTGTTTGCTGGTTGTAAATTCTTGCGATGCCAGATGACTGACATCAAGTGACAAGATCAAAAGGCACGACGATAAATGAAAAAAATGTAACGGATAATACATTATTCAAAAGCCCTAACGAATAACTTCACTGATATACAGTAAGAGCTTTAGGATCAATAGATATAACGTTTTTCTCACCGGTGATTCAAAAAGTTGGGCTTCGCTCCCGAGCCGATCGTGTTGCCCCCGCTGCTCTCCTCCGGGAGACCGCTGGCCGGTTTTCCATTTTCCGGGAACTCATCGCCGTGTTTGAAGTTCGAGTCGAACTGAGGCGGACCCTCCACTGGATTCTGGAGTGTTATCTGCCCGAGGAACGTCTCCGTTTGCGATGGGTGCCTGCCGTGATTTTTCGAGTAAAGGTGCGAGTAATTCGGTCGTAGAGTCGTCGGTTTCAGGTACTGGGAGGTGCGGAAAGACGACGGGGAACTCAACGGGGCCGTCTGGTAGTTTATCTGCTCGAATGGGTTGTTGTTCTGGAACTGAATGCAAAGTGTTTAATCTCATATCCCATATTTCAGTTAGTTCTAAGGTATCTACTCAAGCTAGAAGTTTATATTGACATCAATGTCACGTCGAAAGAAAATTATGACGCCAAATTGCAGTCTTGGCACATTCCTACAACGTTGCAAACGTGGGGAAGTGGTGATGTAGTTTCTTTTGGAAAATTCATGAAGAATCCAAAAATGCGAAATTGACCTTTGTTTCAACATGAGTAACTGTGGTAACTCATGTAGGAAAGGGAATAGAAGATAATTTATTACTTCAACTATGTTGATGCGATTTCTTGAAAATCTATTTATTTCACCGATTTAGAGTCTGTGTCTACAATAATCGCAATATTAGCAAAGGTAGGCATTCAATTTGGACCGTATATCTCTCAGGTAAAAGGTTTAACCCATCATGATGTTCAAATATATGTATTTTACTGCTTCCATAGCCAAACAAAAAATATATCAGGACTGTAGTTCATGAAGAACTACATTATTCCACCACGTTTTAGCTTACGTCCTAACATGTCCTCAAAAAATAAAACGTAAATCGACTCGAAAAAAATATTTTTCTCATTTTGTAGCGTTTTCTTATCGCGTGTGTTCTGGTAAATTTTGGTGGCAAGTTCGAATTTTTCAACATTTAAAATTTTAAATAATAACGTTAGCCCATTTTTTTTGATATTTGTAGAAGTTGAAAGAGGGTCAAAAATATAAAAACCCCATGTTTAGCCATTCAACAGGTTTTTATACTTTTTCATATTAACGAAATAAAGGCAAACTTATTGATGGCACATTTGACAACTTCACTTGGTCCCCAATATATTCATAATATATCTCTCTGTTAATCTTCGTCATATAAAAGTACACTTTATTTATTTAGATTGTTTTATAGCAAAATAGGACTTAAAACTTCAGACAAAATACCTTATCTTTGGTCTACTTGGCGTCACTGTCGTAACATTACTTAGAATATATGCTTACATTTTCTTCAGATTTTTGAAGAAATAACTATGAATAAAATACATTTCTATCATTTTTACAATTTTAAAAAGATTTATAATTTAATACACTCATATATTTGGTCTGCTATTTCTCCAAAGAGTAATCCCTCTTTATATTTACAAGAGTAAGTCTTATTTACAGGTTACTTCGAAAGTTTCTTGCACCTATGGTTACAAAATAATTTTCCATTGCTTTTAGTTGCTTCTGCGTGCACTCCCTTGTTATTTGTAAACAAATCATTTTATAATTATTTTTACTTGTTATAGTGTTTTTTCTGATTCTGAATCAATCAATCTGGAATTTTCCTTAGGCTTGATTCAGACCTTGTATTTGAACTCACATTCTAGGTTCTACTTAAGACCGTGTAGGAAAATTTAAATTTAGTCCATGGCCTTGAAAACTACAAAAATTGAAACATCAGGAACCAGCTTTCGAGGTCCCAGAATTTCCTGAGGTCCTTGAACCTCTGGAATTTGTTTGTAGACTCTGAATAACATTTAACAGAAGAACAAAAAGATAACGCCTAATTATTTGAAATGAGTTCCATTAGGTGATGCGGTCTAGTTTAGAGACCTGAATCTCCGGTAAAAAAGTCGTTAGCACCTCGAAAGTCATACGTCTTGTAGAAAAATGTTCGCTCTTTCCAACAATGTATGCGTAGGAAGGCTGCGCCAGCCCTCTTTCTGCTATGGTTTTTCAAACCGAGAAATAGGTGGATTTTGGAAGTTCGATTTTTGAAAACTTTGACTAATTGAATTTTGAAAAAAACATTTTCATTGTTTTATCGACCACTCTGATGACGGGAAAAATAAATAAAAAATTCCCAAAGCTATAATAAAAGAAATAAACAATGGAATCGTAATGGCGAATACTCAGTGGTGCATTCATCATTATATAGGAATATCGAATTTAAAAAATTTCGTCTAATTAAACTTGGAAGGGTATTTTCACAGTTACATCGACCCTCCTGATTACGGGAAAAATAAGGAAAAAAATCCCAGAGAATTTTATAAAGAGTAGAAAAAAATAAAGGATAAAATAATATAAAAAATAAAGAAAGAGAAAAATATAACGCATCTTCTTCGTCTTGTCTGTCATATTCGAAGAGTGAAATAATTTGAAACCTATATAAACTTTCTAGGTTCGTTATTCAATCACATTTAGAAACTTAGAGCTCTACTAAAACCACTGGACTATTTATTTTACATTATCCCTGACGTTTAAAAATGACATCCAAAGGGTGTTTCGAGCTCTTGTAGCGTCCTAGAATAAATTTTAGTAATTCTACCCCTCCAAACTCCTAAAGGAATTTTTAGTCTATTTCAGCATGATTCAGACTTTCTACTATTTAAAATTAACATGAACACGCTTCTAAATTCTACTTTAGAGCATTTAGGAAAATCTGAATGTTTTCTGTGGTTTCTGGAGAATGGCAATAAAAATCAAATTTTTAAAACCTTCCAGATTTGATAGTAACGTACTTTTGGAGGCTGAAAAAATCAGGAATTTTGATTCTAGTTTTTTTGCAGTTTAAAAATTGAAATGAAATTATTTGATACGCTCCCAAGATTTGATTTTAAGACAGTTTTTGTGGTTTATGGCTTCAAGAGAACGTGTAGAATATATATTTTGTAAATTTTACGCGTTTTATCACTTAACATTGAAATGAAAACGTTTAAACATTGCAAAAACATTCTAGATATTATTTGTCATTACGGCTTTAAAACTCTAAAGAAACCCATGATAAACGACAAACACTATATTAACAAGGGCGAAGAACACAATAAACAAATATGAATATAAATTATAGAAAGAGGAAAGGCGGGAGACGAGGGGCGGCCACAGAGAGTGGGCGACCAAAGAGAAGACCAAGAAAATCTACCGCCCAAAGATGCTCTTCGACCCGTCGCGCACTGAAAATCCGAAGGTCCAAACAACAACTCTATTTTATGTAAGTCGCCACCCTCGCTTCTCGCACTCCAGCCCTTAAGATTCTCTTGCCCGAATCTCTTTTCCTTTGACTTATAGTTTCTCCGCCCGAGACGAAAATAAAACCTTTTCTTCTTTTGCTTCGACCATTTGTTTTATTCGCAGTAAGCCCTACCCTTGTAGCTACCAATCCCATACTTCACGTAGCCGTGACAATATTTGTATAGAACTAGAAATATTTCAAATTGCATCAGATTTACCATTTATCAGATCGCTTATAGTTTGTCCAATAAATAAGCTTGAACAGCAAAAATTAACTTGAACGTCTCAAATTTCTGTCGTAGAAAAAGTGAGAGATAATGTAAAGAAATTGTAACGAGTAGGAAACAATCATTTTTAAAAAATGCACGTTAGCAATAGGAAAAATAAATACGGATAAATTTTAAAAATACATGGAGAAGTTACTGAGGTAGAGTAAAATCCAGTAATAATAGGCAGCTTCAAAACATTTTTGAATTTTTAGAATAGGGCATTTTTAGAATTAAAACTGAAGATATAGAATAATAACATAACCTGGAACACAATTTAACAAATTTAAAAAATTAGAAAACTTAATGTTTATGAAATCCATGATTTATTGTTTTTCTATTTAATTAGCACATGTAAAAATAAGATTTGTAGTTTATTTTTGATAACTTTATACTGACAATTTAAATACGTTTATATAAACTTTGTGAGACACACCCTATACTGCACATTTCTGTACGATTCATATCAAATATCATGTTGCATGCTATTCAATATTTTAATGCCAAAATCCGGCTTTTACTTATAAGGTACCTTACAAGTATTAATGCATCTTAGTAAGTTACAAATAGAAATAATTGTTAATAGGAAAATCAAAAACAAATAAAGTAACGACTTCGTTGTGTAATTGGTAACACTGAAAATTTTGTTTCAGAGACTTAGGAGAATTACCGTTTGGTACCTTAATAAGTGTCTAATTTGGGTATAGGTTAAGAGTATCATATACGCTCAAAATATTATAGTAATGTACAAAACTAGTGTAATAATGTTCATTACACAATCAAGAAGAAAAATCGTTCGAAAAAACAAGAATTGTACACGTTAGCACCTACAAAATAATAAATTGTCAAAAGGTTTCTAACCTGTGGTGGTGTGGTCGTGAACCTGTACTGTGGCAAAGTATGCTGAAGGTGTGGCGGTAGGTCTGACGTCTGTAGGTCCGATTGAATGTATCCAGGAGATGGCCCTATGGGGTGGAACCCTGCCGGTGACTGTCGGAAAGGTACGATGTTGGAAGGGTTGATGAATTGGTTAGGATTTTGTTGGAACGGGTCGTATTGTTGGTCCTCTTGCCCCGTGAATATGTAATCTTGACCTGGAACAACAGAGTACTGCATAAATATTTGTCGGTGTTAAGGTTTATTTTTTTCTACAGATAACAGCTATTGTAGTGCTAAGAAATATTGTTCTTAATATGTTAAAAATGTTTCAATTTCATGGGGAACACGTGATGAAATTTATATTCAATAAAAGTTAAAGTAAATATTTGTTTCAACGATCCATTTAACTTGCGTAATACTCCTACCTTCAGAAGGTCAAATGGCAATCGACCAAATAAAGACGTTTTGCTCCCAGCAGTCCATTGAAGTTAGTCGAGTACTGTGTATAAGAAGCAATTACTTTCAATGTCGAGGTGTCAGAACACCGGGTAGTAAACAAGTTTAAATGCGACACGAGTTTCCCAATAAACCCGAGACATATTTATTTAGAATTTCTAAATGCTGTAGCCGATTTTAACGGAAAACTTTAATGTAAAATCCGATGGCGGCGTCAACTTGTTAATTAAGTTAATAAAATGGCCGCTAATTCGCTTTGTAATTAAATTGCCGTTTCTCATTCGCAGAATGGACGTTTCGTTATTAGTCCAGTCATTGAAACGTTTTACCCCTCATTTGCTTGAAACTGAACCGATTCACTGGATATATTGCACAGAGGTAGGAAATGTGTCTACCAACATAAGTGACATAGCGCCAATTTATGTTTTCATCATGGGGGTGATTGCCACTCTTTCTCGGGGGTAAAAATTTTTTTGGGCAAAATAATTGCCCGCCCATTCTTGGCAGTATCGACCAATAAGAAGTGTTTTCGGACGATGAATGTGATTAAATAAATTTTCAATAAATAATTTTACAAGTAAAAGCATAATTAATGTACAATTATTTCATAAAATCCTATTACAAGCAATGAGGAATTTTGTTTTTAAAATAATTGCATAATTTAATCTTCTTATACTTCTAAAAAAAGAATTTATATCATTATTTCACTCATTAAAACACATAAATCTCAAAAAGTAGGTATATTTTTAACAACATTTCAACGTTAAGGGTAGTTTTTAGTGGTTGAAACGTTCATATATATGATAATCACTTTTCAAGGACACGGAACAAGATTAACTGTTCATGTTGAAGTAAGTTTTTTAGCAATAAAATGCTTAAAATTTAATTTTTCGATTTTTTCACTAATGGGTAGTTTTCATAAGGGTTGAAAAGAGGCAGTCATTGAAATTTTTCTTGATTAGCAATTAATGAATTTCTGTTTAAAATATTATAAGTATAAAACATTCAAAGCTTTCAAAAAGCTCTTAAAGAATATATTTTTAATATTTCAAGCATAGGGGTTGTTTTTGAGGGTTGAAAAGTTAAAATACATGATAATCAGTATTCGATGACACGAAACATTATTAACTGTACATGTTCAAGCAGGTTTTTTATCAATTAAATACTTAAGCCTTGATTTTTCAATTTTTTTCACTAAGGGGTAGTTTTCATCCCTAAAAAATCGAAAACCTAAATCGGTTTCATGTCACTTTTGATGTGGAGGGTAAAATAAACCTTGTACCAAATCAGATAAATCGGTTCAGTTTCAAGCAAATGAGAGGTTACACCTGATTTTCCACTTCAATGACTGGACTATATTCGACCGTCACAATCCAAGCCGCAAAATGTGAAACTCGAACCTCGCTTCAGTCCGGCCCAGGACAAATGTAAACATCACCAATTGAAGTATCTGAGTTATGTAGCACAGGGTTAAATATATATTATTCTCTTCTCCCTTTCCCCAGGACAGGTCCCAGGCCGTAATTGGATTCCGGATTTTTTCCAGCATCGGTAACAACGAAAATACGTTTCCATTTTGTTGGGTTTGAACGAATTTCCCTGAAGGAAACGAAAGCCATTCTTCGTTGGTCGCGTGTATTTTTCATCCGTGCGGGTTGTTTTCCCTTCGACTCTCGTCCACTTCAATTGTTCAAGAGTCGATGAACGAGAAGAAAGTCGATAAGAATTGTAAAACAAAGCTCATATGAAATCGAACGTGGGTTAAATATTGATAGGTCGTGCCGATTTAGAAACCAGCAGATATGAAATTGATTAATTTAGGAGATACTCATAAAAACCATGATATCAGTAAATGAAATTTGGAAAAACGATCAATGTTTACGATAAAAAATATTAGATGGTCAAAAGTGCAATAGTGAAAAAGTGGGACCCGGTTAGACATTAAAAACGATATTTACAAAAATTGAATTTTAATAGACTGAAATAACTATTATAGCTAGGTAGCTCACGTTATCTAATGGACGCCCATTTGGTCCAACACTGAAAAGGCAGGTCGCAGGGACTCCCACCGGAATAGAGGAACAAGATAGACGGGATCTATTCCCGGGTGTCAGTGAAGTATTTTGATACTACTTTATTTAACTTCAATTGACCATGGCAAAAGTGGTTTTCACCGGCTAATTTAATTCTGAGAGTGATCGCGTGGTAATTTAAACAATTGTTTAGTTACTAGTTATAACTTAAGTTATAGGCAAGACATTATACTATGCCAGAAAGTCGGTAACCTCTAAAATGTGGATATTTTGCTTATTAAATACCAAAAACAGTTTAAACAATGTCAACTGTAGCTGCCATATCGCTTACATTCGTTAATATTATTAGTTTAGTAAAAATGAAAAAATTCCGATGGCACGGCCAGTTGGGGAGGCTTATTTCGTAGGCACTACTCAAAACAAAAACTTTAAAACTATGAGCATAAAGTGGTTTGTCAAAAAAATTTAGAAATTATTACTAAACAGGACGTTTTACAAGCTATACCCAAAGGCACCTATAGCTATTTACTCCTGCTATTATACAAATAATATGGAATTTTTAATTTTTCCCATACAATTTTTCTGACGCCGGGTATGTAAAAAATGTTACATACAAAGGTTATAGAATCGAAAACAAAAGAATCGCGAAATTTTAATTTATTTGACAGGCCGCCATTTTGTTTTTACTAGGTCGATTTGGCTCGTTAACGATATATAACCGAGACCGTTATCAAAACTATTCTTGTGCCGAGTTATTTAATTAATTTAGATTAGTTAATGTATATATTTATAATCTTTCAAACGGGGGGGGGGGGGGTGTCTAGGGACCCCAAAATGAAAAACTGCATTGACATTTTTTTGAAGTCCCGTCATTCTCCGCAATAATTTTATCGAAATAAGCCTAAAAGGTGGGCAAAAGGGCAGAAATTTGAATCCATCAAACCATCTGGTATCAATGTTTCTATGGCGCCCAATTTCAATTAGTAAGTATCAGAAAATATGCAAAATTTTGGGAACATTATATAAATGTGCATTTATGCACGTTGTGCATTTATTAAACATGCATATTGTTACGAACACGAGACTTCGACGACCACAAACAAAAAAACAACGAATTAGTACACGGCTGATGGCAAGGCCAATTCGTGGAAAGCGCGAACAACGAAAGCGAGAGAGACCAGTTGGGTCCAGACGTGTGATCTAGGACAAGTGCTGTTCGGGAGGCCGCCCGGAAGAGGGCCGTCCTTGAAGGGACCGGCCTGACGGCCGGTCGAAGAGAGAGTAGAAAGAGCCCTGGCCGGAGACTGTGGTCGGCCGTCGAAGACTCCAGAGAACAGTCGAACGCCCGAAGAAAAGCATTCCAACCGCCCTACCAAGATGCCCTCCGCTATGGAAGTTAGAAGGTCCGGACGACAGTCGATCCTGTAAGTTACCTCCCTCGTCTCTCACGCTCCAGCCCTTTGGATTTGCTGTGCCCCCATCTTCTTGTTCTACTTCATTTTCTTTTATGTGTTGACCCGACTTTTAGATTCTCCGCCGTTTGCGAGGAATAAAGCCTTTTCTCTCTTTTTGTTCTAATCTGTTTCTTTAATAGCAAGCTCTACCCCCTTAGCTACCAATCTCTTACCTCACGCAGCCGTGACACAGGGAAAGACTCGTGACAATATTTTCAGCTGTCTTCGAAGAGAAAAATAAAAAATTTCATTGTACAAAACTCTGTATAGAGGTATGTTATGTTTGCTAAGCGATAAGCCAAATGCCGCCGTTAAGAGATTAAGGCGTGGTTGCCAAAGGGTTTTAAATTTAATGGTAAAGAAGGTACCTGTATAACACAGAATTCCTAAATTTCAATGTTTCTTGGTGTATATGAATGGCGAAATATCATTGATTGTAGCCAATAAAATTATTTTTTGCCATCCTCATTTAAATTTAAGGTCTGAAGGAAAAACTGTCATGTCTTTCGATTACCCCAATTTTGTTTATTAAAGTGTGTAAAAATGACAAAACGATGTGCAAATAGGTACATCGTTTTGAAGAAGTGGATTTAAAATAAAGTAGATTTTAATCCTATTATCGTCATCGTGTTTTATACACAGTGTGGAAAATAGGGGAAATTATTATTGTCTAATTGTTTCACTTATCAAAAATATGTATATAATTAATTTATTTCCCATTCAAAAATTTAACTGTTTAATGAAAAGTGAAATTACAATTTACAGCTATTGATGTGTACGTCATTAGTTTCTCATTGATAAAATATTTTGTAAATTGTCTAAACAAACCCGGGAATTCTTGATATTTGGGTAACCCACTAATTGGATATCATTTGTAATTTATAATTATGCTCAAATTTTTGTAATTCATAGCTAAATTAATCATACCATCCAAACAAACGGCCAACCTTTGTATTTTCTTTCATTAAAAAAAAAATTGAAAATAATTTTTAAAAAGGATAAGTAATTTTTTTTCTTATATTCTACAAAATCTTTAAAAAAAATTTAGTAAACATGTACTTAGGATGGTATTCAGAAATGTTCCTTAATGTCGTTAGGTTTGTATGCAGTTTACATATTAAATTGAAAATAATAATGGATCAAAATAGATCTCGCTAAAATTACTTCATTTTTGAACTGTCAAAAAGTGGGGTTCCTGGTCTAAAACTGGTAGCAAGTGATATGGAAGGAAACGTTTACACGGGCTTGATAGATAATGCTTAGTAACTTGCATCACTTGCACTAATAACTTGCATTTACACACGCTGAACTAGTGCATAGTAGTAGTGAAACCGCAAATGCGAGCAAATAAAAGTCTCTTTATTTACTAAGTGACCCCCTCTACTGCAATTTTACTAAGCACTTGTTACTTGCCACGTCATGTGAACTGATGCGACAAGTGCTTACTTACAGATCGGTTGACAAAATTAACTCGTAACAATTATTAAATTAATTAATGTGGTTTTTGCTTTTACTTATTACTAATATATTAAAGTTAAAAAGATTCCAACGAATTCTAGAACAGTGTGTGAAGCGTCGCTCTTGACGGCTTGTTTGTTAATCATGCTTCTAACATGCCGGTGAAGTACAATGAAACGCGAAAATAAGTATTGCGAACTATAGAAACGATCGAATGGGAGAAGAAATATTTCTGAATAGTCGAACTAGATTGATTTACATTTTCGACTATTTCTGCTATACGCTCTTTCGTTATACTGCTGTGACGGACTTTTCTCGCCCCTGTATTTTCGTCGGCGGCACGACGTGAATAAAGGGGCGGATCGATCAGTCAGCTTTGAGATTGGCGCTAGAATTTAACAAGTTTCGGAGTTTCGGAGTTTCCTCGGGCGCCAGTTTTTATAGACTTTGCTGTCTGTAGGTCCGGGTAATTTCAACTCAGGAGAAAAATCCAGGAAGTTCATGAAAATAAACACAGAATACGGAAAAACACCCGGTTCCTTTTATTTAGTTAAAAATACGGCAACAGTGTCAAATCCACCACAGGCAGTTACAAACGGAAAGAGAGAACTCTTATCTTCCTTTATTTTCGGTGTGAAAATAAAAACAAAGTTTCGTTTCGACGGCTATCGGACTGAGCGCGTATGTGAAATGGAAAAGCAGAGAAACATTACTACGCTATTTACAATTCGGCAAAAACTAATTGATAGAAACGGAAAAACTAAACTAACTAGGTTAACTCGCCGGAGTAAGCGCCATACTAGATTAGCGTGCACATAAAGCAGAAGCAAAAAAAATAAATAATTATTGAGCGGGTCTGCAATTAGGCGGAGAGAGGGGTGTAATAAGCAACAGGGAAATTACATGCGAGTGGCAATCGGCAAGCAAAGTATTAGCTATAATTACGGGACATGAGCGGGGAGCTATTATGCTACAATCAGGACAACTAGGGTGACAACCTAGGGAGTTAACGGGAGTTGAGCCTCTAAAACGTACTAAATGTAAATGGGTCAATACGGCACGACAGATCGCCAAGTACAGTACCAACCCACAAACACCCAGTCCTGTAAAGACGAGTTCCCCTCTCCTAGGAAGCACTGAGCGGAGAATATGTGACGACCTAGGGAGTTAACGGGAGTCGAGCCTCTTAATCGTACTAAATGTAACTAAGTCAATACGGCACGACAGATCGCCACGTGCAATACCAACTCACAAACAGAGAGCACTGTAGAGACGAGTTCCCCTCTCCTAGGAAGCACTGAAAGAAAGTGAGATATTATATTCGAGAATCTCGATCGGTTCTATCTGCCGTTAGCGGCCAAGGGGCTTGCACATCTTTCCGTCGGTTGATATTCTATAGGTCGGTTATATCCTATGCCATCTTATTGTGATTCTTTTAACTTCCATTGAAATGAAAATAAAATTGCCTATTCTACCGTTTCCACAAATTATGTTCTTAATTATTTCAAAATGTTCGACATTAACCCTCATGAGTGATGAATATTGAACATCAACTCCGACTGCAGATTCTTCATATTATCCAAGTCTCATTAAAGAACAGGTAAAATCCCATAAATATTTCGCCATCATTACTTAACAGTGAAATAAATGTATATTTTTATCATCTAATAATAGCAGCCACTGACTGATTGACTAAAAAGACGTATCGTTGTAAAACAAATGCTCCAAAAAAGATGTATTTTGAACGTCATTGTGTTACATGAAAATAAATAGTCTTTAGACCAAGACAACATTTCTATGAAATAAAATAATCATTCATTCTATAAAAATACTGCAAAGTGCAAATAAAACTAAATAGTTTTAAATATATATGCGATCAGATGCAGATAGTTCGAAATATATCGACACTGTTAAATTATCTATTTGAATATGCCAATAGAAAAATGCATTGACGTTCTACTAAAAGTACATACAATTAACTTTCTAAAATTGGGAGGAAATTGCTTTCTAGACTTCCTCAAGATTAAAGGTACATAATAGCAGAAAAAAGATAGTTTCAATAAAATCGAGCTTGGTATTTTCACTGCTTTTCCACGGTTCAAATTGACACGAGCATCATAATACGATAATTCGATAAAGTTCCCATTGCGGGAATCACTTAATCGTCGAAAGTCGCGGTTTCATTGTGAAATTCACAAATTTGCATTCCGTCTCAGCGGATCTCCCCAAAGGGGGAGGAAAAAAAAGTCATTCTTCTTTCGGTCGCCGGGCGTTTTCATTTATAGGTTTTTTTCTTATTATTTTCGTTTAAGAGGGAGTGGATGAAAAGAAGATAAATGTTGTTTGAATTTTAAAATAGGGACGGCTTCAGATTGGAATCGAATATGGTTCGGTACAGACAGGGAGTCTGGAACAAGTATTGTTGGCGTCCTTTTTCTTTTCCAATAGCAATTGTCGGGGGATTCGATAGAAAGCTTTGTGGGGATATTGATTAATGGCTCTGAATTTAATGGATAACATAACGTCAAGTTATTAACTCTTTCATTAAAAAAACATTAGGCTCAATTAAATAAAACGGCTCTCGACGGCAGAGCTACTAAGGGAAAGAGATGGGCATTTTATGGAAAGTGTAGATATTTTTCCTTCACTTTCACATTCTCTTGTAACTCATATTGCGCCAGGCTGTCCATATGGAGTTGACCAAAACATGTGTGTAGTATCATGTAGCAGCCTTAAAATTTTCATAAAAAATGGCGTCTTTTATACAAGTAATCTCTTAAATATTACATGCCGTCCCAATTTGTAACTAAGCACTTGTCACGTCAGTTCACATAACCCGGCAAGTGACAAGTGCTTAGTAAAATGGCAGTGGTGGGAGTGATTTAGGGGCAAACTTAAGGAATACTCAAGGAGGTTTTGCTAGAGGAAACCTTGGTAGAACCTCAGACAAGCTGTTCCATAGTTACAAAATCTTCTTGCCTCAACCAAGGAGTACTTAAGGAGGTAAAAGTTCTGATAACAGCGCAAATCGTGAATAAGGAACCGGTCTATGGAGTATTATTTCTATTTCTACGATCGTGTTAAAGTGAGGTTTTAAACTACAACAAATTAAAACTTGTAATCAAACTAAAAAAAAAGTAAATTTAAATCCTCAACACCCTTTTTTAAGTATCTAAATCGTTCTTTCCACATTCCCAAACATCTTTCGAAGATATTTCTGGTGTTTCTATGAACCCTATTATAATTTCTTTCTGCATGTCTATTAGGATGTATAACGGGTGTTAGCAGATATCTTTTACATGCACAGCCATTGTCACTCAACATTTTACCTGTAACAACACATAATTTATAACAGATTCATATTGTAGATTTGATGTTAAAGAAATAATTATAGGTTGACCTGGCACTTCGTTATTTTTATATTTGACACGAACTTCTCAGAAATATTGTGTTACCGTGAATGGACCTTGGATCCGCCAATATCTAATATTTGCATTCTTGGGCCACATGCCACCTGTAAATGATATTTTTTAAACAATTTAACGATCATTATTGGGATAATATAAGTATCTGTAAATTAATGGAGAACATTCTACTTCTAGTTTTGTATATTTCACCTAGATGACCTCCAGGATTTTTTATTGGGATGTGGGTACCGTCTATACAGGATGTTACAGCAAGAAAGTTGGCAATTTGATTAAATTCATTCATAAAAACTTGATAATGAAAAGGGTCTTCTGGGAATTCTACGACATTCCTCATTTTTTCTGCTAATGACAAATCTTTTTCATTATTAGACACTGTAGATTGTGAAATTCCCCTAAGATCACAAGCAACAGTCTAAAATAAATATGAAATAGTAGAATAAATAAATAAAGTTCAAAATCTTGAATAAAGCATAAGTAATAATTTTTTTTCTAGGTATAAATACATATATCAAAATGCAACTTGCCTGGAAATTTCCTGTACCATAGAATCGTAAATTGATTAATAATTGGATCAGTGGAACCACTGGCAACCCTCTATTATTGGGTTTATGAAGAGCATCATTAATCAGAGGTCAATTAATATGTACAGTTGTATCGTTAGAAAAGCGATACCTCCTTATTAACTGACGTTCACTATATAAATCTAACGGATTTTGCCCGTCTCTCAAATACCATGTAGGTAATCGAATTCTATTATTAATAATTCGATTGACGTACTCATAATAATCGTCATCCATCTTGAATCCACGTCAGGAAGGCGAACTTAACTTTTAATATTTTCTGAGGGATACTCAAGGTAACATCAAACCGACTTCGGCTTCATCTCATCCTTAAGGTGCACTTAGTTGACTATAAAATACAGATGGCACAGTATGTACGCCTTAAAGTTTGAGGAATCCTCAAGGCGCGATTATAAATTACCACGTTAGTAAATAAGGAGAGGCTTTATTTTACTCGCATGTGTGCTTTCACTAATACTAAGTATTATCTACCAAGCCCATGTAAACGTTTCCTTCAGTATTATTTTTAGACCAGATAAGCCCTTACAGTAACCCCATTTTTATTAACGTTCAAAAACGAAGTAATTTTAGCGAGAAATGTTTTGGTTCACTATTATTCTCAATTTAATATGTAAACTGAATACAAACTTCACGACTTTAATAAGCAAACTATTTTTTTAGGATAATAAATTGAAGAAAATTTAGGAATTTTCACCTAAAAAAATCCCTACAAAACGTTAAAATTATTAAAAAAAAAAAAAAAATTAAAATTCTTGGGAGAGATGACTTGGATAAAAATAGGAAACGTACTTTAGTTGCGTTGAATGATCAACATTGTAGAGGCTTATGAAGAAATCTATTGGATCTATTGAATCTTCTAACTGAATGTAATTACTTTAGTTACCTACGTATAGAATGACAATTTTATTCTACAATTTTCCATCGCATCAATTAATTACTCAGCCTGTTGCAAACGCTCCTTTCGTTACTTCCCAATATCAGTTAAGAGGAGGACTTTTGATCCCGCAGAATAAATACGAAATGCACGCGAATAATCTCCGCATGAAACTAAGGCCTTTTCAAACTTACGAGAACCATCAGACTGAATACGGTTGCAAAATCATTGCAACAACTTCTTTCCGTCCTTTAAATGAACTCGAAATCACGATTTGAACATTCGCGATTCGCAGGACAATTCGAGTGGAGCGTGTCGCTTTCTCCTGACGTGTATATCCTATTTTGGAAGGACTCCGGATGCTCATTTGTCGATCCGCACGTTCTGAATAATAATCGAATATATTTCAATTGCTTTCTTCTTCCCTCTATCTCGGAAAAGGAATCGCGCGTAATCTCGCCCGCGGCAGGATGGGACCGAAAAATATTTTTTGTCTCTCCTCCTTTTGTGGAGGCAAATAATGAGATTTTACCGTATTTATCGATACCGAACAGGAAGGGAGCAGGAAAAGATTTAAAAGCCGCCAGAGGCGATGTGTATTGTCGTTGCTTTCTGTAGAAAATACGTTATGGTAAAATTGTTATTAAATACCAGCTTAAATGAAACAGGTTTTTGACATGATCTGCGGAAGACACCGAGAAAATGGGTAAAAACATAAGTCAGGAGCATTAGCATTAGCATAAGGCTAAGAATATTGTAACGACCGACTTGTATTGTGATAGTTTCCATGCCATTTGTAGTTGTTTATGTGAAAAACAATGAATGTTAAAGTCGACATTAGGAGAATAAAAACGTCTGTACGTCACTCCGTACGAAATCGTTACAATTAGAATAAAAATGTTATTAACTATAGGATATAATACAACCAATAATAATAATAATCGGAAATCATACAGTATATTACTTGGATGTTGATGTATTTTAGCGATGTAATATACTAATAGCCCAGTTTATAGAGCAAAAGCTGTTTTGATAGATAAAATTTAACAGTAGACGGACCAAAAAACTTTGTTTATAATGGATCAAAGATGATAGAAATCCAAAATCTAGGTAAATCGGCGCTTTTACGGTTATTTGTAATAATAAAAATTAAAAATAATACGTAGTTTTTCCGTTTTTTCACCAAAGTTTGAAAATTATTGACGGAAATGAAATATGTTGTACAGACGACTTATAGAGAATTTAAAGACCTTCACAATGAGGTGGAAAGTGTAAGGTTAAAAGGTGATCGGAGCATTTTTTGCAAAAATTCACAGCTTTGCCCAGTTTAAAGCTGAAGCGCTAAATTTGCGTGAAATGTTAGATTATTGTGTCTATTTTAAGGATGCAAATGTTGGATGCTGTCGGATGAATAGTTTTTGCACAATTAGGTTATTAAGAATATATAACGAAATCTTGCAAAATGCGGCGTATTAACTGAGGTGGGCCGATTTTAATATTTCAAACGGTTTTTGAAAGAGGACATCAAAACCTACAACTTGGCTATCTTCGATTTTCATATACTTTTGAAGAAACGTGCGAAAAATGCCATACAGAAACAAACAATTTAATTACGCAATTGGTTTCAATAGGAGGGTTAAAGCTCCCTCATGTGGGTCAATGGAGTATCAGAAAATGTTGTGCAACTTGTGAAACATGCCTTAATTGACTGATATCATTCTTGTCAAACGAAAGTGCATAACTCAGAACATTGCATCAGTACTGGTTTGCAATTTTCTATACGACATAATGGAAGTTATTTCTTATAATATTTTTGCTTTACACTTTACACAATTTTTCTGTAGCTCGTGAGACATGTGCTTTAATTGTGATAGCTGTCTGGACAAATGATTAGCCATAATTCAGGAAGTTATTGGAATCTTTTGAAACTCACATACAGCGCGAGTCTTTAACTTGGAATAAATTCCGTAAATCAAAGACTGTTGGAAATGTGCTCGGACAGGTCGATTACTATTTTGAATTGTGCTCTTTTTCATGTAAGAAAATGTTATACAGCGTGTACCAAATTTGAGATATGACGTCACCGACATCATATCTTTTTCACTTTGTAAGACCTGTCCTTGAGTACCAGGCAGATGGATTGGTAGAAGAGGACCTTTAGAATGGCCTCCCAGGTCTACGGATTTAACACCAATGGACTATTTCTTATACTTGAAAGCAAAGTATTTAAGACCAGACCAGGAAACACTAAGCAGTTACAACAACGAATAAGACAGGAGTGTAGGCTAATTTCCGCCGAAGTAACTAGAAATGTCCAAATCGAGTTCCAGTTCCGTTTACGATACTGTCAGTTAATTAATCGACAACATTTTGAGCATTTATTGAAGAAACATATTATTTGTGTTGATATCAGATAGAACAGTTGATCAGATTCTTTATTTTCGAATTAGCTGATGTTTGTTAAGTAACTTTTAAACGATAAGGAATAAAAATTTGAGATTTGGTACTCACGTGTAACTTGATATTCCCTTTAAGAGTAGTCACAAAGAAATTAGTATTACCATTTAAAAAATTGTCGATGACGTCATATCTCAAATTTGGTACACGCTGTATAACATTTTCTTACATCAAATAGAGCGCAATTCGAAATACTATTCGACCTGCCTGAGAATATTTCCAGCAAAAAGCTGTCTGATTTACTGAATATATTCCAAACTAGAAACTCGCACTGTATATGATACAATAAAGTTATGTAATAAGTTCGCAGATGTAACAGGAAAAATAAAGATTTTTGTTTATGCCAAACACTTCTGAATTATTGTCAGGTGATTCAGTAGATATTCATAATAATTTACCAATTAATTTTCAACAAAAATTCCCATACATGCCTCTAACCTTTGTTGATGTAAAACGGTCATGTTATGCATATAAACAAATAATGTATTATTATCATTACAAAATATTGCATTTAAAAAATAACAGCCAACTATCGTATATAATCAGCATTAACTAATAACAACTAATGGTAACATTTTTGCAGAAATTGGTTGCATTTGCATATTTATTGCATAATTGTAGAAAAGTGTTGCATATATATGTTAAATTAGTACCTACTTGTTTGCACGTTTTATAAATGCACAATACTGCTTCTTAAATTAATCTAAAATCCTATCATTAATCACTACTTCCAACTTGTATCGGCTTTTCTCATTGACATTGTTAATCGCTAAAAAAGTAATCAGCCTAAAAGGCACTTTGCTGATGATCACTCCGTTTCATCCAATCGGATTATACCACACGGCGATTTAAAGCGCCGAATAAACGAACGATAATTCCAATCTAAAAATTCAATTTCTCGTCGGAAATATTCTTAATCAAAAATACCTCAGGTTTTTCCGATCACAATAAACTTAATCAAAACAATCAATCTGTCCTTTGACTCGGTTGTAAGTTCTCCAGCTAAGCCCTGGGCTTTTCTTTTTTCAACGTTTCCTTCTCCTTCGCGTAAATATTGTAGCCCTTTGTATTGAAATGCTCGGAGAATCAATATTAGTTTCAATTTGCTTTTATCGAAAAAATGGAGAAGCGTATGTCATTTTAAAAAATACAGTATAATTTTATAAAGTCAGTATCGAAATTTCATCGCCCAAGTTTCCTTGTACGAATTACTTCGATATATTTGATAATATATAATGAGAAGCTTACGATTTAATGAGATGTTTCGTTTTTAGTACAATCATTAAATATTATTTGTTTGCAAGGAATTGTTTAAGACGCTTAAAATTTGTTAAGAATTATACAAAGTTAATGCTTTGATAGGATCATGAAAGAGCTTACTCGAGGGCAGTTATTTTTGATTCCAGACTTCAATTAGGGAATTTGTCGAGAAAATCGATTTATACATGTATTGCTTAAATTAACCACGCAAATGATAGTACTAGAACAATATCAGAAAGTTTAGAAGGTATTGGAGATATAAATGCACTATTAGCGACTCTGTTTCATGGTCCATCTTATTGAATAGGGAAGTTTTTCTGATTATTAACACTTTAATCCAGGAGAGTTCGTGCAAATAATAAAACTTCTATTTTTAGAAATGCAACTAAATTTGTGATCTCAAAAATATTCCTTTTAGCACAAAAGGCGATTTTCAATTTTCGATCTTAACTGGAAAGCAAGTCTAAACTTCTACCTAAATAAATGAAATTCAGCCTTAACGGTTGAAAGCGAAATTTGTCGACACTAGAATTTTAAATTGCGTTTAATAGGAACATAAATTAACTCAACATTTTTTCATATAGAAAGCTATAAAATATAGATCTTCTAGGTATGAATTTTCATTATAACTTCTATTACTTAATTATATAATTTCCTCGGCACATTGTGTTTATCTCATGAAACACAACATATTTTTCCAATTATTGCCTAAAACTTTAAGCCCTATTACCATATTGAAACTCGAGACCCTCCCGATGCGGATCCTAATTTTAGGATTTTCTCTCGATTCAAACGCCGAGAGCCGCCGATTAACTCAGAAGTGTTACCGACCGGAAAATCAATAACATAGATGCCGTGCTTTTAATCGGGAAAGCCAATCAATTTTAAATTAAACAGGTAGTTTACTTGCTGGATATTACCTCCAGGACGCGTCAGGTATATCCCCTGGGGTAAGCCATGCGGATAACTTTCAGCAAATAGGAAAGTAACTGTGAAAACGGCGAGTACAAAGGGGCGTATAATTTAAGTGAGTAATTAAAAGAAGGCATGATGGGAAACTGGGAATTTCTCACGTGTTCAACGCTAAATAATTTTTAAAATATTTACGCAAAGCAAATTTTTCATAAACTAACCTTTTTAGAATGGACTGAAAAATATAAAATATTTTCTCATAGATGCATAGAGATTTATAAAACTATCAATTCATAATTTCTTACAGACTGTCATAAAAGTTTGTGATGGTAAATTTTTACAGGCATGATAATACTTGTAAAACGTGGGGTACATGAAATAGATAATTGATGCATCAAATTATAAACAAATTTATCACTGCGAATCATATTGACTTTCGTGTAAGTTTTCTCATCGACAGTTATTCCATATAATCCTTACTATTGTCACGACCACGAGCTTTCCACAATTCTCAACAAAACAAGAAACGGGATCAGGGCCCGGTCAAGATGAAGTTATGAAAAGTTTTATAACGCGCCGACTATCAAAGTGCGAAATGTTTTGATAAACGATAGACCTTATACCAACAAGCGCGGAGAACACAATAAACAAATACGAATAGGCGGGAGAGGGGTGGCGACCACGGAGGGTTGCCGACCAGAGACGACACTCTGCTGGCGAAAAGATCGACAAAACCTACCGCTCCGAAGATGTTCTCCGACCCGCTTCGCACCGTGGAAATCCGAAGGTCCAGACAAGAGCCCTCTATTATGTAAGTCGCCACCCTCGCCTCTCACGCTCTAGCCTTTAGGATTCGCAGGCGAGAATAAAACTTTTTCTTCTTTTTGCTTTTCGAAAATTTGTTTTATTCACAGCAAGCTCTACCCCCTGTGGCTACCAACCCCCTAACTCACGTAACCGTGACAAGTTTATTATCATTATTATGACAAGCTTATTATAGAAATTATAAATATGAACTAATACGAAACAATTACCCTTATGGCCAATACCACTTAAGGCATTGAAGTTTTCGAAATGATTCAAAGTTAAAGTTCACCACCTTTCCTTATGAATTTCCTTGAGGTACGTTTATTATAGGTTATGTGAATTAATTTTTTTAAAACTTTTCCCTCTTTTCTGGCTAGATCCTTCCCTTATTAGCGAGTTGATATTACATTGCCATCCACTTCTGAGCTGTGTTTAAATTTTTACGTTTCTAGCTCATCGGAAAACCAGGTTAGTTTGTAAAATCTCACCAGAACAGACAAGAAAGCGACTTAATAGAAACATTATACAAAATAAACATTTTTCTACGGATTTTTATTTATTTATTTTTTATTTATTTTTTCAATACACTAAATACATATTGTGATGAAGTTAACGCTGGCGTGACCGTCAGCGACAACTTCGTCGAGAACTCAGCGAACTAAGCGCAAACCGCGGCAACCACCAATACACGCGCACGCACATGAATCAGTATAAGTATAGAAATAAGTAGAAGTGTTAGTGTTTAAATAGTTAATTTTAGGTTTAGTCTAGTTCGTGTTCTAGTTTAGTTTACACACGTAAAACGGTACAGTATAATATTGAAGGCATTATTCACCTCTTTATTGTGCTAACCACAGTTGTATGATTATAAAAGCTACTAAAAGGTTCTTAATCCAGGTCTTGATATAGTGCAGTAACCAGTTTCCACCATTGAGGTATACCATGTATAGAATGGTGAATTATTTCACCCATTAAGAGTGCATAATTCTTGTGATTTGTGTCCTTGTCCTCTTACTAACCCTTTTCGACCAACGCCGAAGAGGATTTGAAAGGCCGAAAAGCAAAAAATTAATTGCAAGCAAGGTCCAATGCTAAAAGAAAACAAAACTTAAACTACATACAAAATGGGGCAATGGGGATGCTGTTTAGGGGTTGAAAGTGTTTTCAACGATTTTCGGCGAATCTAGAAGTCCCTGCTAGTGGAAAACGTCTCACAACAAAGTTGTAGATAATAAAAAGTCATTTTTCAACATAACTTTACAAAGATGCAATGCCTCTTTGATACGTGTCACATGACGGGAATTACCATGTCACATGACTTCGTCATGTCAATCTCTCTAAAGTGTACTGGTTGGTGTACTCAGTAAACGCTACAAATAATCAATCTATATACAACATAGACTTCCTATACAGTCTATCCCCAATACAGTCTATTGCCAATTGCAAACTTCGCTTGGTTCTTTGGGCAACGAGTCCAATAATAATATACTCCTAACTAAATTTATCCCACACAATTCACATTTAATATCTGAAATATTATTAACAAGTTTAAGCTGCAGTTGTGAAATAGACTGTAATAAGTGATGCAGCTGCCAAAAACATGAAAACCGTTAAAATATTTAAAGACTTGAGTGATTCAAAAGAGATTATTGATGAAAAACCAAGAAGCAATCTGGATATTGAGAGACATCAAACGGTCTTTCGAAATCTGAGAGTTGTACAAAAGATGAAGAACATAGTGCAGGAGAGCGAAAATTGGTTAATATTTTATAACTTGCCACAAATGAATAATTTGTATAAAACAAATTACTAAATCAAATGTTATTGTAATATTAAACATAATTATCCAATAAGTAATTATATATTCCGATTATTTTATTCCAATGTGAACTTACTCATCCTTGCACTATTCATTTAGTGACAAAACTTTAAAATATACTATCTAATACTATACACTATCTAATTTATTTTTTACGCACTACACTAAAGTACAAATACATATAACAATTTATACCTAATTTATTTGTAAGAACACTCTGAATTTATATTGCCGACCTCTTAGAACTTCGCACGAATCTCCAAATCGAACTTGCCTTCTCCCCTCACGGACCGGTATATATACCCGTGCGCCATCTCTCGAGAATTACCTAGAATCTTCGAGATTCGAGAGGCTAGAGGCTGTTGATCGTTGTAGTTTGTATTACAAATATTACTAGTAGTACCATAATTAACATCAAATGTTTCATTATGGAAGCAATCATATTCATGCAACTTTCCTTATCGCACAAATAAGTACTGCTCACCAGTTGTAAACTCTGCTTATGGATCAAACATGTTTCACAATTTTCTTACGAACGCTGCCCGTATGTTAAGGGGGAAACACGTATGTTGATTTTATAGAGACATTGGTAAAAGACATTTTGTTACATCAGATTATGCTGATCCCAATTTAAAAATAACTGCCTGCATCAGTACCTAAATGTATTGATAACTGTAACACAAGCAGTATTATTATACTATAAATTATAGCAATATTTACCATGATACCCTGCCCACTCCTTGAGAGGTGAACGTCCCTATTGTAAGTGGTTCTGATCATTCTAGTCTTGATATAAATCAAGAACATGAGATTTAATTTCTGAAAACAGAATTTCTGAAACAAATAAATTTATATAAATCAGATTCATCAAGACTTGAAACTTAAATGTGTCGGATACATAAAAATGCAGGTAATTATCTAAACAATGCGACTTTATTAAGTAATGAGAGCAGCTAATCGAACACTTAAAAATTTATATGAAGAGGGTAGGTTCAAGTTTATTTAACTATTTGTTTCTAGTTTTAAGAAACTATCGAACGAAGAAAAAGAAAGATAAACTTTGTTTCATAACATGTCCATGATTTTTACTCTAATTAGGAATTTGTTTTAGGAATCATGCAGTTCAAAACTAAAGACGGAGGACGACAAATCTTACTGAAAAGCATTAGAATTAAAGTTGTCGGTAACTATTAACGGTCTCTAATGTTAGAATAATTTCAGTTCTATTCTCTATCACTAAATATAAATGTTTTGTTTGAATTTGTGTTTTCTTTGTTATTTGTCATTCAGTAATACTGCGTGAAGTGGAAGTGGCACTTATTCATTGGTTTATAAAAACTTAGGATCGTTTACACCAAGCAATATATAAGATTACTTAAGATTATGGAGCACTTATTCATAGAAACTTTACAAAAGAAAACGTTCTTGTAAGTGTTACATAATTTTAATTGAACTTATATTTTGTTTGATGTAAATGGACCAAGAAATGCAATAATCAAATTTCAAAATTCCCGCCAATTTCTAAATCCAGCAATTTTCGAATTTCCCGCCAATTTCAGTAGTAAGTGGTGGGGAGAGCAAGGAATAAATATGGCGGCAAATGTCATCGGTGTCGCCTTAAAATAACACGGTAGTTACGCTTCTCTAAGGTATATGTTTTGTGTCTAGAGGGTTCGACACTCGACTAGAAGCTTCGAGAATATTTTCCACGAGAGATTTCATCAGAATACATTAATAGTCATATTCTAGCCGATGACTTTAAGTGCGGTAACGATGCGTTGCTATAAACAGTTTTAAGTTCCAGGTGTTCGCTTCTGATTAAATTAATTAAATTGTAAAATCCAGGAACTATGTTTATAAGCGGAAAATTCAGTTTTTTGCGTCTATTAATTTCCGCTGGCATCCTACGCGAGAAAGTTAAATGGGGAAGTTATAAGGATAAAATAGATCTTCAATTTGAGATGCCGTTCATCAAAATCGTCCAAAAAACGTGTCGTTTAGGCAATTATTAAAAATGTTTATACAAAAGTGTTATGTTTAATATAAAAGTGTATTATACAATAATAGTGTTGGTTGATATGTATCAATCGTAATATTCATAACAATCGTAATAATTTACAGTCGGGATATACTCAATAGCACGTTTCATCCCATGTATTATTCCAGTACTTCGAATTTAATTGTAAAATTGTATGTTTCTACGAGACAATTTAGAGTTATTGTGCAATATGGTTGTGTACCTGAAAGGGGAAAATGCTGTTATTACTGGATGTAATCTGTAAGCATTCACTTGTTTTCTTGTGTCGAATTTAAGACCGTAGAACGCCAGACAACAGGTTGTTTGTTGTATTTTTATCAACCGCAAGAGGTAAACATCTAGTACGAAAGTCATTACTGAGTGTCCTTGCCCAACCTAAGCAAAAATCGCATAAATCGGAGTACCTACGATACGGCGTCTCGTAAGTACGAACGCCCACGCCGCCGCCGTTTTACAAGCCGAGGGGAAATTTTTCCTATCCCCTTATATATTTTTCCCAATCGCAAAAGGAATAACCAACTACAAGGTAATAAATTCCGCCTTATTTCGTTACGCGGTTCATACTGAAGTTACGATCTCTATAATTCGAGCTCGACGGCAAAAAATAACAACGGCAACTAATTGGTCTTTACAACTTCTTTGTTCTTTAAAAGTGTGCCCCCGTAAAGGCGGGTTGGAAGTGTGGAAGAGGACGAGGAAACGGCCGCCAGGGTTTTAATACCGGTAGAAAAGCGATAAAAACCTTCACGAGGTGCTTCATTAGTTTTATTGCTTATTAATGGTCGATTAAAGCGATGCTGTTGGTGATAAAACGAACGAAACGTCCGCGCAAAGTTACGATTGGTAACAGGATTGCATGAAATACGAGGGATATTTCTTTACTTTGTTACTGATATCTTTTATCTGATTACACGGTTTATTACAAGGCGGCCGTTATTTTCTTATTATGGCAGGCGACCGAATGTGACGACCGTTTATGGTTTAATTAACCGGCGGGTTCTGATAAATCTCTTTATAACCGGCGGTTAGCTTGTTTCACCAGCGACATACTGCGAAAAAAACCGATGAAAAGTTAATTTTCGCGTTTTAATTAAATCCTCCAATTTAGAATCTGCCAGAGTTCATGCTACGGTTTTAATTTAACAGTGAACAGGTATAAAGCGAAGGGTTTAAAGCACATCAAATACACTGAGGATTTTTTACATTTTGCCATAAAAACTCCAATTCCTTCGATCTGATAACAGTACTGAGTCTAAACGACACGGCGGGTTTAGGACGAAAAAAATCAAAGTTCTCGGCTTTTCTAAATCACGCACGTTTCGACCTGTATTTCAGATATACCGGGTGACAATTTAAAAACTTTCAATCGGGTTTAAATTTAGAACTAACGACTATTATCAAAATTTGCGAGACATATCGATTTTTGTTTCGAGGGAAAAGCATTTTGCGCATATTTTCAACCCTGTCGCTTTAACCCTTTAGCCAGGGTGAGTACCACTAAAATTTAAACAGGAAAGGGGGGTCAAGTGATACCTCATTTTAAAGCTTTTTATAGTTTTATCTAAGGAATGCCTTTTGTTTATTTTCTCGAAAATTATTGAATCAAACTTAAAAAACAAAAAACCATCTAATGCAGAATTTGATCACCTTCAAAATGAGGTATCACTTCACCCCTCCTCCCTATTAAAATTTTAGTGGTGGAACTCACCCTAGCTAAAGGGTTGAAGCGACAGGGTTGAAAATATGCGCAAAATGGTTTATTTGGCAATTGCAATTTTTATAATTGTCGTTAGTTCTAAATTTAAATCCGATTGAAAGTTTTTACATCGCCCGGTATAACAAGGCGTTAAATACAACAAAAAATCTTATAATTGGAACAATTCAAACCGCCGGTGAAGTTAGTGGTATGTACAATGAGTCACTATGTTAACGTAATAACAAATACTCTTAGAATTTATAAAATAAAGATGAAATATTACTTATTATGAACCTTGTTTAAATTAGTTTCATACCTTTTTGAAGTTGTAGAACTTCTACGCCAAGTTGATACCACCCTTTTAGAATTAACTGTGGACCGACTGAGTACTAATATTACAATTTCTTTCCTCTCAAATAATAAGTAATAACATTCACACTGGACGACACAACATAACTGAAGCAGAAACCTACGATGGGGCATTTTTTATATACAATATTATTTACTCTTATCGCTAACAGTTAACGTATGTTATGTAAAGCGTCATCAATACACAGTTTAATTAAAGGAAGGTCAAATGGAAGACTTTCTATAATATTTACAGTGAGTTCATTCATTATAAGGGTAACTAATACTGGACTAGCTGGTTTGTTGTTGGTTTATTATGGGGTCAAGTTGTTTATAGAAAATTCCCTAATGGAACCCTAATTCCCTAAAAATGGCTAGAATTGAACAGGAATTCGACCAAATCTTAAGGTTGAATATATCGCCATTTTTTTTATAATACTTATCACTGATAATTATCACTACATCTTTTGATCAGTATCAGGGATGAATTTACCAAATTGAAAGGAGTTCTGTATACTGTTACGCTTAAAACTGATATTTTATTTCATTACTGTATTGGTAACGCCACCTAGCGAGCGATAGCTACTCTCTCAGATTGATCACCTGATCTCTCTCTCTCTCCCTCTCCCTCTCTCTCCCTCTCTCTCTCTCTCCCTCTCTCTCTCTCTCCCTCTCTCCCTCCCGCGCACGCGCACGAACACGCACACGCACACGCACGCGCACGCGCCCGCGCACACTTTTCTACCTTGTTCCTAGCACGGATCGAGTATATTGAAAACAAAATCGTTGTCTTTAGGCTAGTTCCATTGTACAAGTTTTGTAATCGTTATGGATAAGTATTTTCAAATTTGTTTTGAATCTCTTAGTGGAGTTTTTAGAGAAGTGTGAAGAATTTATAATTCCTAAGCTATAAGCCTGCAAAATTTAAAGTTCCTAGAGGTTCGGACACTTTTAAATAAATTTCACTCACACTTTTTACTCCTTTGAAATAGAAAAATAAAGTTTTTAATTTTTTCGAGCCACTTTGAGTCTTAAGGTATAACATTGCAGAGTCTTTAGCTGTTCGCGAGCTACCTCAAAATAGAAGTAATAATAATAAATTCTACCCCTATTTTTCATCCCTTCGGAAGGAGATCGGGGATTTCGGATATTTTTGGGTCTATTCTGGTATGAATCTATCAGCAACAAGGTTACAAGTTACTAGATAATCAGGAAATGGGTAAACATTCAACGAGTATTTTCTAAAAGTTAGGGAACGAAGGCTCAACGATTTCTTGAAAAAAATCTTTACCCGGATTCTACTGGCTGAATTTTATATTATATACTCTACATTTTATTTAGCGCGGTGAAGACTCTTTCATTTCTACTTTTATAATGGAATACTACTTTATGTAGCTGGAGGATATACATCAATAATTTTATTTTAGTTGCCGTACTTCTATAGCGATATTTATGGTTATAAAAAGGATATACAGCGAAGTTTCTGAGTGAAGGAATCTTTATATTCGTTACAGAGGAGTTTCAAGGTATTCTTAAGAACCCGGCTCGAAGGACCAGTGTTATACATTGCAACTTGGTGGTGGCACGAAAGACTAACGTCTAGTAATCCCCTGCATTAGTAAATCTTTCAAGATTTAGCTTATAGAATTAGCAATGCAATACAAAACATTTCGGTCACCTACAAACATCAGCTTAAAATCACACCATCATCAGGAGGTTTGAGAAAATACCGAAGTTCAATGTGTAGTTGACGCGTTTGCGAGAACTTCTAGAATTGTAGAAGGAGCGGAACATTTAGATAAATAAAAATTCAAATAGCGATAACAAACGAGGAAAACCTCCGACGAACGACTCTCATGAAGTTTTAACGAACAACCTGCTGAAGGGAAGTCGCACAAATTGAACTAATCATTATTACTTCAACACTCCAAGAAAGTTGTGTAGGACTTCTCGTTATTTTCCACTATATGAATGTATGATGACACCCTTTGCAGCACTAGATAAATCAAAATAAAACATATTCAAATACTTCGAAGCTGAATGTTAGTATAAGAAAATGTCCAGTGGTCTGTTGAATTGATTAATTTAACATTGGGTAAGTTATGTTTTAACTGCGAAACAAAACCTTCATTTCAATAAAAGATTTGGTGATTTTCTCAATTATTCATTATAGACGATGTGTCGATTAGTCATCAAAAATGTTTTAAATATTTAATAAAAGGGTAACGAAAAATTGAAATGGATTGATTCAATGTAACATGTAGTTACGATGCTATAGAAAATCTGATTTATACTTGAACCTTATAATACACGCCTAAAATTCAATATCTATAAAAATATTCTCACGCAGTCGGTAAGTGTAAATTAGAGACTAAATGCAACAAAAAGCTAGGACGAAACGTTAGAAATAAAAGCAAATACGGTAATAATTATTACCCTGCCTGCAGGCTAGTGTCTAATTATATTTCTGACCGTCGACGAAGTTTGCTGGAACTTATCTCTGCGTTAAATTAGTAACCTCATTAAATATTGATATCACTGGTTCGAGGTGGATTTGGCCCGGGGCGAATTAGACCTTCGAACTGCGGACCGTTTCAGTCTGGGAAGTTTTACATTGGCTTGACTGAGTAATAGCGATCTTGTAATTTATTCGGCATTTTTCCAAGGCACAGGGAGGAGAAATATGTGAATGATTAATGGGGGCCTGTGTGTTTCTTTATCACTTAAAATGGTTCAAATTGTTTTTTTATTTATTTATTATTGATTAATGACTGTCCTTTACCACCCAAGTTAAGGACAGGTGTCCTTCGTCTTAATGACATGTTCGAAAACTGATTATATAATAAATTAAATTTGCATATCAGTACAACATTGTCAGTAAGTGTATACAAAGGGAGCATGAGAGTACGCTATAAATTTTAACTCTAAAAAATGTGTGGATTATTAAAACCACAGTATATTTCCTGACAATTCTATAATTCTATGCCTATCAGATTTCCATATTCCATATCAGATGGCTGACAAATTCTTAGGCTTGTATTGATTAAGATATTACAAGCACAACGCGAGTGAACGCTGAACCTACCTTCAAAGTAACGGTTAGAATAACTTTATTTTCGATATTTTCAAAAATAATAAGTAACTTAAATGAAATGGACTTTGGACACTCCACTTTTCTCTTATGTTTATTTTTTAGACCTAACGATTAAAATAAGCAAAACAGACGTAAAATACTTTCCCCTTTTTTTGGTACACCTAACGAGTTTACTCAGTAGTTGCTACTACATGTACGAGGTGGTGTAGGCAGTTTTGGTACAAGGTATGTGTACCAGGCATGTGTTCGATGCATACCGGGTGATAATTTAAAAACTTTCAATCGGGTTCAAATTTATAATTATATGACAATTATAGAAATTGACGAGACATGTCGATTTTTATATTGAGGGGGAACCAATTTTCGACACTGTCGCTTCAACACTCTATCCAGGGTGAGTTTCACCCCTAAAATTTAAATAGGGAAGAGGGGTCAAGTGATACCACATTTTAAAGCCTATCGCATTGGGAATTCGACGGTTTTTGGTTTTTAAATTTGGTCCAGCAATTTTCGAGAAAATGACCAAAAGGTATTCTTTAGACAAAAGAATAAAGTGATAAATTAGAAGATTTCGAAGTTAATTTTTTATTTAGGCATTGATTTTTTTGTATGTTTTGGTTGATTCTAATCGTCTTATTAAAAATTTTTTTTTAATATTAATTGATTTATTTGAAAAGGGGTTCTTACAATAGATGTTCACAATGGTTTCCGTTATTTTCAAGACAATAATAAAGCCTATTGTTAAACTCTTCTTGAACTTTCTCAAAAGTGTTTCTGGATATGCGACAACATTCTTGAGTAATTCTATTTTTTAGTTCTTCAACTGAATCAAATTGGAAACGAAAGATCGCAGATTTTAAGTAACCCCAGAGGAAAAAATCCATAGGGGTTAGGTCGGGTCAACGTGGTGACCACTACCCCTCTTCTACCAAATCCACTAATCTTGATGGTGTTCATACAACCTTTGTCTAAGAGGGAGTACGTAGTGGGGAGATGCTCCATCTTGTTGAAAATGAAGTAATTCTTCTGTTAAAGATTTCCATCTGTCTTTTTCATTTTCTAATTCTTGAATTATTAATGGTTCTATGATTGTATCTAACATTTCATCATACATTTGACCAGTAAAATTGTGTGTTGTGTAAATGTAAATTTTGTAATTGTGTAAATGTGTTGATATTACACAACTGTACTGTTATCGTTTTCAAGGCAATATTTTTTCATTTTTCGTTTCTTTTATTTTTACAAAGAATAAATACGATTAAAAATAACCCAAGCACACAAAAAAATCAATACCGAGGTAAAAAAGTAACTTCTAAATCTTCTAAATGATCATTTTATTGTTTTATCCAAGGAATACCTTTTGTTCATTTTCTCGAAAATTACTAGACCAAATTTAAAAAACAAAAAAGGCTTCGGATTCAGAATATGATAAACTTCATAAAGAGGTATGACTTGACCCCACTTCCCTATTTAAATTTTAGAGGTGGAACTCTCCCTGGCTAAAGGGTTGAAGCGACAGGGTTAAAATATACGCAAAATGATTCCCCCTCGAAGCAAAAATCGCCAATTTTCATAACTGTCGTTAGTTCCAAATTTAAACCCGATTGAAAGTTTTGAAATTGTCACCCGGTATGTACGTGGTACGTTTACGTGGTATGTGTACGAGGTATGTGTACGAAGCATACGTATTACGCATGTGTACGAAGTTGGTAAATGAGACCTGTGTGCTGAGTATGCGTACGAGGTATGGGTACGAAGTTTGTGTATGAGTCATGTGTACTAAGTATCAGTACGAGGAATTTGTACGAGATATGGTCTATGTACAATATATGAAGCAGAGATCTTACCTCTAGCAAGAAACAATATACTTATAGACGTATCCATAGAAATATTTTGAATTCGTATTACAATAAACCCAAAAAAAGAGACTGATTTTACCCATCCTTCAGACAAATTTAAAGTTATTAGGGAAAATATATGCATAGTTACTTTCTCACCTAACGGGTCGATCATAAAATAATTTGAATCTGTGACAGTACCATAACACACAAGAAACAGAAAAAACGGTGATATTACCTAATATTTTATTCTAGCTCTTTATTATTACTTAGCAACTATGTATGCGGTTAAATTTTTCCTCTTGTTTTAAAAGAAATATTTAAAATTGCCATCATGACACCCGCTATGTATCGTACCCAGTATTTCGTAATATTATAGCAATGGCATAGAACACACTTGTTAGTCGTTACTGGTTTAGAAAAAACTTAAAAACCTCATTTTTTCCAAAGATTTTCTGAAGATGATGGGAGTTGTACGTCGTCCATTTTTTAGAGGGGTGAAATATGTTTGCATTAGTTACCCTATAATTTAGCAAATCGTTATACTTGAATAATGACAAACATTTCGTTCAGTGATGAAAGAAGCCAACATGCATATGTATCCACGAAGATGGAGTTTGAGGCGAAGCTTTAATCATGCGATTATTCATATACCGAGTAAATGTATCATTAACATCAGGTTACATTTAGAAAATTAAAGATCTAGAGACTCTGAATTTGATATAAATATAAGGTTTTCAAAATTGATTTCTGACTAACCATTGAAGTAGAAACATTTATGATAAATGTGGATCGTTCGAATTCGAATCGTTTTATGCAATACTTCAACTTAGAAAAATATTTTATTTGTGATCCTGAAAAACAATTTATGGATAAATACATATTACGATTTTTAATGTATGATCGAAATTCTAATCATTGAATAATGAAAATAATTGACGTTCTACTTTGACTAGGGCTATTCAGCATATCCTGAAAGTCAAAGTTTATTTTAAAACCGAATAATATTCCCAATTGTTAGTCAAAAGGGATAATGGAAGCCCCAGTTGTCAAACAGAATGGAATTACACGTAAAATTTATTTACGAGCTAGAGCGCTCATTTATTAAACGTCTCGTCTTCGGATAGGCTCCGTACTTATTGTAATTCGATGAAATCTATAGTAAATATTTATTACGAAATCGAAAAGCCGTAAACAAATCCAACGTCTTTCTCCTTCGACTTCAAAGGGTTAAATCAATCGATTGGCCCGGAATTCGAATATAAACCATCCCTTTCCACGCCATCCCCCTCACCGCTCGTATCCTCGAAAGCTGTAAAATGGGGATATTATTTTAATAACGGGGCACGTTGTTAATGAGCCCTCGTTAATTAATCTTGGAAATTGGCTGCGCAGCTCCGCGTGTGTATTTGTGAACGATGACGTTTCTGATATTAATTCTAATTATAATGCGGTTATGTTTAATTAAACACCACCTCTCATTTAGGTTCTTGTTTAATTACTCTCCCTGCATTGGGAAGTTGTTTCCTCGGTACTTGTTCAATGTTGTGTTGTACGTGTGCCTATATATAAGCTACGAATTTTAGACGGAAAATCGTGCAAATGACGTATTGTATTAAATACCGTAATACTGATTACGCTGTTAAATAGAAATCTACGTTAGTAATGCCTTTACTGCGGGATACGAGTGATTTTTCAACCGTAGAGTGATCGGTAATGGGATTTAATTGGCGTTCATCCAGGAAAGTAACATTCAAGCTTAATGTATCACGAATAAAATAAAAGTCATGGAGGGCATGTATAGTGGTACAATAATAAATTTGCTTTGATTAAGATTGTTATCTAAACCCTATTTTTCCACTTCTTTGATTTACTAAATGAATTATAATATATTTTAAGGCGCGTAATTATGGGGTGATTTTCACACCTTTTTTCGCCGAAAAGAAAAAAAAATAGAAACCAACTTTATTCATGTCATAACTCGGTTAGTTTTGATGATAGGGACTTTTGCAAAAAAAAACAACAAAATAAAGGGTTTTTAAAGCACTTTGAAAAAGTTCTTCTAAGTTTTCCCAGCAAAATGCATTGTGTTTTTGTTATTTCACGTTGAAACTTTCAATTTTGGCTTTTGACAAATAAGAACCAACCTTCAATAAGCTATTACTTCGTTTGTACTGGGTCTACAGATACCATAAACCCACCATTCTTTTTGCCTTTTTATAAGCTACATTCTATATGAATTTATTCTTATATTTCTTTATTCTTTTTTTTCATAAAATATATACTTTTTGAGTTGTTCGCGAAAAACCGTTTAAAAACGTGTTTTTTTTTGGTCGAAAAATTGATACTTTCAGGTTATTTCAGGAAAACAATTCAGGTTTCTTCGATTGTGATTTTTCATAACAATTATTCATTATTGTGGTTGTTACGCATCAATCGTGACGACCATAAAGAGCATAACAATTTGCTTCCGAAAAAGACACCATGGTCCTTTAGCTGACTTTAACCGTAGCAATAGAGAATACTTTCTAAAATGAAGGTGAAAAGTAGAAATGACAGAAGTCAACGCTAATAAGACAATACATATGTTTATATGAGGGGAGTACAAGCGAAGGTACAAGCGATTGTAACATTTTAATGGCCCTCGTTTGACTAACCACCATTCTCGTAATTTAGTAGATTCGTCGCGCACTGATTAAAACACAAAAAGTGTGTGGTAATGTCATTTTTCAGGTAGTTTAAGCGAACGCGGTATGTGTAGGGTGACGAGGAGAGCGTAAGGTCCTCTTTTTACCGACTCTAATCATACAAATATTTAATCTTACGACCCGGATAAATTTCAAAAAGATACACCTACATAGGCTGTGCGCCTATTCGACTTCGTGTTCGTATACCCACATTTCTGTTGGACGTGCGGCAGAGGCTTGAGCATTGTCAAGGCGTCAGCTAAATTTGTTTACTTTGTACCGAATATGGGAAGGGAAGATGGAAAAAGCGGGGCTCGTTCATAATTTATTTGTCCAACGTGTTGTCCACTCGTACGCTTATTCAAAAAAGGAGTAGGCAAAACGAGACATTAATCATGTTGGGTATAATTCGTATTTAATTGTTCTTGTTTTGATACGAAACGAAGGGCCCTGACAGAACAGATACAAAGAAGGAAGGAGAAAAATAAAGAGAAGACAAATGGATAGGCCCAATGGAAAAATAATATGTTCCATTGTATTCAGGTCGACGAACAATAACAAAAAAAAATTAATGGTTGTATCAGTTTGTGTAGTGGCGGATCAAAGAGAGATAAATGGTTGCAACTTCCCCAATGAAACGGGGCCCCGAAATTTTACAATGAAAATAATCGATAACCAAAAACAACATAAAGCCCAAAATATTTTTCGGGCGCAACTTAAGCTCTGGAAAATATACCCTGTCGTATTTACGACGACTAAGATAACCTTAAAAGAAAGTGATAATCATATCACGTGATAATCGATAGATCTGAAAAGATGATATAGTCTCAGAAAATGAAATGATTTATGTTATAATGAATTAATTAATAAATTTTAATAATTAGAAACGTATCAGGTGAAGTGTCGTTAGAAAGAGCATAAAGGTTCTGACGCATATTAAACACTTTTTGATTTTGTTATTGACGTATTTATTTCAACAGTTTTATTAAAATTATATTTTCCCAGAAATTTATAGGAAATATGCTGAGACAGGTCGAATAGTATTTTGAATTGCGCTCTTTTTAATGTAAGAAAATGATATACAGAGTGTACCAAATTTGAGATACGACCTCATCGACTTTTACTTTACTTACTTACTTTTTTAAATGGGAATACTGATTTTCTTATGACTATTCTTAAAGGGTATATCAAGTTACACATGCGTACCAAATATCAAATTTTTATTCCCTGTCGTTTAAAAGATATTTTACAAACATCAATTAATTCGAAAAATGAAGAAATCTGATTCGTAATTTGATGTACTTTTTAAGAATAGTCATAAAAAATTAATATTGCCATTTAAAAAAATAGTCGATGGCGTCAAATTTCAAATTTGGTACAGCTGTATAACACTTTCTTACATAAAAAAGAGCGCAATTCAAAATACTAATCGACCTGTCCGAGCATATTTCCAACAAAAAATTGTCTGATTTACTGGATTTATTCCAAGTTAGGGACTCGCATTATATATGCAAAAAGGAGCAAAATTTATTGAAGAATTTATACGAAGTGATCTTCATTAATTTGCACAAACTTTGTACTTTACATACAAAACATAACTTTGATGATTTTAGTGGCAATCAAGGACATCAGCTTGGGATATAATCCCAGTAAACAAACTGTGTGCCTAGCCCTATTAGATAGCCAACTAGGATCTTTGTTTATAGTAATTATTAATAATACGTACCTACCCTGTCTGAGACTGTATATCTGCTCCAACGATTTGTGATTTTGAATTGTTCTGCGATTGTGCCGCAGCTGCACCAACCTCTACCTCTCTTCACACGATAAATTTCCTCCAATGTTCCCCGGCACGGTAGAAACGCGCACCTGACTTTCTACGAGGAAATTATGACAGGAACGGCTCGTTTGCCACCTTCAAAAGTAATGATTCACGGAGATTTTCGTTGATGGAGTTTGCACGTTCACAGTTGCGCAAAAGACGAGTCGGTTTTTAACTGAAACATCGGATTATGGTAATTATGATAAAACAGTTTTACTGTCGTGTGCTTTTAGCGTTTTACGCGCCAGAGGAAAATCGTGTGGTTCATTTTTATGATGATTAAATTTTATCCGTGAGGTAATATAATATCATTACGGACGTACGTTCAGTGTGGCCCGTAGACTTACGTACTACGTATTTAGGGGTATAATAATTAAAAATAATATACCAACTTATGTCTATTTCAAGCGTAGTGTGACAATAAACGTGAGTTGAAAATTACTCATGTCTTTTCTTTGAATAAAAAGGTTTACCGACTAAATTACAAAATTGAAACTTATGCGGAGAGCGTTGTAATCCAGCAAAATTCTGTGGAATATTTTCTTTAATATTCGGCGTTAAACATTTTAATCTATCAGTCGAAATATGTTTAAAACGCGTATGACAAGAAGGCAGACAAATTGTATGGTAGTTTTTTTGGTTTTTTTTTTTGGTAGATAAAATTTAACAGCAGACGGATCAAACAACTTTGTTTAAATTAGACCAAAGATGATATAAACGCAAAATCTACACAAATCTGAGCTTTTGCGTTTTTTTAACAATAAAAATTTAAAAAAATAGGTCTTTTTTGCGTTTTTTTTACCATAGCTTGAAAATTTTTGATGGAAATGCAATACGTTGCATAGACGATTTGTAGATATTAAAAGACCTTCAAAATGAGCGTTTCTAAAAGGGGATCGGAGCATTTTTCACCGAGAAAACTGGGAAAAACCATTAAAATGGACCCTTTTTCAAAAATTCACAGTTGCTTTGCTCAGTTTAAAGCTAAACGCTAATTGTGCGTGAAGTGTTAGGTTCTTATGTCTACTTTGAAGCTCCGGTTTTCTCGAAAGCGGCACCGTCAAATTGCGACAGTAATAATCCGACGAACGACGTCAGATTGCGGTGGAAAAATTAGGGTTCTTTATTGCGGCAATGAAATGTGTAAACTCAGAAAACGTCGCACCGGTTTGAGTCGAAGACGAGTAACATGGACGTTTTTTTAGTAGTGCTAGATGGCGAGGAATCAGAGGAAGAAGGGAATCATAGAAGAAGTGAATCTGACCTTTTTAAAAAAAAAACCGCCGAAGGTGCATACCAAATTTTGATTTGTCGCCATCTATATACTAACGAAAATAAATTCAGGGAATATTTTCGTTTGGCGCCGGTCTTATTTGATTACGTCTTAGGATATATAAAAGACGATATTTGCTCAATACCAACAATACCGTGTTCAAAATTCATTGACTCCTGAACAAAAATTATGCCTGCTTTTAAGGTATGTATTTCCATTAACTACTAATTACATCAAACACAAAAGTATCACGTTTTATATATACTTTTATTTCAAGATATGCTTATACAAGTGTTTGAGATGTTTACATATTAATAAAGTAGTTTTGGCTAGGCTCCGCCATTACTAAAGTAGCGGATGGTCCCATTGGAATTGTAAAATCCTCGGTAACAGATGTACTGTTTGATGTGTAGCTACCTGCTGATGATGGCTCATGCCCATAATCAGGACTTGCCAATACTGATATATGTTCAACCTCTGCATTTCCTACTAAATTTCCAATTTGCATTCGGAGCCTAGCCTGAACGAATTTCGGCAACTTTTTACTTATTTTTGCCATTGCTGCAAAGAATAAATCATTTTCATCTTGCTTTTCCATCTTTTGTAGAGCTTGCTTATCAGCTATTTGTTTTAATATCTTCAAACGTTCATCAGCAGTTGTGGATTTAGTTGTACACTTATGTTTGGTAATTCTTGGAGGTTTTAAAATTTCAGCTTCGGCTTCTTGGATATCTGAAATATCGTTGCTAGATTCCTCTGCGGTAGTATGTAATTCAGACTGTTCTTGCTCCATGTTATTGCTCTCTTTGTTACAATGAGCTGTGCTGCTTGTCACACTCTTTTGAGATTCAAACTGTCCTATATTGCTGAGAGTGCTAAAAATAAAATGAAAAATATTTTACTATAAGTAAAATAAGGAAACATATACATTTACCTTCTTTTGCTCGAAGAGATACAATCCAAGAATGACATCTGGTCCGATCGTTTCTTTGCTGCTTCCCCAGATCAACCCGTGCTAGGTTTGCCACGTCTTTTTATGTAGTAATCTCTTACATATCCCCATCTCTTGCTGCAATCATTACCTATAAACATAAAAACAAAAAGAATGAGGTAAGTTTCCTGAATTACTAGATATTCATTTTTTAGGTTTTTGGCTACAGGAGAATCCTTTCGTTCATTGGCTTTCCAGTTTAGAATATGTCATTCATGGATTAGTATAGTAATAAGGCAGGTTGCTGAATCCATTATTACAAGAATTTTCACTGTGGTAATGCCACAACCAACAAAGGAAATGTCTGAAACAATATCTAGGAAATATAGATCTCTTTGGGATTTTTCGAACTGTGTTGGAGCAATTGATGGTAAACACGTTCGGGTAAAGGCTCCGAATAATAGTGGTTCCACTTTCTTTAATTACAAGGAGTTTTATTCAGTGGTTATGTTGGCAATTGTAGATGCAAATAATAAATTTGTTACAGTAGACATAGGATCGAACGGGAGAGAAGGAGATGCAGGTAAATGCATTATAATGAACGTAATTTTTAGTTTTTCTGATAAAACAAATTTCATTTTAGGTATATATTTGAAAAGCAGAGTTGGACAAAAGATTCTGAATGAAGAATTTAATATTCCAGCACCACAACCACTGCCTGGTAAGAATGTCCTGGTGCTCCATATCATTCTCGGAGATGAGGCATTTGCTCTTCATGAATATCTTATGAAACCATATTCAAGAAATCAATCAGTGACTGGAAAAACTAAAGCAAATATATAATTACCGACTTTCTCGAGTTCGAAGGACAACTGAAAACACTTTTGGCATTCTTTTTGCATTTTTTCGAATATTTTTTCTACCGGTTGCTACGCATCCGGAAGCCACGGATAAACTAATAATGTGTGCCTGTATTTTATATAATCTTCTGCGAGAGGCAAATATATTTCCGACATCAACTAATAGTAGAGGGACATATCCACTACTTATAGAAAATTTACATCCACTAATTCACAACAACGTACGTGGGGCAAATATAGCAGTCCAAAATCCGGGAGACATTTAAAACATATTTCAATGGACCCAGTGCTGTACCATGGCAGGAAGAGCATTACGAAGAGAACTAATCACAGTAATGTAAAATATTATACATAAATATTTGATATGGTAGCGAGAAATTGTATTATTGTATTACCTGTTATTTGAACTATCTGGGCTATTTCATTCCATAAAGTGTGCTTTAGTTGGGCTTTACAGGGCTTTCTTTACATTGAATATTATATAAACATTCATGACTTCTCACAAAATCTGTCAACATTTCGTCCTGCTCACTTGTCCATTCAGTGTGTTTTAGTCCAGAACACATTATGCTGAAAAAAACACCATAAAATAACATAAACTTAACAAATAAACAACATAAACTTAATAAAATAACGTAGTTATTTTAATATAAGTAAGTTATTATAATATAAAACATAAATACATACCTATTTTATCAGTTTTATACTGAAGAAAACGAAATCACTACACATCGCCACCGTAATAAATCGTTGCTGAACTGTTTTTCCCCGCATTGGCTACCCCACTCACTAGGACGGTACCGTCATATTGCGTTGCGGTGGCTACCAACGTTTCCTTAAAAACCACTGCTGGTGGTGTACATGGTACAGTTTTCCATGACGTCATTCGCCGCAATATTGCGGTTGCAATTTGACGGTGCCGCTTTCGAGGAAACCAGAGCTTAAGCATGCAAATTACACACACGCAAAGCACAATGACTTTATTAACAATATACACCGAAATCTTGCAAAATTCGGCGTACTAACTGAGATGGGCCGATTTTAATTTTTCAAACGGTTTTTGAAAGAGGACATTAAAACCTGCAACTTGGCTATCTTGGATTTTCATATACGTTTGGAGAAAAGTGCGAAAAATGGCCTCAAACATTGCGCGAAACGCGCGATTTCGAGCTGAGTGGTGGGCGTAAGTATACTGTTTGAATAACGTAATTGTGCAAAAACTATTCATCCGACAGCATCCAACTTTTGCATACTTAAAGTAAACATAATAATCTAACATTTCACGCAAAATTAGCGCTTCAACTTTAAACTGGGCAAAGCTGTGAATTTTTGAAAAAGGTTCCATTCTAACGGGCTTTTCCAGTTTTCTTGGTGAAAAATGCTCCGATCACCTTTTAGAAACGCTCATTTGATGCTGCAACAATAATTTAGTTAAAATGCAGTGCTATCAATGATGGCTGTATGATTTAGAAAATTTCGATCAAACATTTCAAATACTTTTTAAATAGGTATGTTGATTTTTCAGTTAATAAATGGTAAATCCCGATTCTAAAACTGTTCGGATGGCGACAGTGTTTAAACAACGATACTGTCGGGAAGTTATTGCTGGCGCGAGCGTTCGTCCCGTAAACGAATCACCAGATGGAATTGTCTCTAGCGCCATCGTACGAGACCTTGTGGAAACAGCCGAGAAAAATATCGTACGTTCCCGTAATGTTCGAAATCGGAGCTCCAGAAAGATGGCGTCGTCTCTCGAGTCATCTAGTAGGAGACTCTCGAAATAGAACGTCACATATATAAGGCCGAAAGCAGAATTATTTGAATCTGAATATTATAGAATAAGTGGATCGAAAGTTACTGCGGATTTAATAACTAATGCTTTTTTAGCCAAAGAATTTTAATTTCCAAAATAATTTTGAAGTGTAGTGTATTTCACGGTGTAGGTACATTAGCTCAACAATAATTTCTGAATAAGCCGGTGTATTGTAAAAGTTGTAAAAATATTGTATTTCCTTTCACAAATAATTACTAATAAACCTTTATGAACACTCTATCATAACTGATTTACTTACATTTACAAACCACTTTATAATTTTTTTATTAACGAACCTCCTCTCCGGGTTCGGGATGAATTCATATCGCGTGTAATTTTCGCTGTAATAAAAAACAATAACGATCCCCTTATTCAGGCGTTTACTCGCTGTGCAAATTTCACTGATATACCGTTTATAGAGAGTATATATTAGCTCAGAGGAAACCTAATTTTCCGTCAAGCTCCCTCGACGTAACCCTTGAAGAAAATAACGGCGGCATTATTGCCAACATAAAACAACTTCTATATTCTTCTTAAAAAGCTTCAATTTTGCGCTACTGAAATTACATTTGAAAGCTCTTTAACGGTATGTCAAGTGTGCGGAATAGCGTTTCACGGAGGCAGAGAGGCGATATACATACGTGCATACATATACAGGGGTAATCTATATAAAAGTTGAAAATGCATTCCCAGGATAACAATTTCAGTCAAAGGGATACTTGATACTTTTCCTTCGGAATCATTCCTTCCATTCGATATTTCACGGATGGAGCACTAATGGAAAATATTTCGCAGCTGTTCAGGAACAACACATACGCGAGTGCACTATTGCAACCGATGGAGTCGTACGGAAATACTCCTTGAAAGCTTTATTGTTCCTCGATTGTGCGATTTACAACTTCAAAGGCGTCGGCGATAAACCCAATGTGCTACGAGCCAGAAGCATTAGGCGCGCAGTTTGACATCAATCAAAGAATCCAGGGAAAATTTCTCAAATTTCCCCTTCAAATTCTCAAAATTTCTTCAAGACGCTTTCTATTAATAATAATGTTAATAATAATAGTGCTGGTATAATTTTTCATTCTACTATCTTACTATCAATTTGACCATAGAGGTTCATTCTGTAAACACCTTATTACGTACATTTGTTATGATTGATACATAACAACTATTACAATTGGGTTAGGTCGTCTCATATTATAGACGTTAAAGATGTTTTGGTAAAAGACTACCTATACTATAAACCATTACTTTTAATGTATTTAAACGTTTTTGGAATGTCAATATAAGTGAAGTTACGTTAATTGTTTGTAACTGTTTAAATCCGGTTTCAGACAAGCATGTTAATCCGTCATTTTTACCTACCCTGTATGTCCGTAGGAACGTTGAGCCTTGGAGTAGATCCCCGAAAAATATCCCTGTACATGTCAGAAAAGTACCCTAAACATTAACATAACCTCTAATCCGTAGGGCAAAGAATCAAAGTATTTTTCGGTGGGATTTGACTGGGATGATCCTACGAGGAATTAGATGACAGAGCCTGGAGCTTAGAGACATGTTCGGTCTACTGTAGTGTTGCCCATGTAAAGTAAGGGCTATCTGATGTAATTTGAGATCAATATCAAATTAACTGTAATGTAATATCTGATTAATTAGGGTATAGTAGGTAGGCAATGAGTGGTACATGTAGTATCCATATTAATTCAGGTCTAAAAACCTTATAATTGTAAAGACACCGTGTACTGAAGGTGGTCTCTCGTTGGTCAAAATCGTAATTTTGGGGAATTTTTATTTTAATAATATATGGTCAATTGAAATTTTACACGTAGGGAGTTCGGGGGTTACGAATTTGATACGAAGCTGTTGGAACTCCAAGGATTTAAAATGGGGAATAGAATATGGACAATCCTACCTTACTAGTGAACCCCGAAAAACAATGTCGAATTTCTTAAATTTTTCTAATCGTTCATATCGAGTCACAGGGGGTAGAGCTTGCTGTGACTAAAACAACAGGTCGAAAACAAAAAAAAAACAAGAAAAGGTTTTATTCTTGCCCGGAGCGGAGACTCTATAGGTCAGGGGTACTAAAACATACAAACGAAGAAAAGAGAAAAAGAGATTTCGGGCACAGCGAATCCTAAGGGCTGGAGCGTGAGAGGCGAGGGAGGCAACTTACATAATAGAGCCCTGTTGTGCGGTCCTTCGGATTTCCACAGAGCGAGACAGGTCGGAGAGCATCTTCGGGGCGGTAGGTTCTCTTCGGCCTCTTCGTCGACAGATGGCCATTCTCTCTACTCTCGTTCTCCAACGGACCATCGGGGCCGACCTTTCCTCTTTCTATTTATATTCGTATTTTGTTTTGTGTTCTCCGCGCTTGTTGGTATAATGCGAGTTCTTTATCTAAACATTTTTCACCTTGATAGTCAGCGCGTTTATAAAAGTTTATATCACTTCACCTTGACCTGAGCCGTGATCTCGTTTCTTGTTTTGTTTGTGAGTTGTGGGAATCTCTTGGTCGTGACAATATCATCGGTTCTCTCAATTTTGTATTGGCGTCTGTTTACAACATTCACAAGTATAGTGCATTACCTAGCTAGTATTTTTTATGACCGAAGGTTTAAAATATAGTTGTCATAAAACACCTTGCCAAGAGATGGCGTTAGTTATAAAAAATAAAAATCCACTACCATTTAAAGACCAACCTGTTGCTGTCTGGCAACACTGGTGACAGAGAGTCCCAGTTTTGTTCTCGACGTCTGTTTTCTGAAAAACGGCGGAAAGTAACCAAGTGGGGTGGAATCGTAACGCACTACTTCCCGACTAGAAATTTGGGTAGGCAAACCAGAAAACCTAGCGGGTTCCGATCAGGAAGTGGCAAGGCATGCCCGCCTAGGATTACCTGGCCAGATCCTGATCAGGACCCGACCAGGCACTGGCGAGGCATGCCCGCCTAGGATCGCCTGGCCAGATCCTGATCAGAACCCGAACAAAATAAATTTCTATATGGTTATGAAATATGGAAATTTTGCTTACATCCAATCAACATAAGTAACAAGAATGTGACAAAATTAAACACTGGGTGTAATTAAATGCGATTGAAGGTAATTAGAACTCTGTTACATTGTGTAAAAGTCTAAGTAACAAAATATGTTTATAATTTTCTGATTTTGTGAATTTTCTTAATTTCGAAAATTCTCGCATATCAATTAAATACATCTCTGAAGTATTAACGCCGGAATAAAATAGTGTAAATTAATTTAGTTAACTATTTAGATCATTATCCAGTATGCTCGAGAAAACAAACGGAAAAATGTGTGATAACCGTGCAAGGCGAATTCCTGAACTTCCCACCAACGAGTTAGATTGTGCCTTGAGGGTCAAATTGAATTAGAGGGAAAAAATAGTGAATTTGGCATAACTACAGATTTCAGTGTTAGCGGAGAGAATAATTTGAAGGACGATTATCGCGATAGTGACTTAAATAGTGCCAAAAAAGCAGTTGACGGAACATCATATGATGTACGAATTTGTATCATTCATGATTAGCATAACGATTATTATTGTTTCCGGATTAACGCTTCAGGTAAAAGCGACCCTTCATTCGTAATCTACTATTCCAACCATTTTTTGTTCAACTCCTGAGAAGTGTAGGTGGTGGACGGTGTAGATGGTATTTTCTACGAGTGTGATGAGGTAATTCATTTACTAAGACCTGAGTATTTGTTAGAAAATAATTATTTCTCAATTTACAGAAAACTCTGACATTTCGAGGCCCCCACTGGGTGAAAGCAAACAGGTGAGGGCCGTTCTCTTCTACCTTAAAAAATCCAAAAGATTGGAATGGGCGCATAAAAAAATGGTTTTTGTTGTGTTTTAAGTTTTTTTGCGATTCTTTGTATTTGTACTGTTTTTTAGTATTTTATCCCTTTATTATTTTTTCCTGTATATATTGTTTATATTTCATGTGTTTATATTTGTTTATTTTATTTGTTCATGTATTCTTATTCGTTAATATGTTTGTATTTGTACTGTCTCTTTTGTATGTCGGTTTTTGGTGTATTTCTTATGTTGTGATATCAATAAAATATTGTATAATATAAATTGAGTTTTCTTGACGTGGACCCGGTCAGGTCTTCCTGACCAGGAAGACCTGGGATTGCCCATCAAGCACCCTGTAAGGACTGTAACGCAGATGCCCCGTCGGGTCCTGATCCGGACGACCTGATGTGGACCCGGTCAGGTCCTCCCGATCAGGACCCGGCCGGGCATGCCCGTCTAGCACTCTATAAAGCAGTTGCCCGCTCGGGTCCACGTCAGGTCGTCCTGATCAGGACCCGACGGGACATCTGCGTTACAGTCTTTACAGGGTTCTAGACGGGCAATCCCGGCCGGGTCCTGGTTGGGCACAGGAAATAATTTCTAGTCGGGCTGTTTGTGAAGCATTTCACATCCTATGTTCGCATGTTCTCTCTCGCACTCACGATTACTCTCCATATGTACGATGAATCGTCTCGCATGCTTTATATGACTGGAACCGACACTACGGACTCCAAATTTGTCGAAAAATAAATCACTAAAATAGTATACAACATAAATTAGCTAGCTTACAACTACGAGAAAAGGTTCAAAACAGGTAAAATAAAGACACATTGATTTTCCTGTGAAACCGTTACAACTGGTTTCTGTATCTTCATATTAAACAATATTTTCGAATTCCCTCACTGTATTAAATATGAAAACGAACAGATCGTGTTACATTTTTAGACTAACTATATAAACCACCAAAGCAGTGACGAAACGGCACATTTTACAACTGCACAAAGTTGAACTTCAACTCTCCACGTCGACTCGCTTTTTCCCTCCACTCCTCCTATCTTTGTGAATCTCCATTTCCCTCTTGCATTCGTCTTCTTTACTCCTGACTATACATCCACCCAAATGGACCTGTCAGCTACATATTGTGGGGTAGTTGTTTCACTTTAATGATATTTCACCCGGGTCGCGAACTGCGCTCTTCCCCGGAAACACTCCAGATTGTATATAATGAACTCGTTATGGCGAAAAATAATGTCTCGGTTGCACACAAAGGTGGAATAATTCGGATCGGAATTGGTCGCAGGGAACGAAGTGCTTTCCTAATTTTGCAAGCGGGAGAAGGTAAATTGTTCAGGCGGAATAGTTCACAATGAGAGCGACAGGCAATCCAATGGAAGGAGGGGATAGCGGGGTGGGATGAACGTGGGCACTATAACTGAATTAGTGTGTAGGTAAATTTCGAAACTTAAAGTTCGATAGAAAAGGATCCATTACATGGTTGGGTAGTTTCGGTTTGTTTTTTAGTGCCTAATTTACTGATAACTAAAGCTCTGATGTATATGCAAAAATTATTTCCTATAAACACACGTTATGTTCAAAAAATGATGGGCCAAATTTATAAAAATATTAGAATTGATTTTGTTTAAAATAGCTTAGACATGTCTATTTTAATTTTAAAAGTTATATTTCTCGACGTACTTTGGTTTTAACCTTTAACACTCGAAGACATGATTTTTTTCTAAATGAGCTCTTTCCCTCGCTGTCTCTCTCCCTCTTATTCTATGAAAGTGCATCTAAGGTACTGTTTAAAAGGATAACTGTAATGAGCTTGGTGTCATGCTCATTACAAATCCCGGTAGTACTGGGATGTAATAGAACGCACTTACATGGTCGCATCTCCCAAAATACTGTAAGCAGAGTATGTGGATGAGACAAAAGAATGATACTGTCACGACCACGAGATTTCCACAATATTTTCTCTTTTTCACATTTGTATCTTTTTTAGTGCCCCTGTAGTGACTTATAGCTTCTCCGATCCAGGCGACGATAAAACCTTTAGCGAACGTGTTAAACACAGTCCCTTCTGTTAACTGCCTTTCCTGAAAACTGTAGTATTTCAGCTGCTATTCATTAGTTTCAAAAATTTTCAAAGGTTGGCAGTGGGTTGGAAAAGTAGCAGAGTCTAATCATCGAAGCCTAAGTGTTAAGAAAACGTGCTGTACATATTATACGTGTAGTATCGCATGTGGACGTGTCGAAGCATAATCAATCGATCTTTTCTTCTTAGGGTGGGCGTCAACTGCATGCGAAGCTGGGAATCCAATTTCCAACTTTTGACCAGGAAAAATGCTCCCGCCGACAACCGGACGTCACGTGGGAGGAATGATTAATTTTGTTTATTAAGGTCGCCGAGCGGAAAATTATTCTAAAATTGGATTATTTCGTATAAAAAAAAAAAAGAAAAAAGAACAGAACGAAGCGGCGCAGAGATATTAATTTCAACCGTTCCGAGTTTAATTAATTCGACAAATCAAATTTATACTTTTTAGGGCGTGAGCTGCGCCAATAGCTGCGGAGAACTGTATCAATACGAACGGTTTGTTTTGTTTAGAAACCGCAGAGGTTTGTTTAATAAAAACCACTCACGTTACCCGTGAATAAAATATTAAACTTTAAAAACGCAAACATTTTTATTCCGGTGGAATTTTCATAAAAATATATCCGTTTTTGCGTCTTTCCAAGGTTACCCCTAAAACATTCAAGTAAGTGAATCCTCATGGAATATTATTTGGAAAACAAACATTCACAGGTAAATGTTTTAAATAGAGACTGAATCATTTTCATTAATTATTGTATTACATTCTAATGCCTTAATTGTGGTTAAGACGATAGTACGGAGAACTCGCTCGCTAGGGGGAGAGATGAATAGGTTGTCGGCGACGGGACTATGGGGAGAAACGAGAGGCGGTCGGTGAAATAGCGAGAGGCAAGAAAAGAAAGCATTCGCAAAGCCTTTTGGGGTGTAAAAGTTGAAAGCAAGAAAGGTAATGAGGTATCCTAAAATCGAGGGGAGACCTTTTGTTGTACCTGTGCTGCATATATACCTTCCCTGGATCATTCGCCTGGAAAACGCGAACGCCCTGTGTGATAGGTGACTTAGCGGTGATTTTCTTGAGGCCTTAAAGTACGTTTTATAATCTTGTCGACAATTATAAACAATGTTTAAGTGTCAACCGTTTGGTTACGCGGTAAATTCAGTCGGTTGACTTAATATTTTTTCGGTCGGATTTCGTTGATTTTTAGTTAAGTTACTCATGTTCAGTTTGTCTAATGGGAAAATTAATCCTAGAGGGGATTTAAGGCGTAATTGACCTTAATAATCTGTTATATTGTATTATCCCAAGGTCCCTCTGTTCATAATTCATCTCTTGAGGTTAAGATTGATTGAAAGTGCAATTACTCCGGGTATATCAAGTAAGTGCAATCGTCTAACTTGAAACATTCCCTCTGATTTTAACAAAAAGCAAAAATCGCCTTTCAATCAATGAACGCATCAGCACCCTTCCCATACCTCTTTAGCTTTCTTGGAAGCATTTCAATTTATCACTAATATCTACCCGGCTCCAATTCTATTATCTCTATTAATAGGAGACGATCGGAAAATATGTAATGAAACATTACGGACCCCGCGAACCTTCTTTATATGGTAATTCAATTACTGAAAAAAGAAGCAAAGAAATTGTCGATTGCAGATCTTCGAAATGAGAAAACGCGGTTAAGGGCTGATTCGCGAGAAAAATCACGTCTGTAGCCGTGGAAACGGCGGACGATTCTCGTCCTTAGATGGGCTCAGCGTATCTTCTCTCTCTCTCGCTCTCGCGGGAGATTTCTTCGAGCGTTGTTTATGAGCCAGTTTGAAATCTATTAAGGTATTATTTGGTAGTTAATCTGAAATCTCAACTAATGAGGTGACGGTAGTAGCGACGAGGCGTTATTGTCAGCGGGAAGAGAAATGGTGGTACGCCCGATTCGATTCCGAGACAAAATCCGCGTTGTTTTCTCTCCACGACTAAATCGGGGTATACGTATGTTTCCATTTGTGGGCGTACTATAATTAAAAAATAGTTACGTCCTAAATAAGGTTTTGTTAGAGAAATGTGCCAAATAGAATGTAAAAGCATTTTGTGCTCACTCCTTGATTTCTCTATCTTTACTTCTCTTGCTGTCAATTTTCCTAGGTACCTACAAACTCATGTTCATATCCTTGTTACTTACCACTAATCAGAGATTTCAAAAAAGTAAAAAAATGTAAGTAAAAGTATTAAGTTGCTTCCGACAGGGCCGACAAAGGCCAAATAACGAGGTTTATCATTGAATACCTAATGTTTGATTGCCTACGTTGGTTGGCGCCCAACTCACGTATATTAATACAGCCTGATCGACTCCTATCATTACAGTCCGTGGTAGAGAAAGTAAACTTTCTAATAGTTAAATAATAGTCTAATTAGTTAATTCTTATAGTTAGTTCTAATAGTCTAAATAGTTAGTAGCCATTGCCATCGTTAAGGAGTTTCTACATTCATCCCTTTTCGACCCTTCTTTGTGGGAAGGAATATTACTGTAATACACTTTGCGCCTGTGCGTTTTATTAATTGTACAATTGTTGCGACAATTAATTGTAGATTTTGAGATGAATAGACAAATTTCATAAATTCGTTCTACAGAAGAGTTTTCGTCAAATTCTCTTCCACCTTTAGAGAGATTTGAAATTTGTTGTATTTTTCACGGTGAAAATGTAATTGTAATCATATGGACAACAACAAAATCAGCAATTTTCTGGAATTCCTACTAACAAATCTATTTATAAATTTTCGAACGATACGTTTTTGCCGCCATATTAATTCAGCATATTAATTTATTCAGACGGTACGACAAATCCCCAATTTAATCATCAGTTCACGTCAACAAAATTAATATTGATCAAATGCCGTTGCGAATGTAAATACCGGCAGGTAAGTTGGCTGTTATTAAACACACACCGAATCTTATTATACATACACGTTGATATCCTTAACGCAAATTTGAAGCAAAGATATCGAATAATATTCGCTATTAATATTCAATTTAGGCAAGTGCCTACGTACCTATAAGACTACATACATACGTTACGTGAGGAATTTTCTCTCAGGACGAGAAATGCCCCTCCTGCCTCCTGGAGACAGTCGAGCAGGAATATTCGCATTGTCGTTGTAGACACGGAAAGAAAGAGCGAGAGGGAGAAACAGAGGAGTGCCTAACAAGATTTCGGTGAATGTAAATGCTTGTAAAGAAGTTGACTTTGTGTGTGTAAGAGACGTATGCGAAAGTTGAAACAGACGGGGCCCCACAAGAGTATGACGGATCTTTTAGATGATAAAAACGGGATTCGAGGTTATTTATTTCACTTTAGAAGTGTACACTTGACTTCTTCGAATAACATACGCAAACACTGTAGGTTGTCCAGCAGGTACAACGAAGGTATACACTATATATAGGACAACGTATGTCCTATAAATTGTAAACAATAAAGCCACTTTTCTTCTCAATATTCTATTTGTTTGCTTTAAATTACTGGTATTCATTTACCTCTACCCTAATCAATTATTTAATTATTGTTGTACTTTTTCTGAAACAATCTAACAAAACATAAAACCTAAATAAATCTCTTATATATGTTTTATAAATCATCTGTCCCACTTTTTCAGTTACAACCTCTAAGCGCATCCCTGGGCACCTTTCAGGCACCTGAATGCGACAATATAAAAAATCTACAAGAAAATTGATTCCTTTTACTTATATTGGCGCTGTTCTAATTCGATGTCGGATATGCTTTAGTAAATTTTTGAGACAGTTACCTCATATGTTTGAGGTTGTTTACTGGTATAAACTCAAATACAACCATATGTATTATCTATTGTTTAAATCCACGATAGTGATTGCTGTGATATACATACTTAATGTATTTGTTAGTAATACTAATTGAAGATAATCTCTCCAATATTCAACCAAGCCATTAGAGACTCATCAGAGTATACAGAGCGCGCATAAAGTATGGCATATAACTTATGGGAGTGTTACAAATGTTTACAATAAAATCGCTAGGACAGCTCGATTTTGGTTTTTAAATTGCACCTTTTTGTTAAAATGGAACAAGTAATGTCGTCGGTTTCCGAGTAATGACGTCATTGTAATTTTTCAAATTCGACACTGCCATCTTTTTTTCAATTTAGTACGATTAAAGTAAATGTGGGCAGCGACCATTGACTGGTTAAATCAAAAATAAAGTTGAAAATAAGTAAAAGAATACCACCATATGTTTCTAGAAAAATCAATCTTGAAAATATCATCAACAACAAAGAAAAATACCAGGCGAAAAGTGAAGAAAGGATTTTATATATACAACCAAAGAGAGATGACGACATAGATAGACATACGAACACTTTAACTGAGATCATTACTGAAAGAGCTCCAGAATTTACAACGAAACCCCAAAAAGTGTCAAGAAAATAACACATGAGACAAAGAAATTACTAGAGAAGATGAGGAAGATGAAGGTGGATAGGAACAGATAATTTGTAGAGTGGAATTGAACAAAATTATTCGAAAAGAGATACGAAAGGAAGTTAGACATTTTAACACTAAAATCATAAAAGCAAAAACAAGGGCTCTAGAATATTTAAGAAACAAATTAATATTGGAAAGAAAGAAATTAAGTTAATGAAAGCGATTTATACCAGCGCAAAATATAACAAATGCTCCCTAAGAGAGGAGCAAGAGAATACCGCTGAAGAAATACCAGAAATCACAGATGGTCAGAATATTGCGGCACTCAAAACCACGAACAACAACAAAACCGCCGGCCTGAAGGGATAACCCCAGAGATGCTCACGGCAGGAGGGACTAAATTGATTACCGAGATAGGACATCTCTCTACTAAATGCTGGAAATAAAGTATTCTGAAGACATGGCTAGAAGCAGAAGGCATTCTTATCGTCAGAAATGAGACTTAAAGAAACTTGACAATTATATGTCTATTGGTCTCCTCTCCCAACTGTACAATTTACGAGGATCCTTACACAGATGCTGATGGACCAATGTTGGACCAATGACAATCTCGAGAACAGAATGGTTTCATGTCAAGATACAGTATGTTCAACTACCTACATTAAGTTAGAATGTTGATGGAAAGGTGCAAAGAATACAATACAGAAATAAGCAGCATAAAAATATTTAATGCTGCACAGCAAAGAAGCCTAAAAATGAGGGCCTAAATTTGAATACAACGTAGAGGTAAGCAACATAAAAGTATTTAATGCTGCACAGCAAAGAAGCCTAAAAATGAAGGGTTTGGCGGTTACACTTTTCTGGAATGTTCATGCAGACCAAACCTGCCGCAACCCCACATGGTGGCTGGTACCCGGATCGCAAATTATACGCTTCTAGATATATCTTACATTGCGTTTGGAAGGAGTATCCGTTAATTCACGAAAAAACCTACCTTTTATCTTCACGTCCGAAATAACTAATTTCTCCCGATCTGATAAGACTAAATTAAATTTTTCTCCCACATATCCACCCGCTCTAGTGGGATTCGTAAATTAGCGTCCGCCACGTCGGCGGATTTCTGCGCCGCGCGCGACTCTAACATTTGCGGTGGCCTTTCCGAATTCCGCGGGAGCGTATGTGCGCGAATTTATGAAATTTGTTTGACGAAAATTTCGCCCTGGTAACTGGGAATGAAACATTAACAGCATTTTAATAAAGCCGCGAATATGCCGTACGCTAATTGGAGCAGCAGACCGAAATTTATGGGGAAGACGCGCAACATCCCGACCGAATCGCGATGAACTCGAAAATAAAGTGTGAAGTATTAATATTGCCATTTTTAAAGGCAGATTTGTGCCAAAATCTTAATTGGAACGATGAAATATTCAGCGTGAGGGAATAATGCGACGTAATTAAACTGTTCGTTGTCAATTTATAATGATGAAGTTGGATAGGAGGGACCAGAGGAATTGCTTTAAGCCATTTCAACCAAACTAAAAGAAACCTTAACGACACGATATTTTCGCTATTAAACTGTCTATCACATATTTCGCAGCCATTTATTTTAATAGGAGAAACCAAAATTTCTAACCAGGGTTACCGCACATCCTCAATGGAGAGGCTAATACGATAACACTATAACAAAGTTTTTAAAAAATAATTGTATTGAATACAAATGATCTAAATACACATGTGTTCAGTAAGCTGTTTGTTTATTACTTGTAAATTTTACAGATTTACGACTGTATTTATTGCAAACTAGAAACCTTAGTTCATGCACGAGCGAATTGCGAATTTCCCCAGTTTTCATGGGGAATTACATTACTACCATCAGACGCAGTTAAGGAAGGAGTTTGCAATTCATAGTATTGATAGTATCTGGTGATAGACAGTTTGTGGAATTGACAGTTCGTCACATATTTGAGGGAATTTTTGAATTTTTCAATATGGTCAAAATTCAGGATGTTTTTTCGGCAGATTTACAGTGGTTATAGAAGGAAGGAATATGGGAGATTATAAGATTTATAGCTAGAGATAACGCATATCAGCTTATTTGCTGTTAAAATAAAACGTGAATCATTCAGAAGGATAGTAGTATCAGATTTATTTCAATGAAGAAAAACGCAAGGTGCATTTGATTATTTAGTACAAGAAATGTGCCAACGGGGCCGCAACAAATTTAGTAGCCATCATAGAATGACTGAACGATTTTGATGTACCCAAGGAAAAGATAAAGCCAGGTATATATTGAAGAATTACTGAACCAATATCCTCAGAAGAAATGTTACCAGCAACAACAGGATTTGATTAAAAATAATTAGCTATTGTGCATGTGATAACTAAACACTAGTTGTTAAGGTTGTTTTCTCTTCATCCGGAAATAATAAAATTTCCATCTCGGTCGGAGTTTCGAAAGCCTGTTATTACTAACTAAAAAAATCCTTAATAACTCTGGTTTCACTGATCTGATTCCAGTCAAATTTGTATAGTAGTTAGATGCTATATCAATATATAATTTTGGAAAGATTCAACTAGGAGTGATTAAGGGTTGAAGCGATGAGGGATTTTCGGCAAGATGCGGTCACATTCTAATGCTTAATTGTGGTCAACACGACGAGAAATATGGAGAAAAACCGCACGGTCGGCGGAAGAGATGAACTAGAAGATGAAGAAGTCACTTTGAAGTGTTTATTGACTATATATTTCGTATAAAGTGTTAAATATTTTAGGTTATTCCGAGCAAGAAGCGTAATAGAAAAAAACCTTTGGGATGACACCCAAAATAGATAAGGGTAAAAGGCACATCATGGGAAATATTGTTTATCTACCTACGGCGATAATGAAGACAAGAAAGGAGAAATAATTAATGGAGATTGGAGAACGATAGCAGCAGGAGGTGTCTTAAGGAGTGGGCGAGAAACATGGAAGGAAATGCTTACGGAAAAACGCTGCAAGAGATTGTAAATTTACCAATTTTAAACCACTTTTCATGAAATCGAGGAATCTCCTTGGAACAATTTTCTTTTAAATTTTGTACCTCAGTGTCCGGGATATTTTTTCATTGGCTGTAACTTAGATTTGCATCTAAGGCAAAGAACCAACACAGCAACACCATCCGTTTAATGCAATAGAATTAAGATGGGTACCCATATAAAAATCTAAAACGACATAGAATTAGAAGCCATATTATTTTAGAAGTCGGATAATAACCACTAACTACTTTTCCATTAACAACAACGGTACTCTTTATAATTACCCATAACTTCGTTAAACGTATCCTTGTCAAAACTAAGATTATATTTCGTTCTTCACCACTGCTTTCCAGGATTACCTCCAGATTTTCCCAGTTACTTTATAAATAAAGGTTTTCTAAAAGTATTATATTATTAATGCACATTGGGAATTAAAAAGGCACACCACCTATACCTTCAGTTTTATTTGATAGGGGTTACTTCAAATAATCTCTCATACTTATTACGAATTCAAAGAGTAAAAGCGTTAACCATTGATTTCAAAGGTTGTCACAAAAACAAAAATGCTATTGACAGTTATTATTAATATACCTGATATTAATCAAACGAGAGGAAACGAATTCATTAAGCTACTTTACTACTACTAAACTCATATTATGTACCCATTTCTTGTTCCTCTCCTTCAAAGTTTACTTTTGTTCTTTACCAAAAGGAGTATACGTAATTTTAAAAATGTTATATGAAATTTAGGAAGTTGGAATTCAAAATTCCAAGCTGCATTTTAGTCTAAATATTACATAATTTTTATTGATTAAAACAAAAATATTTTAACAACCCCATGTAAAATTCATAAAATAGCGTCCACTTACTCGTGTAAAGTTAAGTGATTTCAATATGTATAGCAGAAATAAATAATAATATACATACCAGATAATTTATGTTTGTCCTCTTTATTCAGACTTATCCTAATGGTAACCTGTTCTTTTTGTTCCGCTACTGTTTGAGACTTACCTATAACAAGAAAATAATACAATTAATATACATTACTTAAAATCATTACATCATGAAAATATTAATTGTTCTATAGCAAAGAATTATAAAATAATAGAATGCTTACGTGTCTGAATAGACAAATATTTCAATTAGCTTTTGTTCATATAATACAGTTAACACAAGAGTATCCAATTATTTGTAACATTTATCCTCGATTATGTTATTTGAACAGATGCGCGCTAATTATTTTCTTCCAGCACAATAAATCATCAGTCGAATAACAATCTCAATTGTGAGAATTACTTCCAACTAAATAATATTATACATTACAAATTATTGCAAGCCATGAAATTAACTTTGACCGAATTTATTAAAATATATTCAATTAGTTAAAATACATTGTTTTCCCTTGTAATGGATCCTTGTCGTATTAGAAATCCCATTAATATTTATTAAACACTTTAATAATTGAATGCTTTCTTGTTAAGATTATCATTGAAACAAATGTCCATTCGAATATCGAATCCATTGGAATATATCTTTCGAACAACTGTCTGGGGTTCGAAGCGCTATGCGCAATGAATTATTGAGTCGTGCTTTAAAAAAGGAATTTGATTTATACTTTTGGGTCCCGTGGGTATACGTAAGACGAGTTTTTGTAGTTTTAATACGGTCCATATTTCAACTCGTCGTTATCGATCTTGAACAAAACATTGTCCGATAATATCAAACCTGATTAATTTTTATACACTATACCATGCTTTCTTTCGTAGTAACTTACGTTTAAATGTTGAATTTAAATTTAGTTTTCGCCACTGTCTCATAGCAAACAGAAAATACGATAACTTCCTTTTTTCAAAACCTAATGAAACAAATTTGTGGATTAGAATTTTTTTTTATAATATACGTACATGTGTAAAGTTTTGTTTCACACAGCTTTAAAAATCATGTCAGGTAGATGACGCCCCCCATTGTCCATACACCGAATAAGCTGATTTCTGGTGTTCGTCATAACTTTTTCTGGGGCAGGGCCTACCGGGGCTACATTGAACCGATTTCGAAAGGCACGCTGGGTTGCGATCACAGAACGTCCATTCGAAAAGTACGCCTCGACGGTAATCGCACGTTGTTCACTGTTCCAACGCATCATGGAACTGACCGGGTGGAGAACAAAACTTTAGAAGTGTGCCTGTCGAATAAAGCCATTTTCCGTCCACTACGACCTTTATAGTCAGAATGTCACGCGTTTCAAAGAAGGAAGTTACGATGTCGCACCCTGTATTTTGCTTTTACATTTGATGGAATACTCATTGAACATATCGTAATTCTGTTAAACAGTACCTAGAGAAGCATGCCGAGGAAACTTGAAGAGCAATATGATTGATGGGAGTTAAATTAAAACTTTCGTAAGGTTGAATAAACATGTACAAGAAAGCAGAAGATAGATACCTATATAAATAGCTTACGAATTGTCAAATATAATACTAAATATAAAAACACATCCATCAAGATATTAGACATGACTTAAAAGGAATTGGATTGTCGTAATATGATAATAATAACAATAGTGTACATATAGCTAAAAGGGTGCCTTCAAATATGAATTGGGAGATGTTATATAATAAAAATGAAATGTAAAATAAGGTGTGATAGTATGGGTCTAGTGCATTAAAGTATGTGAAAATGAAAATGATGGTTATAGATATACAATATAGTATCTGAGAACTCACAGAAATGTGAAAAACGAAACTGGATAATTTCTAGAAGGGAAAATTCACTGATTAAGCAGAAGAAAAAAGCAATACAGTGTGTTTACTTAAAGTGAAACCATATGGAAATCTTTTTTATTTGATTTTATGAAAAAATATTAATGTTGATGAACAATTTTGCATGGCTTAAGTGGATCAGGTACCAATTTTTTGCAGTTGTATACGAGATTTGCCAAAAAATTCAACTTTTTTCCAGAGTAACGCACCTTTATTCTTGATAAAATCGCAAATAGAATTAAAAAAATTAATCAGAATTTAAAAGTATATGTAGATATGTAATTACTTCCATTTAGCAGGAAAACTCGTTTTGTATTTTTTACAAAATTTTCTACACATTCTATTACTTATCGAAAATATTATAAATTGCTTTTAGTTTTATAAATTTCAATTAGGGTGCCATTTCCAACGTATTTGCTAGATTTTCACATTTCTTAAACAAATGTAATTGCAAATCTCAATGTCATTTTCAATTCTGATTAATTTGTTATTAAATTTTTCGATTTCATCAAAAATAAAGCTACGTTTTGAGCAAAACTTTTTTTAACAAATCTCATTTATGATTGCAAAAAATTGATAGTTAATTGCTTGATTTCGGGTTTTAGGCCATGCAGAACTTTTCATCAAGAACGACTTTTATATAAAACCAATAATAAAAAGTTTTCCATATGGTTCCGAATTCTAATACGCTGTATGTAAATTACCAATGCATCGTACTTCTTTGTATAGAACTGCACAATACTTTTTCACCTTTATTACACAATATTTTTTTAAAAATTACTTTTCACCCCTTGAATCATTTAAAAATTCTCTACATCGCAACTCAATCCCACATAATACTGTCACGGCTACGTGAGGTATGGGGTTGGTAGTCACAGGGGGTAGAGCTTGCTGTGAATAAAACAACAGATCGAAAACAAAATGGAGGAAAGGTTTTATTCTTGCCTGGGGGCGGAGAGCCAATAAGTCTGGGCACTAAAAAAGACATAAATGAAACAAGAGGAAAAAAAGAGATTCAGGCATAGCGAATCCTAAGGGCTGGAGCGTGAGAGGCGAGAGGCTTCATCGGTCTCTTCGTCGACAGAGCAAGTTCTCCCTGGTCAAGTCTGGACAACCCTGTCCTCTTCTCGCCTTTCCTCTTTCTATTTATATTCGTATTTTGTTTTGTGTCGGTATAAGGTCTGTCGTTTATCAAAACATTTCGCACCTTGATAGTCAGTGCGTTTATAAAAGTTTACATCATTTCACCTTGGCCTGAGCCGTGATCCCGTTTCTTGTTTTGTTGAGAATTGTAGAAATCTCATGGTCGAAATCGGAATTTCAAGTTATTAAACGCATCGACTTAATAAATCGTCGATCGTCTGCATAGAAATTTACCTCCTTGGAAAATATTCGCACAGTTCTCGTCCCCACATGAACTATATCCCATTGTTAAATTGAACCTCAACATGTACGTAAATCCGGAAAGGAGTTTTCAGGGCCAGGCGTGCTGTTAACGTAATAAACGTGCGACTTTAGTTCATATAATCGAATTGTCTTCAACCAGAATTATAAGCAAAAACAAGTCTTCCATTTCCTCGCATGGAACACGTCTCCATTATGTACTTGCTCTGTTGTTTACGATATTAACGGGGGAAAATTTGGAAAGCTTACTCGATTTATTATTTAAATAAGTAATGTTAAAACATCATCTTACAATTTCTAAAAGCTGTATGCTACGTTACTTTTGGTAATACATATTCAAGTCTATTCTGTAAGCAAATTGTTATGTCTAGTGAAATCATTTGCACTTTAATAAAATTATTTTTTAAGTATTCCACTTTTAGCTTACACATAAGTTTTTAAAATGCCCAAAACTGCAGCTGTTGTGCCTGTACAGGGTGTCTGGGCTTCATCCTGTATCTTCGAAATGAAGCTGTTTTTCAAAAATCACCAAAGAACCAAATATTCTTAGAATAGTCCAAGGAATAACCCCCTAAATTTATGCCACATGTTTACCAAACATCTTGTATAAATGCATGCATTGCATAAATAAACAAATAAAGTAAATAATGACTCTACTACGTATGTTGCCGAGGTTTCAATTGAAAAAGTGAAATACAGGTGCACGCATACGTCGTTTCTGAATACGTCCTTCCGAGACTTTAATTCCGGACACAAACCGGATTTCTTTTAACATACATCGACAGGAAAAAAGCGGTCCTTTGAGGCGCGTTGTTTTCCTTTTAAAACAATCACGACGCACAACACATAGAAAATACAATAGAAAAGCGGGCGAGGGAAAAATAATAACGTGACACACTTGAAGTCGGTACCGTGAAAATATCGGAAAATCCATTTCCATATGCCGTTTACACTTATGCACTGCCGGCCGCTTTCCCGGCTCCGTTAGGGGAAAGATAAAGGAAAGGGGGAGAGGAAGAGAAGGGGGAAAAACAATACAACTTTCGATTCGGGCGGATACCTGAAGGAGTAGACCCCGAATTGACATTTACAAGTTTTTGCTCGATCGCCTTCCGCCATTTATATTTATTACTTCCGGGTCGATGGTTAATAGAGAAGTTGCGGGTTACTTCCGAAACGCTTAGGCGGTTAAAACGAAGAGACAATTTCTGGGGAATCTCGGGGAAGGCGAACCAAACCTTTTACGCGGAAATTGACTGGTTAAACTAGTTAGCAATTTGGAAACTTCTGAACCCTTAATTGCCGTTACACATTTATACTTTTACTGTTCAAGAAGTGCCCTCATTCAGCTATCTACCAATTTTCAGGAGGGCATTTCGAAATTCACATATACCTATCTGTATTACTACGAAAATATTATTCTACTTTTCCCCTAAAAAAAAATTGCTTTCATAAAATGAATGAATATTTATGATCCCGCCATTAACTTCCAAAATATTTAGATAAATGTAAAGAGATCCCGGCAAATTAAAGGGTGGCGTTTCGGAACAAAAAAAGCTTCAGAGAGAAATTGCTATAATTTGTTACTTTAGAGGCTCGAGATGCTTTAGATGTTGTGGAATTTAAAATACAACCTAGCACTCAAGTGGACCAGTTTTAGGTAAAAACAATTTGAATTATTTTTTGAAAATTTGTGGAATTATTGTGCTCAACACTAATTACGTCCTGTACAGTGATTTCATTGCATAATGTACATAACGTGCAATTCACTCCATTATTTGGTAAGCGATTTGGCTTCCTGTTTATGCAGTTCTTGTAATTTTAAAACAGATTACATTTTAGATTGACGTGGAAGAGATAACTCGTTCAACTAATTTTATTTCGATGTTTAAATGAAAGCAAGGCAGTTCTGCCAATCGTTTCTTTTAGGGTAGATATGTTTCAATTCCCGGCAGAGGCCGCAAGGGTACGGTGCCAGTTCCGCGCCAGCTACCTGTAGAAAATCCGACGAGGGACAATGCGATGACCCTTTCAGATTATAACAATGTAGCGATATATTTTCTAGCCTAATTTAACCTAACCAGGCCAATTTAACTTGATAATATTATTATATTGTAGCGAATGCCCCGTATAGGTTGCTGTTTATGTAAAAACAATAGTTGTTTATATGATGGTAGATGTTAATCTTGACAGTAGGATAGTAAAATCTCTTTGTGCATGTAAAAGTACTACAATATATTTAGATCAAATCACTTGCAAAAGTTTAATATATTGGACTTATACCATAGTAATATATTTTTTCCGTGGGATTTCTTTTCTGGTATGTTTACGGTTGCGACCATTTGGATGCCGCGGGATTCCCGGCAGGTAGCGCGGGGAACTGACGCTGTGTCCCACATTTATTGTGTGGGAAATTGATATACTTTTGATTGCTGTGCGGGGAACTGTAATACAATGTTATTTTACAAGAACTTCTACGCATGTGATGATAGCGATTAAGAAGCTAAGGTCCATACGTGTGAATCACAGATGGCCACTAGGTATATGATTTTAAACAAAATTTTACTGAACTATAAGGAGGAAGTTTGAGCTTTTTTACTATAATAAGTGTATAGAAATTGATCATGTGGTATTTGTTTTGAATTGAACTTCGTCAAAATAATTTTTAACGTACGTATTAATATTGTCGGAATCAGAAACGAGTATTTCGTTTGGTGTCAGTCGAAACAGGTGTATTTCAGTTTTCGTTAAGATTGATGTAAAAGGATTGCAAAAATATCTGTTGCTTATTTTTTTTTATATAACACAACTACTGTTCATTTTAGAAAAAAGATCAAGAGAGAAAAATGTTTTGCTATTAAACTCGACATAAAATGTCGTCGGTTGCAAATTAAAAAAGACTCCTCGCTATTTACGAAAATCCTCATGTTCCCACTAGACAGTACCAACACTAGGCAACTTAAAATTAGCCAGTATTCAATGACGAGAACTTTTCAAATCCAGAAATGTCATCCTTATATAATGACAATCCTCCAGAAACTCACTGAAGATAATCCGGATAGAAGAATCTAGTTTTGCGAACAAATTCTGGATCTACTAGACAGAAACGTTGTAAACATAGAAAACGTACTGTTTTCTGACGAATCAACGTTTACATTAAATGGTGAAGTAAATCGTTAAAATTGTCAATATTGGGCAGACAACAACCTACACTGGATGAGGTAAGGTCACATTCAACGTCAAGAAAATGTCAACATCTGGTTTCACCAAGACCTTCCATGCGCCTTCCCATTTTGCAAGACTTGTCCGCGAGTATCTGGATGATGTATTTCCAGGCAGATGGATTGGTAGAAAAGGACCCTTAGAATGGCCTCCCAGGTCTTCGGATTTAACACCAATGGACTATTTCTTATACTTATACAACAACGAATAAGACAGGAGTGTAGGCTAATTCCTGCCGAAGTAATTATAAATGTCCAAAACGAGTTTCAGTTCCGTTTAGGATACTGTCAGTTAGTTAATGGACAACATTTTGAGCATTTATTGTGAAAACATATTCTTTGAGTTAATATCAGATAAATTAGTTGATCAGATTTTTTCATTTTCGAATTAGTTGATGTTTGTTAAATATCTTTTAAACAACAAGGAATAAAAATTTGATATTTGGTACGTATGTGTAACTTGATATACCCTTTAAGAATAATTATAAAAACTATTATTGCCATTTAAAAAAATAGACTATGACATCATATATCTAACTTGGTACAAGCTGTATAACATTTTCTTACATCAAACGGAGCGCAATTCAGAATACTAATCGACCTGTCCGAGCATATTTCCAACAAAAAAACTGTCTTTGATTTATTGAATGTATTCCAAGTTTAGAGATTATATTCCAACATTTAGAGATGTATGGACTTTTGAAAAAAGGTTTAGCCATTTGATACGCTGAATGATAATTTTTGGTTGTCAATAGTAGCATCAGACGCCTTCATGAATTCTATTCTCTGCATTCACAAATGAAAAATGTTTCTCATTTCTACGACGTTTACGGCGTATTATAGCTTTTTAACAAATTGAAAGAACCGAATAGCTTAACGCAACTAAATTATGTACGCTCATTAGCATGTACTTGACAAATCTCTGGTAAAATTGCTTACAATATATTTAAGATGAGATAAATAAAGCTGGGATTCTATGCAAAAATGCATATTTCTTAAATCACTACACTTATTAAATTGGTTGTTTTTAGAACACCTAACTAACTACAGTTTGTGTTAAACAAAAACCGTTTTACGTCATCAATAGTTGTAGACAACACCGTTAATGTTTGGTACGCATGTGTAACTTAATCTACCCTTTAAGAATAGTCATAAAAGTATGTATTGCGACAAAATAAGTTTTTTAATAATAACATTTTATTTTTTGTGTCGTAGTAGGTACTCCTGCTATCTAATAATCTAATTAGCTAATCTAATAGCATCATTCACGTTTTGTCGAACTTTTCATGAAAAATATATTTAAGTATTTAGTAAATGGGTAAATACAAAATTTTAAACTTTAAATGCAGTATAAAAAATACATATTCAGGAAATAATTTGTCGTTATTTAGAAACATGTATTTATTTTAAAGTTAGTTAAGCAACTTTAAATATTCAAAAAACTCAAGTCGCCTTGAATGCTCATACTAATGGGCGTTAATAGACCGAGGAGATAATTTTTTAATCGTATTTAGAGGTTTCGAATTGAATTTTAGGTATTGTGTGACGAAAAGTCTTTAATAACACAGAATGCCATGTATTTGGCTAACTGATGATATTGGCGTTGCCTCTCCAGTAGCTTTTAGTTCAATATTCAAAAAATTCATAATATTTAAATTACAGACAATATCAAAACTACAGCAGCTAAAACCATTTTCGAGTATTTGGCGATGAGGAGAGGAGAACGCCATTTCATTACTTCATCTCTTATAAAAACCGTCCTTTTATTTTGGCGACATTAGTACTGGAACTTCAGAAATTTATATTAGAACCTTTAAATTATTCTCTACGATAGGTAGACGCACTTACGTTACTAATTTCCATTATAAATCGCCAGAATATCTTCCACTTAATGCGAATTTATCTCGCAAGTTTACACGTTAGTTTAAATTATGAGAGGCTGCCGTATGTGCGATTAAACTGAACAGTAGTTTCAACTGCAGGTGCATTAGTATCATTAAACGCGACATCACATAAGGTCTCAAATAAAATTCGCTAATTGGCCGCGTATTTACCGTGTGAAGTACACGGATAGTAGGTTAGTATCTTCTTTGAATACTCGTTCTCTCTGTTTTCGCGCAGGGGATCAGTTATAAATGTAAAAAGTCGGCGCGCTTCGGAACACATACGTCGACGCCAAAAAAGGTAAATTGGCGCTTTGAACTGCGAGAGGTAAAGGAGAGAAAGAGCGAGAGGTGTGGCGATAGTTCGATTCAAGGCGAGTTACTCCTGGCATGTGTATTTTGCAATGGTAATCAGCGTGCGAGACGAGAGGGAGGCTCTGTATTTGATTAGGGTACACCAGAGGAGGTTTGTTTGAAATCCGGAATGGCCTTTTTCTCTTTTCCAACGGATGAGTTTCAGTCCTTAGAAAAGCAAAAAAATACAGCTATATAATGTCAATGCAAAAATAAACCCACAAATCGTAACAAAACGAGAAAACCGTTATATCTACTTGCGTGTAGCACACACTTCCAAGAAACTTAAAATATTCAAGATGCAAATCTAACCGAAGAGACATTTTATTTTGCAACGTTTACATAATTTAATTTATATGACAACGAACTGGCGCAGCCTCACATACAAAAATCTACACGGAACTCAAAAATTAAGTATTAATTAAGTACAGAATTTTGAAAATTCTCGAAAATTCGTGGAAAATTGTCTTTATTTAACACTGCCTGAGAATATCTTTCTGTGTTTAACCGTAGAATTTAACACTTATGAAACATTTAGAATTTTCACACGGTAATCCAATGTCTTTCCTTCTCTAGAGGTAAGGTAACAAGGCTCACCCTATGTTCCTATACTGTAGTTCAGATGTCAAAAGTGTAGGGGAATTTTTCATCCAGCAGTTTAACGAGACCCTTCAGAAAGGTGAACGAATTTGATATTTGGTACTCAGCACCATCTGGTGAAAAGACCCAAGTCAGATATCAATCATGTGCTGCAGTTTGTCAATGAATGAACCAATCCACGTATAGCTTCAGACAAATTTCTTTTCTGCAGAAAGAATTAATGTAGACTGGTTAGTTTCTGCAGAAAAATATTTGCAACTTTCGGTTGTCATTATGAAATGATCATTAGAGGTCAATGCAGATTTTCGTTGATTTTACAAGAACCCAGTCAATACATCAGCTGCGAGATACAGAGAAACGTTGACAGTTTGTTTTTCTATACCTTCAAAATTTAAACGATGTGATATTCAAAACTGAACGTATTTTGTAGTACTACACAAGCTTCAAAATGAATCTGAAGCAGCTGACGATACTGAAGTTAATGCAGATACTATTTTTCTTGTTGGAAGCCAGCTTTATGGGAGGTTACACGTTGAGGAGTAATTTAATAAAAAAGCGCCACGAGACGAGACGGAAGTAAATTTAATATATCTGTTCTCTCACTCTCACACTTTTCTTTATCCTTCTTTCTCTTATGTAAGATCACGCGGGTCCCGAGATACACGGAATATGTTATCTAGCTTCTAAATGCAATGCAACTTCTAAAAGACCTACATTTGTTTAAATTTGCAATAACATGAATTACCATATAGCTAAGCTAACGGTTGGTCAAGTTCAAAGGGTTAGAAGGTGCAGCTGTGAAGGTTAGAATTTCTTTTGAACCTGAATATATATTCTAAGAATTCTTCAAACCTTGAATGTTCATGTAAAAGCTCAGAAATCACTATATCAACGTTAGATCAGGAATGATGAGGATCATTCAATAAACAAAAGTAGAACTAGGGAAGAAGTCCTAGCGATCCAAAATCAGTGGGATTATCAACGGACAAGACATATAGCCTAGTTCAGTCGGTTGCTTTCTCTTGAATAAAGGAAACTGGTTTATTTACAAACGTATTGCTGCAGTGAGGGGAACTTTGCCAGGCTAAGACTAGTGCTAAGATAAGGCTAAGAGCTAATTTTTAAATTTGAAAATGGAGTGATATCACTCATGTATGAAAGTGCCAAGTGTGGCTACCAAGATGGCGGCGCATAACTTAAGACCTGATCTCGAAATATATTTGTTCTGAGCTACGTTCGGAAGTGAAATATACAGCAGGTATACGTCGGGACAAGTGAAGATTAGATACCGAGGGCATGTTAGAAACATACCTATCCAGAAGAAGTAGTATACCTTCAGGTTTAGATTGATCCCAATCCATTTTCCTTGCATCATAACTTTTACTAGAAAAGTAATATGGAATAAAGATCTAAAGGATCGAAAATGTGACATGTAAAAAGGTATGTTCAATATAAAGTACACACTAGTAGTTGAATAGAGACTCAAAACAATTAGTCTTAGTATTTCGTATATATATATATATACAGTCGAACCTCTATTTAACGAAGTCCTAAATCCGCTGAAAAAACTTCGTTATATAGAAAATTCGTTATATAGAATAATTCGGTATATATATGGACCGAATTATTATGTATTATACGTATATACATATATAAATGATGTATGTTTAATCGACATAAAAAATGATTTTATAATTGAAGTTGTAGTTTTGAGTGAAGTTTAATGAACGTAATACATATATAATAACACATACATGTAATATATGAACTAATATGTATTTACATGAACGTGCATTATGTATGATTAAACATATAAGCTATTATCAGGGCTATTATACATAATGTACAAAGAAACAAAAGCCGTATTAGGTCCTCACGAAAACATCAGATGTGGACTTAACTTAAGAATTCTTAAAGAAGTCTGTAATTTTTGATTGCGCTTCGCATTTAAATAATATTGCGTTTATAAAAAATACCTCGCACTAATTTAAAGATTTAAACAAACAGTCTGAAAAAATGCAGGCAGCAATACCGCGTAATGACCGCATTAAAAATCTAGGAAAGGATAAGAGTGAACCTTCTTGAAATTCAGATTACCGGGTACCTGCTATGGGTTTATAACCCTAACTGTACTTTGTTAAATAGAGATTGTCTTCGCTAAATAGAGAGAAATTTATTAATAAATAACATGGGACATTCACGGTTCTAACCAAAATTTCGCTAAATAGAGAATTTTGTTAAATAGAGGTTCGTTGAATAGAGGTTCGACTATATATATATATATATATATATATATATATATATATATATATATATATATATATATATATATATATATTTCGTATTGAAAACTTAAAATCGCCAGAGATTGAACGAGAGTTTCATCAAAGGAATGCTATATATATATATATATATATATATATATATATATATATATATATTTCGTATTGAAAACTTAAAATCGCCAGAGATTGAACGAGAGTTTCATCAAAGGAATGCTATGTGAGGCCAACATACAATTCTTGAAGATCAGGCAACAGAGAGATTGCGTTACTAGAAGCAGCATTTTGTAAGAAGATAGATGCGTTCCTCATCATAAGACATCATTTTGAGTATATACAGAAATTACAAGAAACACATCGGTGAACAGCATACATCACCATCGATAGATTAAACAAGTAAAAACTTAGGTACATAATCAAGCGTCAAATATACCTATGGCATAGTTAAAACCCTGATAAATTAACTGGAGCGGTATCTGCCTGCATGCTTGGAAAACCATGGGGAAACCTGAATCATGGTGCGAAACCTGAGAAGGCGAAAACGTTCATTGAAAATCCAACACTTTGTGTTTGTCAAATGTAATTTTTTTCTCAATAACATCAATGTCAACGAACAAAATTTCTAGAATATCATATTTCAAACGGCACATTTCCAGTTTGGTTCACCACGTCGCCCACTCGACTTTGTGCGAGGATTTTATCGCTCGTGTATACATACGTAGTACTTACATATTCGTATCTCTAAGAATTTTTCCATTGCCTATCATACGTGGCGAGTAGAAGAAGAATGCAAAATGTTGTTAGTTTTCCTGGTGTAATGTTATATCACGGCGAAGTGAGCCGACATAAGCGTTTACAAGCTTATAAATATAGGAATATTTTATGTGCGCAGATAAATAGAGAAGTTGTGCATGCGTGGAATATGAGACTATTCAGAAGGATTGCTTTGTTAGATAAATTGTGGGTACGATAGGAGGAGAATGTTTTAACCATTTTTACTTTAACGGCGTGCCGTGAGAAAACGTTTGAACGTACGTACGAATGAATGAAATATGCCGATTTTATTAAATCTCGACAATTCAAGCTTACATGTGTAAGAATATAGAATTGAGTAGTGTATGTAATGTAAGCGCATAAGTTGAGTTTGCAGATCAATAAAATAATAAACAAGAAAATAAATATTTACTTCACAAAAGTATGTTTAACCAATACTTTAAATAAAAGGACCAGTAAACAAATTGATATATGAGTAAATGCTTTTTGATAACATTAAAACAAAGGCACATACTTGTCATTATATTAAATAAATTGAGAATTAATAAAAACGTCTTTGAGCAACTCATCTTCTCTGTAAATTGAAAAACAATAGAATGTTGTATCTTTCTCGTAGAGCTTGTATGAGCAACTAATTCGATTTAAATATACTTTGTTTAAGCGTTGTCTCTATTTTCCGTTGGCTTGTGCAATGGGTTTTAAGGGAGTAGCGCGCGAAATACCCACCAGACTTCAAACATCCTAGTACTCGTTGTGCAGGGGTACTAGGGGAGTAACGCGCAAAATACCCACCCAGCTACTAGTAAACAACAATTTCATAAACAGCTGGGGTCGAGTGTGCCATGGTACTAAGGGAGAGTACCATCGAGCTGCCACGAAAACGCAATACAGCAACACTGAGCGTGCAATGGTACCATGAGAGAACCGCGCAAGTATCCCTGTACCTACTAGTGGCAATTACCTCAATTACGTGCAATGGTCTAAGGGAGAGATGTGCGAGGTACTCTGCCTTGAGATAAGGCGGCGCTGCGAACAGTGTCTAATTCATGTTTCAATATATCAAGTAGAGAAAACTACTAGTGTTACATAGTTTTAACATGATTGGTTAATTATCAATTAAATAGTTAAGTTAGTTAGCCAGCAGTAGAAAGATGAATAGCTCAGTGATAAATTCGCCAACTGGTGGTTTCTTCCAACTGCTCGTTCAGTGTTGTAGCCTTTATAGGAACCAAGCGCGTTATAATTAATAACACAAGTGTTCACGTAGATCAGTACGTAGAAAGTGAATCGCAGGCGAACCCTTTCCTCGCGGGTCCCTTTCCTGCCCGCAGAGGCTCTCATAATTTTTACATAAAGTTATATCTTTAAAACGTCAGGTAAAATCTCTTGCCTAGTTGCAAGGCAAGTTGCAAGTAGAGGCCTAATTGGTTTCAGCCGTATAAAGGTAAAAATGACGAAAAGCGAAGAATGGAATACGGGGTCAGTTTAAAATTTTTCGATTAAAAAATCTCTTACACACGTGTTAATTAATTGAAGGTTATTGTACAATTCTAATAAAAACCATTAGTACATATTGTCTTAATCTTCCCTGGAGAGAAAATTTGGTTCTATATTTCCTTAACATTCAAGTATTGTAAAACAAAGCAAAGCTCCTATTTTTTGTGCTACTTTGAGAAATGGGGATTATAAAGGTTCTTTATGTAATTTTCGTTTAATCTAGATGCCGTCTTTTCTACCCCACATGAAATGAAACATTATAAAAAGGTACTAAGGCAACAAATGTGATGTCCACATCCACGTTTATGTATCTTTTAAGTAAAAGACGTTGTAATCTTGCAAAATTTTGAAAATAACTCGGAATTTTCCGAACCGTTTATCAAAGAAATCTCAATATTGGTACATTATTAAGGATAATCCCTCGGTGATATTCAACAGAAGAGGTTATCACGTGTTGTCTCGTCCCCATCTCCCTACTTAACTGATCCGACGTGCCCCGAACATATTCTTCCGAGGCATAGGGCAAAAGCGTTACTCTCATCGATTATTTAAATCAAATTTTCCGCACGGATAAGAAGCATCTCATTGAAGTCGAAGTGAATCCCATTTCTCTCGAGTGTATTCGTTGGTAACGTAACAAAGGGTCGCGTTCGACTTCGGAGATCCCAATTAATGAATACTCCAAAGATTTCACCCCCTTCATGAGTACCAACACGATAGGTCGTTAGTAGGTTAAATATATTAAGTCCGGATATGTTCGAGTAAATAGCGAGGTCGGACAGAGAAATAATGCGATCGCTGGAAATGTGAACGATTTGAATGAGGCGGATTTAATGGTTGTTCAAATACACTTTGAACCGATCTGTTCGTTTCATCGCGAGGAGATTTATATTAAGCTTACATACACTTTGAAAGTTTACATGTAGGAGGTATAACAGCTGGAAAAGTCGTTTTATACTTGATAGCAAATAACAAATAACAAAATTAACAAATGAAGTGATCGCCCATTATTTATCAAGCAATGATTTATTAAACAATAAATTCCAGGCGGTTTTGGATAGACGTTTTCATATACTTATGGAAATGGTCGATACTTTTTACTTGAATCACACACTATTATCATTAGAACTAATTATTTCGTTATGCGCCATTAGAAAAAGGACTGGCTTAAAACTGTTATTAAATATCATGTGCTTAAATTTTATTATTAAATTTTAGACACAATGTTGCAAATCGAGAAATAGGTTATTACTAATGTGAAAATATCAATAAACGTTAAAAAAGGAACATGTTAAGTTTTAACAAAATCGACTTTACCTTCTCTTGCACAGTGATGTTGCAAATGAGTATGGTGCGAATTTCACAACCACTGAAATATATTTTTTCAACACCCTTTGAGCGCAGGATTCATATCCAATCTTATCGCTGTTGAATACTATAAGAGAATGAATTTCGACTCTATTAGCCTCAAGACCGAAAACATTGAGTTTCTTCTGGCGAGAAATACATGAGCAATAGTGGCGCACCCGTGCCTAGTGACATAACACCCCACTACAAATAGTGTTCAATCTTCAACTCGCTGACTCTTCTTTCGCTTCTATTTGTATTTTATTTCTTGTGGTTCTCGTAGCGGCCGCCAAGAGTGGAGGGCCACCATCGCCCATGTCTAAAAAACCTTTATAACGCGGAACAGTTCTCTTATTCCTATATTAATCAGGGTATCATTTGGACGTTACGCTGGAAAATGTAAAGATCATGTTTCAGCTTTCCAATACTATATCTCACTGTCGGCCTTCGGATTAGGGAATAATTCATAACTTCAAGAGTGTATAGGAGTTTCGTGTTATTTAAAATTTATCGTTTGAACGAAGTTTTAGTAATAAATAACAACATGGAATTTATTCCAAGTAACAAAGCTGCACACTCGAATCTGGGCTTTGAAGGATATATGTATAATCTTCGCAAAACGCAAAAGTTCACATATAAGTTGGCGGTGAACTAAACGAAATTAAGAAAGTTCACTTTGATAAGCAAGTATATATCAAAAATGTTGTGTTTAATGTAAGGATACATTTTTCGTTTTCTACAAACGGAAAGTAATTTTTATAATAGCGTAAAGGAACTCTTTATACAACGTAGCGATATAGTGTCATCTATTTCTAATCACCCAACGGAAAGAGATTTCATTCCTGCATAGAATTCGTTTAGAATATAACATAGGTATTTTCTACAAAATTTGAAGTGAGCAGTGAGACAACTCGTGTAATGTTACGGTTTAAGTTCTTCGTCGTCCGGATTTTATAAAAATTCCATCACATTCTGAACTTCGTTGGCTTACGTATTATTAACTAATGAAAATGCTTAATATCTCTGATATATTAATATCTCCATTTAAACTTGTATGAAAATTAGACACTAAATTAATAAATAATTCTGAAGAGTTTGAACTAGGAGCGATAAAGGGTTGAAGTGTAATCACGAAAAGGGACTTTTGGCAAAATACGAGCACATTCTGATGACTGATTTTACAAGTAACGACCGCCTTACCGCGAACGACGACAAAAGGGCATTATTGTAGAGTCAAATTTAAAAACGTGGAATATTTTTCATTAGCGGTTAATCATAAGTAAGGCTAGGCAAAAGCATAATCACATATTTTTATTTATGAATAATGACGAAAATGATATTTTTACGTATTACATGATATTTTTAGTTGAAAAAACTAAACTTTAATTAGAATATTTTACATATTCTGTAGTTTTACAGCATAAGCGCATACAAGTTCCATATGTTAATATGAAAGAGTATATCCAAGCATCTTTTCGTCATTTCGGCTGCAAATTCCTAAAACACAACTCTCTTCCACCACAGTCTATCATAACTAGATGGAGAACGTGGATTGAAACAGCATTGTTTTATGCTGAGCATATTGGAAAATTCACAAGTATAGTTCAAAGTTTTGATGCAACCTCTAGTCACTGTACAGCAGACTGTAAACAACTTTTTGAAAAATCTGAATTAATTATTCAATTAAATTTCAGCACCTGGTGCACCGCAACCTGGACCTAGAACGAAGTCCGTAAATATGAGATATCAGCTACTATGCAGGGAGAAATGAACGTCAAAGAAAATGCTTTTAATTGTAATTGTAATCTGATGAACTGTACTTGCAGGAAGCACTCGTTTTGGACGTCAAATTCTGCTTTAGCGACCCAAAAAACCCCCCTTAACGATTTTCGGTTTGTCTTTTTCGAATGTGCCTGGAAAAGCCTCAGAGAAGACGTTCAGGTCCAGGTTGCAGTGCACCAGGTGCTCGGGGGATCGTTTTCGACGCCAAATTCTGCTCTAGCGACCCATAAAACGCCCCCACATTGATTTTTGGGTTGTTTTTGACACTCTTGTCAGGAAAATTCTCGGAGAGGACGTCTACGTCCAGGTTGGGGCGCACCAGGTGTGTGGGGGGTGTTCGCCGATGCCATATTTGAATTCAGCGACCCAAAAAACCCCCGGGCGCCAAGTGTTTTTCCTTCCCCGCATGAATTCTGGGAGAGTTCCACGGAGATGACGTTCGTCGGCGTTCCTGAGCCCCAGGTGGTCAGGGTGTCAATTTGAACAACATAATCGTGATCAGCGACCTCAAAAACCCCGGGTCACCCATTCTGGGCCAGTTTTCCAAAGGGCATCTCAGAAAATGCATTTTTCGAATGCATTTTGGCCTGCAGCAATGCAATTTCCAATTTTGGCATATTGAAAATTAGGTAACTTTTTTACAAATAATTTTTAGAAGCGAATGCAAAAAACCGCATTCCGATCCGTCTTGCCCGAAAAAATTCCTTTTTTTTCGCGTTCGTTGACGCGACTAATATAAAAATATCCTGCAAGAAAATAGAAGAAGTTTTCTTTTAGAAAATCTTTTTTCAGGATAAAATGTGTAAGTACCCATTTTGTATTTTTTTGTTTAGTACTAAAAATAACTATTTAAAATTGTTTTGTTGTTTGTTTTTAGTATTATACATTGTTTCTAAATATTGCGGAAAGAATTAGGCAAATCAAGTGGATGTCGTAGAGTGATCGCTGCTTGTGATTAGTTAAATACACTTTTTTGAATAATTCCAATAGATTAATATCTCTATTTCATCAGAAAGTGAACTTTTTTGCGGCAATAAAAATCATGTACGAGCTTTTCAAGTTTAGGTATATAATATGTATACATAATACGTCACAACATTCATATTTGAAGCCATGTTGGAAGCCATAAAATAGCTATTTTTTACGCCATAGAAAGTGCATATAATGACCAATTTTTACGGCATATTTGCCCACCCTTAGTCATAAGCATAGGCATGCGTACAGGGGGTGCCGTAGGTGTCGTGGCACCCACATGCGTTCTCAGATAGGCGCCAAAATTATGGAACATGATTATATATTGAGTTAATATAGATCTCCATGTGGTTATTGAGGAATTCAAGAAAATGATCCAGTTGAACCTTACAGCGATATTGTGGAATTTCTACTCATAGATGTTTTTTTGGGGGAGGGGGGAGGCTCTCGCAGGCGCGTTTGGCACCCACCAGAAAAAATTCTGCATAGGCTTCAGCAATTGTTCGTTCGTGTCACCTAAATTCCTACGAGAACTTTTAGTGCGTATTGTTTTAAAATAAAATGAAGGAACGCAGTTATCCTCGTGACCTGTGCCACAGAGTAATTCCACTATGCAGGCGAAGAGAAAAATAATTCAGCCTATGTGATAAAACGCGATTTTAATTAAAATGGTACTCACAGGAAAATATCGGTGTTATTTATTTTTTTTGTGGGGGAAATATCAATACAATGAGGTGAAAAACATATTTTTCACTTTGACATTCAAATTCGTTCGCGAAACGAGGTTTGTTTTATACGAATTTCCCCGCGAGTTCGCAACGAAACTCGTTTTCCTCAGTGAAAAGAAGATTGACACGTCGGTCGCCGGCTGGAAGTATTTCAATTTGTTACTCAATCATCCGCAATTACGAATTTCGGGAACGAAAATAGATGTATAAAAAGGCTCAATTGACGTTTCGAAAGTTTTAATATCCCTTACCGGGAAAATAAAGGCGTGCGGGTATTCGGGGCGTTACTCTTACTAATTGAGAAAGCTATATAGGGAAAAACCGCGAAGAGAGAAGGAGAGAGAGTGGTAATTCATTTCCAGGCCGTCAAGAACTTTTTAATTGTGAATGTTTTCCGGGAAAATGGCAGTAATCCGTCAAATTTCTAATAAAACTTGCCGGAGAATTTAATTACAAACATTTATTATCGGGTTATGGCTGCGGGATATATTTCTGCGGAATGCTGTGGAAGAGATCGATATTGTTCTTCGGGATGTAATTGTACATTGCAAACGCTTCCCTGGGAAATTTATATTTCGCTCATAAATAATTAAATTTTGACGCTGCCGTTCGTTTCGGAGGTTAACTCCATACACAAAAGCACCCGGATCTAAGAGATCTCTCTTTCTCTCGCCCTTTACGCACAATTCTTCGTTAACGAAATATTTTACCGAAAATATAATTACTCCTTAATTACTTTTGTTAACGGTTATTTATGTATATATTTCTGTCGGTCGGACCGGAATTACAGTTTTCAATCAAAGGGCTTAAAATTTGTTTAGTGTATAGGCAGTAAAAGATATAATTATAAAATGTCAAATTATGTTGCCGTTTACGAATTCATACATATTTGATGCCCTTAGTAAGAATTTAGCTAAAATCTCACAGTATCTATGAAAACATCCAATGAATACATAAATGATTATCTGAATATATAATCAAGCAGAGATTCTGCATAACCACCGTTTATTTAAACAGTGAAAAAAGAATCCAGTTTCAGTGGCCAGGCTATTACATGAAATAGTGATTTAATAGTATATTTCTGTCTGTCTGAGATTGTTTTACTATATGCGTACTTATGCAGGTACAGAGTTGTTATCAATTAGAACTTAGATATACTTTTCATGTTGTTGAGAAATATCGTAACATAAGGGTTGTATTCGAGGCTCCGAAGTTTAATCGAGGGAACGAAGGTTTTGACGTAGCAAATTTTTCAAACAGCAATGATTTACCTAAATTTTGACAGTAAGTATGCCTCGAGTGTAAGTATGATTTTTCGAATCAATTTCGATTTTACAATTAAATGTATTGAAAACGATAGGCAGACAGCAGCCTTGTCTAACTCTTTGGTTAATGTAGATTGCCTCTGTGGCTTGATGGTATATAAGCTTGAATAACATTAGTTAGGTAAATTTACTGTAATTTTTGGCGGTGAACCCTAGCAAAAGCGTTGGTGTAATCTATATAACTGTGAGATCTCCAAAAGTAAAGCTACAATAATGGCTATTCATGGAGAAAACGTTTATAAATTCAAAGAAATTGCTTGAAGAATATTGTGGTCGAACAAATAGACACACTTTAAGTACCGTGGGTAACCGCTGCAGAGAGACATTTAAATAAAGTTTATTGTATCGTAGTGAGATATGAACCCCTGAAACTAAAGATAAAAGGAAAAATCAGGCACTGAAGTGCGATTGCTGAGAGAAGTAAACATGTTTAATTTTCTGTTTTTGAGTACTATAATCCTTATCATAACTGATCTTTAAAAGATTCTGTGCCCATGTAAATTTTCAGTTTTCTCATTTTCACCAAAATGGTTTAACATATGCTTACTAAACTTTACATGTGAAACTATATCAAATTTCACTAATTCTTAGTTGAAACGATTTTTTCCTAAACACTCCCTAAAGGGTACTTTACTTTTGGTACTTTTCAGTTTTTCTTAATTTCCTTAAAAACGGCTTTGGTGGTGTAGTGCATACTTCTTAATTTTACTTATCTATTTAACACCTATAATTGAACGTTTTTTTTTTAAACAGCCCTTAAGGCACTTTATTAAAAGAATTCTTAGTTTCTTTTTTTGTGTCTTAAAGAGCATTAGAAATTTTTTTCTTCGCCATTGCACTTATCTATCCAACACATAGAACGATCAATTGAAATGTTCTTTTTTGCTAAAATTACAGTGCTAAAAGGGCACTTTACTCTTGAGAATTTCCTAGGGGCTTGTAAAAAACAAAGACTGCCTACTCATATGAGCAAGTTATACATGGATACATCGCCAACTCCTTTTTGAGCAATAAAAATTGAACAGATATTGTTGTGTGCAATTATGAGTATTGTTATTAAATTATTAAAGAAGTTGAGCAGTTTTAATTTCTAACCTAAATGTTCGTACTTCTAAAAAATTCCCACAAAAAACATATTTAAACAGCAACGTCCCTTTAACAGATGCCGATGAATTTAAATCCTTTTCGAATTAAAGAAAATGTAATGAATATTGTTTTCTAAAGAAAACATAACTGAAATCAAGATGTGTAATTGGTAATTGGCAAGTTTGGTACAAGTGGATCGAAAATTGAAAGGGAAATAACTTCGCATTTAATATTTTTTAAAACTAGAAGAAACAAAAAAAATGTAAGATTACTTATGTACTGGTCTCTACAACATATATGTCAAAATTTGCAGACATTTATAACAGACCGATAAAAAGAATCACCTATGTCAATTTTTTATTACTTTCAAAGCAAAATCTGTTCATGATCTCTAAATGTGCATAAAATAACGTTTTCCACGTTTTCAATCTCAAATATGAAAAGTAGGTTTTTCTGGTAATACAAAGATTCATGAAGCTATGGACTAACGAAATGGCGAAATTTTTATCCATTTGTCAAAGCTTTGAGCATTTTGCTTTTGGCTGTGTTCCAGTGGCGAACGGATTATTATTATAAATTTTTATAGTTTTTGGTGTGTTGCCCATAAAGCCTGCCGCCTCTTTGTTCATGCCGCCAGCTGTATCATCTCCACGCGGTGATATAGTGAGGGATTCATCGCTCGTGTGTATGTTTAAATTGCTCCTAAAAGGGGGACGATTGCATCTGGACTCTTTAAACAGGTGTATTCGCTATTCTTTGTGCTGGAAAAAATAGGATAACCGTCACTAGAATTATGAAATCAATATCCGTACCCCCAATGGTGTCACGCCATTGTATACTCCGTAGCTTGGTGAAGCGTGGCATAGTAAATTGTTTCTTCAAGTTACCTCAGAAATTACTCAACTTCACTCAATTTTCTGAAGTCTAACGAGCCACTCAGCTTGCGGGCGCTGACTATAAATACGTCTTGTTTGGATTGCGCGTCGGTCTCCGTTAATTAAATGTTCTTTTCATTATCGAAATATGCTTTGGTCTCGCGTAAACGAGAAATAGAGCGTAGTGGGCTCTCCAGGGTCGCCTCTCTGCCTCTCGTTGCAGGAAAACTCGATTATTCGAAACAAGTCGTAAACGACGGACCCGACACCGAATTAGTTCCAGTCGATGGCGTTTGGATGTCACATACACTTTAACAAAACGGGCTAATCTATTAATGGTGTAGGCGTTGCCTCCAGAAATTGTTGCGGCCCGCAAGCCAGAGAAAGAGCAAGCGAAAGAGGGAGAGAGATCGACCTTTAGCCGCGGCGGATGGCTTAATTCTGTTAAGACTGCACTGGGGTTGCGGGGCTTTCGAGTTTTATTGCTGGAAATTGGGGGGTTCGAGGGCTAAAAGCGCAAAAGGCTCGATACGGAAGACGACAGGGGTTGGGGTGGGACGAATCGTGGATGGGATAGACCGTCGGATTTGCCAGACATACGAGACGCCTCGCTCGATTTATTTGTCACCAAGGTTCGTTAAGCGCTTTAATCTTCCACCCAGACAAATAAAATTTCATGATTATTCCTCCTTGAATACCCATTACTTTATACAGATGGGGAAATTGTTTTCTTCGACGGCGTTTTAATCTCTTTGACAAACGCCCGAAAAAACAAGGATATTAAAGGAATCGCCGCTATGAACAATTGTGTTGACATGGAGGAAAAACATGGACAAATACAGAAGGCAGACAGACAAACGTGAGGATTCTTTTGTTGCGTAGCAACAAACGTCTTGTGAACCTACTTCCTTGAATTGTAATTTCACTATACCCTGTCAAAGAATGAGGCGAAGTAATAAACCGATTATTTCGCAGCTAACCAGAGGCGTTCTTAAAGAGATCAACGAATATTAATAAATGAATTAAAATTGTCTATGTAATGTTGAGTTTCCTTAAAACCGGTATAATTGATTTATTAAAAGGTAGGTATTACGACCGCGATTGTTATCATCTCAGGAACGCTGCCCTTTTTATCTGAATTGTTGTTAACTCGTCATTAATATAACATACTACAATATTGGAAATCGGTATTTTTTATAATATTTTACGGTAATGTTTTTTTTCATACTGTTTGTCTAATAAATCCTCGGGATATGGAAGAATCGAAGAGATATGAACATTTCCTACCGAAGTACAAAAGTGGGTGCTGTCTAATCGAGGTGCAGATAAATACTAAAGTTCGGATTATGTGATTAACTATTCCAAGAAGGGACCAAACGGCTATTATTTTCTCAGTAATTCTAGGTAAGTTAAAGGAACTGATTGCGCTTAATGCTTGCGTTAACATATCAGGTGGTTATGTGTATAAGATCGGCCCATTTATTCCATTTAAGCCTAAGACAGTAGTCAGTCAGCATTGCTTATAGACGTGTACGTGTGTGTGATTAGACAGACTTTGACAGTGACTTTCCTGTGTGTTCATAGTGGTATTTTTAAAGTACGGAGATACGTATTGGAGTATGGAGAATTTACCAGGACCATCGAAACGCCCAAAATTAGCGCCGTTCTCAGTTAATGAGAAAGTTCTAATTTTGAATTGTTTCGATTCCATCAAGAAACAAAATTTAGATGCGAGTGTGGATAAAACCGTGGAATTAACCGCTGCGATGCTGAGAGTTGGTAAGACATCAGTGTACAGGTTATTAAAAGAAAGAAAGAGTGGCCCTGTTCAACCGGAGAAAAAGTCTCCAGGACGTCCGAAAATTTCCTTAGACGAATTTCTAAAAAGGGGACTACGTCGAAAAGTTCACGCTTTCTTTTTCCGCAACGAACTTCCAACACTAGATAAAATTCTATTGTCTGTCCAAGAAGACGAGGACTTTCCAAAAATGAGCCGATGTACATTATGGACGATTTTAAAGGATTTGGGATTTCGATGGAAGAAGCACAATAGAAAATCTGTATTGATGGAAAGAGATGACATCATTGTGTGGAGAAGAAGTTACCTGCGCGATATTCGAAGGAGTAGGCTAGAAATGAAAAAAATTTTCTATCTGGACGAAACTTGGATTAACGCAGGACATTCCGTACCAAAATTTTGGCAAGATACCAGTGTAACTAATCGAAGGCAATCTTTTCTAGAAGGTTGGTCCACCGGTTTAAAGCCTTCGTTGGGTAAAGGGCGACGGCTTATTATTACCCACATTGGAAGCGAGGATGGTTTCGTTGAAGGGGGAGAACTAATTTTTGAATCAACTAAGACAGGAGACTACCATGAAGAAATGACTGCGGACATGTTTGAAGAATGGTTTGGTCAAATGATCGATCTAATTCCGAATGGTAGAAATGGTAGAATGGTAGAAGAGAAATTACCAAATAGCTCTTGGCGAAAACAACGTATCGCAGAATGGTTATCCTCGAAAAAGATCCAATGTGCCGAAAACCTATTAAAAGTAGAACTCTTGCGTTTAGCCAATTCACGTAAAGGTGATTTTAAAAGGCACGTCGTCGATGGATTAGCCAAGGCGAAAGGAATAACAGTGGTTCGGCTTCCTCCGTACCACTGCGACCTGAATCCCATTGAGCTAATATGGGCACAAATAAAAGGTGACGTGGCGAGGACAAATACAACGTTCAAATTAGCAGATGTCAAAAATTTGCTTAAAGAAGCAATATGTAAAGTTTCCAAGGAAAATTGGCGGAAATGCATAAATCACGTTCTGAAAATAGAAGACCAAATGTTTCAGTTAGATAACATTTCGGAGTCGTTGATAGAACCAATTATTATCAACCCAAATGATGATTCTTCTTCAGATTCCGATGTTTGGGAAGAATTCGACGATGACGACGACGACTGAGGTTACCAAGGAGAAGGTGACGGCTGGGAAAAACTTTTCATAAACTGGCCCTTCTCAGGGCCGCAAAATTTCATAAATTAATGTACGACCATACATGTACTGACGTGTTGTCTTTCTTTCCCTCTCTATCTCGTTCAAGCGCGCGCCCACACACAAACACACATACACGCACGCACGCACACACACACGTAATTTTTTCAGTTATCGATTATTGCACATTTCATTTTTCCCGACCGTACGCCAGTGAGTGGTTCTTCGCATGTGTCGAGACGCACAAAATAGCAGATGTTCAGGGAGAAACACTCGTAATATAAAGAGATTAGGGGAGGTAGCATGCAAAACATTAGAGAACTCGACACATTTAGTGGGTGCCACCTTGTATCGGTTTTGCATTTATAATGAGTTTTTATTACTTCGCCTCATTTTTAGACAGACTATATATATATAGTTTACTACAAACGCGGCGATGGCAATTTTTCTCTTAAATCGTTTTCATCAAAGATATAAGCATATGTTTTAAAACGAATTGTTAATAATTATGGATTATTTTACCCTCGCGGTTAAAGCTTCACAAATCAATTACTGGACTGATTATAGACCTTACTGGATATATGTACTGGACTACTATTTCATTTCAAGACAATACATAAATAAAAAGACAGGGCTATATTAGAAAAGAAACGCACGTGATGCCTTTAATGATCGGGATCACTCCCCTTAAACTATTGTAATTAAGCTGTAGACCTACAGTTTCTCGACAAACGCGATTCGCTTGTCAGATGTGTATTAAATTGATTAATAAATATTGAATAATAGTCCAGGAAACAAAGATTTTGACCTAGCAATTTTTTTCAAACAGCATCGATTTGTCTGAAATTTTGACATTAGGTAGGGAATAGCCCAAGGATCAAAATCTATATTATGCCAAAGTACGATTTTGCCTTGGGGTGGTTGCAATCTCGAGGGTGGAAATTTTTTTATTTCATTTTGATCACATGAATCGATAGAAAAACTAATTTTAAGTAAAAAAATGTTTTATACATTGTTTTATAAAATTAATACTTTTTGAGTTAATCACGATTGAAAGTATCAGTTTTTCATCGAAAAAAATCAACGTTTTTAATCATTTTTTCGCGAATAACTCGTAAAGTATGCATTTTATCGAAAAAATTGTGATAAGCAAAATTGTAGCTTATAAAAAATAAAGAAAAGGTTTTTTTTATAATTGTCATACGACCAATACGAACCGAGCTATGGATTGTTGAAGGTTAGCTCTTGTTCGTCAAACGTTAAATTTGAGAGTTTCAAAGTCAAATAACGGGAAAACTATGCACTTTTCTAAGAAAACTTATAAAATCTATTTTAAAAGATTTAAAAAGACCTTTCTTCTTTTTTAAGAAAGTCTGTAGTTCGAAAACTGAGCGAGTTATGAAGGAAATAAAGTAGGTCCCTACTTTTTTCAGTGAAAAAATCAGCGAAAACAACCCTTATTACTACCCTAATTAAAATTAATCATTGTCTTTTTTCATTGTGTTTATTTATGTATAGTCAATACATTCTGAAAGTTTGACTTGTATAGAATGCTTAATTTCGAAAAAAAAAAAATTGAGCTAAAAGTAAAAAACGAATTTCTGCAATTTCGTAGAAGATGCCTTTCTCTTCAAAATAACTCCAAAATTATTGGATATGCGAAAAAAATGCCAGAGTGTTCAAATTGTAGCTTATTTAATTCCAAACATTCTGCTGTCCTTAAATTTTCTATTGGACAAATATTAAGTGAGATGTGACCGTTTAAATCCTATATTTATGAGGAAGCATTACCTTGTTTCTGCCCTTTAAGCTCACTCCCTTTGAAAATAAGAGCTATAAAGGGATTTTATTTCAATCGGCTTATAGCTTTTCAAAAAACCAACAAATTAATTTTTTAATAAACTCTCTACGATAGAAAAGAAAGTGATTATGATTAAAAAACTAATCACATTTTGTTTTCCAAAAATTCGAAAAGCACAAATCGGAGCATGGTGATCTCTATTATCAGTAATTGTTTGTATTTATATGTAAATAAATTTTTATATGTAATTAAACTAAATTAAATCTGAACCCAATTTTACTCACTTTAAACTTTAATACATCGATTTACTCACATTAATTTATATATTTATAGATTTTGGCAATAAGGGGTAGTTTTCACCCCTAAAAATGAAAAGCGCCCATCGGCATAATATACATTTTGAAGTGGAGGGTAAGTTGAACTTGATCTCAAATTTTTATGCAAACCGATGCATTTTGAAAAACTGTGGTTCTTGGGGTTGAAAATAAAATTAGTTATAAGTATTTTAAGTGACAACAATCATTATTCAATTCATTTGGACCAAATTTTACTTACCTTAAACTTTAATGTATCGATTTAGTTACTTCATAGCTTCTGGAAATAAAGGGGTAGTTTTCACCCCTAAAAATGAAAAAAGTACAGCGGCACAATATAGATTTTGAAGTGGAGGGTAAATTGAGCCTAATCAAAATTTTTATGCAAATCGAAGCTGTTTTAAAAAATTGCAAGGTTTTGCCGCATTTTAGTCTTCGTTTCCTGGACTATACCGCAATTTTGTGGAACGTAATTTAATTACATTGCAATGAAACATGGTATATTTGTGTTTTTAAAGAGAAACATATTCTGTTGTACTCGAACATTTCATTTATGTATATTCAACAATTTAATTTCGTAATTTAACAAAAATATTTATTTGCTTGTGAAATATAATGCCTGTGATTTATAATCAAGCTGGGTTTTGGCCGCAGAAAAATTCTTCAACCCGAAACTCAATGAAATTAATTCTAGTCTATTAAAATAAATCCGCCTATTCACATTTATTGCAATAAAACGTAATTTTTATATTTTACACTGTTTAAACTACGACCGTACTTATATTAACTCAGCGTATATTAAAAACCCGGAAAACTTAAAGCAAGGGAATACACCGGTATCAATTATGAATAAACTCACCGTTTCCCAAATTTCTTCAAAGTCCCCCATTGAAATGTATTTACTGCCGAGAATAGGTACGTGCGAGTTATGAAAAAAAGCATCCCTCTCGGCTACAAATAATTTTTTAAAAAACCAATGGCGCCGACGAATTCTTTTCGAGAAACTTCCCGAAGACCCTTTTAAGTCCTGAAAATCCTTTCACGGTGAGCTCTCCCTCCTTCCCTCGCTTCTCTCCGCCCTGAGAAAATCCGATTTTCCCTCTTATAATTGCCGTTTAAAAGTTCCAGAGAAAGTATGAGATAATGAACCGAAATCTAATTTAAGTTTTTAAATAAAGTTACTCCGTAACCTTTATTTAGCTTTAGGTCTAATTAATTGTTAAACATTTTGGAGTTCGGCTCCGGAGCTCGTCGACAGACTTTTCTGGGAATTAATTTGACTTCGGTTTTTTCTCTGGCCTACTACTCCTCACTTTATTAAATGGCTTTATTAACTGGAAGAGGGGCCTTGTTATTTGTTGTTCCTGTTTTTCCCGCGAGGCGGATCTTCTTTGAGGCATCCATAACTTTAGGCGTCTTTTATTTTTCTAGAAGTTTGTTGGCGAACCGCGCCACTAATAATATTTGTATCTACTTGAAATTCGAAGTAATCATGCGTACAATAACCAAAGCAGGTTAATAAAACATAACTTTAAATAAATTCTAACTTAGACTGACAAATACATTCAATGTATAGGTATAACCATTTCTTTTCAAATTCCACCATTTTAATAACTCAAGAGCAAAAACGTATGAAGGAACAACCGTCAATTTAACCCTAGCATTTTGCAAAGAGAATTAATAATTCATCCAGAAAAATCAAGAACTTCCAATCGCGTCAAAGCTCGCAAAAGGACTTACTTTACAATAATCGGAATTAAGTCAGTCGGAAGCACCTCTTAAACCTCCTCCTCTACCTCCTCCACAATTGGATAATTCAAGTTCTTATTTTTATTCTATCCGATAAATAACTAAGCATATTTAAAGAACATAAGTTAAGAAACTGAATCGCTAAACTTTAAATAGTCTTGTCAGTATTAATAAATTTTTACGGTCTGGTATTGGTAACGCCACCTAGCGAACAGTAGCTTTATTTTTCACCATACACCATGCCCGATCGGAACGTGGAACACGCGATCGTTGTGTCTTTAGGCTAGTTCCATTTTACAACCTTTTCTGTTCTGATACATCCCGGATTTGTTATGAATTTATTTATGAAATGATTATGCGGTTCATCTATTTAGTGAAAAACACTGAAAGGTTAATTAAGTTCTAAAGCACTTAATTGTACTCTAAGACAGTACGCAAATAAATTCAATTTTTTTCATCAATTATAGTATTCCTAGAGATAGAACGATATTCAGAAGAAAACTGAAATATATGCAATTTATATGCACAGATACTTAAAATTAGTTACATGAAACGTTTCCAGTACCGCATCATGTTACGAGATCAATATTTTTATAATGATAAGATCTTGACTAATTATCAGGCGAGATCTGCCCACTATCTAGTGATAACTAGGCTAGTGACAGACTAGACAAGTTATGACAATAGATAGACGATCGTGATAACTAGTCTATCTAATGAAATATATGCATATTTATATGCACAGATATTTAAGATTATTTACATGAAACGTTTCTAGTACCGCATGATGTTACGAGACACAAGCTTTTTATAATGATAAGATTCTAATTCATTATCAGGCGAGATCTGCCCCTAATCTAGTGATAACTAGACTAGTGATATATTAGGCAAGTTATAGTGATAGATAGACTAGTGATAACTAGACTTATCTAATGATAACTATTTAATAAACCTCGAATGAATTTTGACAATTGTTTGTATTTTGACATAAGATTGTACGCGTCATAGTCGAAAAATGTTCGTTATAAAATATTGTAGTCCATACATAGTTTAAGTAGAACCTAAATCCAAATTATTATGCAAATTGACATTTATTCCCTCCAAGTTGCTAAAGAACATTTTGAAGATATTGTTTCAATTATACCTATTCTAGGGGGTTGCTTTTAAGGGTCGAAATTGTCCGAAAAAATATTTTATAGTACGTTTTAAACACGATGCATATTGAAAGAAGGGTATATTTAAATGATTTTCAGATTTTATTCTTATATGTCCCGACTCGCTGTAGTTGATTTTAAACACATGTGCCATTAACAGTTTATCTCATTATAAGAAGTTTTATATGGACTTATATATTGTCATCTATTTCTGAGCGCCTGTCAAATTTGTACGGAACAGACAAACAAACAAGAGACGAAAGCGAGTTAGTTAAAACGTGATGAAAATTAACTGCAGTTAAAGTAATTAACAATTTGAGCTGAGGTCGGTGCAACTAATTATTCCTTCTCGTCGTACGTACGGGTTCCTCATTTAATCCCCAAGGCGTAGCCTACTGAAAACTTTACGTCGCGCTTGGTCCGCTTATTCAACTTAATTAATTAGTTGTGTTTCCATTTCCCCAGTAGACAGAGTAGAGTGCAGGGCCAGCAAAGGGCTCAGCCACAACGTCTGTTGACCACCGCAGGCCGATAATGCGACAATCCGTCCAGATGACCCACTCGGGTCGACCCTCTTCGGCCCACTTAAGTGATGAGTTTATAAACTAGCTGATGGTCAGCACAAGCTGTCGACCATTTAGGGAAAATTGGAGCCGGCGGGCGCGCCTTTTCTTACTTTTGCAAACGCACGCACCTTTTCCTAAATCAGAACGTTGATGTGTTAAAGAATCTAAAAACGACGAGTATAGGGTCTGTTTCAGTAGCGATCATGGACGTGAGTCGAAAGTGAAATGTAGATATGTTTTGGAACATGTTTAGAAAATTTGAGGGAACAAACAGAACTGTGGAGAGGTATTTATTATACTAATACGTTTAAAGGTTCTTTCTAAGAGAAATTAATGGGCTGAGGCTAAACCTAAACCGCTATCTGAAATTTAATCATTTTGAGCCAAATTTCATTTATTGTAGATTGGTCCATTTTATTATTCTTTTATTCTCCATCACAATTTTTTACTCTTCATTTTTAAATTATATGCTGTGTGCTGTGCTTCATCGGTTATGCTGAACAAATTTGTAAACAAGTGAAAACTTTACTTGCTTTGTTGCCATCTGAATAAGGGACGAAGGAATTGATATGGTATTCATACCATGTCAATGTTAATATTACTGTTTGAAACGCAATAGGGATCTATGCAATAAAAAGCCGTAAGAGCAGTGACTAAGTGTATGGAGAACGCTTAAGATATATGCAACATACTCTCTTGTACTACATAGGCGTATTGGTAATAGTCAAATACTGTTTTATAACTGGAATTTGTGTAAATTTATAACGTTGAAACATTCCAGGTTTTCAACTTAAAACTTATCAAACATTATGTGGATTATGTGGATCCACTATTTGGATAATCTTACGTTTATAGTCTTCTGGAAAATAAAACTAAACAATTGTAATATTTAGTCACTAAATAGACACATTACCGCAACGTCCGCCATATTTGGAGAAGAAATTTGGGAGGATTCAAATTGTAAATGTTGAGTTTTATAAATTGTTTACGCCAGGTTTGTTCAAGTATTATGCTTACATTTTTTTAGATTTGGACCATGATCTGTCTGTTACTTCTCACATATCCTCCATGGAAAAATATCTGTACATGCTACAAACGGCAGACATACAAACTGTCATATTTGTACTGTGGAAATTCAAATGGAAAATGTACTGTGGAAATTCAAATTGCGGAAAAATGAAAAGTAACTATTTAGGCCGCCATGTTTGGAGTAAAATATGCCTTCTCTCTCTCGCTCTTTAACAATTTGGAACATAACCCTGCGGTACTGTATATAACTGACTGTAACTGTATGACTGTAAATTTTAAAAGCATTTTAGACATTGAAAAAAATCAGAAATTCAGAGTATTTTTGGATGCTCTAGCCCCCATTAAACTACCTAATTTTGAGGTTATGTGCCAGACAAGAGAAAAAGGCGAACGGCCAGAACTCGGACCAACCAGTATTGGAACATTGTTTTAAAAAGTCACAAGCGGTTATTCCTTCATTTTCTGAGGTAAAAAAGTTTCGTCAAAACAACGCTTTTTACATCGTAATTAACCCTCTACTTGCACGGTAAATTAAGCCCGAAACAAATTTCCAATGATCGAAATAAACCGATAACACCCCGAAAGGAACATGGATAATGTAACAGACGTAGTGGAACATTAACGGCCCCTCATACGAATTTCAACGCTCCGGTTACACATATTTCATCGTGAAAGTTTTGACATTAATCCCTCAGGCATTTCTCCGTCGCCCGAAAAGAGAGAGAGAAAAAAAAGGAAAAACGGAAACTCCCACGAACAAATAAAACAACACCGTCACCGACTGGATTGATGATTTGTCGTAGACAAGTTGTTAGGAAAGTGTTTAGAAGTTCTAGCGGAGTTTAGATGAACATTTAGATGGTTGCGAAAAGACCCTCCAGAGATGGCCCCCGCTCCCCCACCGCTCCCGCTCCTACCCGTTCTTCGCCGATAAACTCCTAGTTTGGGCAGCGTTCCGAGGGCCCAGAGGATTTACCAGAGTTATGAGTTAGGGTAGCGAAGTTGGGAGCAATTTGGCCGAAAGGATTTTTAAAATCGGGGCGTGTGAGGGATAAGTATATTATTTGTAGCTTTTGCGAATTATATATGCTGGCGAGTGGATTTATGCGGGGATAAGTGGCAAGCATTTTGGGAATTTCGTCTATGAAAGGACCGCAGAGTTTATTAAATAAATACCTACTAACTAATTATTAATTAATACCACGAATTTGCCATTTTCTTTGGTTTTGTACGTACTATAAACTCCCTTTGATCAAAATAAAAAACATATTTCACGTTATCGACTAATGTCCATTCCCAAATGTTGATAGCACGAATCTTCCCCCGCATACCCTCATTAGCAACAACCCATTTCTCAAGAAGCAAATATGCAATATTGCAGATACCTATAATCTGAATACGTAGGTAATATTTTTTCCAAAATTTAACGATGCCAATTAATATCGCCATCCTTATAATGTACGATGTACTATTATATAAGCAATTAATATGTATCTATTTACATATCTAGTCTTGAGTTTCAACTCCCATAATCGTTGTTAATGGGTTGTAAGTAAATCTTCGATGATAAATACATTGTTATTAAAGGATTATCGTCACCTACCTAAGTCATATAATTTACATAGGTATTTACCGCATTGTACATCTACGATAGCACCAAGTCAGTTGTGTTCTGATATTTCTATTAGTGTAATTGTTATATATTTTAACGCTAGTCGTGTTGTGAAATTTGGGTCGCGTAAGGATAGTCGACAACACTCGGACTTCCACGAAATTTACAGCAAACACTGTATAATGCACGTAGACGTGCAACGTTTTTGGACGTGCCAGGTGAGGAAAATGCATAATTAAAGAAATATAAATATTTAAACAATTCTATTTATGGCGAATTCACCATTCAATTTTCACATCTGAAAAGGAGATAAATAGACATACCAACATTATAATGCAATAAGTATTGAAATGTTATGGTTTGAGATATTTTTTCAAATGAGGGGTTTATTTGAAGATGGGTGAAACAGATCGTACAGAAAGTAAGCTTGATATCGTGTATAAATACAAATGTATTCTCCAAGAGGATCCTTTATTTCTGCGTCTCTTGGCTACCTAAATACCATACACTCAGCCCTCGCTTACTTGAACGCCGTACTCTGTAACACCTGCTATTTCAATGATTTTCATTCTTCAAATGTTTTTATATAATACAAACAAAGCCCATCAACCTAAACTTGACCCTGTACATTCAAACCAGTTCATTCTGCGCGAAAACCCTCTGTCGCTAGGCCTGCCGGCTCCGCTCCTCAACGGAATACAGTACTCTCTGCACTCTTAACCCTACTATTTTTAATAATTTTCATTCTTCAAATGTTTTTATATAATACAAACAAAGCCCATCAAACTAACCTTGACCCTGTACAATGGCTGATATCAATGAATGATATCAAGACCCCTTATATAGTGTTTCCTGACAATTTCGCGTAAATCCAAGTGCTGCCGTCTATCTTTACCTGGCCGCAATTTGTGTTCTACCATGGCCACGACGTCAACTTTTACCACGAGAAAACTTGTAGGTAAAGTTACTTATTCCATATTGAATGTGCATGATGTGTTGTTTCGTAATATCTGAAACATTACTGTTCGGGAAATCATTGCATATTGTTCAAAGATGACAGGACAAAGCAACAATTTACCGTTTTCTGAAAGAAAGAAAAACTGAAGGAAAGAGTGTCTAGCCAAATATACCGGAAGAACACCAGTAAGTAAATAAACTGAAGAAAATCCTGTAGACTTTTGAATAGTATTGCTAGGCGTTGTTTGGAGTTTTAAAATCGAGCTCGACCATTCTGACTGTTTGTCAATTTCTGTCGCAGTAAATTTAAAACAGTACCGACGTATCTTTCAACTTGCCCATTGCCACGCGGTGTACCTTTAGCAATCAAATGTTGTTGAATACCCAATTCTGACAACATTTGTTTTACTGATTTGTCTGTAAAATTGGTACCTGTATCACAGACAAGTGTCTTAGTGATACCAAACATACTAAGGTAAAGGTGAAGTGCTTTTCCAGTTTCTGGGCCGGAGAGTGTTTTAAGTGGTATTAAAAATAAAAATTTTGTGAATGAGTCCACTAATAACAAAAGATGTTTAAACCCGTCGGGGGTCATAGGAAATGGACCAACACAGTCAGCATGTACTATTTGAAACGGAATTGGACCTTTCTCTATAGGGTGTAAAAATCCTTGATTAGGGCCGCTATGTTTCTTCCCGACAATACATTTCAGGCAATGGTTACAATATTTTTTAACAAACTTGGTCATTTTTGGAAACCAAAAATAGTGATTTATTTTAGCGAAGATTTTATCAGGACCAACATGGCACTCTTCATCATGAAACTTCCGTAACAGTCCCAATCTAGTCCCTTTTGGGATAAACGCCCGATACGTGGGTGGATTTTGAGTAGTATTAATTTTTCGGAAAAGAATGTCATTTTGACAGAAATTGTCACTAGTAAGTTTCCCTTCTTTAAGTTTTTGTTTAATATTCTGAGTTTCACGATCTTTCTTTTGAGCTTTCCGTAACCAATTATCAGTTGATATAAAATTCACCTGTAATTGCTGAGTAGGAGATTCTATCGGATTTAGACTGAAATAGTCAGCATGCTGTAAATATTGACCTTTCCGATATTCGATATCAAAATCATACGACTGTAAATAAAGCCACCACCTAGCTACTCTCGGAATTAATTCTTTTTAATTTTGCGACAGTTTTAACGAATTATAATCGGTTACGTCTTTGAAATGGATACCCAAAAGGTAAACACGAAAATGCTTAATGGCATAGTCAACCGCCAGTGTTTCAAGTTCGTAGGAATGGAAACGACTTTCTTCATTTGACGTTCTTTTGGAAAAATAGGAAACCACTCTCAATTGATTATTTTCATGAGGTTGCAATAGTATGGCTCCGAAATCCACTGAACTGGCATCCGTGTGGAGTTCAGTTGACAAATTCGGATCGAAGAAAACTAACAAAGGTCTTTGACTCAAAAATGCACAGACATAATTTTTTGCATTTTTCTGATCATCTCTCCAAATAAATTTTGTGTTTTGTTTTGTCAATTTGGAAATACAGGCAGTTCTTGCAGAAAGCTCAGGAATGAATTTTCGAAAATAATTTACTAGTCCCATGAATTGTTGTTTCAAAAAACGACATTTCTTTACATTTAACGAGAATCCCGCTTGCGTCAGCGCCGAGAGAACTCGTTCTGATTTAAGAAATCCTTCCGCAACAGTTTTCGAAGGAATTAATAAATCATTTAAATATACAAGGACATCTCTTATCTTTCAAGTCACCTAGGGCTTTAAAAATTGCACGCTGAAAAACTGCTGGCGCATTGGACAACCCAAACGGCATTCGATCGTATTCATAATGTCCGTCCGGCGTTACAAATGCGGTTTTATCTCTGGATTCTTTGCTAACAGGTATCTGATGGAAACCTGCCGCCATATCCAAAATCGTAAAGAATTTGTTACATTTCAGATTGTCGATCTGATCTTGAATACGAGGTAAGGGATACCTTTCTTTGATTGTTATTTTATTTAAGGCCCTATAATTAACACAAAGACGACTACTACCATCTTTCTTATGGACTAACACAATTGGACTCGCATAGGAGGAAAACTTTCTTGAATAATTTTATTTTTCAATAAATCCTTAATGATTACTTTTACCTTTTCCCTTTCACACAATGCCATTCGGTACGGGTAAAAATTTATAATTTTTGGCTCTTTTAAGTTGATAGTAAGTTCAGCAGTAGTAATAGGAGTGACGGACGTCCCTGAAGTGATATTTTTCTTAAATTTGGACAACAAAGCTACCAGATGTTCGAAATCAATCCCTGTCAATGACGTTAAAATTACCTCGCGTAAGGTTAAAATCTGGTTAATGTTTATTGACAACTCATCTCTTGTTTCATTTAACGTAATACGACTTCCGCTTTTGTCAGTACGAATTTCGAGACCCTTATGTAAAAATAAATCTCGCCCTATAATCGCATCTGGACCTATTGCAGAATTATCAACAATGTAAAAACATAATTATTATGTAAAAACATAATAAACATAAACATAAAATGAGTTTCACCATTCGCCAGTACCGTGTTATTTCCCAATCCTTTCAGGGTTAGCAAATAAGGCTCTACACGGCAATTGAGTTTCTTTGCAATGTTTTCAGAAAGTAAACTACAATACATTCGGCACCTGTGTCTATGAGACAATTAACATTCAACCCTTGAATTGTAAAGTCAGCGCAAAAATCAGCATTTAACTCGACACAGAAATAATTAATTTGAGAGGTAGACGGTTGTTCTCGTTGTTTTTGGAAACAGTGTCGTTCGAAATGTTCTGGCTTTTTACAGTAAGAACAAGTATTACTAACGGGATTGCGAGTTAAGGTCTTACTAGGCAATGAAAATTTTCGGGCGGAGCTGGATTTCGTTTCTTAGGATAATCACGAATTAGATGTCCCGGTTGACTACAATTAAAGCAACGCTGAACAATATAGTTATTATTAGCACGCTCAAAACTAGAAAGTTTGTTATTGGCGAAACCGAAAGGGTTGCGCCGCTTAGTTCCTGCTACAAAGGGCTTTTCAACTTTATGCATGGTATAACTACTTAACCATTTCAACAATTCACCAACTGAATCTATTTTAGTGTTAAACGCCGCATTCTTAACATGAATGTCAGTAATATCTCCAATAACAATCTCTATGAGTTGTTCCGTGGAGAAATTCAAGTTGAGCGAATTCAAAAGGTGGATCTTTTTTTCTGGCATACTCACAAGAGGACTCGGCTCTTTCGCTGGTGTATAAACTTGCTCGTCGTAGTTTATCGCTGAGGTTGCGCTTTTGCGGGTACAAGCTGGACAACTCTGACTGGAAGTTTTCCCAAGTCTTCTCCGTAGCTCCTGGCCTCCAGACGGTGTACCATTCCAGTGCATCGCCGACAAGGCCGCTGGACCCTCGAACAACCAGTTCATAGTTGGGCCATCCAAACAGCTTTCCCAGCTTTTCCAGTTCGTCACACCACTGAGAAACAGCATCGTTGTCGTGTTTCGGATCGAATGTCGGAACTGTTATTGCTGTTGACTCCACTGCACGAGTTGATTCGTCTCTAAACGCACGGAGTGATTCCACTAGAATTTTCGCGAAATTATCCATTGTTACTGCACTCACGAAAATCTGTCTGTAGGCACTATCAGGCAATATCCAGGCACTATCCCACTTCTGATGTTAGTTTATGGTAGTTTACTCCCCTTTTTCGAGGAATTTTGTTAGAAATAAAACACTGGTTCTAAAAAACATCCGTGTTACTGCCACGAAGATTCGTTAAGTAATGTTACATTTTCTTGAAAAACGTCTTACATTTACATTATACGGATGTCTCTTGTAACGTAAACATATATTCAATGTCGAACCCGTCGTAAACCCGTCGTTTTTGCAACGTCGCTAATTTTCGGAAACTGCGCTCACATACATATTTTTAGTACATGGATCGACTTGCTTTAAATAACAAAAAAGCCAAATATACCATTAAAGTTTACACTCTTGAATTTGTTGTATCTAATTTCATTCAGAAATAAATAACCTGATTTAAATGGACGAGATGTAAAGAACCATAATGCAGACATTAAATTGAAATTTTCGTAGATACTTATAGCATGGCTGTGGTTGCTAAGTTCACTTCCTATTCGCGGTTGTATCCTAATTTAATCATAAATTAACACCAATTGTAATAAACGATGTCCTGGCAACAATACACGATCAAATTGATAGTGGGTTACAAAAATGTGTGCCGTGACTAAAAGTGTTCTGGTTCCTTTTTTTAAATAAATCAATTTTTTCTTTTAATTTGTAGTTTAATTCAATGATTTTTTTTTAATTTATCAAATAATACTCACTTATACGCTCTTATTTACAATGGTCAAGATTGAATCTAAATTTGTATATTAAGTACAATGTTCAGCTTTGACTGTTTTAACCATCTCAATGATTTGGGCGGGAAAAAGAGTATTTCAACATTACAAGTGACGTAATGCTTATTATAGGGATATAGTGTCGTTGTAAGTAGTTCGATGTTAAAACGATATTAGATCGACATATATCTTGTAACATTAATAAGCTACCGAAGTATTCAGGCTTGTGGTGCGCATTTCTTTTGATTTTACAAATGTTACAACTTTTTGGTCACTACCCTTTATTATACTATACTGCTAATAAAGTAAGAATTTTGTTGCCCTCTTATCAAATATTTGAAACGAAGAGAATGTTGAGTTCTAACCTACAGAGGGGTAAACAAAAGCCACACAATTTCAACGAATATACGTTAACACAGTTGTGCCATATGCATCGATTTACACCCAACATTATACACAATTAATTCCCAATGAATCCGCAAAAGACCCCCAGTAAGAAATAATTTAGGAACAGCAACGTAAAGGGTTACGATATTATACGCATTCCCCGCGGAGCTCGGAGTGTATCTCGCAACATCTTCGCTACATGTCCCCTTGATTACGATTACGCTATAATAATAATAATCCAGCCTGGCGGTGGGCGGCACGTGCGTTCCCACTTTCACTTTTGATTTTCCATCCGTTTGTTCTCGCAAGTTCGTTGCTTGCGGATCGTTTGCTCGTGACTTTATTATCCGGGTCTCTACGTAAATGCCGCGCTTAACTAAACTCTCTGAGAACGCAGGAGTGACTGACGTTCCCTTCTGACGAAGGGCATGAACGTGAAGGCGAAGTTTCGCCCTTCCTACGTTCATACACGTTAACATACTGTATCTGGGTATTAAGTTTAGACTATATCTTAATAGATATTGTTCCTGTAATGATGGACAGTCAAGACTTTCAACTTTCATTAAATATTACTAGCCGACATTGATCTATGGTTTTCAGCTTTGGGGTATAGCATCTACATCAAACATTGGGATATTGAAAGTAGGTCAATACGAGGTGCTACGATCTACTGTACGCACCGTCGATTTAATTTTTACCACCACGTCCTAGTAGTTTTCACTAATTTTCGCTCTAGAACTTTTTAAGTGATGAGAAGATCCGCCTCCTTTTCCGTTTATATTGCTTGATATACTTTCCTCATACTTTCTGTGCTTTCCACATTTTCTTCCAGTTCATGATTCCGGTTCTATTCAGGTCTTCCATTACATCCTGTACCATGTACTTGTTGGCCTTTACCATCTCCCTTCCTGATCCCTACTATCTCGTACATTACTGAGCTTGGTTCAGCACTCAATATGTGTGTCAATAATTTTTACCATTGTGGTCAAGTTCCACCTGGGTTCTTCTCTGTTGCGCATCATTTAGTCTGATTGGTCCTAGTATAGTTCTTATTATTTTTCACACAGATATCATTATTGGTTGTATCATTATTGGTTGTATCATTAATGTATGTATCACGACTTCAACCACAAGGCGGTTTAAAGACTTAAAGTTGACACTAGTTTGTTGGTGATGGGTCGGCATTAACACAACGGGTTGCGCAGGCGCCAGATTTTAGAAGATTTTAGTCCCTTAATGCTTCAAGTAGTTTAAACTCAGGGGACCACCAGAATATCGATGAAACTGAAAACACACTAGTCGATAACTTAAACCAATTTATTACAAACCATTGGTTATTAATTTACAATAAAAGCAACAAAAGAAATATTTACATTTACGGCAAACGGAGGTACAGGTGAGACAAGCGAAAGTAGTCTCTAGTTAATATAAGAACGAATATTTACAACGCAAAATTATTACTTGGAAAAAGAATAGAAAGCTAGAAAGATATCTACACTAGCTAGGTACCAACCAAGAAGTAATTACTTATTTCAAGCAGTCTAGCGGGAAATTCGTGGTGCATAAGCAGAGCGTTAAAATTAATAAAGGTCGGAACTCAGATTAACGATGTTCACACAGAAGATATGCAGAAATCTGGTGATATTTAGGTAGTCGTGTGTTATGAACAAATGATTGAGAACACACGAGTACGGTGCGGTCGGAAAATGCTCAATCTCAATTCGCGAAGGTCGGAAAATTGAAACTTTTATCGAAGGTGAATGGAATCAATCAACTGAACTTCCATAAGTACGATCCAGTTGGAAAATGCGCAATCTTAAGTCGCCAAAAATTATTTTTTTTTTAACGAAGATGATCGGAATCGATCAACTAGATTCATACGAGTACTGTGCGGTCGGAAAATGCGCCATTTCCATTCACGAAAGTCGGAAAATTAGCGTCTTTATGAATTAATTTTAATGATGATTTTTACAGTCTTCGTCGTTCCTCAATGCTCAAATTACAGTAATGTGGATCACCTATGCCGAGACTCGAAAAATACCTTCATTTTACCATATACCCTTCATTTTGTAGTATTTGTTCACTAATTCACTGGGTAGTAGTTTTTTGTTTGCGTGGAAAGCTCTTGGTTGTCACTATTCATTTGTTAACTCTGCATCCATTTCTCCACTATTTAGTATGAATATTCATAGACGGTCAAGTTTCTCCTGCAAATGCTATTTCGCTAGTCGTGTTTTTGGTTTGTATATTCCCTATCGTTTCTGATATTTATGGTTTTATCATCAGAACTATCATCTGTATAAGCGGTATAAGCAGAAGTTCTGTTCTGTCCTGTTATTTTCAATGTCCCTTTCATTCTTTATTTCAATACGTATTGTTAGTGTCAGGTTGAACAGTGTTGCTGATAACCACGCGTCTTGTCTCTATTGAAGAGCTTTTATCCATTACAAATTTTTCGGTTTTTTCTTTGTGTATTGCAATACATCGTTATTCTGTTCATTGTCATCGCTATTTCCACTATTGCTTTTGATGCTGTCGAAAGTTTGCTGAAAGTCTATGAATAGTAATTGTATGTTTACTCGTTTTTAGTAGGCTTTTGCCATGAAATGTTTCACTATGGTAATTCTCTGGTAATCTTTAGTTGCTTATATCCACACTAATATTGTTCAACGATGCCACAGAATAAGGAATAATTTTCCATAAGGACTATGGTTTTTGTTGTCTATTATTTTATAGGCTGTTTTTAATATTATTGTCCGGGGTACGGGGCGGTCTAACAACAAAGGAAAAACGGTATAATTTTGGGGTTTGTTCAGTTATCTTAAAGTAACAGAACCGCTCTCTCTAACCCTACCAAATATTCATAATAACGATAAAGCGACCCTTAAGTGTTTTTCTAGCTCAAATATCATACAATGCAAACTCACGCGAACGGATGTTTAATTAAAAATTTAATGGAGGACGTAAGACCTCAAAAAATGTATCCAAACCCATTTTGACTAGTTAAGTTATGTAAAGTTGGATTAGGTATTTCATAAAATTTATTTGGAACAGATTAATGGCTTACTTGGACGAAAAGGTGTTGTCCATTAACACGACAAAATTGGATATAAAACTATAAATTTCATCCAAACAAACTTGCTTATAGCCACCACACAACCAAGAGGCTTCGTAAACCGCATCAAACCTTAGGTTTTACAGGGTATATTTTAGTTACTGTATTTCTTAAATTTAGATCCTGACTACAAATCAATCCAATACTAATTATTTTATTATAGGAAAGTACCATTGGAATGTGCTTGAATTTTTTCTTGTGTTATAATTAATTTCCTTATTGCGTAAAACATCCAAATTTAAACAAAATGGAAAATAAAACATTACCTCTTAAAAATTTATTATTGGCACAGTGATTATTGCAGTACATACCACAAACTTGTAAGTCGTAATACAGCTGGAACTCAAAGTTTTTAAGAGGTTGTAGGGGCTCCCACGAAGTTTGAACATTCTCAGCGTAAAGGTAAGTTTTGTTAAGTTTATCGATAACACAATTAATACATATGATGGACATAAGGAAAATCCTGAAGCTAAGGGTGAGAAGGTTTTAGAAATTTTTATAAAAGACTGTAACCTTAGGTTCGATTTGGAATCGATTTGCTGGTGATGAATGAATTCCTTTATACATTCTAATATTAGAAAGAAGAGAAGTTGCACATTTTAAAATGAGGAACATTTTATACAGGGTGATTGGTAAACATACGGCAAAAATTTAAAGGTTACTCCTTGGACTCTAAGAATATTTTGTTCTTTGATTCCAACAATTTTGTTAATAGTATAGAACTGAAATATATTATATTCACCCTTTATATATAAATGTGTGTGTATATATAACCGAACAATCAACAAAACGTATTGTTGCGGAACATTTTAAGTTGATTTTCGTTCCTGATTACAAATCACAGTGGACGACGTTAATCAAATATCAAACGCATGCAAATTGCGTGTTATTAAATCGATTGGTGCTACATCCATCCCAATTAGAAATTAAACGAGAATTAATTCGTGCATTAATAATATGTGAATTCGTCCGCCGCTACGGACTCTCAGCCATTTCTCAACGTCGAAACTTCTGGCGCCAGTAAATTCCTACTGTTGCGATATTAAGACAAAAGGCTTGAATCTCCCCTCTCTCACTCTCTCTCTTTCGCCCTTTGTTTGTGGCTGGTATGGATCTGTTTCCGCGTATGATGTTACGAAATCACGTGGAGAGTAATTGAAAACGAAAAACGAGGGACGCGTCAAATTAATATAATGGATGGTCCCGGCGACGATTGGGAAAATGCACAGTCCGCTCTGATAAAATTTTTTAGTGATTGATTAGCGGGCAGCATCGATCGTTTCTCCGTCAGAGGGAAACGTAATTTCGTAAGAGAGATTTTTGCCTCGGAAGCGTGAAAAAGGCCGAAATCGGCGGTAGGAATATTAACAACTTAGCGGCTCGAAAGAAAGATGATCCTATAAACTTAGGCCTTGGGGTTGGCTTATTGTAGCTACTGTGATTGATAGATAACAGCCACTACAACTGATTTACAAAAAAGTACTCTGTAGCTCTATCTATTTACTAATATACTCCTTAAGAGTATTCATATAAAAATTAGTATCGCCATTTAAAAAATAGTCGATGACGTCATATTTCAAGTTTGGTACACGCTGTATAAAATTTTCTTATATTAAAAAGGGCGCAATTCAAAATACTAATCGACCTGTTCGAGCATATTTCCAACAATTTTTCGCGTTGAGAGAATTTACTTTCTGTATAATATTGTAAAATCTTTTGATAATTCTTGCAAATTGAGTGTTTTCTTTCTTACTGTTAATATCATGCTACTTACTGTTAATATTGCTAAAAATAAAATTTTGTAAAACTTTCATCTTTTTTTTGTATTAATCACTTCATAAGAATATATTTTGATGTATACCTATATCTTGAAGTCATATCATGGGGGCGCTCAAATAAACCCTGCAAGCACCCTGTTCGCCACCCTAGCAACAGCACCATAGGATTGTATAGGATGCGACTTTCCTTAAAGGTTTCTCTCCGATCGATTAATTAATTATTTGATATTAAAATAACATTATTAATGAACATTTTTCTAATATCATTATCCACCAGATCGCTACGGCATAAATCGACGATCGAACACATTTTTTCACACAAACCGCACAGTGTATTGACGTTTGTGTAAAAGTGAAGGGCGATCATTAAATTATTCGACCGTTACGATTATTTTGGCATTTCATTCCATACTATACAGTGCGAGTCTAGTTCCAGCTAACTTGGAATAAATTCAGTAAATCAAAAACAGTTTTTTTGTTAGAAGTACGCTCGGACAAGTTGATTAGTATTTTGAATTACGCCCTTTTTAATGTAAGAGAATGTTATACAGCGTGTTACAAATTAGAGATACGACGTCATTCACTATTTTTTAATTGGCAATACTAATTTGTTTATGACTATTCTTAAAGGTTACATCAAGTTACAGATGCGTAGCAAATATCAAATTTTTATTCCTTGTCGTTTAAAAGATATTTAACAAACATCAACTAATTCGAAAATTAAGAAATCTAATCAACTGATCTATCCGATGTCAACTCGAATAATATGTTTCTTTAATAAATGCTCAAAATGTTGTCCATTAACTATCAGTATGCTAAACGGAAGTGAAACTCGTTTTGGACATTTTTAATTACTTGGAAATTAGCCTACACTCCTTTCTTATTTGTTGTTGTAACTGCTCAATGTTTCTCGATTTGGCCTTAGAAACTTGGCTTATCAAGTACCCCCATAAGAAATAGTCCAATGGTGTAAAATCCGGAAACCTACGAGGCCATTCTAAAGGTCCTCTTCTACCAATCCATCTGTCTGGAAATACATCATCCAGATGCTCAGACAGGAAATCAGATGTTTCTATTCGGGACATCGGCTTCACCCGGATCAGGAAAGAGTAGCTAAATTCAGAACTAGTTCTTCCTGCAGGAATTCTAAATATCCGACTCCATTGAGATCTCCATGGAAGAAAATTGGTCCTTTTACTCGATAACCAACAATCCCTGCCTAAACATTGACATTTTCTTGATGTTGAGTGTGGCCTACCCTCATCCAGTGTGGGTTGTTGTCTGCCCAATAACGACAATTTTTGACGATTTACCTCACCATTTAACGTAAACGTTGATTCGTCAGAAAACAGGACGTTTTCTGTGTTTACAACATTTCTGTCTAGTAGATCCATAATTTGTTCACAAAACTGTAGTCTTCTATCCGTATTATCTTCGGTGAGTTCCTGGAGATTGTTATTTTATAAGGATGAAATTTCTGGATTTGAAGAATTTTCGTTAATGAAGACTGGCTATTTTCGAGTTCCCTAGCTCTCAGCCTAGGGGACATGAGGATTTTCTTGAAAAGAGAGGAGTACATTCATTTTGACACCTTCATTGAGGGCACTCTGACGATGATTATTTGTTTTTCTCAAATGCCCATTTTTCTGACACTGTTTTTCAATCAGGTGCTTCTCTCTGAATAAACGAATAACGTCATTTTGTGTTCTGGTCCTATCTCCGTAGCCAATCAATATTAAAATATCAACCTTGTGAGTTTCTGTTAAGTACCGCATTTTGTTCGATTATTCAACAAACGTCGTTTCTTACAAAAAGACAAACTAATAAATATCATTGCTCGATACGATGCTACTCTCCTTACTTGTCTTCATTTAACTCTATTGTTTGACATTGTCAGCGTCAACTCAGTTAACAAATGATAAACAAATACCTCTTGACATTCCAATTTGAAACTGCCTGAATTATTTCATAGAGTTGAATCAGATTCCTTGATTTTCCAAATTAGTTGATCTTCGTCAAATGTCTTTTAAACGACAAGGAATAAAAAACTGCTATTTGGTACGCATGTGTAATTTAATACACCCTTTAAGAATAGTCATTAAAAAAATTGGTATTGCCATTTAAAAAAATAGTCGACGAAGTCATACCTCCAATTTGGCACATGCGGCGCAATATTTTCTTACATCAAAAAGAGAGCGTTCGAGCATATTTCCAATAAAAAAACTGTTTTGGATTTACTAATTCATTCCAATTCGAGACTCGTACTGTATTTATTTAGTGACGATATGAACTCGGTTCTTTTACAGTTACTTTTCCACGCACGTAATGGTATAATAAATCGGATAACGCAATAAATGTTAACTAAATAACTAAATAACAGCCAGTTGTATTGTGTAGCCGCCCACAGATTCAAAACTGGTAGGTGAATGATACGTAGGCGAGTCTAATTGTGTGGCAATTTATCGATGACGCGACCTTCTCAAATACGCATAGTAAAAACTACTAATTTACCGTTTTTTTATTGTTTAAAAACTATTAAACAAAGCGAATTTAATAATACTTTCTTACGTCAAGAAATTTATTAGACACCAAATTGCTATTTGCGAAAGGTCGAGTTTGGGAGTAGCAGAATATAATTTTTTATCCAAGTTTACATTAGAGTGACACGACGTATTTGATATATTCCGATATATGTATGAATCGTAAATGAAACGTCGACGGAAACATTTAATTTTGACAAAACATGTTCCTGGTGGTAGCTGACATTTTAATCTTGAAAAGAATAACCAGAGATATCACTCCTATAAATTTTTTAGCAAACGTAAACGGTTAAAAATTTAATATTAGAGGTCTTTTCCTTTATAATACCCAAGCGTGCCAATCTGTGAAAATAAAATTCAAATGAAAAAAGTAGCTGTATACACAATCAAAAAATAGAAACTGTAATGTAATGCATATAAATTTAATGTTTAGTTATACAAATTATTAATATAAATTTGGTTATAAATCCTTCATAAAACTATCATGTTAACCAAGTGTATACGAATAAATTTCAAAAATGTTTTTTTAGGTAAGTTATAAGTACCCTTTAGGTAAATTGCACCGATTCTCTTTAAGGGAAAATAGATGGTATCATTTTTTTGTTTTGCCAAGTTTGTTCAGGTATCGAGTATAGTCTATAACAAATATCAGAGTGTTATACTATAAGGTTTCCAATAAATTTCTAGGTAAATCGACTTCTATTAATTGGAAAGAAAAATTTCTTTCTTTTTAAAAGTTCTTTTATCGCCTATATCAGGTATTATTTATTTATATAATTTTTTAATAAAAATGATTCCAATTGCTTGAAATACGAGGATTTGAAAATGTGAAAAACGTTACGTTTCAAAAAATTATATTTTTCCTGAGACATGTTACTTAGATTTTTCTCCAGATTCTTACAGGCGACAGAATGCGGTTCAAAAATAAAAAGCTTAACAATTCCGATCAGTTATAAAATTGTTTGAAGGTTGACAATATAATATAGTAGAACATTCTATACAGATGTCTCCATAACTTTTTAACTCAACTTCTAACTTTTTAGCTAGTTAGTCCCAACCTTGACTATTAAAATGTAGAGCAGTAATTAAACTTTCTGCTGTGCTTCCTTGCCAAACAAATATTATTTGGTTTTTAGAACCTGAGCGGCAACGATCGATTCGTGATTACCATGCCACAAACGACTCTTTTGAAGTGTGTTTCGACCTGTGTGGCCCGAAATTTATAAATTTAAACGAATAGCCTTCTTAAACATAAGTACATATGTACGATTTTAAGAAATTTATTATTATCACAAAATCTTTTATTTCATTTATTTTTATTTCCAATTGTTATTAAATCAGTGTGTGTATTAGTTATTTAATAATGTCACATGAAGTAAATATTAAATGTAATACCTGTTTAGTGTAATTTAATTTTCTTCTTATCTTATGTACACCGTTTTATATTAAATATTATATTTAACACACTATTTTATTAATAACAGGGATATGGTTTAACTCTGTTACTCTACTCATAAACGTAATTTAACATTAAAATTTACGTATTTTAATCGTTTTTAAATCCATATTATCTATCTACTGTCAACCTGTGTTCTGTGGTATCTAACACTTTTTCACATTTTGTGTGATTCACATCTATAGAAATACACTTATTACAGTGACGAGATCTTAAAAAACCCTCAAATAAACAGTACTGCGAGGTGGTTGCTATGGTGCCCCTTTTTGTCATTGTTAGAAAAACAGTCAGTAGGTGTCAGCTGATCATCCGAAACTGATCATTTGTCCTTCGCCCTTCCTAAAATTGTCGTTACGTTTATATCCTTGTTGTCGACATAAACGGTTATGAAAATTGAGGAAATTCTTGAGTTCTTAAGGGCATTGAATGTTTCTAATTTATGCTTGTAATAATGTGGGGATTTATTTTGGTTAGACATTGAAAATTCATAATTTTATGTGAACGAGTTAACGAAGCGACGGTAAAGGGTTAGTAGTTTCAAAAAATTTAAATTTAAAAGTTTATATTATTGCGGCTGCTCCGAATTAGTCTCTAATGCGAAACAACGTGAAATTCAAGAGCGAGCGCATTTTATAAAATTTTAAACACCCGTCGGATTTTAAATGACAACTTTTGCAGTTAAAATTCAGTTTCTGGTTCGTTTATTCTAGTATAAAACCACGGCAAAAATCGACTTTCCAGCCGTTCATTTCCAGGCGGACGTAAAGTCCGCCGGAACCAGTCAGTTAATTCCGCTATCTTATTTTTTTGTTCTCCCGATGTCTCCCGAAAAAACAAAATCTGTCGTGCGTTAGCTTGACGAAGGAAAACACGAAAATATTTTATGAGGCTAACAGGTAGAATGATTGATGAGAATAGGGAATAGGGAAGACAAAAGGGGATATGCCGCTCGTTACTTTTGACACAGAAGGAATTTTTTTGCGTTTCATTGAGACCATACGTCGGAATAATAAATGGCGCTGGGAATGATAGTCGGCTTATTTCGGGATTTATATGAATGTCTTTTACTTTGATCAGTCGAAATTCTCGGGACCGTCTTTCAACGTCGAATCTCCTCACTCATCCCGATTCGATTACATTTGGTCAATGGAGGTCTCCACCTATACGGTACGTTCCAAGTTGACGCCTTGACGAATCGATCTTTATTGAGCCTAAGGTGTAAAGTAGGAACGTTAAGCGTGTTTGATACTTGGTGTAGACAACTAAATCCCATTAGTTGGGAACTAATGCAAATCCTTAGTAATTCTATTTCCACTGAACTGACTCCAGTCAAATTTGTACAGCAGGTAGACACTATATTAATGAACAATTCTGGAAAGTTTGAACTAGGAGCGATTAAGGGTTGAAGCATAACTACGATGAGAGACTTTTGATAAAATATGAGCACATCCCGATGTCTGATATGCGGTAAACACGACGATTCGGGAAACTCGCTCGCTAGGGCTGTGATGAATAGGTTGGTGGCAAGAGGACTGCAGTAGGAGACGAGAGGTCGTCGATGAACTGAGAGGCGACAAAGAAAAAGAGGATACGCGTGCCTTGCCTGGCGAGGCGCGAGTGTGCCTTTTGAGTGAGAGAGAGAGAGAGAGAGAGAGGGGGGGGTGGAGGTAGGGAGGGAGGTAGGGATTTAGGTAGGGAGTCACATAGTAGAGAGAGTCACATAAGAAAATAGTTTGAGGGGAAGTTGGGTAAAAGTTTGAAATGGGAAGTTGTTCTGAGGTGTAAAAATCGAAAGCAAGAAAGGTAGTGAAGTCTCCTAAAATTGAAGGTAGACCTTTTGTTCTACCTATGCTGTTTTATATTATCCTTATAAATTATCATGTGATAGTAATTGAAGGGTTTGTAGGGATAAAAGCAGTATCAAAACCTTCATGAAAATTTACCTATAACCGAAAGTGGCGATCTTTTATTCATTCCTAATTCTGTTTGATAATAATGTAGGTACTTTAAATGAAAACTAAATTATTAATAAACACAAGTATCAAACATTTTATTGGTGGCTATTGGCTATAGTGTCTAAGTTGAGTACGCATTTTAAACTTATCATTCGGTCTATTCGTGAATATATTGACAACCGACATTGGTGCTGACCATAAATGTATCGATACATGAAGGATAAATTATCATGGAGCACTTATCGCCTCAGACACGGAACACTTTAACGGGTCCTTCCCGGGGAGAAATTTTTGATAAATATCCCCCGTAATCCTCACGTACTCGTTCCCGCGCGATCCCCTTGTTCCCGTCGGACCCATAAAAACGGGAAATTTCAGTCAATTATGCATAGTCAGCGTCGAGAGGGCAATATTCCAACCCATTACAATATAACTAAGCCCCTGTCGTGATCGTGATGACTTTCGGTCTTGGAAATTTTGGAAAATCGCCGCATCCTTTATCGGTGGGCGGGTTTGATGACAGCTCTTGAAAAATCACAAGGAAAAAAGTTTGGGCGTGCAGGAGACGGGGGAGGCAAATTCGGAATGGTGGAAATATCTGTAAGAGATACTTTTGACATTTGCAGACACGTTGGTGTCCATAGTAAGCCAAAAAAGTGCCTATACACGTTTAATGATTCAGGCTTACCAGGTGTGTATCTATCGGGGAAAGCATACATATGACGAAATTTGTTGCTTACCGGGTACATATGGTAGACATGGTAACTAATTTTAAGATATTAGTAACGCTATATTTGTTATAAAGAACTTAAATTTCAATTTTTATTTAATCGATCCCTTTTACTTTCTTGCATTTACGGCCAGTGTATTATTTCTGCCACTTTCGTTCAGTATATAAATCTAGTTAGGTTGGTGGTTGTTATAAACCAAGAATTTGTCTTACTAATTACAGATAAAATTGTACCTGGTACTTAGTAGAATATAAATTCTCAGAGTCGAAACCTGAAGAATGGTCCTTCGAGCCGAGTGAACTCGGTTTATGAACCGGTTCAACTACACGTTGATTTAATTAAACGGGTATGTTGCAGGTTATACATTGTTTGAGAAATGACGAATCTACTAATACTCTTAATATATAAATTTATTGTATGTTTCCATACGTGTATTTAAGGTTGGATGAAAATGGGATCCGTTAGCTTGAGACGCTTGGTATGCCACTTGCGCCTTTCGCCACGTTCGTTATTTTAACAAAACGCTTTTTTCTGTCCCCTCATCCCACTCCTTATCTACCTATGATACCTACTTATCCTGTATCGGCCACTTTCGGAGGTTCGCGCAATATTTTCCTTCAATTTCGTCCATCGGAATACAAAGAAAACACGTCGAAAAGAGCCGGAGAAGTGTACCCGGTGGGCTAAAGGGAGGAAAGAAGAGTGTTGTTTATGTTAGTGGCGTGGTGAGCGATTCCGAGTCAGTGTTGTTGGTTCTAATTGAAATTCGTTGTTCGGTGTGGATGGGATTTTCCGTCGTACAACGGAGAACTCATGTATTTCGACGGGAAAGGGGGAGGACATGGGCCAGACGTCGTTTCGTTCGGTAGAAAACACGGGAAACAATTGCCGAGATATCTGATGGTTGTATTATAGATCAAAAGTACCTGGCATTTGCAGGTTTTTTATTGAATCGATATAAAAAATTCTTATTAGTATATTCGTAGTAAATTCGTTATTAGCAACACCAAAAAATGTAAAACCATCGTACTTGAAAATTGTTCCATTAAAAATACATAATTTACAAGACACTGTAGTTATATTGAAATGTCTATTAAGCCATCCATTTCATAATTCCGCATTTTTATAGCACTATATTTTATTGTTAATTTATGACGCCAAAAACGATTTTATTGCTCCATCCCTTTCCGAGATAAAGAGGATAATCTGGCTTAATACCTAAGTCAGGTCACCTACACCTATATCTCCAGAATCAATGAAGATACAAATATTTACATTTAGATATAGGCAAATTGCGATTTTCCAAAATCACCCCTTCAACTCCTAGCAGAGTTCTCTACCCCCCCCCCCCCAAATAGCTCGGTAGACATTTTCTTTGCAAACCAAAGCATGGATCCATTCAGTACTGTGAACAATACTTGCCGGTTTGTCAAGTATGAGTTCTCAAGTACAAATTAAGATACAGCACCTTAAGATAAGTTAAAACTTTATGAAAGATTTTAGGATGGAGGTAATTTAGGTCAAGTCAAATCGAGTCAGAATTAAGTCCTATATTCTCAATTAACATTTGGCTAGAGAATTCTGGACCATTCTGTATAGTTATTAACATTGTGTATCATTAAAAATATCACATTTTACACGTATAAAAGATTTTCATATTTAAGTAATGTGTTATATGTTTTTTCAGGTGTGCTGGTCACAAATTCTGCCGCCAGTTGTATCCTCTCCAAGCGGCGATGTAGTGTGGAATCCGCCACTCGTGCTTAAGTCTAAGTTGTTCCTCTGTATTAAGTACTTAAATTATATGACGATATAGTTATTATAATTCCGTGTTAATATATAAATATGAAGTTTAAAAAAGTAGTAGTAGACAAGGCAAAACCATCGCAATCGTAGTAGAAGCTTTCCCATTAGATTTTTTAATGCACAACCACTGTCGCAGGATTTCCTTTTAATACTCAATACTGTATTTAAAATAGTAAGTTCTCTCTCAAAATGTTATATGTACATAAAAACCTTAAACGTCTGCCTACTCTCACGTTCCACAAAAGCTAACAATAGGCTCTTGAATAAACGCACCGATTGACACTATAAATTGTACTGGAAAGAAGGGAACGATTGTATCTAGTCACTTTAAACAGGTGTATTCACTAATCTTTTAGTCAGATGGTTCTGGTCACAAATAAAAATATAACACGAAATTATGGGAGGTACCCCCCTGTAATTAAGTAGACAAAGTCCTTTCTTAGGACTTTTGTTTTTAAACAAACCACTTTCCTGAAACATTTGCACGATTGTCTTTCAAGAATTAAATTGTTTCATCCGGTTCTTAAAATTGTGACTTTATGGAATAAATTATTTCCAACACTTATTAAATCAAACAAAGCGCTATATAATGGGATAGGGACGTGATTGAATTTCAATAGCAAGGAAACCAGTATGAAATAATTTTTAAACAAAAATCAAAAAATTGTTACACTTCACGATTTGAAAATGAAATCAATGCAGTTTGAAGGTAGGTCCTTGAGTTCGAAATTTTTGGTCAAAACTGAAGGAAGCTTTTAAATATATTGTGTAGATATTACTTAAGTATTGTATTATTTCGGGGTTGGAAATAAATGGTCCTAGATTTTGCAAACTTCTTTGCCGAAAATTTTCCGAAATAACAAGTCACCTCCTTAGGAGGATTAACATCGACAAAAGACCATTGGTGTCCTTTGTGGGAAATTATAATTGTCGAATTACTTCCACCCCGGTGGGCTTTTCAATTAGTGGAACTTTTTATTGTGCCCGTAGCCGAACCCATAGTTCCCTTTTTTACATAATGCCCAAATGACTTTTATTCAGACATTAAACTTCAACTTCCGAGTAATTAATCTTAGGTTTCAGGCCGGGCGAAATATATTTTAACTCGAAACTTTAAGTCTAAAGTGTTAAAAGTTCCTAAAAGATCTTTTTGGTCGCCGCAGAATATTAATAGTCTTTGGGTGCGGCAGGGGAGATGGCATCCTTTTTCTTCACAGTTTTCTGTTTTTTAAACGGGGAAGATGTATGCCGTCCGCAGAAGTGCAAAACGGCCGTTCGTAAACTAAAAACTTCAACTATGGCTTATATTTGTTATCTTTAACGAGTTTGGGGAAGTTTGGAACAACACGACTTTACCCCCTTTTTTGTTTATGGGGACGTTTCTGGGCACAAATAGAGGGACGCAGATTATGGTATGCCACATTCGCCCTATATTTTTAACACGTAACTATACAGAAAAGAATAATAAATACCAAATAAATCTATTAATGTTTTCGACTCTCGTGGTATTTATCTGACATGATACCAGAGATTTTATGTGGGAACGCTGTTCTGAATAAAATGGTAGATTTAAAAGAAAGAGGAGGCAATGGTAAGCATTGGATCGATTACAATGAGTAAATAACGTTTTTATCCAACTTTTCTTATTGTATTTCCTTTGATCCAAATTCAGCTCATTTTGAACTTTGGTCCATTATTGAGAAAATAACTCAACCCATAAGCAAGATATGAATTGTAATCTACTTCAATAGTTAGCATATTTAGCAATTATATTCATAATCTACTTTCCTTGGGGGTGCTGCCTGTTTACCCACCATTACTACATGGTACTCCATTCTAAAAGTAGACGGTTAATCTTTAGCGGTACATAAGAACAGAACTACAGGTAGGTACCGTTATTTTTTAGATGGTTTTCGATGAGAGAAATATTCGTTAATATTAACGACCTGCTTTTCTTCTTACTTAATGTGGGTTTATGTATCATATTTCCATAAGGTTTATTTTAGATGATCCTCCAAACCACTAGTTGAAATTGTTTGTAGCCACCTTTACCAAACTTATACAAACTCAGGTGATATGAATAGCTGGTACTTCGTAATACATATTCCTAAACTTTAGATGGACTTATAGTTTACATGGAGAAGATTGTCCAAGTCCTCAAAGTGGGTTACCATGGTCAAGGGAAAAGAGAGAAACCCCGTCTTTCCAACTATTTTTTTTAATAGTTGGAAATATTTGGTGTTTTTCTCTTTTCTTTTATAGTTTACATGTTTTCCCAACGCCGTCTACTTCAACACCAGATCTTTACGAAATCTACCATCATTTACATTCAGACTATATATTTGGAAATCTAAATGAGATTATTACAACGAGTTCCCTATATTTAATTCGGCGATAACAAAGGCAGGCCTGGCATGATTCCACTAAATAAATTCAAAACGCATTGCAGTTGCACTACCACGAATAACCTTTCTCACAATTGCTGTTGTTCTGGCAATTAATTAATATTCGCACACCGTTCCGTTCATTGACAAATGCGGCGAGTCAGTCTGGTAAATAGGTAATTAAATAAGTGGCCTGAGCGCAAGCGATGTTCTCGTACGGTAATTGTTCGGAAACACGACATCTCGGTTTTTGTTCCGAAATATGGAACATGAGAAAAGTAATGGTAACCGGTATTGTTGCCGTCACGGTCTTACGAAATCAAGAGTGACAAAAGAGGCTTTCAAATGAACACAAGTGACACAAGAGAAGACCATATTTTTTCGTAAGTAGATTTGATACAATTTTACGGTTTCGATGAGTTAAATAGCTGTATTAGGGCTTCACGAGACCGAGACGATACCGAGAGTTCTCCTAGTCTCGGTTCATGTGTTTTTGTCACGAAAACTGTAAAAATCCACAATGAAAATAAAACAGTCAAGAGAGAACAATGTTTTTACTATTTGAGATTATTTATAGTCCTAGCGTTGGATTTTGACAGGGAGTCATTTCCGCCAAAGATTGCTTTTCACCCCTAATGTACGGTAACTCCAATAGTGCAACTCTCCACATTTTTCTTCTTACGACAGGGGATAAAGAACAAGATTACCTACAAAACTGGTATAGTGAGACTTTCCAAAAAACGTCAATAATGTAATGGGGTTAGTTAACGAGCTGTTACTTCGGAATTAAAACTATCTATACTTTTCCCCTTATACCAAGGGACAAAGGACCAAAAAGCCTACAAAAATGTCATAGCAAGGATTTTCAAAGAATGTTAATACATAAGCTATTGCGCAAGCGTCGATTTATATTTATATGTAATAAATTTACTTAACTAACCGTAACTCCGGAAGTATAATTCTCTACACTACTCTTCTAATGTGAAAAGATGGAGGACATAAGGTACTTCAAAATTCATATAGCAAACATTTCCAAAAGTTGTCAATAACAGAACTATTGCCCCAGCGCCAATTAGATTCACATGTAAGTAAATAACTTAATATACTGTAACTCAGAAAGTATAACTTTCTCTACATTTTTCTGCTTATACTAAGAGATAGACGACTAAAGAACCTACAAAAATGTCATAGCAAGGGATTTCAAAAATTGCCAATAACCAAGCTATTGCGCGAGCGTCAATTCAGATTCTTATGTAATGAAGTTACTTAGTACACTGTAACTCCATAAGTATAGCTATATATACTACTAGTTCCATACCCAATGATAAAAGACATAATAAACCACAAAAATGATATGGTGAGCATTTCCGAAAATTTTTAATAACAGAGTTATTGCGCGAGCGTCGTTGAATTTAAATGGAGTTACACTTTCTATACTTTTGTTCGCATAATAAACATTAGAAGAGGTGAATCTGAGTCATCAAAATAACGAATACATAGAAAATTACTTTCAAAGTGCTTTTATCCGGAGATTCAATAAATAGTAGTGTTAAATTTTATTTTCCCTAAAAGTATCCATTTTTTTTCTTTGAAGTTTGCAAATGTGAAGAGTTAATCGTTTTGTTTTTCCAATAAAACTCTTTTGCTCGTTTTTATAAGAAAACTCTTTCAAGTAATATCAAAGTTTTCTACAGAATCGATAACTAACAAATGGACAATATTTACTAAGATTAGCCACAATATTCCTTTCATTAAACTTGCGGAGGTGTTTTCTTGATACCTTCTACCTTTTATAATTACCTCTAATTACCTTTTACATTCACAGCAGATCTCAATATGCATCTACAGAAGGATTTAAGTGTACTACAAGTGATCAACTCTTCGAGTGTCCCACAGGGTTCCCATTTAAGACCATTATACTTTATAATTTATATAAACAACAATAAAGTCTGCTTTCATTTCAGTAATATTTTCTGAATGCTGATATTAAAATTTTTGGTAAAATTACTTCACTGCAGGACAGCACTCCCCTTCAAAAAGACCTATATGATTTCCACAAAACAGCCTTCATCTCAATTTGGAAAAGTGCTGTTGCCTATCCTTTACTACAAATTGGACGATTGCCAATTACTCATACGTTCTTCAGAACTATTTATTAAAAAAAGTACTGTGTTTTCCTTTTAGGTGTGAGCCAATGTAGTTTGTCTTATTTAATATATATTCTGTTCAATTTAGTTGTTATTATTGTTGTTGTTATAACTAAAAATTTAATGTTCTCTGTAATCAGATTCTAAGTAGTTGTAGTGTAATAAATTTGCAAATAAGTTCGTGTACACCTCACTGAGTTTTACCTGCAGGTGTCCCTGTGGGCTTAAATAAATCTCTTGATATATTGTAAAAAGAGTAGTGTAGAAAGTTATAATTCCGATTTTACAACATTTTCATTTACTTCATTAAATATGAATCTTAATTGACGCTGGTGCAATAACTCCGTTATTGACATTTTTTTTTTGAAATCCTTGCTACAACAGTTTTGTAGTCCTTTTCAGGGCAAAGTTTATATCGAAGGAAAGGAATTTCTAAAATATTTTCATTTAAGTCAATTTATGCTAACTAACCAGACATTCCGAAATCCACATCCCAGTTCGTGTAATTCTGGTCAAATTACTGAAAGACCGAAGAGTAATTAGAGTAGGACTCAACTCCTATACCGTCTACGTATATCGCGAGCGATCTTGGCAAGCGTCCTAATCCTATTCCATATTTCACCGAACCTTGAAACTACTGAACAATATTCCCGTTTGCTTACACATCTCGAAAGAGCCTTAAATAAATAGTGTACACATCCTTACACATCCACAACGCTTGTGTCATCTAAATCATATAATTATAAGAGACAAGAGCGCGGCTTTGCTCCCCCATACATCATCCCCAAGACCGTAATGTATGGGCAGGAAAACCGAGATTATGCTTCGTAAGGCAAACGGAGATCTTGTCGCGTTTCAATTATCAACTAGCGACCCCAACTCCCTTATGTTTTGTACTCCTTTATGTTTTTCACCTCCGTTTGTTGTCGGAATTATAATATATATTCGTTGTAATTATATTCACTTTAATAAATTAACCTAATACACTTTTTTCTGTATATTTAAATAGTAACTTTGACTCGTTATGTAAAAAAATAGGAATCACTTTTTAGTCTAGGAATTCATCATTTAAGATTTCTTCTAAGTCTGTATATTTTACCTATATTTTATAATATAAAGCTGATAACCAAACTTTAGCTACGTATTCTGTTATTCATTTTTTAAGATTCCCTAAAAAATATTTGTATCCCCTAAAATTGCAATTTGTAACGTGTGTTTTTGATTGATCAAATGAGCAAAAATATTTCTATTTTTCGCACAAAATGAGATACCTTTACGTATACAAACATACGTATACTGCTCGCCACGAAAGAAAAGCTGGTGGCTTATAGGCGGATTCATAAGCTACTACCTGCAGGAGCGCGCAGTAAAAATGAAGAGGATGCCAGTGTAAATGTAATAAAACAGTTTACTTAATGATGTATGTAGAAAAACATCGAAAAACGTTAGAAGCGCACTTCTATCGAAATATCGAGGTAAGTCATCCCACTTATATCGCGCCATTTAAATATTTAGTGGATATTATGCATATAATTCATCATAACTTAACTGGGACGCTTTGAGTCATCCTTATGGTGGGTATTGTGTGACGTGTGTTAATTTTTATTGGAACATAATTCATAACGTAATTCACTTCGCACGCTTTTCTTTCTTGTCACTCACTATATGTGGCTAAAATTCCAAATTGATAGAATGGCTGATTTATATAGCAGAGATAATCTTGCGATAACGATTCTACTTATTTATACGTCAGGCATTGTTTTAAATGTACTTACATAACGACTAAGGAGCAACAAAATTCGAAAGCAGATAACAGCAAATCGTTATCTAATTATATTATTCTCAACAGTTTATAACGGTAATTTTGCTAATGAATCCTTTTGTATTACACATAAGTGTGTGTTTTGACCAATCTAATACTTACAATAGTATCAACATCAGTTGCTTTCATGACAATGTTTTTATAAGTTAAATTTTGCAAAAACACATCTACTTTTAGTCTAGGCGGCTATACAATGACTAAAATATACTTCACCAGCTATTTTCCCATTTTTATTATTTAAGAATTAAATATAACTTAAAATGATCTCTACCTGGCGACTAAACACAAGATAGGGATAAATACATAGTTAATAATGGATACTTAGATAAAAGTGGAAAGTCTTCTCCAACATATTCTCCATTGCTATTAAGTGTCATGACTAACATATTTAAAAATGTAGGCCCAACGGATTTAAAAACTTTAAAGACACAAAACCCTTATGAAATGGATTTTCCTAAGGGCCAGTTGTGAATTTTAATATAATTATAGTATTGCCTAAATTTTAATGCGTGTGGTTGTGTGAAGATATCAGCGGATTTACAGCTTCCACCAATGGTTGCTTTTCACATGTACCGAAGTCACTAAATGTAAGATATAAAGTTCTACAGTTCTTTTCTTATAGCAGAAAATTGAGGGCCAAAAGGCATACAAAATTATAATAGCGAAGATTATCAAAAACATGTCAATAACTGAGCTATAGCGATATCGTCGACTAATTTTACGTGCAATGGATTACTTAAGTGCTATAACTCCGTAAGTATAATTTTTTATAGCTACAATTTTCGTTTATGTCTTGAATAAGGTTTCTGTACATATAGAATATGGCTTTCCCATATTTGTGATATACATGCCATACATCTTATATCACGGCCTTGAAAGAAAATTGTAATAAAAAATAATTTTTATTGTAGTGTTTGATTGACATGCTATTTACGAATAGATCATTAGGTTGTTTAGGGCAAGTAGAATTTTTACTTACGAAGAAATCTGCGTTAACCAGAGTCCTTACCTGAAACACAAAAAAAATCATTTAAATAATTTGTAAAAATGTGTTAAAACACAGTATTGAAATTTCAAAATATGTGGGGCAATTCGTAAGTATTAAAGAGAATATCAGAACCTCTACCATGGAGTCCACGTTTTAAAGAGGCGACTGTGCATCTCAACTCCGCGTTGCGCTGGTGTTCAATACACAAATCTATACAGTTTCATTCTTGAAGTTATGTAGCTTTTCTATATTCTTAAAGTGGCTTGAACAGTTTCAGGGACAAGAAGAAATGACTTCAAAACCATCAAACTCATAACTGGGTAAATCTTGAATGTCCTACATTAAATTATGATAAGAGCCATTTAAATCATAACCATCTTAGTAACATTCATTTAGGGTCCACAAAGACAAAAGGTAAGATATTAAAAACCACTTAGAGTTAAGATGGTTGAGATCTCGTGTGGGGTTGCTAGTCCCCCATCGGGCGCCTCCCCAGGTGGCGGATAGGGGAACGCCTCCCAGATATGGGTGGTATCGGGGAAATTAAATACCCGAGGCGGACCAAAACTAGCAGGTAGCGTCTGACCCAGAGTGGGCGGCTACCAACAGCGTCTGACCCACAGTGGGCGGCTGAACTTACACATCAGGAAAGCAACGGGAAACTACCTGATGTATGAAACCTTTCCCCAGGATTATCATTATGGCTGAAGAATTAAACAACGGCCCCGAGTACGGGCGCTCCTTGAATGGGGCAGGGGTGCGAAGAATCTCCCGTTCGGCCACAATGGACATTAAATCCAATTTCAAAATAGGTACATGGAACCTACGCAGTCTATATGAAGCTGGAAAGACCCATAATGCAATACTGGAGATGAAAAGACTCGATATCCAGATTCTAGGGGTCAGTGAAATGCGCTGGCCAAACTCCGGTAAATGTAATATTGAAGACCACACTGTCTACTACTCAGGAGAGGACAGTAACTTGCATGCGAATGGCGTCGCTCTTATCGTTTCCAAACAAGTCGAGAAATGTGTTGAATCAGTGTGTTGCGCTTCTGATAGAGTCATTATGTTACAACTGAACTCGAAATCTACTAACATCAACCTTATTCAGGTATATGCACCAACCTCACTCAGTGACGAGGATGAAATTGAAAAATTCTACGATACCATCAAGAGCGTCACTAATAAAATCAAGAAAAAAGATATTACCATTCTTATGGGAGATCTCAATGCCAAAGTTGGCCAAGGTAGAGAGGATAGGGTCGTGGGTGACTTTGGACTCGGTGTACGAAATGAGAGAGGCGACCGATTTGTCGAATTCTGTCGGGATAATAATCTGTGTATAATGAACACCTTTTACAAATTACCGAAAAGAAGGCTCTATACTTGGAAACATCCATCGGATAGCCCAGAGAAACCAGTCAGAAATCAGATTGATTATATTACCATCAACGAACGTTACCGAAACTCAGTAAAGGCAGTCAAAACTTATCCCGGGGCCGATGTCCCTTCGGATCATGTCCTCTTGGTCGGGAGACTGAAGCTCAGACTGAAGAAAGTAAAGAGACAACAACCGCCACGAAAGTTAAATGTGGAATATGTGCGTGACAACCATGATATAATTATGAACACCCTGGAAAACAAGTTTGAGGAAAAAACAATGGACTGCAACATCGAAGACAGTAACATCGAAGACCACTGGAATGAGTTTAAGAATATAGTGTCAGGAACAATATCTAATATACCTATAGCCCAACAGAAGAAACAGAAATGGATGAATGACGATATTCTGCACTTGATGGAAGAAAGAAGAACATTTAAAAATCAAGACCGGCAGAAATACAAATTAATTGATAAAGAAATCCGGAAGAAAATTCGAGATGCAAAAGAAGCATGGTTTGTGAACCAATGTAAGGAGGTTGAAGAGTTACAGAAGAGACATGACACCTTCAACATACATAAGAGGGTAAAAGAGTTAACGGCTATGAACACCAAAAGATCTCATAACCTTGTTGATCAGGAGGGCAATCGCATTCTAAATGACATAGATAAACTGAGAAGATGGGAAGATTACATCGAAGAATTATTTGATGATGAGAGAACAGAAAACGTGGTACAACAATGTAATACAGGCCCTATGATAACAATGGATGAACTGGAGAAGGCTATAAAAAATGCAAAAAACAGAAAGGCAACTGGACCAGATGAAATACCATCCGAAATACTTAAATGTCTCGATGTTAACGGAAAACAGTCCCTCCTTTCACTTTTCAACAAAGTATATAAAACCGGAATTATACCAACTGAATGGCTCAAGTCAACATTTGTGATGATCCCCAAAAAGGGTAACTCTAGAAAGTGCTCGGACTATAGAACCATTAGTTTGATGAGCCACGTCCTAAAAATCTTTCTCCGAATAATACATTCAAGGGTATATGGTAGAATTGAGGAACACATTAGCGAGACACAGTTCGGGTTCCGTAACAATCTTGGAACCAGAGAGGCACTTTTCTGCATCCAGGTCCTTGTTCAGAGATGCAGAGATGTTGATCACCCTGTATTTATGTGCTTTATTGATTTTGAGAAAGCATTCGACAGGGTGAAACATGATAAGTTGGTCAAGATTCTACAGGAGGTGGGCATTGATGATAGGGACCTCCAAATAATTAAAAACCTTTACTGGAACCAGCAGGCAAGTGTTAAGATTGGCCAAAACACCTCTGAAACCATAGCAATCCGTAGAGGTGTGAGACAAGGATGTATTATGTCACCACTACTTTTTAATCTATATTCTGAATACATCTTCAGGGAGGCGCTTGATAAAATCGAAGGCGGTGTCAAAGTGAACGGAGTCAATGTGAACAACTTAAGATATGCTGACGATACCGTTCTGTTAGCCAGTAGTCCGGAAGAACTGCAGTTGCTCGTAGATAGAGTTACTAATACGTGTGATGAGTACGGATTAAAACTCAACACTAAAAAGACCAAACTGATGACTGTCAGTAAACATCCTATAAATCCGACAGCTATAACAGCTTATGGCGTTGCCCTCGAACAAGTTGATAATGTCACCTATTTGGGCTCAAACATTAATAACAATTGGGATATGAGTAAGGAAATCAAGCTACGCATTGAGAAAGCTAGAGCAGTATTCCACAGAATGAAAAAAGTATTATGTAGTCGAAACATTAACTTAGAACTAAAACTGAGACTTACAAGATGTTACATATTCTCAACTCTACTATATGGAGCGGAAAGTTGGACACTCACGGAGACACTGCTGAAGAAACTCCAGGCTTTTGAGATGTGGGTGTATCGGAGGTTGTTGCGTATAAGTTGGGTCGAAAGAGTAAGTAATGAGGAGGTTTTGCGCCGCTTGCATAAGGAACCTGAAATAAATAAGAACATCAAGATCCGGAAGCTGGAATATTTTGCGCACGTAATACGACATCCTGAACGCTACAACGTTCTTCATTTAATTATGCAAGGCAAAATACAGGGTAAGAGAGGACCTGGTCGCAGACGAATATCCTGGCTTCGGAACCTGCGGGAGTGGTTCCAAAAATCAAGTGCAGAACTATTTAGAGCTGCTGTCAACAAAATTATAATAGCCAATATGATAGCCAACGTTCGTTGAGGACATGGCACTTGAAGAAGAAGAAGAAGAAGAGTTAAGATTAATAAAGGAAAGAAATGAGGTAATAGACCGGCATTAGTACCTTTGGTCATTTAAAATTTAATCTGAGTTCTACTGAATGAGAACTTCTAATATGTCATATTGTCACGACCACGAGGTTTCCACAACTGTCAACAAAAGCAATAAATCGGATCACGGCTCAGGCCAAGGTGAAGCGATGTAAACTTTAATAAATATGCGAAGAACACAAAACAAACTATAAATATAAATATAAAGAGGAAAGAGACGGCAAGAAGATGGCAGTGTTGTCCACGAGTGTTGCCCAAGGGGCTGTCCAGACGGGTCCGTCCTGACGGCCGGTTAGGGGAGAGTAGAGAGAGAAAGAGAGAGAGAGAGAGAGAGAGAGAGAGAGAAAGAGAGAAATAGTCTGGCCGAACAAGATGGTCCGTCGACAAAGAGATCAAAGAGAACCTATCGCCCCGACGATGCTCTCCGACCCCCGCGCACTGTGGAAATCCGAAGGTCCCGACAACAGCCATCAATTGTGTAAGGCACCTCCCTCGCCTCTCACGCTACAGCCCTTAAGATTCGCTGTGCCCGGAAAATCTCTTTTTTCTCTCTTTTGTCTTTTTTGTATCTTTTATTACCCGTCACCTATAGGTTCTCAGCTCCATGAGAGAATAAAACCTTTTCTTCTTTTTTGTTTTCGATCTGTTGTTATATTCACAGCAAACTCTATCCCCTGTGGCTACCAACCCCTTACCTTACACGGTCGTAACATATGGTAGAGGCGCCATGTAACGTAGCCGTAATATCAATTTAAATTGCTAAAATGATTTTCAACAAGAAGTGGGGGTAAAACCTTGTAGTTCGTCAAGGGAATGTTTCTTAGATAAAATGTGGTTAACAAGAGAAGAGAGAGTAACTGCTATACCTGTTTCTTTAAACTTTGAGATTAATTTGTGATATTCTCTTAATATATCTAAGAATTGTCTTCTCCTCCTAGGCTGGCCTAAATAAGATGCATTGTCAATCAGCACTCTTTAAATTTCTAAATTAGTCGACTACCTATAAAACATCCACATTTTTTGAAATGGTTCTTTCGAGTTTTTAGAAAAAATTATTTGGTTTTACTGGTAGTGGAGCAAAGGGATCATTAAAATCTATCTTGCTTGTAAACACATTCTGTTATAAAATCACTTCCTACTGGATAACATGCGAGGTGTAATTATAGGCAGGATTAAGAATTTTCCCCATCAATTCCTCCAAATCCCAAGTTTTTTCCTAACACCTAAGCTCACAGAACGCTAAATTCGTGTATCTTGTGGGTTGCTAGACCATTTTGTACGTTTTAGTGAAAATTATGTAGAATGAATCACAAGTAATGGAAATATTGTGTATTTCTAAAAGCAAAGTCGTGATCAGGAAGTTTTACAGCACAGATTGGTATTTTTCAGGAAGTTCAAGTTAGGAACTTAAGAAACAGCCTGTATGTAGTAGAGAAAAAATACTTTTTACATATTTCCCTTGCAGTATCGTTACAAGACTTCCCTGCTGCGGTAAATTTTCCACTGGGAGGAAATTCGAAATATATAACGACGCCGAGGATTCGAACCCTATCTTGTAACCACCCTCACAGTTTTCCCCGAAATTACCTTTTTAGTAATATCATTACGTGTTCTATAAGCGAAAGCACTTCCAAATTATATTAGCGAAGGCATGTAGTAATAATCTCCTCCCCTGGCGGGGAATATTATCGGAAATACCAAACCCTGGATAGGAGATCGACGAGATCCCCGAATCTTTGCCTTGTTGTAAAAACGGAAAAGCGAGATTTCCAGATTTTCGAGCCGGTATTACGTCGGTCGATGTAGCGGAATTGGAAGGAACCGAGTAACTCTTTTTATATCCAGCGTGAATACGACCGAACAGGCTTTAGGTTACGTAGAGAATTTTATGTTTAAATTGCTAAATTTATCTTCCACACTGATAATTTATCGAAAATACTTGTAACGAATCCGTATTTTCAGGTAATATTTACAGTTTTCGTTACACAATGGCGATAATATTGAGAAAATAATGCATAAAAGTATTTTAAGTAAAAAAAAGTAATTTGAAAAAATCACGAAAAGGGGTATGGAAATTTTAGAAAGGAAAATCTAAAAACAAAACGGCTTCTCATTACTATGGAACCCTGTACAAACTCATTTATTCTTTCAATAAAAGCCATAATCCAAAATGTCCGACACATCCACTAATTCAATACTATTCCTCGTTATCTCTTCTGTCAGCGGAAAAAACGGTTTATAAAATTCAATAAGTGAATACCAGTCTCCGCTTCCAAACAAGATGCAAATGGTCCCTCTTTTGTTTCGCTCAAATATTCTAATAATCTGAAAACCCTATTGAATAATTCAAACCGATATATTCTAATGTGTACACCTTCCTGTAATTCGTAAATGGATAAGTTTCGGGAATTATCAATCTAATTTACAATTCCGATGGATATTACGGTGAGGAATTTATATGAGGTGTTGTTGTTACGTACTCTTAATGCAAATGCAAGAAAGAAATTCAATTTAAAAATGAATGGCATTATTACCAACATTAGCATAAACAAGATTACGGCAAATTGATTAGGGCAACAGATTTCTAATAATGAAGAGTTGTTATTTATGTGTTGTTGAAGCAATTTATGTGTTTAGCAGTTTGCACTGCAAATATTTGTATGTACTTATGAACTTACTATATGAGAAAGTGAACAGATAATAATAGAATTACATAAATAACGGGTGTGGCATTATAACTTCCTTTTTCCAAATGCAATGAAACCCATTTTGTGAATTAGATTATCTTTTTTATAATATAGATCCATAAGTAAAGTTTTGTTTCACACAGCTTTAGAAATCATGTCAGGTAGGTTACGCCACCCATTGCCCATACACTGAATAAGCCGATTTCTGGTGTTCGTCATAACCTTTTCTAGGGCAGGGCCTACCGGGGCTACATTGAACCGATTTCGAAAGGCACGCTGGGTTGCGATCACAGAACGTCCACTTGAAAAGTACGCTTCCAAGGTAAACGCAGGCTGTTCACTATTCCAACGCATCATAGCAACTGACCGGGTGGGGAACAACATTTTACAAGTCTGCCTGTCGAATAAGACGATTCTCGGCCCACTACGACTTCTACACGCTGAATGTCAAGCATTTTAAAAGAGAAAGTTATGATATCGCACTCTGTAATATAGTAGTCTAGATACTCATGGTTTTTGTCTTCGAATTCCTTATACCTGAATTGCTTGATGTGATATTTTGACTGACCGTGGGGAATACGTCAAGAAACAAAATATATATTGCCGAATTGTGCTTTAGCCCTGAGGGTGGTCCTTACTACTCATCGGGAGTGAAAACTTTACATTCAAAATAATCACAGAAATCGATACAGGAGTCGATTCTAAGCAATAAATGCTATATGAAGTTTTTTTGATAAAACAATACTTTCCGACTAATTCGAGATTGAAAATGTTGATTTTTGACTTTGAAATTTATTATTATTTAAATTATTGTTTCATTACATATATTTTATTTATTTTTTTAGAAATTAGTATTGCCATTTAAAAAAATAGTTGATGGCGTCATATTTGAAATTTGGTTCATGCTGTATAACATTTTCTTACATCAAAAAGAGCGCATTTCAAAATTCTAATCGACCTATTCGAGTATATTTCCAACAAAAAAATTGTTTCTATCGTAAAATGTAATCTATCGATTACTAGCGAATCTGCCGAAGTCCGCCGCTATCTAAGCGTTATTAAACCGTACCGCGATTCGCCAAACACCAACGAATAATAGTCTAGTTAGTTAATCAAACCCTCCCGCATGATTGCTTATAAACCGTTATAATTTTGATATTTGCTTTGTACTACTATCTATTTATGATCCTTTATCCGCTTATTTATGCTGATTTGGCCTGCACGTTTCCGTCTTGCATAATAACCCGCATGCGTGTTTAAACAATATTTACTAGATATCATTGTAGATAGTTACTAATTTAGTTATAATTGTAATCAGGCCGTTTTCCTAATGTTTTGCTTAGAAACAAATAATCAATTTAATTAACAGTATTGAAGTGTTCCTTCAAATTAAACGATTTATGTTTATAAATAAATAATGTATTAATATTTTCGTAATTTCGTGTCGTGTTAAGTCCGTTGAACGCCTAACGTAGAAACATTGTTTTCATTTTTCTATGCACCGAAACATAAATAAATTAGTAGTTTTTCGATTATTTGTCTTCGCTTGCCGAGGTTTATCCGAAATATAATAAACTAAGTATTTTTCTGAATCCTGTGAATCTTCTCCTGAGAATAAACTACCCGGACCTACAGACAGCAAAGTCTATAAAAACAAGCGCCCGAGGAAACTCCGTAACTACGAAAATCCGATAAACCGAAAAATCAAATGCCAATTTCAAAGTTGATATCGTATCCACCGCCAATCAAATGAATTCCCTCTTTATTTGTTTTCTAAGTTGTACATATTTTAAATTAATTATGGAATGAGAAGTAAAACTGTAACTTTCACGACTTCTTTGCAACTTGTATAATCAAAATTTAAGCACGCCCTCTAAACTGGTGTTTAATGAAACAATAATCTCTCGTGGAATTTAGTAGGCACTAAAGCTAATATTGGTGATCATGTAGAAAAAAGTCTATCCCAAGGAACAACCGAAACTAATAGTTTTTCTCACAACAGAATTGATACATTTACTTGGTACGTTAAATCAGTGGTATGTAGTGCAAATTCTAAAACTAGTATTTGATGCATTCACTAATAAGGAAACGAAGAAATTTTTCGTCGTACGACTAATGGAACAGCTTCGATTGCAATCATCCCAATTTGTACTATTTACCGCTCCTTTAAACTCCCATTGAAAACACTACACATAAGCACAAAAAATCCATTCGAGGAAATCCTTCGAAATCAGAACGGAAACGCCTCCCCTGGCCCGCGTTTTCATCTTCTCCTCCGTCGTATCTCTAAATAATTGAGCGTGACCATGGTCCAGATGATACGTTATCCTGTGGGAGTCGGAAGTCCCGCGCCAGGTGTCGTCCGGGAAAATTACAATCTCGAACTTTAGATTAAGTAGGTCGTCTGAAGTGGTAGCGTTAAAAGACGGAAGATAGATACTGAGAGGAAGATGGCGAATGGATTTCGGTCCGAAGAAGTGAAGTTTCTCTATTGCTTTGTTCGCCTTGCAAACGAGAAGCTTTTTAGTTAATTTAGCGTAGCTTCGAGATTAAAAATATAAAGAAGGCGAGGGCGGTTGTCGTTACTTGTTTGTCGCATAAAAAAATAAACTAAGAGTAAAATTACCTTAATCCAGTTGGAACCTAAAAAATAAGTGAAACATGCTTTTATGTCTAATGAGACGCCGTAAGTTTTGTAATTTGATGCAAGTGTTACAAATACTTTGGTCGTATGCAGCACGTACACGCAGGCTATTACAGACACGTAACATACATAGCTATAGTGAAGTTATTCGCGTCGCCTTCGTAAGACATTTCCCGTATACAGAGTGTTTCGTGATTGAACGTCGACATTGAAAGGGGTTAATCTGTGTATGTTTATGAGACTAAACTTTTATATAAACATTTTTCCGATGTAGCTTTATTTTCGAAATACGGGGGAAGAGAAGTCTTTTAATTTTTTTTTTAATAACACCGAAACTGTGTCGTTGTACCTTGGAGTATGATTACGGAATGATATACCACCCCTTTTTTTCAGAATTAAAGATTGCTTTACCAATAGCGCTTCGTTCTGTAAATAGATAGGATATATTATGACTAGCGTAATGTAAATTAGTTGGTCTGGAAATAAACTAGTGACATTAAAGATTTGTAAATTACAACGTTTCAATTTTCCGTCGTCCGGAAGTTATAAAACTTTCATCACAGTCTGAACCTCGTGGGCTCACGCGTCACTAACAAAGGAAAATCCTTAATAACTCTGGTTTCACTGATCTGATTCGTCAAATTTGCATAGCAGTTAGACACTAATTAATAAATAATTCTGGAAAGTTTCAACTAGAAGCGATTAAGGGTTGAAGCGTAATCGCCATAAGGGACTTTTGGCAAGACATAGTCACATTCTAATGTCTTAACTGTGGTAAACATGTCGGTTCGGAGAACTCGCCCGCTAGGGGGAGAGATGAATAGGTTGTCGGCAAAGGAACTGCGGGGAGACACAAGAGGTCGTCCGTAAACTGCCGAGGAAAACTAAAAAGGGAGATTCGGCGCGGAGGATCTTGAGTAAGGCGGTCGGCAGACTTAAGGCGAATAGCTTGAGGGGAGGGGAGAGGACAGATTTGAAATAAGAGTCCGTAATGGGGTGTAAAGGTAATAAAGTATACTAAAATCGAGGAACGGATAAGCTGCACCACGGAGAGCTGCCTTCGACAGTGTCTATCCTGAGCAGATTCTGGGAAAGACGAACACCCTGGGTGATATGTGACTTAGCCGGGGTCTTCTTGAGACCTTAATGTACGTATTTTAACGATTTTGTCGACAGTTATAAACGATGTTTAAGAGTCAACCGTTTGATTATGAGGTAAATTCCTTGACTTAATATTTGTGCAGTCGGATTTAGTTGAAATTTAGTTAGGACTTTGTTCTGTCTGTACGTGAAAGATCCACATGTGTTTCCCGACGAAATTAACGTTCGGCATTGTTTTCCCGGGGAATTTCTAGGAAGAAAATTCTTAATATTCCTACGAAAGAAGGCATAATAATGAAAGATGGCTCCAGCAGAGCATTTATGAGACATAAAAAGAAACGTTTCGATGTGATAACAGACATTTGTATGGTGAGAACGTTTCCTGTTAAAAGACTTTTCCGTATTATACGTGACCATAAATCAAAATAATACTTCAAAACAAATGACACGGGTTGACGTTTCGCGTTGGATATCCACTCTAGTTGGAATTAAAATTGTTTGCTATTTAAATAATCTTCGCATCAATCAAGCAACTATATCATGAAACAGTTAATCATGGTATAATTTTTAAAACGTGGGGTGTAAGGAGTGAAATGAATTATTTAATGTTTCGGAAAGTGGTATGAAAGTACCGAAAACCCGGGAAATTAAAAACAAACATTGTTTGGGTATGCGAGTTAACACATGATATATCGCTCCAGTCTCTGGGATAAACTACGAAAATTAAATTCGCAATTACAAATTTGATGGATTGTTGTCAATAACAGCCGTCTGGCGCAGAAAAAAATATTTGCCGTTGTATCGAAAGAGTAGAATTGATAAATTTGCAAAAAGGATATAATCCTTCGAACACGTCGGGGTTTGTTGAAGTTTGACAATACAATTATTTCGTAGAAATATACGCATAGTATAGAAACTGAAATAAAAATTAGTCTTATATTTAAGGGTGAATGTCCAACCATTCAGGAACTTTTCCAGCTTTGCTCATAAAGAGCAATATGGAGTAGTAGGGTTTTTCTCAACCATCTGGGAGTCCAGCCAATAACTGCACCTAGCTTACAGTTTATAGAGTAACTAATAACTACTGTATAATTTTCACCCCATTTTCCACTTTTACGAAGAAAACTATCAATTTTTTTTCGAACAAAACGGGGAGTAAAGCATCGTTCATAAACCAAAGTGGGCCATTGGGGGGGGGGGGGGGGTGGAGTATATCAATAGGCTACCTTAAGCTAATTGGAGAGAGGAGGGTTTAGGAATTCAAAACTTAGAGATTTGTAAGCTTCTTAATATTTTTGTCCATTAATGTCAACAAATAGTCCATCCGCTATAAATGATTCACTTGCATTTGAACTTCTCATGGTTTAGAATAACAGAAATTATATATTTATTTCTAGTTGACATACACATACATTAATTGCAGTTCAACATATACTAAATTATTAACAGTTTAATATATGCTTAATTGTAATTAATTTCTCTTAAAATGAGAAGAACCATGTGGGAACTATGGGGGGAGGGAGGAGTCATACGAAAAGCCACGATAAGTCCCTAAGGGGACCATGTAAACCACATCTTTTTGTGTTTTTTTAACTTTGTTGGAGTTCCTAAGTTATAAGCGGACAATAATGAAATGAAAAACAACTTAAAGATTTCAAGCCATTTGAAAAGGTATGCGTCACATACACCATGTGTTAATACAAAATTTCGTATACGTATACGTCTGCTTCTTTGCCCAAAAAGAAATTAAAGCCCCTAATTTCCTTTTCCGATGAGGTGAAAAATAGGCGTAAAACTGGGATTTGGTCCTGAATAACTTGAGAAAAATTTAAATACGCAGAATTTCCTTTTTCGAGGGATTGAAATAGAGTATCTGAAGCACTTCTCGAAACTTTAAAGTCCATGTCCAAGAGATGACACTTTACGGCCCCTAGTACTTAAAAAAAATTAGAGCCCCTAATTTCCATTTCTAATGACGTGAAAAATAAGGGTAAAACTGAGATTTGGTCCTGAATAACTTGAGAAAATTTTAAATACCCAGAATTTTTCTTTTCGAGGAGTTGAAAAGAGTATCTGAAGTACTTCTCGAAACTTTAAATTCCAAATCCAAGAGATGATCCTTTATGGCTCTTAGTGGCCCAAAAAAATTAAAGCCCCTAATTTTCCCTGGCAGAGTACTTGAAGTTCTCGAAACTTTAAACTCAACTTTAAATTCAAAAATTAAAAATGTCCAAGAAGTGACACTTTACCGCTGTACGGCTAAAAAAATTAAAGCTTCATATTTTCTTTCTAATGAAGTGAAATTCTAATGAAGTTATTTCAAATTCACCCATTTGCAAACTTGCTTTCTATTCCTATTAAGGATTTTATTATCATACGCCTCTTACAGCGATAATTAATCTATAAATCCCCTGTAGTCCTTGGTCGAAAACATTACGTCCTATTTGTGTAGAAATTGTCATCAAAAGCTCCGAAAGCGAAAAGAAAAGCGCCAATAATTGTCAAAAATTCACTCTCATCGGACGAATACCTACCGTCCTTCTATTATGACTGCCGAGGTCGCCCGAGTAAAAAATAAGAAGGGAAGAAAACAGAAGGAAAAAGTCAAGTGAAAGTGAAATTGCTCGTGTATGAAGAATTACGTCGATAGCAACTGTGTTCCATCGCGCAGTGCGATGATTAGTTCTGTTGTTGCTTCCTTCGCCTTTTTTCTTTGTTTTATCTGCCACGACTCTCGTTTCTGTTTTTCTCTTCTTATTTTCCGTAGATATAATAAAGTCGGGCCAGCGGTTGGCCTTTACGAAATTGAAATTTTTCTCGGGCCACCTCCAAATACGTCGTAAAGTTTAGGTTCGGATTTCTCGCATCTTTGAGATTCCGTAAAATGACAGGGTAATGGAGTTGAGCACGTGGGGGGGCGAGACTGCGTAAATTGATAAAACGTCATTTTTAAAAATGGTGCGACCATACAGGGACCCAAAGGACAACTTCGTTACAATCTGGCCGTTCGGATTTGGGAGACGTTTTAAGTAATGAATTGTGAACGTGTCTGATCTTAGGCTGAGCTCGTCTTTTTTTAGGCTGGGTATCTAACCTTTTTGTGACTGTTACCATATATACTTTATTGTACTGCAATCTATTTCCCTCATACGCCACCTGTTTTTCGGTACCCAGGTGGAATTTCGGACTTTTTTGAATTTCTACGCTTGGACCTATGCCTAAACTGTAGGTGTGCCGAAATTCAAGTTGCTAGTTGAACCAGAACTTATGATATACAGATCACACATTTTCAGCTCTGTATATTAGATATGTAATTAAACTTGGCTGCGGACTATATTAGAACATGGCTTGAAACACTGATTTTGATCAAAAATTTGAGTAGGGTGAAAAATGGGTTCAATTATAAGAGAAATACATAAAAGTGCATTAAAACAGAAAACCAATCCATACAATTTCCCAGATCCAATTTGAATAAACATCACGTCAAAATCATTTTGTTACCCCCGAGTTAATATGTTTACCTAATGGAATTCTCAGTGTTACATTCTCCAAGAATCTCCCGATTTTAACTTTTGATTTCATTCCAATAGCAAACAACGTCGAAATAAATATCAAGTCTTTCATGAAAGAAGAAGTAAAATTTGTCCTGCGAAATTGTAATCCAATGTAAACATCTAGAAAAGGAAAAATGACGCCCTTTGAAGTGAGAAAATTAACCCCCGAGGAAATCATCAGCTACTCTCAAAAAAAGTGTGACTTTCTGGAGCGGATGTTCGCCAGAAAAAAAATTATTCCGGACGGAACTGACGCGAGTAAACCCAGTATGAAAAATCGGAGAGGCTATTCGGGTTTAAATATGGAAATGTACATATTCCCGTTTACTTGTTAATGAAAATTGTATGCATAATAATGGTGCTTGGAATACTCAAATACATAGGCAATTTAAAAAAATTCAGATTAATTGCTATTTAGGATATGCAGCGAATTTCCCCCTTTATTATTATTTAAATTAATTTATAAATTAAACGTTATTACAACGAGCAAGAAGTGCCAAGTAGATGAAGGAAATTGGATTATTCGGAAGTTTTCAATTTAGTAGCCATTTTCTAAGGAAAATAGAAGAAGGAAATAGCCTTCTCTGAAAATATCATAACATCAGTTTCGACGCTAAAATTCACACTAAACTTGATCGACGGATAAATTAATTAGATAGAGCAGATCACATGATACCCTAGTAATATCGAGCAGCGATTTTAACATTACACAAATGCTTAAAGCATTGACATGGGTTAAGGAATGGATTTTCCGAGTCACCCAGAAGAATCGAATTTTTATTATATCTTTTAATTAAGTTACAATATTTAGATTAACACGATACTTAGGTTCTATGAAACCTCCTACGTACTAAGTTGCAATATCTCAGGAAAATTGGTGGTAATCTGGTGGTGGCGATCTGGTGGAAAATCTGATGGCAAACGGTGAAGTTTGGGGAAAATATATCCGGATATTTTTGAAGCTTCAGACTTCCAGATCTCAATTAAAAGAAAACTTTTTTCATATCTTTTATCTCCTACATATAACGATTCACTAATAACAATATTACCTTGATTTACTGTTTAGGGAAGTATATTATGATACAGTATTACCTTTAACATTATAGGTTATCATGACTTTGAAAAACCCAGTTTGTAAAGCTTGTTACATAGTAGAGGTATGTACACATGATTAAAGGTGCGAGACAAATCGACAGCTACCAGAAGTGTTACTTGCTGGTTATCAATTGCTAACTTAATGTCATCTGCAATCTTAACAACTATCAAAGTGTGCTGTGCAGTTTATGAACTCCTGACTACCAGGAGATTAAACCACTCGATATAAATGCGGTGTTTTAGAAGGAGTACTGAGTACGCTAATGGGCCTAAAATCCTTTAGAAACTTCGGGGTTCGGATTTTAGTATTGAACGTATCAGAGCCCGCTTCTAGTAAGCAGGAAAGATACCAGATTGCAATGAAGTATTAAATATATTAAGCAACACGAGGATAGTCACATGAATGCAAGCTTGTAGAAAACGCCAACGTATGCCATCAGGTCACATAGCATTAGAACGTGGAGAGAGGGACAGAGACTACTAGCATAATGTTAGTCATTTCAAACACGACAGGGCGTCGCAATGCGCAGGAGGCAACTTTCCCTAAGAAGCTTCTCTGGCCATTTGCTTAAGTTGGATTAATATGAATACGCTTGGAAATGAAAACGCAAGAAAACTCATTCAACGTGCACGTGCATATCTCAAACGAATTCCCCCACTTGTTTAATATTCAACGACAGAAGCGCGGGGAAGCCGAACGAAAATTAATTAAAGATAATTAGAAAAACTCAATTAGATTTTAACCCGAACGAAATCCCCGGTTGACGTCACCGTTTTTGTTTAACTTCATTAAGCACGATCCGGCTTAACGACGTGAAGTCGCGACGACAATACCATGAAAAATAATAAAATATGAATATCTGGTCCGTTTTTAAAAAGAAGATTGACAACTCCATGGAGCTGCAGGAGGGAGCCGCTCTCGCAATTAATTTCATTTTGACAGCGCGACGAGTACATCGGAAGTGTTTTTATGGGATGGAAAGGGAGAGAGAAAATTAGATGTCCGGAGAAAATGGGCGAGGATCGAGGAGCGAAAAAGAAACGACAGGCCGTGCTTTGAAGGAGAAATTTGATAGACAGGAGATATTCGGGATGTACTTCAGTAACGTTCCATAACGTTTTCGCGTGGAATCTTTTACGTAGGGAATTACGTGGAGTCTTTCGCAGGGCGTTCGCATCCTCTCCGATCTTCCGATCCGGGGCCTTTCTCTCTGTCCTCCTTCATCTTTCCCTTTGTATCCGCGAGAGGGATAGAGCAGTTCCCTCGGAACAGTCACGTAAGACTGAATATGATGAAATAACAAGTTTTCAGAAGGCCCGAAGTCGGCGGCCATCCCTCCTGATTTATCGGAATTACTCCAGGTAGACTAGGTCTGGATAACACGTAGAAAAGATGCAATTTTGTCGCCTTGAATTTTTTATGGCGGCAGTACGGTCGGAATATGAAGTTGTTTCAGGATCGACGACGGCAGATAAGCGGGGTGTGAAAAGCGAGGAGAGAGGACGTCGCCTCCTCCTCCTCGAGTGTTTGCCTCGAGATGATAATGATAACAAACGATCGGAGTTTTTGTTGCTCTGACGCCCGAATTCCAGGACGACTTTTTCATCATGAAAGTACTAAAAAGCTCGTTGAAATGAACGGAATAAATCATCTTTTACTGCCCACGGAAATATACCATCTCGTAATTTGTATTTATTGAAATCTGGGATGTAGCAGGTTTGCCGTTATACACTATAAGTGCCAATATATAAGAGTGACAAATTTCATGACATTTTAGGTGAAAAGATGTTCGGAATAACGAGGGGAGTTCAGGATTTATTAGAAGCTCGGATTTAGTCTCTAGGTCATGAAAATGTAACTGCATTTGTAATGTGAAACAAAAATATTATCGGAAAATAATATATGTCGAAAAGTAGTATTTATCACATCGAATATTTACTTATTATCCGTTCGTTTGCGACTGACAGCTCCCCACCTTGATTATAAATACAAATCACCGAACGGTTGTGTACTGTTGGCCCAAAGGATTTCCTGATTATAAACAAGTTTAAATAGACATTTTATGTTGTAACATTTACTTTTCTTGGTCCACCAAGTAGCAACTCAAACTACAATAAAATGATAAAGTTATCGTAAAGCATGGATGGAAAAAGGCCGGTCAGTGATGGTGCGTTCGACTTTAGATAAACCAGCACAATTTAATTACTGTTTTAATTTTTTTTAAACGATTAAGTTTGGAATAATAATATAGTTAATTGATTGTTTCATCAAACTGTTTAATTACTTAGGTACATATAACTTTGTTCTGCGCACGATTTCGGAAGCTGAACTGAAATGTTTCAGTGGCAAATAATAGAATATATATATAATTTGAAATTCATGGAGAATAGTGACCCTTATCTTTTTTTGTTTTAGTGTTTGCAGGGGATTGTCATTTTCATGGAAATATAATTATACAAGTATCTACCTCAATGTGCCATATATATTCGTCATCTGATGTCGAAGATCCATTTCACAAAATTCCTTGTCATCCGAATCAAATGAGTCTCCGGTTCCTATTAAAATAATTAGAAGTTTCACAGCTTAGTCTATTATGTGATTAAGATCTCACATCTTTTGCTCTTCTTTTATTACATGGCCTACAGCATTTTTCCACTTTTCGCTGGTCACTTTGGACAATGATGTTAAGAGAAGCTGACGTACATCATACAATTTAAAGGTAGTGTTGTTTCCAGTAACGTTTCCTTTTACTTGAGCCCATATGAGCTCGATAGGATTCAGTTCGCAATGGTATGGAGGTAATCGCAGTACAGTTTTTCCTTTTTCTTTAGCCAATTCGTTGACAACGTACTTTTTGAAGTTTGCTTTATGTTGCCTCGCAATAAATAATTATTTTTTTACCATGTTACCTCGTGCTTGATACTTTTCTGCTGTAACCAATCAATAACAGTTGTTTTCATCCATGATAATGTTGGCAATGTTTCCTCAAGTCTAGAATAGTGATTAGCTTTATCCATTACAATATCAATTTCTGGCAGCACTTCTAACTTTTGTTTTAACATTCTAACTTTTGTTGAATTCGAGTCGAATTCCAGCAAACAACCATTTACAAAACCATTTTCATTTCCAATATGGGTGATAATCAGCCCTCGCCCTTTTACGAACGGTGCAGTGAACCCACTGGAATATCCTTCCATGATTGCTTGGTGGGAAGTTTCAATATTAGTGTCTGTCCATTGTTTTTGTAAAGTATGTCCTTCATTCAGCCATGTTTCGTCCAAATGATAAAGAGTCCTTCCTTCGGATCGGTACTTCCTGATCGTCTTAAATAATTTCTTCTCCAACAGACAATCCCTTCTTTATCAATAAGGATAGAGCTTCTATTCTATTTTTTTTTTCTCCCCGAATGGATCCCCACCTTGACGTGGTGGCGGGGCTTATTTCGTCGCTGGGTGCGCCCTCCAACGAGGACGGATCAGGCGTCGGATGACTAAGAGGGATCCCCCAAGTCAAGGTGTAAGCCATCGTGCCGAGGATTGCATGGCACTGGGGGAGCAGTGTTAAGAACAATGCCCTTGGAATACCTGGCGACCTTCCATTGTAACCAAATCGCCTTACGCCCATAACACGGCTCTGTGGGGGCGGACCTTTCTTTCCGATTTACTCGTGGAACCAGATATGGATACCGGCAAACATAACAGAACGAAACCACCCGATGGTACCGAGGAGTTCCCTAAAAAGAGGCTCTCGGGGGCACAACGCAGGAAGGCGCGAAGGGAGAGGAAACTCTCCCAGAGCACTCGTGAAGAGGAGAGCAGAACTGCAACACGATCTGCTGCCCCTTCTACGAGTGGGGGGACACAACGCACATCGGGGCCCAAAAGGCAACGCTCGGACGGAAGTACCACCACCCAATCTGCCCTCCCAATAAAGAGGGTAAAGATGGGAACGAGCTACAGCTCGGCGACCGTCCAAAACCTGACCTTGGTGGTCATGCCTCGGTATTACCCCCAGGATATGATCACTGAGGAGTAGAGCGACCTGATAGAGCGGGCCCTCGAGGGGCTCCTCGACCAGGTTACTGATGATCGGTTCCCTCGCTGCGATGCGGTGAGGTGGAACCCCAGAGGCGTCGTAAAGATGCTCTGCGGGGACCAGTTTACCGTGGAATGGCTGAGGGACGCGATCAGCAAAATTAAGCCCTGGGACGGAGCGGCACTGCGAATTGGGCAGGGCGCAGAAGTCCAGAGGTACGTTAAGACGGGAGCGATGATTGAGGGAACTCATGAAGCCGAGACCGTCCTGGCGCGCCTGAAAAGGCAAAACAAGGGCCTCCGCACCGAGATGTGGAGGGTCTACCAGCAGCAGAAGGGCAAAACCTTATTCATCCTGGGGTTGGACGGGATCTCCGCGAAGGTACTGGAGACCCTAAATTTCAAGGCCTACGCAGGCCTTCGACACGTGGCGTCCAACCGGAGGACCAAGCCAGTCGAACCACAGCCACCGGGGAGGGCACCACCCACACCCGATGAAATGGAGCGGGAGATAATTCTCCTCTGCGAAGAAATGGCGTCAATGGGGTCCCCAAAGGGAACCCAGGAGACGCAGAACTAGGCTAGCCGCCAGGACCGATTAATGACTGGGGGGCTAGACATTTTACAGAGCAACTTGCAATATGGCAAAGCGGCGACTTGCTTAATGGATGGCCGCATGTCCATGGGGCACACAGACCTCTATCTCCTACAGGAACCGTATGCTTATGTGGGACATGTTAAAGGACTGAATGTCTTAAATGTGAATGTCTGAAAGGGCTTCTCTTTTACAGGACAGGAACTGACAAACTCCGCGCCTGCGTCTTCGCTGCCAGAAGAACGAGAGCCACGGTGATTCCGAACTTCTGCCATAGAGATTTGGTGACAGTTCAGCTGGAAGTTACCGAGGAGGGAGGAACCAAAACCTCCATGGTAATCTGCTCGGCATACCTACCGTATGACTCGAAGGAACCAGCGCAATCTGGTTCAACTCCAAGAGAACTGCAGGGAGAAGGGCCTTGCACTCACTGTGGGGTGTGATGCAAGCAATCACGAGACCCATGTTCACCTAAGCGGCAATCGTCTGGTAGACCGGGATGCAACGGGACATCAACCGACGTATGGCCGATAGAATGCAGCGCCTGGTATGTGTAAGTATAACAGGAGCCATGAGAACAACCCCTTCTGCGGCCCTGGAGGTGATACTTGACCTGCCCCTACTATACCTGGTGGTGGAAAGTGAGGCGGCGGGGGGGCTGCCGGCAGGCTGCAAAATCGGGGAGCATGGGGTGGGGGAAGCATCGATCAAGGACACTCCGCTATTTGGTGGCGTGCAATCAGAGAGAACCCCATTCTAGAGATAAGGGCACCTACTAAAAGGTTCGATAAGAACTATTCCATAGAAATCACCCAATAGGGGGGACTGCGACACTCCGAGGAATATAATCAGGGAACATGGACTGATATGGTTCACGGACGGATCACACACGGAGCACGGCTTCGGGGCAGGGGTAGCAGGGGTCAAGTCGCGGGTATCAAAAACGATACCTCTGGGGACTCACTGTACAACTTTCTAAGCAGAGATCTTCGTCATGCTTGCTTGTGCACAAGAGAACCTTTTAAGGAACTACTACAAACAGAGCATTGACATATGCTTTGATAGTCAGAGGGCGTTAAAGGCTCTGGGGTCACACAGAACCTAATCCAAGCTCACCTTAGATTGTCAGAGAACCTTGGAGGAGTTGGCTAAGCGAAACAGGGTTCGTCTGATATGGGTGCCAGGACATAGCGACATTCAAGGTAACGAACGGGCTGATCGACTGGCCTGGCTAGGGGCGGAGACTCTGGGCCCGAGCCGGCTTGTGGAATTACCAAAGCGACTACAGTGGGATACTTCAGAAGGCGCCTAAGAGCGAAATTCGAAGAACACGGGAGCCAACAGGACCGACTTCGGCAATCGAGAGCTTCCATTAAAGGACCCGACCAGAAGAAGGCAAGAGAACTGCTTAGTTTAGGCAGGAAACATATACGTACGGTAACCGGAGTCCTGACCGGGCACTGGACGCTAAATTACCATATGCGCAATATGGGGCTGAAAGACGACTCATTGTGCAGGTTCTGCTGGGAGGAAGATGAAACCTCCTATCACATCTTGGGCGACTGCAAAGCACTCGCAGGGGCCAGTGGGGCTCACTAGGAAGCATAAGTACCTTCATGGGGAAAGTGCGACTAGGCTGAGACCTTAAACGGCGGGGGATGACACAATGGACTCTGGTCTAAGTGTCGCCGAAAGGCTCCCCAGTTTCATTCATTCATTCATTCTATTCTATTTTTCCCATGAAAAATTCAACTCCCACAAAATTTTCCACATTTGGTTCTGCGTACTTGAGATAACTCGTCGTCTTTATGAATTGCACATAGAACTTTGTTAACTGTTAGTATCTCCTTATTGAAATGAAAAGAGTGAAATTTCTTTCGTATGGCGGTCCTATCAAAGTCATCGATTGCTAGTGGAATCATTTGTGCAAGCCGTTTTGGCGCACTAATATCTCCATGTTTCCTCTCCAGTAAACACCTATAAATCGTTGATACACTAACTTCCGTCATATTGGAACATGTAGAAATTATCTCACGAACGAAACTGGATGTTTTTAATGAACAACTGCGTTATGTGTACAGGGTACGGGTAAAAAATATATGTACGAGGAATGTGAATTTAGAATACGTACAGGTTAGGTAGCAAGTATGTTTACGAGGTATGGGTACGAAGTATATGAGGACTTAAGAGCATTCCACCCAAGCCTTAATCATAGAGTACATGCTACAGAGACCGATTTAGTGAACGTTAAAATACTTACAAGTCTACTTGATCATTATGTTTTCATAAGTAATTTCCAATTTCCTTTGGTCGCCATATTGAATTTTCATGTATAGTGAAAACAAGCACAATTGTTAAATTATATTAATATCCATGAAAGGTTAACAATTTCATCAGTATGTCTCAGTATCTATCATCTCATCAATAAAATATTTTAAATCGATTTTGAAAATCTCAAGGCTCTTAAATTAATTTGCAGCTAAGCTAAAATGATGTCGATTATTTATTGACACAAGTCATATGTACTTGAACAACTAAAGAACGTTTTAGGAAAAAATAGGTTATATGGTTTTTTGGTTAACCTAACCTCGCTTAAAGAATGCTTCTTAAACCCATTTGTAAACGGACCTTAAAGAACTTTAATTTCAAATGGTTTAGTACACTTAACGGTGCTTATTACATGCAAAATTTACTCTGTGTATTTAAAGATAATCCGTTTGATCATGTATTTGATACATTGTAAGTAACGCCCCGGGGGCCCACTAAAAATGGGTCACACTAAAAGCTTCACGTTGTCCATAACCATAGTTACCAGAAAGCGTAATACAGATATTATGTCTTGTGTGTAAGCACAAAGGACATCAAACATAAGCATATATTTCATTGATGACGGTTTATGGTTTTCATCGGACCGTTCCATGAATAAAACAGCGTTATGTGAATTTGGCGGAGTAATTTAATACGTTGGAGGGTATACGAAGTTTGTATCTCTTTGTGGGGACTAGGGGGGCGGCTACAGGGCACCGATGAGAAGGGAAAAGGTTCTATGCCTTGTTTAGTTTTATGTCAAAATTAATCCCTTCGCTTCGTCGTACCCGTTAAGAAGAGGTGCGATTATGAACATGATATTCCTAATAGGCTTTTAGGGTATATTGAAAGGTAACACCAAAACAAAGTTTCTTTGCAACGTCCTGTAATATATCAAAGTTTCCTCGATACATTTTGATGGATATTTAAGCTATACTTGGTGTGTACATTGTTTGTTACAGCAATGATAAAGACTGAAATTGTTCTCTTAATCTATTTAAATAGTACAGTCCTGAAATTATATTACGTATTTATTATGAATTTGATACGGGTGTCTTACGGGAAAATTTATAATCGCGCCTTGAGGATTCCTCAAACCTTAAGGCGTAGTTACTGTGCCATCTCTGTATTTTATAGTCAACTAAGTGCACCCTTAAGGATGAGATGAGGCCGAAGTCGGTTTGCTCTTACCTTGAGTATCACTCAGAAAATATTAAAAGTTAAGTTCGCCTTCAAGACGTGGATTCAAGATGAATAACGATTATTATGGGTACATCAATCGAATTACATATTAATAATATAAATCGATTACCTAAACGGTATTTGAGAGACGGAAAAAATCTCTTAGATTTATATAGTGAATGTGAGTTTATAAGGAGGTATCGATTTTCTACTAATAAAACTGTACGTATTATTTTGCCTCTGATTAATGATGCTCTTCATAAACCCAATAATAAAGGTTTGCCAGTGGTTCCACTGATCTAATTATTAATCAGTTTACGATACTATGGTACAGGAAATTTCTAGACAAGTTGCATATATATATATATATATATATATATATATATATATATATATATATATATATATATATATATATATATATATATATATTTCACAATCTACAGTGTCTGTCTCTAATAATAAAAAAGACTTCAGAGTCATTAGCAGAAAAAATGAGTAATATGGTAAAATTCCCAGAAGACTCTTTTCATTATCAAGTTTTTATGAATGAATTTAATCAAATTGCCAACTTTCATGGTGTAACATCCTGTACAGACGGTACTACATCCGAATAAAAAATCCTGGAGGTGCTGTAGATGAAATATACAGAAATAGAAGGAGAATCTTCTCCATTAATTTACAGATGCCTATATTATCCCAATAATGACTGATGAACTTGTTTAAAAAGTGTCATTTACAGGTGGTATGTGGCCCAAGAATGCAAATATTAAATATTGTCGCTAGGTATCCAGGGGCCACTCATGATAACATAATATTTCAGAGAAGTGGGGTTCGTGTCAAATTATAAAAATAATAAAGTGCCAGGTCAGCCACTAAATATTTGTATTACATCAAATTTGCAATGTGAATCTGTTATAAATTATGTGTTGTTACAGGTAGAATGTTGGGTGACAATGGCTATGCACGTAAAAGATATCTGGTAACACCAGTTATACATCCTAATACACATACATAAAGAAATTATAATAGGGCTCATAGGAGCATCAGAAATATCTTCGAAAGAAGTTTGGGAATCTGGAAAGAACGATTTAGGTGCTTAATAAAGAGGGTTGTGGGTTTCAATTTACTTTTTCTTAGTTTAATTACAAGTTTTAATTTGTTGTAGTTTATAACCTCTTTTGGCATGATCGTAGAAACATAGAAATAGAAATAATATTCCATAGACCGGTTCCCTATTCACGATTTGCGCTATTGTCAGAACTTTTACCTTCTTACGTGCTTCTTGGCGTTGGCAAGAAGATTTTGTAACTATCGAACAACTTATGTGAGGTTCCACCAAGGCCTCCTTGAGCGTTCCTTAAGTGATGGACAATAAATTTGCCCCATAGCTCAGCAACTATGTTCTATATTGTGAAATACATTTACGAAAAAGTTTCAATACATCTTAAAAATATACGTATGTGATGTCATAAGTATGAATTCAAACTACTTTTCCCAAGTACGCCCCAATTCCCATTATTTACATATACAATAGGATTTTAAAGGATTAATTAATTACTGTTCGATTTCTCGATTATTCCGACGTTTCCATTCACGGAAGAAAGGAGACGGAAGCCTTCCCTAAATTCGGATCCCCTCGAATACCGTATTACAATTAAAATTTTCCCATCGCCTTCCCATACTCCTCCCCATCTCCTGTCCCACCGTTCGACTTCCACTTCGACTTCACCACCAACGGAAAAAATTCCATTAACTTTTCAATTCATCCCTGATCATCTCGGATATTTCTCGGAATTTTTTCCATGGTTTAGTTTCATATTTGAAATGTTCTCCCTTTCGAACTGTCACGTAGATCCGAAAATTGAGGTTGCACAAAAACTCCAATTTCAGTGGCGTAACGTGGCCACGGATTAGTGTTTAACGAGTGGAAACAGTAGGATACTTTTTACGAGACTGTTATTTAAACTTATTAGAGGTTTGGTTCAGTTCAGGCTGTCGAAGTTATGTCAAATTATAAGGGGCAAGTTTAACATTTTCAGGACGTTTTGTGTCTTCATATATTAATGTATTCATAAGATTTAAGTTGTATAACTTCTTTCTTTCCGAAAAAATGTAACAGTTTCACTTTTTCTTTACATTTAAAAACGTTTACTGTAATGCCAGACCATTTTCACTTATTTTACTTAAAGATAGGGAACAACATCATCAGTTCACTCACACGAATTTCATTGATTCATAATGAGTACGTACTAACTTAATAGGATCATCCAATATTACTCCTAAATGAATAGTAGTTAAGGTTAGGAATAAAGGCAGGAAGAGTTTGAATCTAGAACTAATAATAATAAATTGTTATGTACCTATTGCATATCCCTGCGCTCCGCCTATGCGCCCCTTGCTCTTTCGGCTTCGAACGAAAAACTGACTCCAGGAGAGTCTTCAGAACAAGAGAGTTTCTGAATATACCAGAACGCTTCAGATATTTTGAAGAATTTCAACTAAACGCATATAAGCCTTACCCGTGCCCAACCAGAGAACGTCAAAATGAATGTGACTTAAAGTAATGCTAGATGAGCTCTAGACGTATGTTCTGCGTTAGACTATTTCCAAGACAAACGTACGTTCCGGCATAACAATTAATTTAAAAATTGTAGGTATTTAATTCAGAATTGTACATAATGTAAAAGGCCAATAATTTATCAATCCGACAATTGTTTTTGACTAATTGTTATCGAACAATCGATCTATACTCGTTACCCCTGAACTTTACCTAATTTCATGATAATTTTTGCTATTGTCGTTGACTTACTTGATGCACTCATTCGATATTTGTAAGCTGATATAATTGACCCAATAATAATGAGAAATAAGATATTTTTAGCAGGTGTTTCAATACAAAAAAAAATGGTTTACAAATAACAAACAACAAATAATGAAATTAATGAAGTAGTGAATGGCATACTAAAATTGAAAGAATACATACTTAAAAAGTTATAAAATGCACACTGCAGAGTAATAATTCCTCATTAATGCACACATGTTATGATCCTAGTAATAGCAAAGCACGGGACCTGCGTGGAACCGACCTTGTTGGAAGAATTCATCAAATTTCTTTACATTAGAATTTTCAAAAAATAGCGAGTGCCAATTGAACAACTCATGCATCATCTGTAACAATTTTCCAAAAATTATCGCTAAAATCGTTGATCCTTCCTCTTCTAACATTACTAACATACTTCTTTTTTGTCGACTACCGTCGAAAAATGTCTTCTAAACGTACTTTAAAGCTTTTCTAAGTTCACCACCTAAACTGCGTTTGTGATAGAATTGCAGTGCAATTATTCGCTTTATTCCTTTTACTGTCCATATTTCATCATACGCAAAACCAACTCGGTATAATTCTACTCTCTCCAACACTCCCTATCTTTCTCTCTCTACACTTTATCGACTACATAGGATAATGTTTTACACGCCCATATAATTCCAAACGGTAATCACATCATACTTTTAGTTTTACTGGCAAGTGGAACCACGAGGGTTTTAAGTGTACTCACAGCTTACGTATCTGCAATAATAAAATTGAATTTATTAAATGATAAATTTATGACTGGCTGTGGGGAATAAAGTAGTCGAAGTTATGTAGCCGAGCGGATAGATAGGGAGGTTGGAAACGACTTTATACGACCATCAATCATAGGGAAAGGGCAGGAGAGAAAATCCGGAGCGTCGTTACGTATCCACTACAAATTATTACAAAATATATGTATGTATGTTTCAAAATTTGTATCATAGGGTATAGAATAAAATTTCCACATTGCTCTACAATTGCTCTACAAATAAATTAATATCATTGTGGCAAAATGGTTCAAATTGATTTCCTTACATTTTTAAATACATAGAATATTTAAATAAATTAATTCGTAATTGCACGAATTAGGTGAACTCGCATAGTTTTTTAGTCAAGAGAAAAGACGGAATAAATACTCTGAAATATTACATTTCAAAATCGTAGTGAACTACACAGTATAAGAAAATAATACAAATATGATAAAATAATTTAAAAAATAAAGTTTAATAACAATACAAGTATATATCTTTAATGCCTTAGTTAGCATATAAAGCATATATCCTACTGCCAAGAATAGCATATAAAAGATACGTATCTACCACAGAATGGTCTTTTATATTTTGCTACAAAATCAGTACATAATACCATGTTTTACGAAATATCTCTTAAGCTACAAACATCTGAAAAACAAGACAGATCTACATGAAAAAATATGTGGGATTTTTGGGTAAAATCAAAACTACTGTTACAGAATTTTTCTTTCTATCTTTCGTGGTCTATCAATCTATCGTTTTCAGTGATTTTAAAAAATCTTTCTTACGCGCTTTCTAACCACGCCATGCTTGCGGGAGTATAATTAATTGCGAGTACCTTCGGAAAATCTTAGAATTTTCCGACCTCGGCGGTCTCAAATCACGCATTTTCCGACCTCACCGTATTTTCGGGAGTATAATTAATGATTTCGGGTGTCTCCGGAAAATCCGTCAATTTTCCGACCTTCGCGGTTGCTTGCGATAGAAGCTTGGCAGAACGTGAAATCCGGTCTGATAAAAAGTTCTTGGCAGCAACTCATGGGATAGTTTCATGGGAAAATGAAGTTTTGGTCCTTCTCTCTATATTAGTGCAAAGAATCACGATTGGAACTCAACTGGATGAAATTGTGGACCTCACGAAACAAATTTCCGATGTTATGACATGAAGAAATTCAAGGGTGGGCCTTGGGAGATGAAGTTGCAATAGAGACAATAGATAATAGTGAGATATTGGAAAGTGCGGAGAATTTGGATGAGATGGAGGAAGAGAGTGAATAAGAAAGTGACAGTGACAAACGTAGAAGCAGTGAATAACCTTGCTAAATGCATGAAGTTGGCAGATGCAAAACAAAGCAAAGAAATTACAAATGGATGCTCTTAAACGACGGAAAATTACAGATTTTATGAAGTAATATGTGCACATGTATGAAGTACAAAGTACAAAAACATAGATCATAATTTCCCATTTTCTTGTGATTATCCGAACAAATCATTAACCGGGTCGCTATAAAGTAATAGCATTTTGTCAAAGTCTCGAAGAAAGGTTATTACAAAAGTTTACAGTTGATGATAATTTGTCTTTAATGTGTGGATTTCCATCCCTTAACCCGTTCAAATGGTTATATAAACTTCAAAAGTGTGCTCGAATTCTTCACCCTGACGGAGACAGAGTTAAATGGTGTTTGTGGAGTAGCCATCTTGTTTGCCGGGTATATAAAATCTCTCACTGTAGGCATTTTGTCACGTCGTTATGTGCGCACTGTGCACAAATCTATAGACGTCGAGACGAATGTGTGGCGCTGAGGTTAAATCCTCTCTCCCTCCGACTGGAGGGCATTAAGGGGTTTTAGTTCGAGTAGGACGCTGCCAACTTTTAGGATCCGTCGAAAAACGAGAGGGATTTTTACAAGTCCGAGGATTGAATTTTGTCTCATTCTGTGCGACGGATGGCCTTCGTGCTTCGCGGCTGTCCGACGGAGTTTCGACTCCTTTTATCTGATGAAGACCGAGTGCGGGTCCCGAGGGTAGGCTTGTAGGGATTAAGGGGGTTCGTGCTTGTCTGTACCGCTAATTTATTTTTTCCTGTAGGCGGTTCGACGGGAAGATTCCCATAATTTCAGAAGGATGCGTGGAAAAAGTCTTGAATATTTACGATGTCGTCTCTTAAAGACTCCCTTAAATTACGCTGTCTATCTAGTGAAATGCGTAGTAGAAGCGTATCTTTGTTTTGTTCGTCTCAATACAAGAGTGGTTCAAGGAATAACATCAGAAAAAACCGAATAGAACCAGGTGCTCGTTACGCCAAAACAACATCAAAGTGAAACATACTTAAAAAAAAGTATGTAAAGTAAGTACGTAAAAAAATTTATGATGGATTCTTTTACAATTAAAATTCATGGTTATTACATAAAAAACTAAACAAATAAAGCATTCTCTCCGACAGAACTGTTGAATTTGCTAAGCTGTTACATTTTCATCCCACGAAGCTGAAATTAAAGATTTTAAAATGATCAAAGCAATATCTCCTGTCTAGTAGACGCTAAATTTTCCCCAGTCCAAAGAAGATAACCGTTCCGTTTGCTAGCGTAATTCCCTGCCCCGACCTAAATCGACCTTCTGAGTCAATAAAGAAGCTGGAATTCCCGGTAAGTTTGTTTGAGTAACGAGCCGTTCAGCATTGACCTGCATGAATTTTTCAAAAAAAAATTCCCCGTGATAGGTAAGATCATAAATTCACCTTACTCGTTATTCCGTTCCGGATTATTTAGATTAAGCTCGAGATTTATTCCCATTTTCGAATTTAAAACGGCGCCCTTTGTATACTTCATATTCCTCGCGAAGAGGATGATAAATCTGTTATTGTAGTTGAGATGCTATGAATAACATCAACGTGAGCAGTTTTGCAAAGATTTCCGAGGCTACAAGGTGAATACAGATATGCAATAATTCCGTGGAAATGAAATATTCAGATGTTGGAGGGAACGGAGAAAAAAAACTGTCGACGGGAAGGAACGTAATTTTCGGGAGACCATTTTGCTGCTTCGTTAATTCCTACCCTACGCTTTCTGTTTCGACAAAAGGAAATGTTGAATGGCAGCGTAGAAAAAACTGCTCCGTTTGGTGCTGCTTCATTGGATTAACCAAAAAAAAAACCTACTATGAATGTACCCAATCATGCAGACGAAAATAAAAGGATAGATTGTTAGCATTCCTTAGGAAAACCCTTGTTTAAAAAACGCTCCCTTACAAGTTAATGTAAATTTTACACACGGCTATTTTCATTTCGCAGTAACGATGTAAAATATTACAGTTTTTCCCATTGCTAATTTAATGAAATACTAACGGTTGTACGGTTTCATAAACAACCTTGCCCACAAAAAATTCTCCAGGACCTTTTATTAGAGTAGTGAAAGAGGCTTTTCAAAGGAACCCCATACTTCGTGTTTTATGTAACTTCAAATTAGCCAAAAAATAAATAAATTGGTATACAAGGTGCCCTTAAGGTCAAATAAAAAAATGCCAAATATTAGAAATAAAAATCAAAACCAGGGACGTCCACATGAAAAAGTAGTAAAGATTATGGAATTGTTAATTATTTTTGGTTGCAGTAAGGTTAGGACTAAGAAATAAAATATGCATAGTTTTGATTGAAACTCGTAAAAAACACCAAGAGACTTAAGAGAGGGGTTAATATATTTATTTATTTATTTATTAATGGCTCAGTAGCTGTTTTATGGCTAACTTTTGCATGAATTTAGGTAAAGACAGCACATTAAATTCTTATTCTCTCTGAACTTACTAATTTCACATGCATATGAGGTACTCATATAATGAGATATTCAGGAATTTCAAAAATTGCCATTTCCGAACTTTTGAGATCCCCTTGAGAAAAACGCTTGGACTTTTGTTAGTATGTTTAATATCTCAGATGTAGGGATTTTTTTGAGAGTCTAAATTGATTTTAATTTTATTAATTAGAAATAACGTCTAGCAGCACATTTGCTACATCAATAGTAAACAGATACTGCAGAAAACCACATTTAATATATTGGTAATTTAGTTGTTGATGAATTAAACATAATATAAATAAATCAAATTTAAATGAGAGTTATTGTTGACTTACAAAGAACTCGAAACATTATATACCAGTACAAACGATCGCTGCTTTCGATATATGCAAGAACATATAATGTATGTCGTTTTGTAGACGTAAATTAAGATGAGTAATTACTCGTATATGCGGTTTATTTTTAGAAATTCTATATCGCCTGGAAAATCTCATAAGGAGAAAGTCATTGATTTCGGTGTGACGTAAAGGGTGTTATTACAAATATTTATTAATAAGTTTATGAAAATGTCTGTGTGTTTATTTGTGTTGCACAATCTAAGAGGAATTTTCATCATTATATAAGTAAATGATATGTTAATAAATTGAGAATATTATTGACACGAGTCACATTTTTTGGTTAAACAATTACGTAGTTTCCAGGTTTTTCCCAAATATACTTTTCGAGTGTTATAAACAATTGCTTCTTAAGCCAGAACCAGAATTTACCAGATAGTGAATAGCCAAATTTTATATGCTACACATTTGGGAGCTATAAAATACTTAAGTCTAAATGTTTAAAATGTCAAGATGTGAAATAAATATTTTGGTGAGTGAAATACTTTTATTGTATTAGAATGGCTGTACAAGCATTATTTTAAACATTTAAGGGTAAATTCTGTAAAAATTATAAGGGTGAAGAGTGCTTTGAAGTTTTCTCTGAAATTAACAAAAACTTTGAAAAAGCCTGCTTGTATCTGTGGGTAACAAATTGTAATAAAAAACAGAGTATCTAATAGGGCACAATCCACCATTAGCAATCTTGTAAATTGGATGTAGAATGCATCAAGGTTTTAAAAAAGAGCAGGCTCTAACAACATATTACAAATGACAGCACTGAGGTACGCTTCTGCAAAGTCTTGCGTTGTAGAAAGATGTTCTTTAATTTTGTAATACCTTTGTCGGGCATAAGACACAATTTGATAGAAACAAATCCAAACAAAACCTTACTTGTTAAAATTTGAGATCAATAAAACTCATATCAAATTGATTTTGCCTAATGTATAACAATATTGTATATTTTCATGCCAGTAACTTGATATTCTCTTTAAGAATATTCATAAAAAAAAAAACTAGTACCGCCATTTTAGAAAAATTAGTCGATGACATCATATCTCCGTTTTGGTATACGCTATATAACATTTTCTTGCATCAAAAAGAGCGCAATTAAAAATACCAATCGACCTGTTTAAGCATACTTCTAACAAAAAAACTGTCTTTGATTTACTGAAACTATTCCAATTTAGAGACTCGCACTGTATAGCACACAATTTTTCTTGTGTAGAATTTGCTTGGAGTTTAGTTGTGGAGTTCCAAATGTTTGATCACCAAAGTTGAATATGGAATTAAGAAAATAAGAAATTTGAATAATGTACAGAAACGCATGGAACGGTACTATGGCGAAGAAATAAATTGTAAATAATTTACAGACAAAACAGAAACAGGAAATAAGAGAGTCGAAATATATTTTGCAACACCGAAAATGGGAAATGAAGCAACATATCACTAATAAAATATTAATAATTGTGATTAGATTTTATGAAGGATGTAGAATGAAATGCAAAGGGATATTTAAAAAAATAGTGAATTATATGCGGATATTCCAAGATAAGAGAATTTTAGGGAAAATATGAAGAAAGAATTAAATGAACATCTGAGTTGCGATTCGAAAGCGGTTGAAAGTTCTTTTAGGAAAGCAAAGTGAGAAAAGAAACAATAAACCAATAGGGAACAAAAACTTTATATAAGAAGAAAAATGTATGTGTATGAGAACTCACAAAAATGAAGTACTGCGCTGTGGTGGTAGTATGCAAATACCCAATTTTTTTTAAATAGGAATGTACTATTTTTGAAATAATTGATTAGAAAAAAAGGTTTACACGCCCATTGTACGAAATTTTAAAATACTCTTTCAAAGGAGATTTAGTGGGCCTTTTATACAACCTAGTCACTGTACACAAATTTAAAATCTATTATAAATATACTATAAACTACATTCTTTCATGAACATTTGGCGAATGCGCCACAATAAACAACAGGTAATGTAGATCTCGTCTCGCTGGTACATCAAGTCATTCGAAATGCATGACAGCATTACGAATGCCATCCTGCCTAAACGCACTTGCATATAACCTTATATGTATGCCGAACTTGCGATACTAATGAGACGGCATTTTTGTCGGCTTTGTAGACCAGTCCGACTACAAAATTTACTTGTTAAGCATCATTGGCGTATCAAAAACAAAAGACGACCTTGCCTGGCGGAACTTGTTTATTCTGAAAACGGCGTCCTTGATATTTCACGAGATTTATATCGGAGTTAGCAAACAAGTCGACGACAATATAACGGAAAATTTTCCGATCGGTTTGAAAAGTGATTTCTTTCACACTTTGGAAACTGCAGGGATCAAAAACGGTTCATACAGCTTGTGGAAAGTTAAACCAAATTTCTGAAAGGTGCTATGAGGTACTGCTTTAATTTTCTCAAAGTTATATTTAATAAATGTGTAAAGGACTGATGGAAATTAGGAATTCACTCCATCATACTAAAGGCAGCCATTTCACATCAGTGCTGTTTACGCTGTTCAGTATCAAAAATGCTTATGATCCATTACTGTTTAGCCCAAATTATTAAAATTTAACCCAAAAAAAAGTGCTTTCATTTTTTTTAAAAAATGTTCCATTTCTAATGGTCTAATAAGGTGTTTCATATTTTTTCAAATTATTAATTTCTGAATATAAAAATAGAAAATTTTAAATTCAAGTGCTTCAGCAAAGACGTTTGAAAATTTTAAAATGTCGAGAATATGAAATTTATTCAATTGGGGGAATTTTTTAAATACCAGAAATTACAAGTTTCACAAAAAATATGCACATTTTATCTAAAAATAACATTTTATGCAATTACGCTTCAAAATGACGATCATGCCTTTGTGAAAAATGCTGATTTTTTTTGTCAAACATAATTTAAAGAAACTTGTTTGGGCAGAGTGCAGGGGACTGATGGTCTAATTATCGCTAGATAACTTAGGGTTTGTAGGAATCAATATGACGCTCTTGGTTTTGCTAAACATCTATTCAACGAGTGACAAGTTGTCATTCAACAGTACAAGGTGACATGAAAAACACAAGGCACACTGGACGGGCCAAGGTTCATAGTCTGGTTAGATCGCGCACAGAGAACATCTCACTAACACTTCCCCTCGCGATCGAACCCAGCTTCTGAATGGTTTTCCAGTCCAATCATCCTTAAACACTGGAGGTGACGAGGTCCAGGTAGGGCCTTTGTAAGGATATCTGCCGCCATCTTCTCAGTAGGAACATGTTGAAGATCGACGATCTTCTCTCTGATGGCATCTCTTATAAAGTGGTGCCTGATGTCCACATGTTTCGTACGCGCATGGAATACGGGATTCTCGGCTAATCTTATAGCTCCCATATTATCTTCGAATATCGAAATTGCTGACAGATCCTCCAGTCCAAGTTCCTGAAGGAATGTTTTGAGGTGTATGGCTTCTTTAATGGTTTCTGACATCCCCATGTATTCGGCCTCTGTAGAGGATAAGGCTACGGTCCCTTGCTTTTTCGAGTCCCACGATACAGGGTTTTCACTAACCATAAACACAAAACCGGTGTAAGAACGTCGGTCAATGGGGCATCCACCCCAATCTGCATCCACATACCCCTTGGTGGATTTGGTTCCTTTTCCAAAAACTAGTCCCAGGTCAATGGTTCCTTTCAGGTATCTAAGTACACGCTTCGCTGCGGTCCAATGTTCCTTGCCGTGGCAATTGTTAAATTGTCCTAGATAGCTGACTGCGTAGCTGATGTCAGGTCTAGTGCTGACCGCCAGGTAAGTTAAAGCTCCCACGAGTTCCCGGAATGGAACATCCCCGGTCGACGTATCCTCGTTTTTCTGCAGCTTTATACCGGCACTTATTGGAGTGCAAACTGGCTTCGCGTCGTTCATCCCAAATCTGTTGAGTAGTTCCAATATATATCCCTTCTGATGTAACGAAATTTGGTTTTTCTTCTTTCGAAACTCCATTCCTAGGTAATGTCTGATCTCCCCAAGATTTTTCACTTCGAACCGTTTTGATAAGAAGTTGATGAGTCTTTCACCTATCTGAGGTTTTCTAGAAGCGATTATAATGTCGTCGACGTAAGTTGCAATTAAAGTCAATCCGGGTCCTTTACCTATCTTGTAAAGACAAGGGTCGCCGTTCGTTGGTGTTGCGCCAAACTCCTTTAAGACGTTGCTAAGTTTGTTAAACCAGTTTCTTCCGGCCTGTTTTAACCCATACAGAGCCTTCTTTAATTTGCAAACTTTATCTTCCTTCTTCAGTTCTCGAAGCATGTTCTCAGCTTTCTTTCCTAGATCATTTTTCTCCTCTGAACATATCCTCTCGAGTAGTAGGGACAGTTGCTTAGGAGGTTCCATGAACAGTTCTTCATCTAGTTCGCCATTTAGGTATGCACTGGTGACGTCCAGTTGTCGGATTTCCATATCAAAATGTACAGTAATCGAGGTCAGAAGTCTGATGGTACTCAATCTGGCAACAGGGGCGAAGGTTTAAGGGGACTGATGGTCTAATTATCGCTAGATAACTTAGGGTTTGTAGGAATCAATATGACGCTCTTGGTTTTGCTAAACATCTATTCAACGAGTGACAAGTTGTCATTCAACAGTACAAGGTGACATGAAAAACACAAGGCACACTGGACGGGCCAAGGTTCATAGTCTGGTTAGATCGCGCACAGAGAACATCTCACTAACAAAACTTATGCCAATGATGGAAACATTTTGCTTGTTTATAAATAGTAGAAATATACTAAAAGGCATTTGACATTCTGGTACAAGAAAATCCCCCAACATATATTAGTGATTACATCAGATGTGTTTAAAAAGTAGGAACATTTAATAATACACATTTCTATTTGTCAAATATGATTTGGCTGACACCGATACCCTGTGTTCAAAGCGTCATTAGACATACTAAAAGAAAAATATTGTAAGCGAAATAAATGGACAGTCAATTCAAAAAATGTCTGGGTTGTCACCAGAATATGGCCTGTTCCTTTTTAATTTGTCCTTTTAGTTAAATAAGAAGTAACAAGTTAGACTTATGAAGAAAGTTGTTCTTTAATTTACTCGACCATATTCCTTTGCAATCTATTGAAGCAGTTATCATGTAGAATTATAATAAATTTTAATCCATAACGTATATAATTAGTCGGATTATAATCCATATTTTAACAGGAACATAAAAAATCGTTACGTCGAATTCGTGTTTCTAACAGCTTTTTATGATGTATACCAGTTATCCTTAACCCATTACGTGTCACCCATAATTCGAAATGAGTAAATTTTCCATTACAAACACAGTAAAAATGTCCTGTTAGTCAATACCGACCTATTTCTTAATGATCAAGAAATACTAACTTTTTCATTGTCTCGTACCCAAAATAAAATTACTTAAGCCTCCTACCCTCCGTAATTGTTTCCCGGCTAAGCCGTCCCATATTTTAAACTAATATAATGCCTCCCTCAAGTTGGAACGCTAATTACTTTTACATTTCATCGGTTACATCCGGACGTGCCCCCGAAAAACTTCTGAAAACTTTCCAACAATTAACCCTATCGATCCTGCAACTCCTCGGAGGGCACGTCTCCGTATAAAACGAGTTTATCCCTAATAGAGCTCTAGTTTCTATGATATCGTCCCTCGATTCCTCGAGAGTAAACACGGTTCGTTTCCCGGACAAATCCTCGAAATAAATATTTCCTCGGTTAGCCAGGGTCGAGGAGGAAATAAATAAATAAGGAAAGCACAAAGCGGACATTTTGTCACGTACAGACGTAGGTATTGACGGGTACAAATATGTGAAATTATTGAAAAATCTTGCTGAATTTGCAGTTGAATATTCATGATGGAAGTATGACAAAACGTTTCAATGGAGTGTCCGGGAAATAAGATTTTCCGACCCTCCATCGAATTCATAACGCAAAACAGAAAAGGAAAATATACTTTAAACTTAAACTTAAAAAAAAGGAAAATAAACGTTCTTAACGAACATATCGATTGAAGTCGAAGGTAACAAGCTGAGGGGGAAACTAGAACGGTACTTAATTGAATTAGAATGGATGAAGAGCAATTAATCCTGGATAATTTAGTACTCACTAAAATTGAAGTGGAGGTTGATTTATTTAGCCTCTAACAATTTAATGGCTTCATTAGCTTTTTATTATTTGGGCGTTCTGGAAGGGATGAAAAATACACTATTCAAATGATCGACATTAATATTCAATTCATATTTTTCCTCTCTTCAAATTTTTAGGTTTACAAGTTTCATTGGTATGGGCGTTGTGAAGAAGGGGAAAATGCAATGTAAATGAAAAGAATTGTGTTCTGGGAATCTGGAAGGTTCTGCGGAAATTTAAGGAAAACATATTAGAATGCAGACACTTGTCGAAATATTTAGAAAGAAATGAAAGTGTAGATATACAGAACGTTGTTTATGACTGTAGAAATGAAAAAGGGGTCGACTGAAGCTGTGAAACTGCACAAAATGATTCAGAATTTGTGCAAAATGACATACACCGCAATGGACTCAAAAATTATTCAAAAATATTCTTTCCCGGAATTCAATTGAAAAATGGATAGTGTATGTAAGGGCATGTAATTTGGTTGCTTATTTATATTTCAGAATCCAGAGTGAAAATCTATAAATTATGTTAAGTCTCAATGTTTCTATTAAATATCTACTTTTAAACTTAATGAATGGCGGGCAACATGTGAAATCAGTTAGGTAGTATCCATAAAAATGGATGTAAATAATTGTATGTATATTCGGCATAAGTTCCAAAGTGCCTTGAGGAATCCTAACCAAATTAATCACTCCAAAAGTGACAAATCAAATTCTACTTTTTAGTTGCTACAGTACATGTGCATTTGTTTAACTGATGTGCCACGGCTAGGACAGAATTAAACGAATCTCTTACACTCTCAGTATAAGGCGCGACGCTGTACAGTGCAGCACAAAATAAAGAAACATAGACACCAAAAAAACTCAGCTTCTATTTCCGCCAGTGGTGTCCCTTTACGGCATATGGCAATATGGACAAATTTGGCTTGTTAATGATAGATCGAGTTGGGAAGCCACCCAAGGTCAGCATTATTTGGCGAAGAATATTTAAAAACATCGTTTTCAATAAACTGAAACCTCCAAATACAGTCGTTAGTCACGTGATGACGTCACTTCTCAGTAAACACTTTATCAACATTGTTGTTTTACCTGTCCGTTCTACCGCAATTCGATTGATTCCAGTCGAAGTCCTACAAAAATTTCCTACTTCCTTTTTCTTGTCAAGCGTTTAGTGTTATTATTCCCAGGCACTTATTCAAACAGTCCTTATCGCTTAACGTCATTGTATGAAAAGTAAGTAGTAACTGAATATTAATGTGTTGGTCATATTAAACAGTTTTCCAGTTTCATGTTATTTCTAATTTCTAGTGAGACCAGAGTTTCTTTCCTTCTACTGAGTTTTCAATACGGTTAAACCGACGATATCTACTTGACAGGGTGTTTTTTACTGAAACCAAATAACGAGAGGGAATCAGTCATTTACTAATTTTACTGATTTTAAATTATTTAAAAGAGATTTTTCGTAAAGTTTCAAAATAACAGACAACAATGAGGTGGGCTGATGCGATGAAACTTTCTGGGGAAATTTATTCCGAGATTAAGTACCCTTATACTCTGCTACTTTCGAAAGTTTAGGTAAGTATCTCATTTGAATGATATATTGATAAGGTGGCTGACATGTTAATTTGGGAGTTGTTGGGGCGTTCCAACCATCTGAACCATGATATTGTAGAACATAACGTTTGCCATTTAAGATAATAAAATCAGGAATATCTGCAACTTATTAAAACACGAACTTCTCCACTTAAGTCGCTCCATCATGTAAACACCAACACGGCTGTTTTCATTGAAATTTGAAGCAGGTAGGTTTCAAAGACATTAAATGCAAATAGCGTCTACTTCAAAGTGGGCAATGCTTTATATAAAGACTCAATTACTATCTATTTTTATTTTACCTATGCAGGTAAGGTTTATTCATAAATATACCATAGCGACTAAAACTTTTGAACTGCAAGTTTGCAATTTAAATTCTATTGTCGTCCTATTAACACCTCCAATAAAACTGTTGGAAAGATGAGCACGCTGGAAGGAAAGGATGAGTAATTTTACGAATTTACAATTTTACGAACAAAAAGTATTTTCTTTACAATTACTTTTCATAAACAAGAGTATGTCAAGAAATTAGATAAATAATTCTGTTTCGATATTACTAACTTGGCTTACATTTATTATGAGTGGATTTGCTATATTAATAGATCCATAAGAGTCTACGGGAATAGTATCTACAACTGTTCTTATATTAATGATATAACTCTTACACTAAGATTTGGTGAAGTGTTTCCTGCTACTCGATCATCATACCATTGGGTGAGGCGTTGTAAATTCTTATTTCCTATATATTGATGTTATTTTCTGGAACATATTTAGGGAACCTTTCTGATATTTTCTAGAATTTCTAATATTATAGTGAGTGATTTGATATGTCACAAGGGAACCGTTTATTGTTTTTATTTCCACAAAACCTCCGTCACCTAAGCCTTACAGTTTTTCAGTCCTGGCCTTATAAGCGATAACTCTTAATAATACCCACTGTGATGTCTATATCCATATGTGGAATGTCGTGAGTCGCTACTGTGTATTTGTGAATATACTTTACCTACAGCTATATCTATATCTATATTGGCACGATCACGAGATTTCCACAATTCTCAACAAAACAAGAAACGGGACCACGGCTCGGCTAAGGTGAAATTATGTATTATTTTATAAACGCGCTGACTATCAAGGTGTGAAAAGTATTGATAAACGACACAGCTTACACCAACAAGCGCGTAGAAGGCGGTCGACTTGACGGTCGGGATAGAGAGTGGCCGACCAGAGAAGATACTCTGCCGACGAGGAGACCGAAAAAAACCTACCGCCCCAAAGATGCTCTCCGACCCGCCTCGTAGCGTGGAAATACGAGGGTCCTGACAACAGCCCTTTACTATGTAAGTCGCTACCCTCGTCTCTCGCGCTCCGGCCCATAGGATTCGCTGTGCCCCCTTTTCTCTTTTTTATGTTTGTATTTTATTTTTAGTGCCCCCAGCTTACAGGTTCACCGACCCAGGCGAGACTAAAACCTTTTCCTTTTTTTGCTTCCATCATTTGTTTTATTCACAGCAAGCTCTGCCACCTGTAGTTACCAACTCCTACTTCACGTGGCCGTGATAATATTTTCAACAAATGATTGTAAGAAAGTACAGTTTATAAATAGAAAAAAATACTACAATTTTTGAAATACTAACTGATAATCACCATCTAGTGAATTCTGACAGTCAAGAAACATTTCATATTTCTACAGCTAAATCGCCCCATATACTGGTCATTTCGCTGTCAACATTTAAAGATAATGATTAGAGACGCCAAGCTTAAAGACGCTATTTTGCGAAGTGAAACGGAAGACCGACGAAGGAAATACTACAAATTCTCCTTTTTGACAAAAAGGAAGCATGGACGAAGAATGTACCTAGTTATGCATAATAAACGTCAAAGAGAAAGGGATCTATTGTATTTCCACATGAGTTAAGGCAGATAAGGAAAGTTCAACGGGAAAGGAGGAGTCCGCAGGAAATGTACCTAGAAAATATATCTCCCGGATACGAGCCTATACATACATCTGATGATACTGCGTGTGTTTGTGTTTCGGAAAATTGTATAAGGACTTTGGGGATAGAAAAGAATTCCAATGGAATATATATTAACTACGTATCTAATAAACTGCGTGCTTCGTGTTTTCGTTAGCGGATACATCCTTGTTTACCGGTTTCAAAAGGGGGCAGGAAAATTGTTGTCCTTTCGTCCTTTACGAAATTTATTACTTCATTATTACGCTTTGTGGTTTCATGCAGAAAATTGGGTAAAATATGACTCGGCCTCAGTCTAGGAGAAACCAACCTGACGAATAATGAAATTTTATAAGACGCAAAGTCCCACGGGAGCACACTAATATATTCTTTGAGAGTGAGAGAGATAGAGAGAGGGAGAGAAAAAAAGATTTCAAGAGGGTCATATTTCTTGGCCATATCCCAGTTTTTTCTCATCTTTTTAGATTGTGCGTCATTCATTTTATGTCTAATTTCTCTCCGTATTATTTTAGAAAATTTTCAAGGCGCATATGTTGGGCTATTGTAAAAATAATACTCAAAAATTTAGTTCCCATTTTAGATGACACAAACGGAGACTATCAACGTTGATATACAAGAAGCCGGGCATTTGGTAGAAACCTGTGTCTTTTCCTAACGTATTAAAAAATATTGGAATACAGATTTTATAAAAGCTTTTTAGGATTTTTGAGTGTGTTTAAGAAACTCTGAAATTCTTAAGTTGCTCTATAAATTCTCTAAAAACAAAATGGAAGCCAAGAGATACAAACTTTTTACCTCGATTTTATTCTGTTTAAACAATGTAGAAACTATTAATTAAAAAAAGAGGAACATAAAAATTTTGGAACTACAGAGATATCGTTTCGGTATAATTATTTCTAACATTTCAGATGGTTCACTGTAAAAGCCTGTTTCAAAAAACTTTCAAAACATTTAATATGTTTACAAGTTTAAGACATTCACCGCGTATTCGAAAAATATTATGGGAATTATACAATTTTCAGTTGTGTAAGTTATTTCTATTTTCGAATAATTTTAAACAGTCGCAGTGCCGTCTTTTATATCGAGGCAGAGTACATCGCGCGTCTCTCCCTTGGTACCATTGCACACTCGGTGCTAGTGTATTTTGTTATGCTGGCAGCCCGGGTAGGTATTTCGCGCGTTTCTCCCCTTAGTACCATTGCACACTCGACTCCAGATGTTAATGAAATTGTTGTTTACTGGGTGTGTACTTTGCGCGTTACTCTCCTAGTACTCCTGTACACCTAATACTAGGATATTTGAGGCCTGGTGGGTACTTCGCGCGCCACTCCCTTAATACCCATTGCACAAGCCAGACAAAAATAGAGACAACGTTTAAACAAATTATATTTAAATTGAATTATTTACTTATACAAGCTCTACAAGCAAGATACAACATTCTATTGTTTTTCAACTTACAGAGAAGATGAGTTACTCAAAGCTGTTTGTATTCTTTGTTTCAGAGGTGCCATCATCTCACTCGTGCCTTACGTTAACGCCTCACCCTCGACGCCCACTTTTCATTTATTGTTTATTTAATATAAGAACAAATATGTAGCTTTACCATTAATTGTTTTAATGTTACCAAATCGCATTTACTCATACATTAATTTGTTTACTGGTCCTTTCATTTAAAGTATTGGATAAACATACATTTATATAAGTAAATATTTATTTTCATCATTATTTTTATTTATCTGCCAACTCAACTTACATTATATATACTACTCAATATTAAATTCTTTTCTTACGTTTGTTCTGAATCTGTAAGAAAGTGTTACTATAACGACAATATTATTTATTTAAGTAACGACCTTCCATAAGTACTTGTTTTTATTTGTGATTTAGTTGTCGATATATAAGGTACACATTAATGCATACTTTCGAACAGCTGTTGCAACAACATGCCGCATATTGAATGTAAATTGTTATTTTAATGAAAATCCATAATTGCCGTATCCACGTGGGACAAAAAATGAGTTAATATCTCTGTAAATGGAACGTCTAGACCATAGTGTATACAGTAATGTTGTAATGTATAGATTATGGTCTAGACCATTAGTCAAACGTATTTAACCATTTTGCTATTACCAACTCCACAAGCGATAAAATGAGCTCATTTTTAACTCTTTCAATTTCGATGAAAGAATCCACGTTCTTGGTTTGTCGGATTCTCGAAACTTTTCACGAGGATATTGAAGTTTCCGCGCCTAACTTTTCTGTGATGAATTATATACACCGACTTGTTTTACATAAACGTACTGCGTATCCTACTATTAATTTTATTTTATTCCGTTCAAGTTTTCGAACGTAGAAACTTTTTAAGTAGCAAAATGAGACGATTAAGAATACTGTAAACAAGGCGGGCGTTTTCAGGGTTGTTTTCTAAATACAATAAATTGAGAAAAGTGCTGCAACAGCTTTTTTTTTTGTTTCTACGCCAAATAAAAAAATCTCGTCGGTTATGGCAAGGTTTGTGTTGTTCCAAATTAATTAAATTGTTATTTACATCAAGTAAGAGCAGGGCCGTAGCTAGGAATTCGTCATGGAGCGATTGGTAGTCATGGGAGATATTTAATGCTTTAAAGTGGTGAAGCGAATTTATGAAAATAATCAGGGAACAGGGTTTTTATTGCTATTTTAAGGAGGTTGAACTTCCTATTCCCTCTTATCTACAATGAGCAATAGTAAAGTAATTATTGTAAACTTGATTAGTTACTACTTAATAAATATATTCAATGACTAAAAAGATGATAACAAATATGATTACTCATAATAACGAATAGAAATGCAGGTGAAATTTATAGATTATTATTAACGTTAATTAAAAATGGCAATTAAAACGGCACATTTTGGGGTATGAGCTGGTTTGATAAAAAATTGTTCTGTCCTCCTTTAACCCGTCCAAATCTGCGAAAATATCATGAAACTTTCAAAAACCATATAAAACTTTAACATCAAATCACCAGAAATATAGAATATTTATAGTTGCTTGAGTTACCATTCACAGTGCTGTATTTTACTCTAGATTTTAAAATATCAAGGAGGCAATTTGTAAATTAAGAGAAATATGCATTAAAAAAATTCCAAAATATATTTCTCCCTAAAAGAATTATTTCACGTGATTATTGTAAAGTCGACGAAGATTAAAAACGTTCAATATGAACAACAGTTCACATTTTCGTTCATTTATTTTGTTATGAGTTTCCAATATCAAATGTATTCAAATGGAAAATGAGTGAATTTACAGTTTATCATTATTGTTATTAATATAACTCCTGGACGTTACGGCACGGTTTTTGTAAAGTCCAATTTCAATTACATTTCGCCTTTGTCAGTATCGTAAAAGGAATAACATTCAAATATCTTATCAAAATCATAAATTTTTTAATAACATTGTTTCTATTTGACCGATTCTATTTAAATTTGTGCAGCACTTATATAATAATATCGTCCATCGTTTTGGTAAAAATTAACTTTCTAATTAAAGTACTTTGAGAGTTATCGATGGGCGCTTAAAATTATCAAAAACCTTAATTGCCTACAACGCGACGTCGTGACGCCAGCTCAATGGGGAATTACAATGGGTATTTTCATTTACTAACTGGGGTTAACAACTGGGTGGGCTTAACTTCAGGTGGTTAAATAACTCTTTATTCGTTATAGTCCGTTTGAATAGGAAATTAGGTGGGGCTTAGATTGGGGGAAGAAAAAAAGAAGGATGATAGAAAGTGGATTCGGTCCTTATCTCTGGATGCCGACTGACGTGTTCTGACTAAAATGAAAAAACGTTTTGAACTTTGAAAGCAGGAAATGGTTGAAAGACCCTTGATCCTGATCTTGATCCTTGACCCTGAAAGGATCGACTACTAAGGACATTAAATTGAGGCCCTTGAATCAGAATTTTTGGGGTTTATAAACTTGATAAATAAGAATTTGTTTCCTAGGGGATCTTTTTGCTTAGATTTTAAAAACTGATGTGTGATCTGTTGATGGGATTTAGAGTGAGTTTATCAAATCTGAGACTTAGTTAAGTTAAATTTGATTATATTGGAAAGATTTTAATAAAAAGGGACATTTGGGAGTGGGATCTTTGTGTGGTATTATTTATTTTTCCACCACCACCCATTTTCTGAGACGAGTCTGAAAGCCGGGCAATTTTTAAAATAGCCTAGAATAAGTCGTTTCATAGATACAAATTTACTTTCGTCTCTACGTTCAGAACCTTTCAATTTAACTGTTCACTGAACTTTATTTGTTAGATTCAATACCAAATGTTTTCCACTAGCTGCTCCATTCAATTGCAATACTACGAATATTTTTAAAGTATCCTAAATGATCACGTTATTCAATATACTGACCCCTTTCCTTGAGAATGCCTTAAATTGCACTTGCTTACTTTGGATCAAACCGGTTGTTCCGATACATAAAAAGCAAAAACTTTCAGTATACGTTATTTCATTCTCATCTGGAGAATCTTATGAAGACATAAATACCTCACTAAAATATAATAATGATAATGAAAAGAATTATCTCGGCCCGACCCGGTTCCATTTAAAATTCAACTTCGGCGCGCTCTTCCGCGACGATTCACAACCCTTTTAGCTTAATTTAAAATTCCTGGGAAATTGGCTGCGAGACTTTTTATCCAGTGATTGATGACAGCGACGACTTTAATAGTCGAATGAGGCCCTAATTCGTAGATTGCAATGAGTGCTCGTGAACGATAATAACGACAATGTTCAGGAGAATACTTTCGACGGCTTCTTTATAGCTGACAGAGAAAATTATTGGTTATGTAACGTGTATGGCTGCAGCTTTTAACAGGAGACATTTGTTACCTTAGTTTTCCAAATGTATGGTTAAAATTATTGAAAACTCCACGATAAAAGAAGAAAACATACAAGTTTGCTGTTTGTGGACTATGATCGAATTAACAAAGTTATCCAAATAATAAAATTCATAATTAGTCCAGTTAATGCGCATTTTCCCTGTACTTTTGCCAAGCAGCGCCGATTTTCACAAAAATTTGGATTCAGATTCTATTTACCCTATACTTTTGATCCTGTGATAGAAGTTGTCTCTTCCCTGGGTATGAAAGCCACTCCTTCTCTGGGTGAAAAATGTCCGGAAATGGATAAATTGACTAATTCTAAGCAACTTTTGTTCCATAATGTTTTTTGTGAATGTCAATACTTTTCAACTTATTTGCGAGTGAAAGTGTTAATTATTCAACAAAAAAACAAAAGCACGTTTTTCAAAAAATCATTTTCATCAAAAATATAGCTTATAAAAAAAAAACAAAAAGAATAGTAGATTTACGGTGTCTGTAGACGCAATACAAACGTAGTAATAGCATGATGAAAGTTTGTCATCCATTAATTTCCACCCCAATTGAAACTGATTGTTATCACTTTACAATTCACTTTATTTATGTACTTTTAATATGCTCTAGAAGTTTGACCGGTTTACCGTGCTCAGTTTTGAAAACATTTGAGCTTGAAGTGAATAGAGCATTTTTGTAATTTTGCAAAAAATGCCATTTCTTCAAAATAACTCAATAACTATAATGATAAGCAAAATTTTGTAAAGTCCAAAATTGTAGGTTTTGCTTTTCTAAAAATTGTAGTTCTTGGTTTTCTGTAAGGTAAAAATTGAGTAAGATATGACCGTTTAAAGTTTGCATATTTTCGTAAATACTACCTTTTTTAAGCCCTTTCAGCTCAAACCCTTTCAAAAATAAGTGCTGAAAAAAATTAAACTAAATGAGCTTAGAGCTCTTAAATAACCTACAACTTGTTTTTTAAGGACTTTGTAGCTTAAAAACTAAGCGAGTTATGGATAAAAAATACTTAATCACTTATTCACATAAGTGTATAAATAATTATATAGGATGTCTTCTGGCAAGGGGTAGTTTCTTATAGGAGTTGAAACTTATAAACAAACGATAAAAATTAAAACAGTAAAGAAATCTTAAGTAATTATCATTAGATGATTCAATCAATCAATCAATTTGTTGAATAACATTTTAATTTTTAACGATTAACTGCCATAGGGGGTGATTTTTAGGGGTTAAAAATGTTCAATTCATAACAATTTCCTTCTCCGAATGTCAATTGATGTTTACTGCTTTTGATTACAAGTTCGAATCTATAATTCAAATAGGGGTAGTTTTAAGGCTTAAAAAATAAAAAGCAACCCCCGGTACAGGGTCGAAGCAGAAGGTAAGTAGAACCTTAATCCAAATGTTTGTGTAAATCGGTGATATTCATAGGGTCAACCTCGAAGCAGAAGGTAAGCAGAACCTTAATCCAAATGTTTTTGTAAATCAGTGATATTTAATCACTTGAAGTTGCTAAAGAACATTTTGAAGATATTTTTTTAATTATAACTATTCTACTTGTAGGGGTCGAAACTGTTCAATAGATCATTAAATATGTCGCTTGGTATCAATTGACGTTTACTCAACTTATTTAAAGGTGATTTAAATCCATTATACGCTCGAATCTACAATTCTAAAGTTATTTTCGAATAGGGGTAGTTTTCGCCCCTAAAAGTAAAAAGCAACCACCGACACAGAGTCAGCTTTGAAGTAGAGGGTAAGCAGAACCTAAATCCACATTTTCGTGCAAATCGGTGCTGCTTGGCTAAATTATACGGTACCGCCTTATTTTACCTACAATGGCTGGACTAAATTCCTCTTCTGAAAGAAAATTATAAAGTATTCCTTTTTTGCCCTTGGAATTCATTTGAGCATGGATGAAAAAATTTTATGACGTTTTTGTATGTACTTTTTGCATTCTATGTAAAAGCCAAGAATGCAATGCAATACTGATGTAGTGTTCGGATTAAAAGGAAGGTTTTAAAATAGCTACATACATTTTACATGAAGATTGTTCTCCTGACCCTTCGTGATTCGCTCTTTCAAATCTTACCTGAAAAAAAGGAAGAAAAAACAACAAATTAATGCACTTATTCAGACCAAATTATTAAATAAGAAATTAAAATTAAATAAGGAATCCCATTTACATTGCATTCAATACTTTAAACTAAAGTGGTGTGTAGGTATATATAGGTAGGAAGTAGAAGTGGAAAAAATATTGAACGTAACGTACGTAACCGTGTACTTTTACAAGTTGTTATATATTGGTAGTTGTGTTCAATTTTTTATCCCTACTAGATTTCGTGTACCATGTGTAACAGTTAGAACACTATATATAATTCGTTTGTTCCGCTTATGGTCGCGACTCAACATTTTTCTCTCGTCTCAACTTCACTTTCGACACTTGAATATCGTGAAACGAGAGTAAACATCGTTAATAGGCATAATGTAGACGTTTCCAACGTATATTTAGGCAGAGTAGTAACGTCAAATTAGTTACGAGCGACCCAGATCGTGCGACGATCAGACCGACGTACTTATTTCCATTTCTCTCACGACTACCGAAACGTAGGACAGAAGAGTGAAAGTGACCATTGTTTTCACATAACGCTATTACTCAACTCAAATCGCACTTATGGGCAATAAACGTTTCACGTTGCACGTTAATCATTATTATTTACTGCGAGACACGTTCCAACGATGAGATCTTCGATCCGCCGTCGCTTCGAGCGTTACTATCGTCCCAACTGCAGTAATAAAATATGATGTAAATTGTAAATTCAATGCGAATCTCAACTTTATTACCTACTAAATACACGTTTCCATTTCCCGGTTTGAATTATAGATACTACGATAGATTGAATGCTATCGGGATTTCTAATACGGTCGATGGGCGTAAATCTAAGGTCTTCGATAGGTTAACAATCAGATTTTATGATGTTCGTAAGAGCACCATAGTTCTCAAGCATTCTAGTAATAATTTCGAACAGTAAAAAATCTAAATCAAACTAAAAAAAAATTCAAAATGTTTATTTGTTTAGAATGCTAGAAGGTCAAAATGGAAATTGAATTCCAGAAGGTTTATGGAAACATCAATCGTATCAACCTCAATGATAAACGTTATAGACTTCAAGAATGTAGAAGGATTTCTTTCGTTTCATGGAAACTTCAACAACCAAAACTAACGCCAAAGGAAGTATGGATGGTTTACGGTAAGTCCAAAACCATTTCGTTTTAATTCTAAATGTTATAGAGTCTAGAAATAAAATTCCAGATGTTCTTCTAGAGCTTGAAAAGATCTAAGTGAGGTCTTCAACCTCATATGAGGTACTCATGCAACGAAAAATTATAGTTTTCTGGTTGATTTTTGGGAATATCAGATATTAGCTTTTCTGGACTTTTAAGGTCACTTGGGTCCGAAAAATACCTACGTACAAAAAGCAAATATTTAGAATTAGAAGAATATACCGTAAGCTGTCATTTTTGAAAGCAATTTATCTAACCAAAACCGATACGGATCAAAACGCTATTAAAATAATTGGGTTATGTACCTAAATACCATATTTAGGTCAAGTTTAAATTTCATACCATTTTCTACAATATCTGTCTGATATTTTAGGGTTACGGTGTTTACAGTTTTTCCCAAATTTATGCACTATTTATGTTTCATGTAAAGCAGCAATAAAAAATCAAAACGTTGTTCTCAACTAGTTGGCCAATATGTTTCACAACAATTGAGGTAAGGATCGATAGTACCTCCCTACTCAAACCCCACATTTAAATGAGTGACGTTCATCGTGTACAGCCCACGTCGTACCTCACTATTATCTCTCTCGCAGATATCAGTATTTAAAAAAAAAGTATATATAGAGAAAGTACCACAAAACCCTCATTTGAATGTGTGTATTTGTTCTAGTTAAGTTTGTTTTTAGCATTTTTCTGTTTTCACTAGGGTAAAATTGTGCAGGTGTAAACCCAACACACAGACGTTCACGGTTGAAACACGCGTCCAGCGTGTACAGCCCACGTCGTATCTCACTATTATTTCTCTGGTAGTTATCATTATTTCAAAAGAATATATATAGAAAGTACCACATTTGAATGTATTTCACACTTTTGGTCATTACATTCCAACATGATCAGGGAGTTTGAAAAATATCGAAAAAATTATAATTAAGCAATTATATCAGCATTGAATTTCCTGTTAATACCCTAAATAATAATCACAGATGGACAAAGCGCGGAATACCGTAAATTCACCCTTAGCGATTTCTGATTTTTCTAATTATACCAACACCAAGGGCGACTTGTCGAAAACCCCTTTTGTTATCACAACACCCTTTTCCGTTTTCGGCGCGAAACAAATCGGTAATTGAGAATCAAACGGCACAAAGCGGCTGTGCTGATCCCTATCGGAGAGATTATCATTTTTTTTCCTTTCGAAGAAAGATTACCCGATTCGGGGCATGATTGATGGTATAATGACCGAGGTATCACTCAAAAATGACTTTGAATGGCGTCCCGAATATAAGAGAGCCTTTTTTCGAATCCTCCGAGCCTTTTAATGGTCCTTTTGGTCGGGCATTGTGAAGGGGGAGATGCAACTTGGAGATTTGCAGTGATTCTTTTTTTTTGACGTTTATCAATGCACAATGGTCGATGCTTCGGCAGAGATCGCCACGATTGGCTATAAAATCGATTACGTGGTAATTCTACTGAATGTTAATGAGGAAATAAATTTATTTTACCGCAATTAACAGAAATAGTACTTAAAATCCTCCTATGCGCAAAACTGGGAATATTTACTTGCCAACGGTTATCAATAACTGGCTTAGTCGTCTTAACTACCTAATGTAGAAAAATAATCGCTGTTATGGGATGAATTTAAAGTTTGGTATCCAGTTAACTCCACATTTTGGTCATGAATAATTTAACGCAGACATTGGGACAAAGATGTAGGCATCAAAGATTGCTCTAAAGATTAGATTATTTAGGTGTAATTTCAACACTTTTAATATTTATTTTAGTGAAACATTAGCCACGAAATCTACGAATTTTATTTCCTTGTCTTCTTGACGCCACCTTCCACTAAATACAAATGTTTAGAAACGTGAACGTTTAGTCGTTAAGTAAGAATTTAATTATTTATGTCAATTAGTAGCAGCTCAAATGACCGTATTGAATTGATTTGTATTCTCTGTTTCGTAATGTTTTTGTTTCTGATTACCTTGTGGTGTTAGATTTACATCAACAACTGTAAGGGAAGAACAATTCTGATAATTTGTAATTTCTGTAATTATTTTATGTATGCCAATTGTTTATACACTGCTGTCATTCTTGTTACCGTCGTATTAAAGAAGGTTTACTTTACAATTTCCCATTTTTTCCTCTTATTAATCAACCAAGTGCACTCTAGTAGCTCGTAAAGGTCAGATCTACTTCAGGGATGCGACCCTGCCCATGTAGGCATAAATTTCCCTCTACTCCCACCCCACCGGAGGAAATAATGTCCCCACCTCAAATCCGACACACCACCCAATTATTTCTCACAAATCCATTTCCCAACCCGCTCGGAAATTGTGAGGAGTTATGGCCAACACCCCGTCTAAACAATGTGATGGGGAATTTTGAAACAAAATCAGGACGTTTATCCTATGTGACTAGAAGAAGGATGAATTTTTGAAATGAATTTGCAGTGAGATAAATTTATCCCCTAAAAGCTGGGATAATATTATTTTTCGTGAAATGGTTATGGATGATACGGATACTTCAGTTATCAATTTAGTACAAAGAATGAGAAATTCGAAGGACCTTCTTCAATACGACTTAAGAGTTACATATTGTAGAAAATTTTCTAAAGACGATAGAAACAATAATGGTATTGAAGTGACGTGTTTGACAAATCAGAACATTCTTAATACCTATTAAGAACAATATGACAACAACATTATTGAGGTCACTATTGCTCATAAAAGCTTTAAATGTATTTTACTTAAGAAATCCATGAAACTTAGAAACTTAGATACTTAGAAACAATGATGTTAGCATTCCATATGCCATATGTAAATTTGATAAATAAGAACGGCTAAACGAAATTATTATAAAGGTGACTCTTTGGCAAACGTTGTCTAAATTAGAGGCGAGATTATCTCAGAAAATATGCGGAAAAATTATCGTCATTAAAAATGATAATGATAGAATAGTTAAAACTAATTGTGAAAAAGGCAATGCTAGTGATGAAATGTAATGTAGTGATGTAGTATGAAATACTACAGCAAATAAATTGACAAATGACGAAATTATTCATAAGTTACACAAAATCCCCGTCTATATGAGGTCCTCGCCACTAAAGAAAAGCTGGTGAGGCTTATGTTTCATAGGAAACCAGTGTAAATGGATTAAAACAGTTTATTTAATGATATTTCTTTAAAAAAAGGTTCGAAAAATCATCCTACTTCGTGACGATCCTCGCGCTCCGAATGACACCGTCCATGTCCCAGACACCACGGTCCTACACATGGACTACAGGATTCTACGAACTCCCGTACCATGATCGACACCTAGAGGTCCGCCCTATTTTTTATGATTTTATGAGACCTATTGGTCCAAAGCAGAAGAGCGGTACAACTATAGTCCAAGTCTAAAAATAATTTTGTGACCTTCTCGTAATCATTTCAATAGTGAAATATTCATATATCGAAGCAGTGTATCATCCATGGATTTCTAATGATCTATGACAGTGAAACGTTCAACACTAGTGACAGTCATGGAGTAGACGTGCAAAATCATAACGAACTAGAAATTTTGAAAATTAGTGATGATGGAGACGAATCACACCCACGTGGAAAAATCATTTAACAACTTGTTGGAAAAAATTGATTGTCAAAGTTTTTAAGTACTGTTATGTTTATACACTATAACGCGTCAGAATAGTACGCAATGAAAAAACTTCAAATAGATATTTAAATATCGAGTACTTTTGGTTTTGCCACTAAAACTTTGACGACAAAAGAAAGATTGTTAAAATTTTATAAAACCAGTCAATTTTGAGCTACAATTTTTCAAATTTAGTGCAAAAGCACTAGTGACTTTGACAGATTTAATCCAGTTACAAAAAAGAAACTTTATTGCTAAGGAAACAGAACAGGAAAATAATAGCCTGACTAAACTTGACTAAGTGAAAATAGCTTCACAGTGCCTACTAAGCATATAATAAAGCATAATAAATAATATCACCCAAATGTCTCTAGTATTAAGCTTAGGAAACAGATGGTACACCTCTGTAGTCTTGTAATAAATTCCAATTCAAAGCAATGTTATGATTCTAATATTACACGTATCATTTCACACACAAATCATATATTATTACATTAAATGAGTTATGTAGAACAGAACATCTGCTTAGATGTTTGCAAATTTGCACTATAATTGTGTCGGTTACTTGCCGAGCGGCATCGCCCCATTAGACAACAAACAGATATTCCAGCCCCAGATAAACTTACCACAGGCAATGATTATCGAATAATGAAAGCGACAGTCAGTATGAATTTCAAAGCAGAAAGATGTAATTTGACTCAACAGAAATTATCACCATTATGAGATCGTACAAAATATCATACAAAATCATAAAAATATTTCAGGGGAATAAACAAAAAACTTCAAAAGCAGTTAGGAAAAACACGGAAATTTAAAATTAATAGAACATATTTAGATATTCTTAATTTTCACTAAATAAAATACTATTGGTCTACATAGTGAATATCAAGCCAATATAAATATGTGGCATTTAACTTTGGAATCCAATAGCGTTCACATCATTCATATTCATAAGGATAGTCTTAATGATATCAACGATATCTCAAGGATACTTCTTAGGATATAAAATCGTGATATCGTTTATTGTGACATCTTAAAATGACATCTCATTCCAACAGAGCTAAAATAAAGCTAAATCGTAATGAACTTTTATCGAAAGCAGTCCATTCAATTTGCAAGGCATTATTCGACTCTCTCCATAAAGTGTCTAAAATTATTTCCAATCGAGTCCCATTTTAATAAAAGCCGTCGTCGGGAAAAAAGCTTTCCGCCCCTAAAAAATAAATTGCTGCCATATTGAACTGACACTCTACCCGGGGCCGTCGCTCTAATCGCCAGTACCCTCAGGCGTCAAATAATTAATCAAATTAGTAATTTGACGTTAATGAAGGTCTTCATTTAATAAGATCGGAGTTCATTAAAGAAGTGCACCGACTTTTGTATTCCACGAGAACAAACTGATCGGGGAGAGAGGGGATTGGATCAGAGGAATTCAGAAGCAAGGGGGATTTTTTAAGTGCGGAAAGTGACATTTTACCCGGGTATAATCTGACGCTGTCTCGTTTGTTTCGGGTGTTTCGAATTTTTCGGTGGCGATCCGATACGTTGTTTGGCCGCCCTCACGATGTATATCCTTATACAAATAGAGGGTAACGGCTCGACCTACATCTCCAATGTAAACCGGATTGTCGGGTATTTTTCTTTCGCGGGGGGAACAATGAGAGGATCCCGGCCCTATTAAACGGGAGGTGGACGCGAAATTGAACCGCAGATACGAACTGAAGGTAGAAAGGATGAAAGTAAAAAGTTTTATTCGATGCTTTGCCGAAAGGCAAAAGGCACGAAGAACACCACAAACGATATTTTTATCGCCAGATTTGATACTAATTTTAAATTAAGTACATAATACGCATATTTCCTCAAAACTCCATAAGTACGAAAGGATTTTACTTTTTTTGGAATCTAAATGTAATTGGGTTCTATGTTAATAAATGTTATTTAAGTTTTCTGTAAACCACACCTGATCGCTTTTCATCTACTTAACGATCAGAACCCTTTTCAGTACCTTTGGAGTTGTTTCTCGAATGTGTATACACCTACATATTATATCCATGACCAGCACTGTCTAATCATTAAGTCCTTTAATGCATTGACAATGTCTCAATCACTTTAAAAAGACAATGTCGACATCAAACAAAAAAATATATATTTTTACCGACATTTGAATTTATTGGAAAATTTGACTTTTCCACTGATAAAACCCTCATTGTAATGTCAAAAAGATGCAATAATCTCATTAAAAAAAAAATTTTATGCCACGGTTAGGTTAGGTTAGGTTAGTACTCTTAATATGTTCAGAAAAGGAATTTAGAAAATGTGCCCAAAAATACTTTAACAAATACAGAATACGTCTAGAACTACTAAAACGTTTAACACGTAAATATTCTAAAGTATGTACTTTTTGATTTAATTGAAACAAAAGCTGATGTAAAAGGTCTATCATTGTCTTTTTCATCCTCCTATTCAATCCCGACTCAGAAACAATAATATTCGGTACATTAGTAATGTATTGTCCCTATATGTAGTATATTGTGGATAGGTCGACGTTGAAGCGTCAGAAACTAAAAACCTTATGTCTAGAGACTGTCTTCTCATTGGCTAGAGGGATTGCTCATTAGGAAAATTTAATGTCGAGCACTTCTTTTTCTAGGCTGTTCGATGGACCTTAGTGGACCTTCTTTTGGATCGCAGCTTTCTCCGTTCATACACTAAACCAATACGCTTGTCGACCTTTTTTGTACACGTCATTCGCCATCTTCGACGCGAGTTTCCTTCCCTTGCCATAATTCAAAAACTTTCGTACGCAGTGCTGATACTTACGCTTTAAGCGATATCGTCCACATCCTACACATCTCAGTCCTATCATAGTGACATTCATACTGTTCCAATAGGTCGTAAAAGAGTTATCTCAACTTTAATTTAATTGAAACTCCACGCAATGGGTTATTGGAGTTTCATAGAGAACTCTAGAAAATTTCAGATCTCTCACTAAAGGGATTTTTGGTTTGTGCCGGATTGTGCGCAAACTTGAGGCATTTAATGAAATTTCTATTAAACGCAGATTTTCAAAATTCATAAATATGCGATTACAGCTCTAATTTTGCTGAAACTCCGCATGGCATTAGGTGTATGGAAAGTTGCAAGCGTTTGACTTTCCAAGTTTTGGAGTTGTAACTGAGTACGCGGCAGCATGATACATTTATTACAAACTTTGAAAATTATTTATAAAACGATTACAAATCCAATTTCGTTGAAAAGTTGCATGATGGTTGTGGAAAGTACTTGAGGAGTTTAAAACCTTTCCAAATTAGAAAGTCCCGGAATTCACGAACATTAAGCTGATGCAGTACTTCTAATGATTCATTAAAAATATTTTAACTTTAAATTAACTGAAAATACACAAGAGGAGTCAGTGAAATGTACTTTAAGAGTTTAGATAGTTTCAATTCTATAAATAGAGAAGCTACGTGACTGATAGAGAAGTTGTGACTGATTGTGCGACGCATATTACGATTTTTATCTATCGCAGATTTCGAATACTTTTTTAATAAACGATTACAACTTACGGAAGCAACTAACATACGATGTTTCGAACTGGTTGCTAATTATGTGGCAACCTGACGAATTTCTGGAAAATTTTACCATTCACCTATGTTTAATGATTCATAAAAACACTATTTTAGCTCTAATTTAGAGTATGCTTCAGATGAGTAATTATTTAAACTTACTTAATAAATATAGAAGGTTTCAGCTCTCTAACTTATGGAGTATTGGAGCTGCGATTGATTTGTAAATTTATTTGTAATGTTAGGACGTATATAACTAACGTTAATTTGGTAGTTTAAATTTTTAATTCTTTAATTGGTCGAGTTTAGGAGTTGATTTTTAAGAAAAGCAACCGAAACTTTAAGTTCATTGAAACTCTCATAAACTGATGGGGGAGATTGGAGTTGGTGTCGTTATCTGAAGGAGTTTTATAGTTTAAGAAGTACAAATAATATTCAACTATTGTAATTTATAACATTTATAAGAAACTGACTTAAACTTAAGAAATTGCTAAAACTTCATTAGACCGTTCAATGAAATGTATTTAAAATTCAACGAAATTCAACTTCAAAAAATTTCTATTTTTTGTTCATAAAAGATCCAAAAAGTTTCCTAAGACTGTCTAATATAGTTTCTAAAGGAAGTTGCGTGAACTCCAACCATTTTCTCGAAGGCGTTATGGAGTTGCAAACACTTTTTTAACGACCAGATTTCCTCTCTTCAAAGACCATTTGCTACAATGACAACAAGAATCCATTAAAAAAGTACTGAAACTTTCATTTTTATATAATTCGGTAGTGTTCTTCAGAACTTCAGTAAGTTGCAACTCATTTTACAAAGGAGTTTCGGAGTTGTAATCACTTTTATAACGAAATTACACCGTATTACCGTATAATTACACCGGATAATTAAAAATCACTATATATATATATATATATATATATATATATATATATATATATATATATATATATATATATATTTTAATAATTAATTGTCAAATATAGGTTAACCTTTACAATCTGAAGAAATATTTTGATCTTTAGCCATTTGATATAAAATATATAATTGCGCTTTTAATACGTTATTCAGAATTGTTTACTCAGTTACATATTATAAAAAGAACCTTTTATCAAATACCTCTTTGCCAGTAGTAGTTAGGAAAGCAAAGGTCAATACATTTCAAACCCATAGTAACAGCTAGTCCCTACTGTTTTATTAAATATTTCAAATTGCGCATGAATTAACCTATCATAGGCATCATAGGCAAAACGTCAATTATCTGCCAGGAATCCATTACAAGGTTTCCCAACGCTTGCCAGATGTGTATAATAATTTTCTATTTAAACCGGTACAATGGAAGAGGTGCACCCACTGTTGAAAGTCAATAGGCAGGATGAAGATGGCAGCGCCACGAAACCCCTTCTGTGTCATTCACGGCTGGAGGTGACAGTTTTATCGGGCGGAAGGTGAGGACAGGTAGGGAAATGAAGAGGAAAACGACAGGTCCTCGCGTGAAATCCGGAAATTCAAACGGTTCGAGTGCGAGATAATAACTCTCCACGGGGGTTCCAGATATTCCGCGGATGTGAACGATTTTTGGTGAAAAAAACGCCTGGATTATAAATTGGGAAAAATGATGTGAACGATTTATACTTATTTCGTGACTGCGAAGCTGTAAAGCGGATTTTTAACATGTTATAAATATTGTAACGAATGAACGAATTGATATACTTTGATCTGCCTGCACAAGGCGCAATGGACGTAACAGTGAGGAATTCGAAGCAAATTTTCTATTAAAATTTTTAAGGACTTCAACCAAATTAATTCAACAACTTTCATTCAAATCATACACTTCGCACCATAGAAGAATAAAAGTTTTCGTGAAATTGAAACAAACTCCACGAGTGTAATTATCTTTTACTAGGTACTTAAAAACTTATTTCTAGTGATCTTTTCTGACATTTCAGTAATTTAAAAAAAAATCATTTTACAAGGTATGAGTACTCACAATCACTGGAATGAAAAAAAATTCACATTACAAGGTATTAGTACTCATAATCACTGGAATGTTAGAATTAATATATCATAATGGATCATAATTCAAAGTATTTAATTCAATGGATACGAGATGAAAGTCAGATGGTTGGTAGGAAATACCCAATTTACTTGCATAATTAATGATACTTTTCTAAAATACACAATTTATCGTTACGTCTTAATTGCTATATGTCGCATTTAATTCCTTTTGTATTTATCTGCTATTAAATCTGCTCAAACTCAGACTGTAAAATGGGCATAACCTACAAGTAAATTTTGTAAGATTTGCGAGACATAGACGCAAGGCACAGCAGTTGTTTGTTTGATTTTTATTACTTTCATAGGTTGAGAAATGGGGATAATCAGCATTATTCTTTTGTAGTACTCTTTTTAACTCCTCCTTGCTCAACTATTTCTTCGTAAGAGCAGTAATCAGAGTTAAGCGCGTTTACCAGACAGTTGTGACAGTAGTGTTGCCGCTCGTCCTGATTTCGTCGCCGACAGAGCCGCCTTGTTTCCTCTTCCATAACATAAGTAATAAGCCATAAGTAACAGTTTGCACCAAATAATCCTAAGAACCGAATGGGCTGAACAATTGTGCTGTGTCAAATAACGACCCTTTCTCAAAGTTCTGTCATCGTGATGGTTTAACTGTCATTAATTATTTTAAACTTATATCTTCGCTGCGAGATGGCGCTGGTCATTCGTATGTCAAATCAATTCAAAGCGGCAGTCGAAAAAATGGCATTTTTGATTTTTGGGCCTTTCCACGGCCCTCCTCTTCAAACCACGGCAGAGAATTCGCGAAAAGGGAATAAGTATTTTAATATAACAGTAATAACTGATTCTAGAATTTAATAAGTTGAAGTTTCACTTCTGTCGGTTATGTTAGAGACGTCCACGTATGAATTTGCTATCTATATCTGCTTTCTTAAAACTTTACAATTATTATTTATTGTTGCCCAGAAAAATCCTATGCTCATTCAAAAGCAAAAGTTAAAAAGTGTTAAAAATGATAAAAATTACAATTTCAATATGACTCAATCTATATCATCCTAGAGTTATAGAATAGTGATTAAATTTTATATGAAGATGACACAATAGGATATCGATGAATATAAATGATTTAAATTGAAGAGAAGAGCGAAATTTTCACAAATAAGCTAATGGTAGTTTTTAACATTGTGTCATTGAGTCCTAATTATAGCAATGGTTCTTTTTATTACCCACTAATAAATGTTTCTCAGGACAATTCACAACCAGGATGCTTGGATTTAGAAGATTTAAAAAAATGAAGGATAAAATTTTGAAACGAAAATTTTTAATTTGGAAGCTGGTGAAGGAAGAAAACCTTACTGAAATTCCAATTTCAATGAAACTTTTTAGGTTATTTATTATTGTTTCATGGTTGCTATGGTATATTTTAGGTTTACTTACTATAGTTCATTGAATTTGAAGCACATATCTAAATCAGTTTCAAAGATATGGAGTTTAATTTGAAACGTAAAAAAATGACTAATAAAGAATCAAAGTTTCTTATGAGGGAAAACTTCCTTCATCCCTAAGTTATTCAATTGAAATAAAGCATTAATGTAGTTAACTACGTTACCTCAAGTTATGAGGCTAAGTGTGAAGTTCAATTACAATTTGCCATTGTTGTAAATTAAATTAAAAATAAAGAAATGACGGAGTTTATGTGTAGTGTCTGAATTTGGTTAAATAATATGTATTTTGGCTTGTAACGTTACATGAACCTACTTATAAAATGCTGAATTCTAAAAATTCGTAATTTTTTTTATCAAAGTTCCAAGTTTCATGAAACTGGTGTAGTCCGATATCAGAAAAGTACTGACTTACTGAATGAAGTGTGAGACATTATCTCAATATTTCCGGTAATATTAATTGGGGTCTGGCAGGTTACTAAATTCTGTTTATATAGTGATGGATTTAAAAGATTTTTACAAATTACAGTTTTATCAAAGACCGTAAAGATATTTAAGTACGGAAAAACTGAAGTACTAACGAAGTTTGAGGTAATTACTTGAATTTGCTTCCATAATGTGAAGTAGGATTTCAAATGTTGCAAAATTTGTCATGCCATACTATAGAACATAATAATACCATAATGCACATAATACCATAGAAAATCCAATTTTCACGAAACTCCTCAAAGTTCTGCAGTACGGTTTAGTTAAAGTGCCGACAAAATTTGGGGCTTCCATTCTAATGTATTCAGTAATACAAATTTAGGGTTTAATGTCATTAAAATCTGCATGTACAATATTGAATTTTAGAAATTCACCAAAAAATCCATCTAAACTTCTATATTGACAAAACTCCTGGAAATTGGTTAGTAAAGTTTCATTAAAACACTGAAAAAGTTTGCGGCTAATATCTGAATTTGTTTCAGTAATGTGAAGTTGGGTTTGAACCGTTATGAGAAATCGGTTTACATAAAGCTACGAAATTCACCAGCCATTGCTTTTTACTGCCTATCAACCGATATTAGTTTGACAACCACCAATTATTAAATATGAAGTATTTTGTAAAAACTACGTTGCCCGTTTGAAACTGAAATCCTTTCTGTGAAGCAGCAATTCTTTTAAGCGAGATAATATGTAATACATTCTTTTCACATGGTCGACGAAAGCCATAACGTTTACGCGAAAAGTCATCAGATCCTTTCAATTTCAATTTTATTATCCAATATGAATAGCACGAACTTCATTTTAGAAACATCGTCGCCTGAACGAGTGGAATACAGAATCGATTTTTGTTATTTTATATGGCGTTTTTATTGCTCCTGTTTTTCACTTTAACTCCCCCTCTTTCCCACTATCAATAAAACAGGCAGTTCTCTCACTCTCTTCCTCTCTTCCTCGCTCTTTCCTTCGAGCCTCTTTTTGTCACCAGGATATCCCTAATAAATTTATTACGAAATCATTTGTCTCTGTTGTGCGTTTTCTGGCGTCGATGTTTTTCTCGTCCGTACCGGCAAAAACCGAACGTCCTCTCGTGTTTTTGGTATTTATGAAATGGTTTTTTGGACAGGGACCTGCCAAAAGTTTGTAGGATCAAGGCGAAAGGCCGAGAGGAAACCGTTGACAGCTCGCCTAACCACAAGCCGTTTGATACTGTGAGCACTTAAATTAGTAACATAGAAAAATGTAGTCTTCTTTAATTGAGTTTGGAAAGGAAGTCATACAGTACAAAAGAAAATAAGATTATTATTCCTGAATTTTATATACTAACATCTGTCACCAAACCAACAATCTTCTTGTAAAATATTAAGATTGGGCAATTATTATATAGAGAAGGTAAAAACAGCACCGATGTCTCCAACGACAAGGACTGCAGTCCTAATAAAATTTACCATATGAACTAGACCCTAGAACTTTAATGCTGTCCTTCAGGGTCTTGTCAGCATCCTTTTAATAATTTTAAATAATTTTAAAATTATTATTCTTGCAGAAAACTGAGTATTTGCCGGTCTGAGGAAGTTGATGTAACGTGCTTCGTCGATATGTATTATTATTTCCTTTGATAATTTGACGGTAACCCGTAAGCAGCTTTTGTGGTTTGAATACAATTGAAGTAGTTCGAAGACGCAATCATCGTTATTAAATCTATTAGACCAGATTGTATTAGAGAGCAGTAGTTATTTAGGGTACAAGTTCATGCACGGGAGTAGAAAACATCAGTAAAAATTTGTCAAGGTACATTTATGTCTCCATTTAGAGTGAGCCAAGAATTTTCGTTAATCTTCTACAATGAGCATTGATTTCAATGTTGAATATTAAATTATGAAGCGAATTTGACCATTAAGTTGGTATTGGACAATAACGTGAGGTGTGGCTTAAAAACTTTTAAATTTGCGAGACCACTTAAGCTAATTTAAACTTAACTAAATATTACAATATTTAAGCTTAACTTAAATATTACATGACTTAAAGAAAATTTCGATGTGCCCCATAGTCCTTAATATAATTTTTCATGAATTTCGAAAGTGATATCGTCATTTATATGGTGATAAATTAATGAACATTGTCATGATCCTAATCCAGAATTTCAGGTTTGTAAAAGTCATTGCCATTGGCTTGTCACATAATTCCTTTGTGCAGGGCTAGACAGAATATTAAGAGTTTAAAAAAAGGAGCAATATTCCTTGTAGAAATACTCTTTGGGTTGGGTTCGGGTAGGGGAATATCTGGGGTTGTCTGGTGTTGAACTCTTCATTGCACAACTCTTTGCAGGTTTCTCAGTAAAGCTTGTAAGATTATTGAGATTTATAGAAGAAAGAGTAGAAACATTTGTTGAAATACTGACGTGGGCTACACTCGGGAAATATCTGGGTTTGATTTCCAAACATTTCCAGAATTTCGAAGATTTCCAGATTCATGTAAATTAATGAAATATATTCTGAGTGATCGACATAACTCCAAAATTACTTTAAATATTTAAAAAGTGGTGAAAACCGCTGGGTTTTGGAAATTTTTGACAAATTGTTGAGCAAGGCTTGACAACTGATTTTGAATAATATTTTAAATTTACTTTCTTTCATATAAATTAAAGAACTTGGTCAAGAATGTTTGGTCTCATTGCCCACATTAGTGAACTTAAAAGATCTCTCAAACACGCTAAAACTATTTGCAAAAATTGCTTACTAAATAGTAAAGAATGCAATTCAATTTAAGTTGTGTTGAGTAAATCAATATTTTCGTGAAACCAAGAAAGAATTTCAGTCATTCAGGCAATATTTTCCTGCATGATTATTAAACTTTTGAAAAAGTAATTCTTTCATTAGAGCTTTACTCATAAATGGAAAGATTCCTTTAGTTCTACTTTCAATTTATTTAAAATACCACTTAGAACCAAGCATGTTTTGGAAATTACTGGAATTATTTGAGTTGTAGTGTTATTTAAAATGCTTCACAAAAATTACTAAATCGATAAGATTTATTAAGATTTCCTTCGAAAATGGAAATAATTGATGCGTCATTTATATCTGCAGTTAAAACGTTTGACGTGATAACAGTTGCACCACGAAAATTAATTTTGCAAAAATGTTTACAATCATATATTGATTTACAATATCAAGGGGGAAATTCAAGCACTTATCATAACATCTGCCCCCCCTCTCCCTCCTCTCTCTCTCTCTCTCTCTCTCTCTCTCTCTCTCTCTCTCTCTCTCTCTCTCTCTCTCTCTCTCTCTCTCTCTCTCTCTCTCACGCACGCACGCACGCACGCACGCACGCACGCACGCACGCACGCACGCACGCACGCACGCACGCACGCACGCACGCACGCACGCACGCACGCACGCACGCACGCACGCACGCACGCACGCACGCACGCACGAACGCACGCACGCACGCACGCACGCACGCACGCACGCACGCACGCACGCACGCACGCACGCACGCACGCACGCACGCACGCACGCACGCACGCACGCACGCACGCACGCACGCACGCACGCACGCACGCACGCACGCACGCACGCACGCACGCACGCACGCACGCACGCACGCACGCACGCAGACACACACACACACACACACACACACACACACACACACACACACACACACACACACACACACACACACACACACACACACACACACACACACGCGCGCGCGCGCGCGCGCTACACCATATACATTACTAGCCGTGCCCTGTGGTAAAACTAAATTAAAAGGAAATTAACGAAATTCTAGAAAATGGCGAACATTCTTAATCAAAGGCCTGGTTTGAAATTCAGATCTGATAGTTTAGAAGAAGGGTTTAATGAGTACAATTCCATATGAGAAAATGACAAAGAAGAAATTACAGGAATAGAAATTTTCGTGTAATTCTAAAAGTTAATCGACTTTTATGTAAAATAATGTGTTCTTTGAGTCGGTGAAATAAGTAACTGGTAAATTGGTTTAAAGTTGTAAATTTGCCCTGAGAAAATACATTATTATTATTAGTGGCCATTATTTTCCTAAATTTAGATCCTCACTTTAGACACCTGAAGTGAAATTTGGCATAGAGATATATGACCATACTTTGGAACCCCGTAAGCATACGATGTACTCATGCAAAACATACTGTGAGAATCGTTGTAAAACTTAAGATGTAAGATAATATCAGATGAACATGTGATTGTTTTTAATATTCCAACTAAGCAATCCTTCAAATAAAAAATCTAAACCAGTACGAATACTTCACTGAGTCACCATATATTACGAGACATTAAACAATTGTATACAAGATGTACGGTACCAATACAGAGTTGATAAAACACCCTTCTAAATAACTTAAACCTTCATCCCTCTTTTTCAAACGGACGTATCAGATACATTTTTAAAACATCTTTTATTTTCCATAGCATTCCACGATTCAGAGTGTTTCCTATACGTAGGTACATACATATTTTAAATTGTTTTCCTTTTTCCTCAGTGATCGGATTCGATATCGGCCAATTTATGGTCGACACCGCAGATCCAAGCCTGCGCCCCTCTTCCCCTCCTCTCTGAAAAATAGCACGTATCCGAATTTAAATTCCGCAAACAAATCGCACACCGAACAAAAACAAATTTTCTATTGACGTGCGTTCGGAAAATTTAAATTAGGAAAGTTGCGCGATGCAAATCAATGTTGTTTTTCCTTTTTTTTTTTGGGTCTCGTTTCCAGGAGGGAGGAGCCGCTAATATGTTAGAATTTATCAGGGGTAGGTTTGGTCCGGTTAACTGAACTATGCCCGCACTAATCCAGTGAAAAATGTCCATTTGACGTCTCGAGGGTCATTTCAGTGTACGCATCCGAAGGGAAATTATAAAATTGTTCCAGCGTAGTCAGAATTACTCACGATAAGAATAGAATTGTCACAGAATAACAGGGTTGGAAGCTAAAGCGTCCGACGAAGATTAATGTTTTAAATTGTTCATTTTCAGCTCGAAAAATATTTAGATAAATTATGAGACGGAAAATTGTGTTACGTTACGTTAAGTAATCGTCCAGTAACGTTTCACAGTTGTTTGGAAATCTCGAAAGGGAAGATCGTGATAGCGAATCGTCGTTAAGTATTAGCACGGGAACAGTAAAATACGCGAAAAATATACCCACTGATAGGCCAAGAGCGGATGGTTCGTTGCATTATCAGTAAAGAGCGGAGAAAATAATCGTTGATATATAACGTCCAGCGGGCCAAATGAATAAAGGCGATAACGTTGCGACGTGCCGCCCAATACTGCCTTGATCGATTTCTCCCCGTTCAGTGGCGTACTGATAACATAATAACCTCAGCACAATAATGGTTTGAAAAAATTATTTATTTTTTGTTGAAGTATACGCATAAATTATTAAATATTTTTCAATATTTTCTTCCGTAAAATTTGTCCTTTTTGGCGTTAAAATGTCTTTAAAGGCTGAAAAGGACCTTTCAACATCACAGCTTGTTACAGGAGTATATAAAAAATATGGAACAAGAGTAGAATATTTTTTATGTACCTCCTCATCTCTAAATCCACCCATACCTATTTGCCTTAAAATAAAATAATCGGTATTGCGTGCAATTATGGCATCAATTTTATTTACAAATTTGTGTTGCAACGGCCAAGATGTGTTTTTCAAATGAGTTAACACAGAATCAAATGTTTCTAGGGCAACCGATAGTTTTATGTTTCGCTTTTCCAACAACGTAATTGTTTCGGGGATTTCAGAAAAATTATGTTCGATAAATTTTAAGTTATTCTGTAAATCGGCTTTGGTAACAAGCTGTTTACATTTTTCAATGGCGCTAGCATCATCTTTTAACTTGGAAACAAACAATTTAAGTATGTCAAAATTTTTTGAAAAGAATATAGCAGCTTCTAACCATGTGCCCCAACGTGTGATAACTGGATGAGGAGGAAGGGGAAGATTTGGACATGTTTCTCGATATAATGAAGTCCGTGATGGAGCTTTTAACAAGATTTTTTTAAATTGATTAATTAAAGAATTGACGTCGGGAAAACTTTCTCGAATAAATTCAGATACCCTATGTAATCCATGAGCAAAGCAAGTAATATGCAGCATATTAGGAAAATATTTTTTTAACAATGTTCCTACTTTCAACATAATGCTGGCCGCATCTGAAACAAATAATAATAATTTTGATGGATCCCCTTGCCAAACCTTCTTTAAAACATTTATTGTAAGTTCGCATATTTTTTCAGCGTTTACTCTTTCATGGAAAGTTGTACTAATTAAATGCTGATCTGAGGGTTGTCCACTTAATATTCCGCCAACAACATTTACGACACATCTACCTTTTATATCTGTAGTCTCATCCACACTAATCCACATGTGTTGGTCTAAAAATTCAGATTTAATTGCTTCTACTGTTTTGTTGTACACTTTCAGTAAATATTCCTTTCTCAAAGTAGATTCATCTGGAATCGCCCTTTTAGTATACTTTTTTAAAAAATTTTTGAAGGAAGGGTTGTTTAATTTTTTTAAAGGAATATTTGCGGCTGTAAAAGCTTGGCATAAGTCCTGGAAAAATTCTCTGTCAGACGGTCCCGTTATATTCTTTATGTGTTTCTGGGTCTTAATGTGTTGCTCCAGACTTTGTTTACCTTTAAACACTAAAGACTGGGCGCAAATATTGCAATAGATTTGTCTTTCGTTAACATAGCTAAAGCAATCATATTCTAATAAGTGCTGTTCCATTGTAACAAATAGTAAGATAAACCAAGTTGTACGTAAGGACCTAGAACCACTGTTAAACTGTTTTCAACAATATAATTAAAAACGGAAAGCAAATGACCCCAAATATGATACGGTATAAATGAAAAACCCAAATTTTTCAACCACTAAAGCTGATACGAGGAATTGCAACAAAACAAAATTAATCGAAATGGAGATACCCAAAAGAAATAAAAATTTCGCCACTACAAATGCTAGTTGAAAAATTAATAAAGCGAGAAAGAAATTAAATACTACGATACCAACAGGCCTGGTAGAAAAATACACTGCGTAGACCGAACTAAGCATTTAAACTAATTCGAAAACAAAAATACTGTATCTGGGCTCTGGGAATAGTAAAAAATACGAGAATGGTGACACCTGCACGAGACGCTTGCGTCTTCTGCGGCCTGCCGGTAAGACCTTGAATGTGATTAAAAATTCCGCTCTTTGATTATCAGTATAGAACCCATTGCAAATTCTACCGTTATACTACCACCTTCTAAGATATATGATACTTCATGAGCTAGAGTCACCTGTATTTTTTCGGTACCAATTTTGTATAGCGAAATGTCTTGTTTGTTTCTCTTAACTCTCGCCTTAACTCTGCCTGATTAAAATTCTCGTTATACGAAATACTTTCAGACGTCCAGGCCTCTATGTAACGAATTAAGTAGTTTAGATCTTCAGCCTAAGTGCAGTTGCAGTATTGGCTTAGTCACCGTCAATTTGTGTTTATTATAAATAGACAGAGTGATTTTTGAATTGGCCTACTGACTTCTCATTTTCAATTCATAACAGCTGTATTTATTACAATACTGAAACGTAATTTCTTTTAAGTAAACTACTCCTCCGTATTTATTTATTTTAATTTTAAGAAATCCGCTCAAGTGCCAAGAGTAAAAACTGGTAAACAAAACCGTTCTTGTCGTTTAATTTCCATATCACCGTAATAAAACGTCATCACCATTCTGCTTCACTTTCGAATCCACGACGTCTCTCCCGAGTACGAACTAGCCGATGAAAGCACAATACACAACAAAGTTCATCTCCCTTTTATTTATCATTAGTAACTCAAAGCTAGATTGATTGCAACGAACTCTTGACAGTTTGTTATGATTATGATCTTACGTCATAAGTTTGCAAACAAAGAATATTATTGTGCGTTGGTAGACGACATTACCTATAAAATTTGTCGAAATTAACATTTGAACCGCGTTTCAACGAATTCACGGAGAATTCCCTTTTCCCCCTACGGTGATCCGCCACGCTCCATTAGCCGCATTCGAGAAGTTCGAGTCGAAGAAATCTGATCGCTATTTCATTAAACAGTCCCCTCCCCACTAGTTGTCGACTCTACAACTTCCAGAACTTCGGATTGCACTCCTTCAACTTCTAATTGATGCAGCTAACGAGCAGCAAGAAAATTTGCTCAACTTCGCGGGGTATGTTAATGGAAGAGAAGCCGGTGAAATCGCTCGACACCTTCTCGAGACCGGCTCCAGACGAATAAATAAAGCTCCGTCGGATTCATTGTCTCTTGTAATTAAACTGTTTCGTAATTTAAATTAGCGGTTATTATGGGAAGAAACGGTCGGATTGCGGTAGGATGTTGCGAAAGCTTTGGGATATGAATCGATTTCGAGGATGTACTACGGATCGTACGGGGTTACAAAGTCCCGGATTAACGGAATATTGTAAGGGTTTTCTGAAATATCGAGGGTACATTACTCTAACGGGGAACTTAGCTGTTCAAACGAGTTTCAAAGGGCTTTATTACGCGGGGAATTATTTTTAAATTTGAAAACTTTTCCAGAGAGGAACTTGTTTCGTTGGAAACTCTAATAAACTCTGAAGGTTGTAAGAATTTTACATGGTAAATTTCCAGCGCTTCCAGCTTTAAATGTGAGATATTTCGGTACCAAGTAAAATTACCCATATTGCTTTTTTTCAGTATAAATACAAGTCGAAACATGAAAGCATCCTTGAAATTACAGAATGAAGTAACACTAATTAATAAATTAAAAAGCGCTCTTTACATTTAAAGATGTTTCTAAAACGTTTTAAAACATTTTATACGTAGAAATATTATTCTAGATGTTCTTGTAGAAATTTAAACCACAAAATTGACTCAAAATCGATCTATGGGGTCTATAACCTATAGCGTACGGTACCATAACTTCTTTTTGTGAAATACGTGACATTCAGACTGTAGAGGGCGGATAATGCGCTTATTCGACAAGCATACTTCTAAAGTTTTATTCTCCTCCCGGTAAGTTGTCATGATGAGTTGGAACAGTGAAGTTTTCGAGTGGACGTTCTGTGATCGCAACCCAGCGTGCCTTTCGAAATTGTCCAATGTAGCCCCGGTAGGCCCCGTCCCAGAGTTTAATTGCTTTTTGATAAAAGGAAGTGATGATGTCGCACCCTGGATGAGTTTTTCAGGAAATTTCAAGTTATTTCAAAACACTGCAGAAAACTTCCAAATTTGTCTAAATAGCTTCAAGTAGAGTCTAAGAGCGTTCGATTTTAAATACGAGAAAATCTCAACCATGCCGATCAAGAATATAAAGGTTTCTCTAGAACTTTGAAAGGCTAGAATGGCTCTAAAATTGAACCTAGAAGGTTTACAGAAGTCACAAACAATTTCAGTTTAATTTTAAATGTTACAGAGGAATTTGTAGAACTGTAATTTACCGAAAGTGCCTTGTGAAAGATTCAAATTGTTCTTTATGATTGTGGAAAGCCAGGATGGGTCTAAAATTAAAACTAGAAGGTTCATGGAAATTTGAAACGTTTCAATCTGAATTACATAAGATAGAAAATACCACAAACTTAAATGAAAAATTTCAAAGGTTCTTCTGAAACATTTAAGACCCAAAATTGTCGTCAATGGAAATCTGGCGAATTTACGGAAGTCCCACATAAATTCACTAAAATATAAAGTGCGAACGAATATAAAACAAGGATTCCTGGGAATCTAACCGTGTGATAGATTACTGCATGAAAATGAATGACGTTATTCTCTAAAGATGCAACTTTATGAAACAAAAAATAAATTCTTAATGTTTTTCTTAGTAACTGAACGAATCAAAAAATTTGAATTTACACACAGATTCACTGTAGCGTCTTATGCATTTTTGTAGTAACTTTATTCCCAAAATACAAATAGATCAATTGTGGTTCGTTTTCAAAAATTTCTGGATTTTTAGATGGCATGACTTTTCGTTTATTGAAACTAATATTTGTCAAGATACAGTTCTCAACTTCAAAAGTATCGTCTTGAACTAGTAAACTAGTACGAAAATTTGTTTTGTGACATTTTATGCAAATACCGTACGTAATAAGCCCCCTTATTCCTAATCATCGGTAACAATTTATGTATAAATTAAAAAAGTCTATGAACGTATCAGAGCAAACTATTATTATACCCCTAATTTTTAAATGCCACGCGTAGATAAAAAAATTCCTACAGAGACAATCGAAATTATTAAGGAAATGGTCGAAGAGCAAAATTAATGGAAAATAGACAATCGCATTCATAGTAATATTTCCCCAAATGTCGATAAAAATCAAACGCATCGCTATGCAATTCTGACCAATTCATCGAATAAGCAAATTTGGCGTAACACACCGACGTTCGATGTTATCAATTGTCGTGCCACCAAATACAAATTAATATTCAAATTTACGTTCGACAAACAAATACTCGTGTCAAATAATACGAAATTGATATAGTGAACAGCAGAATCGGCAAGCGTTTTGTTCCCTACCAGATTCGTTAAAATTCTAATATGCTTTAGGTACGGCCATTTTCATTAAGTTGTGTTATTGACTTCAATTGAATCTGTGTTCCTGTCTTTTCAATTCGGAAGGATTATCAATATTCATGGAATATCAAAAAGTTGTTGAAATTGTGCTCGGACGGGTCGATTAACATTTTGAATTGCGCTTTTTTTGATGTAAGATGTTATACAGCGTGTACCAAATTTGAGATATGATGTCATCGACTATTTTTTTAAATGGCAATACTAATTTTTCTTACGACTATTCGTAAAGAGTATATCAAGCTGCATATGCGTACCGAATATCAAAATTTTATTCCATGTCGTTTACAAGAAATTTATTAAACACCAATTAATTTGAAAATAAAGAAATCTGCTTCCTCTTAATGAAATAATAGCAGTTTAAACATGGACTGTCAAGAGGTACTTGCTTACCATTTTTCGTCAAACTGGGTTGATGCTGAAAATGTCAAACAAAAAAGTTTAATGAAAATAAGTAATGAGGGTAGCATCATATCGAGCAAGGATATTTATTAGTTTGTCGTTTTGTAAGAAACAACGTTTGTTGGAAAATCGAACAAATTGCCGTATTTAACTGAAACCCACGAGATTGAAATTTTAATGATGATTGGCTACGCAAATAGCACAAGAACACAAAATGAAGTTATTCGTTTATTCAGAGAGAAGCATCCTGATTTACCGCCAACATCGCAGAGTACCATAAGACAGTTTTAGGAAAATGGGCATTTGAGAAAAACAAATAATCATCGTCAGAGTGCCCTCAATGATGATGTCAAAATGAATGTACTCCTCTCTGTTTAAGAAAATCCTCATGTCCCCACTAGGCAGAGAGCTAGAGAACTCGAAATGAGCCAGTCTTCATTGACGAGAATTCTTCAAATCCAGAAATTTCATCCTTATAAAATGACGATCCTTCAGGAAGTCTCCGAAGATGATACGGATAGAAGATTACAGCTTTGCATACAAATCATGGATCTACTAGACCGAAATGTTATAAACATAGAAAACATCCTGTTTTCTGACGAATCAACGTTTACGTTATATGGTGAAGGAAATCGTCAAAATTGCCGTTATTGGGCAGACAACAACCCACACTGGATGAGGGAAGGCCTCACTTAACATCAAGAAAAAGTCAATGTTTGGGCAGCGATTGTTTGTGATCGAGTAATAGGACCAATTTTCTTCCAATGAAATCACAATGGAGTTGGATATTAAGAATTCTTGCAGGAAGAACTAGTCCCGAATTTGGCTACTGTTTCCTGATCGGGATGAAGCCGATATCTCGAATAGAAACTTCTGGTTTCAACAAGACAGTGCGCTTCCCCACTTTGCAAGACCTGTCGTGAGTATCTGGTTGACGTATTTCCAGGCAGATGGATTGGTCATGGACCTTTAGCATGGCTTCCCAAATCTCCGGATTTAATACCAATGGACTATTTCTTAGGGGTGTACTTGAAAAGAAAAGTTTTTAAGACCAAACCGAGAAACACTGAGCAGTTACAACAACGAGTAAAACAGGAGTGTAGGCTAATGCCTGCCGAAGTAATTAAAAATGTTCAAAATGAGTTTCAGTTCCGTTTAGGATTCTGTCATTTAGATAATGGACAACATTTTGAGTATTTATTGAAGAAACATATTATTTGAGTTGATATCGGATAGATTAGTTGATTAGATATATACATTTTCGAATTAGTTGATATTTGTTAAGTATTTTTTAAACGACAAGGAATAAAAATTTGATATTTAATACGCATCTGTAACTTGATGTAACCTTTAAGAATAGTCATAAACAAATTAGTATTGCCATTTTAAAAAATAGTCGATGACGTCATATCTCAAATTTGATACATGCTGTATAACATTTTCTTACATCAAAAAGAGCGCAATTATAAAATGTTAATCGACCTGTCCGAGCATATTTCCAACAAAAAAACCGTCTTTGATTTACCGAATTTACTCCAAGTTAGTCACAATTATCCTGATGAACTCGTCACATTGACATAAAATACAACATGAAAAGTACACTACTGTCTATAATATGATGCTATTCTGGTGTAACTCACATAACAAATAGCACAAAAATTAACCTAGGGACACTATTTTGGTTTGGAATCAAAACGTATAACCTGAACACTACCCTTTTACAATTTCAGCTTCATATTCTCAAAATATCTGAATTTACCAATACAGACTACTCAGTGTATTTTACAATTTGTGAATACGCCAATCACACAGAAAAACGAAACAAAATTAGATATACGGGAATAATTTTATGGTTCAGAAGATCGCTCTTGTCTGATAGACTCACATGTCAGGACATAAACCATTTCCGCCTTCTCCCATATATTACAATCTTCGTATACACGGAGTACGTTGTAATATGTAATATATATGCACCCGTCTTCCTGTATACCAATTTTTGTTGTGTTCCGATCCAAAACAGAGTGGAGCAAGCGTCACTGGATCGCATCATAAAATTGCAAATCGATCAATAAATGCAACATTCTAATGAGCTATTTCGGCAGCATACGCACTATGATTCCAATTTAAATTACCTTGGATATGCATTATTCATGGGAAACTAAACGGAAATGCTCCTTTGTGAGGGTTTATATTTTGGTGTATTTGCAAAAAGTGTTGCGTTATTATGGAATGAACGAGCGCTGGGAAAGCCTATTGCACTATTACGTGTACAACGTACGTGGTTAATTACGAAGGATTAATTACGATCACGGAAATATTTTATTTATCCAGATGGAACCTTTCATTTGAATACTTTGGTTGTGATCACATATTGATTAAAAATTGAAAAGTAATTAATGTAACAACTAATATTATTTCGAACTCTGCGACATAATTATGTTCACACAAAAACGTATGCGATTAACTTGTAAATGTGTTAGTGCGTAGTAGAATTATCGCACTGTAACTCAATAATTGTAACTTCCAAGTACCTACCAAATAAAATTATTAACCAGACTGTGTTTTCCCAAGTAATATTTACGAAACGTCAACGAAACAATATCGTCATATTTACCCTATAGAAGGCGTTACAAATTAATAAGATGAGACGACACCTCAACGTTTCCAACTTTATCAATAACGAAAGAAGAACCATCGATCACTTTTCATCGCCTCAGCTTTGCTCCATTTATCCGGAGGAATTTCACTTAAAATCATGCTAATTATTCCTCACGCCGATGTTAACGAACATTTTTTAATTTACCTAATTGAACCGATAATCACGGCCGACCTTGGCGATTCGTTTATGAAATGCCGGCGGAGTAAAAGTGTAAAACAGATGGAAACGCGGTGGGAGAAAAAATCGTGGAGTGGGCGCAGCTTATTATTTTCCTATCCATTCATGATTCAACTAAAGTAGGTTTTGTTTACCTAAGATCGAGTAGGTTTTACCAGATATGCACGATTATCCCTAATAATCATTGTAATAACACTTAAAATGGCTTATGCAATGGAAGTATCTAATCTAGTTTAAGGAAAAATATGGAGGGATTTTCTTGAATACGGTAATCCAAGAAGTTTTTAAAATGATAGTAAACTGATATTACTAAAAATTGTACACTGGGAAACATTGTAATTAATTTTGTCGTTCATAATTGATTGCACATACTTCACAGTATGCGATTACACTGTATTACACATGAATGTATTACACAGTATTACACTATTTCACAGTGTAATAAAATGGGTGTACTATGTTTTAAAGAGTGAATTGTGTGAAACCGTTCTTTCTCCTATGTTCTGTATTTGACGGTGTAAATAAGTTATTCCTTCAGGATTTTCCTTTCACCCCTTACAAATTATTCACCCCTTACGTTATTATATGTAATGTAACTTATGTATCAATTTGCTTCATAACGACAAATATAGAGGAATGTTGTTACAATTCGCAATTTTCTGTTAAGTAATAAAGAAAAACTCTTTTCCCGTTAATTTGATGTAAATTAATGGCATTTCAAATTTCTCTGCCATACACAGAGTTAATTAGAAGCAAAATATGGATATCTGTTCTATATTTCAATAAAAGCTTTCACTACCTTGTACAAGTGTTGGGCGTCATAGTTGATGCATACAAATATTTATTTATTCGAGTCCTCCTAAAGAAAATACACCAAAGTTTATTTAGCAAATAAAATTCGTTTGAAACGGATCTTTTAGGTGATGATAAAATGGAAAACACTTCCATTCACACTGGTTTATTAATGCTTTCCTTTCATTTCACTCTAAAGATAAACATCTAAAAATATATTTTGGCCAAACGAATTTCATCAATGAATAAATTGATATTAATTTCACTCTACTAAATAATCCCCTTCGCGCTTTAACGATCCTTCCCATTACCTGCTGTTTTAAGCATCCATAAAAATAAAAACTAAGCGACTTCTCGTGCGTCTCCTCTTTGAGTGAATTTTCGGTTTTTTGAACTGCATCTGTTTTTTTTTGCTACGCCTCTGCGTTCGTTATGCTCACTTTTGTGCACTTCGCCAAAATCGAAAGTTGCCCTTTGAAGTGTTTAAATGTTTCAATTTCCAATTTCGATGTTGTCGAGATCAAAAGACCCGGTAATATCAGAGGAACTTATGATTAAATGGGATCGATCTGCGCCCGCCCCGTCTCTTACACCCCCCGTGATTCCGCCACGTTCCCGTTTCTATATTGCCAGTGGAAATGACGAATGGAAGTCGTAAAAGAGGTAAATCTGATGAAAATGTGCCTCGAGGACGTCGGAGGAAAATCGAGGGGTAATTGATATCAGAGGATAGGAGATGATATTTCATACTTATTTCTATCTTTTATTATTGAAGGCTTGTGAGTCGTGAAGATGTCAAAAATAAAAATGTTTTTCCAGCTAGAGTCGCCCTTAAATCAAATCTTAGATTCTAATAGGATAAACAACTGATTACTGGTATCATTAGTACAAACTGTAACAACAATCTGTGATTTGTATTTTCATTAGACACAATCTCAGAAGGTTCATTCTTCAGTGTTATTTCCCACATTTGGTAACCTACTGAAACATCAGAATCATTCCACTAATTAACGTAATTATATCTAATCCTATTATGTTTCACTACATTTTATTACAACTCATGCCACGTTCGTACAATGAGACTAAAACTGGAACAATAGTTCATAGCTATAAACATTAATTTTCGTTAAGTGCTACAGTTAGTAAACATAATTTGAAATATTAAATGTAAAAGCGTATTAAATTCACTGTACGTGGTTAATGATTCCGGGTTTTCGCGTTCAAGATATTGCAAGAAAATTAGTGAGAAGCTATACTTTTCCATATACAATATGAGGGAATTTTTGGTTTAATCATATTTTAAAACATTATCTTTAGTGTAAATTATTGATCAATAAATTGTTAATGTTGTTAATATGTATTGCTAATTACTTATCAGTTGAAACTAAATTGATAAGTGATAAATGATAATATAAATTATTTTATACGATAACATGTGGCGGGTGAACTTTAGTTTATTGCTATTCCTACACTTAACCGTAGTTGATTTTTATTTACAAAACTTTAGCGTAATATATATCATGCACTTCGATAAAATTAGAGGAATTCCACATTAGACGAAAGTAAACTAAGTCGTACAGCCTCCCAAATCGTACCACCTTTATTTCTAGTAACTGCGTAGGATTGGGGCGCTCTATCGGGCAATTAAGCAAGCTCCTTTCATGTTGAGAACTGTGTGGAAGTTTCAAGTCAGTGAGACCATGCGTTTAACTTTTCTTTGAGTTCCTTCTCCTTCTAGTTTTTACTCAAAGTTTCTAAGTACAGTAGTACAGTTTCTAATTACAGTAATTAGTTACGAAGCAATTTATTCTATTGTGTTCAGTTAGTTGCTGTTATAACCCAATAAGTTTGAGGTTAGGAATTACATTTTTGTTATAGCTCTACGCAGCTGCCTAAATCGTACCCCACGTGGGTTTTCAACTCAGATTTGGGAGTACACTATACTCCATGTTCCATAACAGTCCTATTGAACACTGTAGTTCTTGCTCCACTTGTTCTTAACACATTGTAATTTTGTGTTACAGAATGGCAAAAAGAAAGTATAGAGCGTGGAGTGAAGAGGACATGGAGAGAGCCATATTACATAAATAGATTTATGGGGTTTAACAATTGTTGCAGACAGTATGAGGTACCAAAACCAACTCTTAAACGCCATTTAGACGGAAACGAAGGCACAAAAGCAATGGGGTGTCATATTGCGTTACCCTTAGATGTAGAGCTACAAGCTAGTTAACCATATCATAAAAATACAAGCGTGTCTATTTCTTGGACATTCACTTCAGATTGCCACTTATTCAATGTAGAGAAACAGATCGCCGGAAAGAAATCGTACTATTGTGTCAACAACCTTTCACTTCATGAGGCTTACACAACATTCCTGGCTAGAGCAAGAGGATTTTTTAAAGGAAATATCTATGAATTTTTTGAGATTTTGAAAATTATTATTGATGGATATAAGCTTGGTGTTACAAGTATCTACAACAAAGGCGAAACAGGTGCAAATACAGTGCAAAAGAAACACCAGAAGGTCGTAACTGAAACGATGAAACGTTCTGTGGGATCAATAGCTAGTGGAGAAAGGGGAGTCAAGTATACCAGTGTGCTGTTCTAGTGCAGCGGGATTATTTGTTTATTAAAGAGCTCAGTCACTTTACTGATACAAAGCAGAAATAGATTTCTCTTCTCAATGAACACAACATATTCCTAGAACCTAGAAGTCTTGGAAATAGCTTTAGATGCGGGAGTATTTATGCTGCAGCTATGACGATCGACTCCGATCATTGGACACATCCCTATTCACGTGTTTTAAAGGATATTTCACACAAGCAATAGAAAAAGGATTTCGAACTAATCTTAGGTTGAATGCCACTCAATATCAGATTTCAATAGTAGTAAACTAAAGTATTTGGTAAAGTTGTATCGACTGAGAATTTGGCCCAAGGGTTAACTGTAGTGGTGAGTAGCGTGTTGTCCCTTCGGCCCTTAAGGCGAGCAGAAACCCTTAACGAGACTGTGCCTGAAGGAAACGATAATATCACTGATCATGAACATTCGGCAAATGAAACCTAGATTATTGGCGTAGAAGAAACCTCCCTACAAACTCCAAAACTAAATGTTTAGATCGATACACTTTCATCACTTCCAGCAAGAAAAGGAAACCAACTTCAAAAGCACAAAAAAATAATTTTTATTATTAGTCCTTACAAAAAGAAGCTTCAGGTAGCTGAGAAACTTGTCAGAGAAATGGTCAAAGAGCGTCAGACGAAAATTTCATCGGCAAAACTGACAGTCAAAACCATCAACAAAGTTAGTTTTTCCTGCAAGAAACCGATAGTAAATTCGATGTTTTTAAACGAAAGTTCCACTTCTAATCTCATATCATCATTGCAGTCCAATTTGAAGGTTAACTTTGCTAGATTTGTGAGGAAAATTCAACTGAGGACATTATGCTGTGTTTGCTATGTGTAAACTGGGTTCAAGAAAATTGTATCGGCTCAAAAATAAACATAAAAAATATATATTTAAACTGTACTATTTAAGCAGCGCCATAACATAGTTGTAAAAATATAATGATTTCACCTCTGCATTTTAGAATTTTGTTCATCAATATTAGCCATTTTTATTAGGGTGGTAAGATTAAAATCTAGCGGGTACGACTTAGGCAACTTGGCAGCTTAGCAAAGTAGTTCCATGTAAAATTCTAGAATTTTTGAGAATACATATAATAATCGGCCTAAAGTCTGTACATGTCGTTAGGTTAGTAGTGCAGTATAACGACTTTTCTCCAATTGTTTGGAAAGTGGCCAGTTTTCAGACAAATATTAATTTTATGTATAATGTAAATTTCTACTGAAGAGTCGTATTAAATTTGCTACAATTGTCCCATCATATGAATTAGATGAATATAGAAATTAAACATTTTTACGATACATCCCTTCGAAAAAATAAGGCTTTTTGGCTCCAGAATCACCAATTTTATTTCGCAACTCGCGTAGGCGATCCTGAGTCCGCGAAACTGCTCCCCAACTAAAAACCAATCTTCACCGTATAAATTCCGAGCCTACATCTCTCGAGAGGACATAAAATAGGAGAGCTGGAGAGATACGGAGCCTTTAAATGAGCGCATACAGCTTGAACCAAAAGAATTGGATCATATTAAGATAAAACAATTCCTTTTTGATACTGGGGGAAAGCATTGTGTGTACCTCTGATAAGTGATGAATCGCTTTGCGTACTAGCCGGACTAGCCAATAGATGTTTATCGAATTGACTTAATGAAGTTGAGTTTACGCGTTCGGGGGACAGGATGTGGAAACGTCACACAGACAATGGATGTTCGAAGGAAGGGGTAGATCTATTCAAAGAAAGTTGTTTATATCCAGTAACACTTTTAACCATTTAAATACTACACATCAGATACAAGAGTACTGTAAAATAATTTCAAATTGTTCAAGGATCAGATTTTAAGAAAATGCAATCAACTGCAGTTGATTTGGTGTTTTCAGTTTACAGCAATATAATTAAAATTCCATGTAACCAAACACATTTCAAAATCAAGTTACCTGAATTATTTACCTTCAGAAATGGTGATTTTTAAGCAAGCACACATTTTTAACTGAAGTTAATTGACAACTACGAGTTCGTTCAATACCTTATAAAAAAGTCTTCTAAATAGATGACAATCCGAAAAAGTTAAAAAAGTAACAATAAATCTCCATTTATACCGGTCACCAACACAAACAAGGAGACGCCGTATTGTGACGTCACTACACCTACATTCAAGTTTGTTTACCATTAGCGTGCTATTATTCCTGTCAATGTGTGTTCATGTCACAGAAGACTTCTAAAATAGCATCAAATTAGTGCGACCTCCTGCAGTTTGAACGAAAGGAAGCGAAAATGATAGCAAGTTTGTGGATTTTAGGAAGGTTATTAAATTTACAATTTTCAGTCTTATGCCCCGTTGAATTTAAATTCCGTGGAGATATTTGGATAAAATAGTTACAACTGTTTGTGGCTTAGTTATGTTTTAATATAATATTGCCCTGTTCCACAGGTCTCTCAGATAATGCCTGTATAATAACTACCTATTAAGAGTACTTTACAAGCCTTATCATAAACCATTTATCAACCACAAACTAGCCCAGTAACCTAATTGGCTATCAACCTAATTTTCGACTAAAAATCAAGGTACTTAATAGCAAGGTAAAAGCAATGTATGGCTGAGAAATATTGATGGTTTTGGAAAGAATAAAGGACAAGCAGTAACCAATCTTAGGGCGAAAATCCATCACAAAAAAGAACCTGTGGAGATGTACCAACTCAACCCCCTGATGGGAGAAAGAATCAAAAAACGAAGGTGGAACTGGATCGCACACACTTTAAGCAGAAATGTTGAAAAGAACTAACGATGATGGCATTACTCAACAACATAATTTAAGTAAGGCAAACAAAAATATTAGTAACCGTTAATCTCCTAGGAGGATCAACAGTACTAATAAATAATGTACACTTGTAATCGTGACCTAGTGTTTTGGGTATCGAATTTTTCCTCCCAAAAGCATGTATGTTAATAAAATTTTGACAATACCTTTACTAGCAAACTAATATTTCATAAATTTAATCAACACTTAAGAAATTTCTGGCGGCAAGCGCACTCAACTATCAACCTTTGTGCGTATTTACCCCCTACAACAAATTAAGGGTCCTCGAACTAAGCAATTATCCTCTAAACTTTCCTACGTACGAATCACGTTGACTTATGACTCACTCACCACAAATAAATTTCTTATACATTCGCTTGTCATCGTGAACCTACCCGTTCCTTCCACCCGCGTCCGTTAAATCCTTCTTCATTAACCGCCCTAATTAATATTTCCTCGTCTAAAAGTAGCAATTTGGTGCGTTCTCCTTTCCTCGCCAGGTCATCCGTTGGGAAGAAACGGGCGGAGGGTGGAGGCAGCAGGGGCGCCCTCTTGTTGTTCTGCTTTCATTTTCATTATAACTAATGGCCGTAAATTATTACCATAAGGGAATCTTCTTACGTAGATAGGATTATGTTGAATGGAGTTTTAGGTTGTTTAATGAGTCTTTCGTATGTTCTCTTTAATTTTGCCTCGGTCTCGGCTGAGTTATTTCATTTAGTTGATGGGATGGGTCCGACATTGCGAATTTCCTGGGGAGTAATCGGGAGCGACTGGATTATATCCCGTTTTTCTCTTTCGGTTTGTGATTGCGACTCGCGGAAATCGTTCCGCAAACAAAAACGGGCGACGACTGCGAAATGGTCCCTCGTACGGAAATTTTTAGGCCGGAAAAGACTCTGCTCGTTCATTTTTCATTCTGTCACCCTTTTTTGACAGGAGAATTTGTATATCGAAATGAGATATTCACAGCGACATTACAGCCCGAATTTGGAAGCTCCATGTGAAACGGACGCGTTTCTAAGGATAAGTTAACGATTAGAATTTACAGAGGTTATGAGTGAAATGAAAAATATTAGAAAGACGATAACCATTCATAAATAGGAGAAAATGTATTCCGAATGGTGCTTCCATAACATAGCGAATCATACGAAGGTGAAGTGGTAACACTGAAATATAATATAACTTTTGACAAAAATCTGGCGAATCTGCGCAACTAACAGGTTTTTCTAAAACACTACAGGAAGAATAACTTATTTCCTAATCATATTACAAACAATTTTAAGTTTCCATTCTATCTCAATATTCAAAAAAAATTACCATTTCACAAAAAATTTACCCCTGCTGTGAAACAAATTACAACAAAAGTTACAACATCCTTATGGAGAAAATTACCAAGGTATAGTTGAAACACCTAATTTGTTTCATACAACTATACAGATATCTCCTTATTGAGTCGCGTTATGTTTCGCTGAGAAAAATATATTGTCACGCTCATGTGCCCGAGAGGTTCCGAGGAGTGCGCTAGGGATTTAAAGGATACTAATGTCCTTAGGTGGAAAAAAAATAAGTAAAAACTGTCTAGGCAGAGAGGTATAAGGATAGCAAGAGAGGTAGTTTAAGAGGTAGGTAATTTAAATCACGCAAAGGAGAAGAACATCGGTTTTTCTCTTACATGCTTGGAGAGTTGCGAGGGATGTAATATGGCGAAGCGGTGGCAGAACATACAATCATTATCATGAATCGTGGTGCAAGTTCGATACGATTGGCTTTTTCGTGTTAGGAAAACACTCGATGCATACATTGATGTATACCTAAAAAGGATGACGAAAAGGGCCTTTCAGCAAAAATGGTATTGGATTGGGAAGATTTTAAGATATGCCCAAGGAAGATCCATCGCAAGATCTTGTCTCTCCAACTCTATTTCCGACGCTAAGCGGCGTAATGCGAGCAATATAGGTTCGTTAGGACATTTTAGTGCCGTTTTAATCCCCAACTAAATGTAAAATTGAGAATAAAATAAATGTAAACTTAATGTAAACTTTAACTGCACTTTTATTGTAAATTTTTCCCTATTCTGAAAAGTGGCGGAACAAAGCCAAAAATGTAATAATTGCTTTTTGATGACTTTTACGTTATCCTACGTCAGATAACCCATTTTATAAGCAGGCTCAAAAAACCTTCCCGTCTAAGTTTTTACATCACAGTAGTCTTTTGGGGGATCTGCAAAAGTGTAATCATTCTTTTGTTCGTAATAATAGATAATTGGATACAGTCTTTTTATTGTACTTAATTTTTATTTTCAGATTAAAGCCCTATTTTGGGCTCGTCCGAGTCGCATATTTTAAGTAAAAAAATGCAATAAAGCCTCGATTGCTTTTTTCCGATCACAACTTCATTGGTTTGCGGAAACCATCCGATTAGAAATAAATTTCTTTGATTCGACCATTGGCAGATATTGATTCGCATCAGGCCTTAGTTCCCTAATACTTTTCCACTTTTTCTCTCCGTCCTTAATCACTCATATATTTTCTGGTAAAGCGGCTAAATTACATCTGAATTATGGATGATCCAGGATATGGATTTTCTTCGGCAAAGGAGCAAGAAATTTATGATATTTCTAATGGGACATTTGTCTCCATAAAAATAATTGCGTTTCTAGACGCTGGCTGGGCTGCAATTCAAGGTATTAAAGGAGAAAGGGAATTTTTCGAGTGGAATAAGTCAAATGGGATTCCAAAGTAATTATTTCGTAGTTGAGAGGGTGTTATTAAAGGAAACGTAAAGAGTGCCGTAGAATTCAAATTAAAAGGGAAAATGGATGACACGATTAATTAAGAATCGTTCGGGTATTACAATCAGGATACAAGGACGGAGCAGGGCGACGTTCGGATTAAAGAAATTGGATTTCAAACCGCACTCTCCCTTAAATTTATTCCGTCGGGGACAAGGAAAGATCCTTCGTGACCTAGCGCAAATTGACGGTTCCATTTTAAATACCTCCTTCCTCAACTTTGATCTCGAAGGAGATGAAAACCCTTTGATACTACTCACCACGAATTCTCTAAATCATTACGAGAATTCGGCAAAATACTAAATACTATTTGGAACCCATTTTACATTTCACAGTACAATGATCAGAGGGAAAATATGAATCGCTCTGATCACTCGAGTCATCATGTATTGTCACCCATTTTGTTTCAAAGGAGGGGTTTAAAATTACTCTAGAGAGTCGAGGCTTCATGTACAGCTCCACGGAGATATTGAGTATAGTTTTATATCAATTAGCCAAATTTTAAATTTAAGCTTTAATCTCATAAAAATAAATATTATTTTATATTGTCTTTGCTTTTGCAAAAAATTCTGGCGTTGTGCGACAATTTTCTCATTTCTGACGCAATTATAAAACGACAGTAAAGCGCCCACTTTATCATCAATAAAGTAGGCACAAGTGTAGCAAGAGGCATGGGACTTGAAACTATGAGGTGAAGCTCTAAAAAAATAGGTGATTGCCTGTGACAACATAAATAAAAATAATGGGATAGGGGCAAATAAGGGCTTAGTGAAAATTGGCTGAGGCTGAAAATATATAACATTATATACAACTGTACAACTTACGCCTGCAATGTAGATACCTTTAATCGTTATGCCGATCCAAAAAACGGTTTAGTTTATCTTAAATATCATAGTTTCAAAGGCTTAAGTGAGAAAATCAGGCAACCAAGCGAACAAATTTTCAAAAAAAATTTTCCAGAGCCTAATTTGGAACAATCAAAGGTAACAAACTGTTGTCTTGCATATTCTATTGCTCATCACTCTACCTATTATACCCTGAATTTTTACCTATCAACAAATAAACTCTAATCATTAGAGTCTAATGTACTCGTAAAAGTAAAAGACTCATACTTATACTCCAATAACGATTCGCTATCGATGAATTTGTTTATAATAATTCTTCTACAGTACCATCAATATCCAAAGTTTTTAAAATCACCACTTTCTCAACGACCTAGCTTAAGTACAGGATTCACCCGCATGCCCAGGGGCCTGAGGGATGCCAACGGGTGTACTTAAGGCATTGTAACTCAGAGAGGGTGGAAAGGAAAGAAACAATTGCAATTCATTCACGCTTATTCATTTAACAACAAACTCTGAGTTGGGGAGAGAAAGATGAATTTTGCAATTACTGAAACGGACCTAGGGCGTATTAGGAGGGCCGTGGCGGTGAAGACTAAGACACTATTAATCATCAATGAATTAAACAGTAATTATTGCTCTTGAATGTTTTTTTTTTAAATACAAAAGTTCCTAAATTGTTGGGAAACCTTGTGCCGATATTTCCCTTGCATAATTGTGTAAGAAGACTTTCTTCTATACCTTTTGTTATATGAGAATTAAAAGCTTGTCTAAATCCCCGAAATGCAAGGGAACTAAAATCATGAACTGGCCTAAACTTTGAGACAAATAACTATCACTTTGAAAACAAGCAAATGATGAAATTTCTAATCCCTTCCTGATAACTAAAAATTCTATTCCTGCGTCTAAATTTGAAGGTTTAAGGTTTGAAGCGAATTGCCATGAGTCGAATGATCACTGGAAATTTTCATTTTTCCAATTTCCCTATTCAATAAAATTTGACACAGTAAATACACTTACGATCATTTTTTGTTTTTAAACACGCATGTCGAACGCCCACAATATGCCTCAATTTGTATCCCAACAAACAATGGCATTGTAAATAAATTAAAACGTTTAATAGTGGGAGCGAAATCAATTCTCGCTCGCCCGAATTTAAACGGTGACTAATTACTGAACCGTAAAATATTGAATAATGTATAAGCAACGGATTTTTGAATTGATCGATGGCAACCCACCGTTTGCGCCCTTTTTCGGCTCCCTAGGTAAAATGAAAGAGAGCAATGAGCGAGGAAAGGTTTAGCGAGGCACATAAAACGAAAACTCGGGTAAATGTTTACTAGCCGAGATAAAACGGGAAGCACTTGGAAGCGGCAAAGTTGACAGAAATTTTGCTCAGAACTAAATGTGAGCTTAGCTTGTAACGACGAAGTTCATCTGGACAATCAAAAAACTGGGAAGAAAGCTACATCACCGGGAGCGGTAAAATATTCACGTAGGCTACAAAATTTATCCTTAATAAAGAACAGAGAGAAGGTAAGCAGAAGCAGAGACGTTATGTGCCGTTTGATATATATGACGAGAAAAGAAGAAGCTCTTTAGATCTGAAATGATGATATCGCGACACGCTGCATGTAAAGGTGAAAGATACGAACGGGAACAAAACGACCCGTCTAGCGCAGAAACAAATAGAGAAAATTTATGAATAATGGCGCTGCGGAACAAACCATCTAAAGGATCTGTACTGTTTCCCAGGAAAAGCACCGAGAACTACGGAAAGATAAAACAATGGTTATTATCGAATTGTTATGTTCCATTTGAAGCCGTGAAAACGTGACCGACGTTAACATTATAAATAAAATCGTTCTTTTGGCCTTCGGGCGGTACAACATTTCAAATCGGTACAATTAAACACTACGTGTATGTCATTAGGTAACTTGATTTCAGAAACATGCTTCGCAAAACGTGAACAAATCTCCAAATTACGAATAAATCAAAGGCGGTTTTCAATTAACCGAGCGCAGCTCCCGAAAATCTAAATTATAAGACGTCACTTTATTATAATCTAAACTTCCCCGATTGATATCGAAGTCGAAGGTTAAGTACGGTTCCATTAATAAGAGAAAAGAGAGAGCGAGAGACGGAGATTCGAGGGCGAATAGATAGAAAGAGAGGGAAGAAGTTAACGATTAATCGAAGGATTGTTGTTAGGACAATGGAGGCGGGAGCAAATGATTTAAATATTCACTGTTTTAAGAGCTTTTCTGTGTAACGGGATCAATTGAACGTTTATCGTTCACGAGTAATCGCGTTGGTTTGTTTGAAATGTTAACGATGACTGCTTTTAAATCCAATGGTCATATCGGGAAGAGGGGAATCGGAAATGATCGATGAAATGGGCATAGCGATATCGTTGTGGAAAATAATGACGACTCGCGAAATTGAATCCGCTACTGAGGAACGATAAAACGTGAAATAATCGGTTTTTCTCCATAATTTCTTTAATTTTGGTCGCAGATTGGTAGCAAAATTTCAAATTTTGGGAAACTTTCTGTCAAAAAATATGAAACTTAACACATTTGTTATTGTGTGAAATGCAACGTTTACTGTGATTTGTATCATTAAAAGACTCAAATAACAAAAATGACTTATCAATAAAAATGTTTCACTCATACTGCCCAAGAGCTACACAACTTCATGTATAATGCTCGGGCAATATAATATTTTGGATGAACACTAACACATCCAACAATGGTTGGATGAACACTATAAAATTCAGTGGATTGGTAGAAGAGGAGCAGTGGAATGGCCACCACGTTCACCCGAACTAACCCGCATGGATTTTTTCCTCTAGGATTATTTAAAATCTGTGGTATTTCGTTCCCAACCTGATTCAGTTGAAGAACTAAAAAGTAGAATTACTTAAGAGTGTCGTCGCATATCCAGAGACACTTTTGCGAAAGTTGGAGAAGAACAATATGCTTTATTATTGTCTTGCAAGTAATGGAAACTATTTTGAACATCTACTGTAGAAACCACTTTTTAAATAAATCAATTAATTCGTTGATAATGATCATCATTTTATTTCAAACTTTCGTGAAACTTTTTTTTAATAAGATACACTCAAAAACAACCAAAGCATACAAAAAAATCAATACCTAAGTAAAAAAATAACTTCGACACCTTCTAAATTATTAATATATCTTTTATCCAAGGAATACCTTTTGTTCATTTTCTCGAAAATTACTAAATCATATTTAAAAAACAAAAAAAACCCCAAATTCGGAATTTGATAAGCTTTAAAATGAGGTATCACTTAACCCCCCATTCCTATTTAAATTTTAGTGGTGGAACTCATCCTGGCTAAAGGGTTAAAGCGACAGGGTTGAAAATATGCGCAAAATGGTTCCCTGTCGAAATAAAAATCGACGTGTCTCGCCAAATTTACAATTGTCGTTAATTCTGAATTTAAACCAGCTTGACAGCTTTCAAATTGTCACCCGGTATATGTTATAATATTTCTAGACGTTATTGAATATTTGAGTTTCCAATACCTCAAAAAGTTTTTAAAATCAATTATTGAGCGTGTTTGCTGAAACACTAAAATCTGTAATCTATTAATATTACGAAACTTGTATTTTTTAAGATTATTGGGATACTTTTAGTTTCTCTTTAATACTCAACAGAACATCGTAATGATCGTCCTAATATTTAATCAATATATTTTTTGAGGAAACTTCTAGCTTTCAAAACATTTTCCAGCATTTCAATAATGGCTGTCTCCCAACAATTGAAATTCCCGCCAAAAATTTTATATCCCAATGAAGTTTTAGGGCGTAAGAATACCATTCATTGGAGAAAATGAAATGTCTGCAAATTGACGGATTTATGAAGTAAAAACGATTTTTTTATGTTTTTACGGCTAAAAGTTTAAGGGTCATCATCACTTTTGATGCCGAACATAACCCCCTTTTTATTTTCCCGATATAGCCTGTGGCACTTTTACCCATTTTATCCGGCTATCCCTTTTGCTTCCGAACTTTTTTCATTATGGGAACACGATGGAAATCGGTAATAGACATTTCATCCCATCAAGTTTCATTTATATTGCAGACATTTAAAAGAACATGCACTCCTCTTATATCTCATGAAATATAAAGTTACCTTAGGTCATGTTTCATTGACAAATCGACGACCGTCCATATAGTAAATTATTACGCAAGATCCAACTATATCCTGGATATAATTCCAAACAATGGAAACATGCAATTATATCGTTACCCGCGTAGAATAAAAACAAACACATAAAACTTCTTTCATATATTTCTAGTACTTCTGAACTTTCAACTTCTTTTTAAAGAAAGTACGAATCCTCATGAGACAAATTATCTCTGTATCCTCCAATTATCCGCTAACCTGCGACACAATAAACTTTTGATACAACGAAATCCTTGTAAAGTTTCTAAATTTGAAATACGAGTACGTAGGAACACTCCAGAGTTCCGGAAAGTTTTCCGTGGGGTTTCTCGAAGCATTTACAATTTCTTTAACATTTCATGTGCAAAGAAATCATCCTGGTTTTTAAACCTGAGTTACAGAAGGAATTGCTTCTGACACTAGAAATTAAGAACTAATGTTACTCTTCCTTCAACACGGTTTTCCTCATTTATGAGGCATGACTGATGGTGGGTATTAAATATTCGAAACATATTGCATCAATTCAATAAAGTTGCGAACTTCTTTCGGAAGAAATCTTAATTAGTTATGGTACGATTTTCCTTCATTAATTTGCAACAACTGGAAGCCACTGTAAAAATGTTTATTTCCCTGTAAAGTTATAATCAGGCACATCAAAAGAAACCGATTGGAGAAAACATAAAGTTGCGAACTTCTTTCGGAAGAAATTGTAATTAGTTATGGTACGATTTTCCTTCATTAATTTGCAACAACTGGAAATGAGCGACTGTAAAAATGTTTATTTCCCTGTAAAGTTATAATCAGTCACATCAAAAGAAACCGATTGGAGAAAACGCGACGTTTTCGACAATACCGACAGTTTTTAACGTCGTTAATTTTATTTTTATGACAAATAACGCGTCGATTGTGATGGTGTTGAAGTTTTTTCACAAGTAAAACGTCGTTGAGGGAAATTAGAGAGCTGGAACCGCAGGAAAGAAGTTTTTGTTAAGATTGTTTGAAAGCAAAGTGAAAGTATAAATGGCTCTTCTCGAAAAAAGCCTAATATTCTCCTTTAAAATTCGGAAGTAGGAGTAAAAGAGACAATGTTAACAGAACAAAACTTTTTTTCCTTCCCGTCCCTCGATGATAAAGGAACGTTTGTTACGAATAAAATTCAAGGCGATGGATTTTATTCGGTTGCAGGTGTGGTTCCTGCAACGTGTTTACCTTCGCTTGTTTCATATACAATTTAACCAGAGATTTTTGGTGTAGAGTAGGAAGGTAAATGTTTGCCAACCTTTTAGAGGAATTGGTGTGTACGGAAGTCCCAAATTTTACGAAAGTCTGAACGACGCATTTCGTAAATTATACGTAGGTATGAAAACCAGAATCTCAGTTTCAAGGCAAATGTCCCATAAACGTTTTGAATATCGGGTAGAATAAATATATGTATAAAGTAAAATTTAATGGAAAGGAGTGGAATATCCTCAAGCTTCTCTAGGAATATCAGGGTTACTCGAGAGAAATTGAATTAATTCGGTATGAAGGTTTGGTATGGGTATCGAAAAACTATATTTTCATCATTTTTAAGCAATTTCTTGATGGAAATGGAGAGATTAGCCCCAAAACTCGCGAGCGACGAGATCTTCGCGAAAACCTCGGTCGTTTTTGGCAGCCACAAATTCTATTCAGCGCTAGATTTTTGGCAGCTAACTACAAATTAAATCTGTTTTTGTTTATATCCTTTGTATTTGTGTTTGCATTTTCATTACGCAGAAATTCTTTGGTATTTGAATCTTTGCATTTATCAACACAGTTATGGAGGAAGGTCAATGAGTGAAAAATATAAGTAAAATAGGCCATAGAAAAGTAAATTGCTTTTGGTTTCAATTGTAAACGTTAAGAGCCAGATTGTTTTCAGCTTATCCAGCAGCTATTCCTGTTTATAATTTTAACAATAGGCAGCCAATGGAAATTTAAAAATACGAAAGCAGTCAAGGGTTCTGTGATTTTTAGTGATGCTTTGTTGTCGACTTTTTGGTCGATTTTTTAAAATTTCACGTGTACCAGCCGACTCACAACGAACACATCATACTATATACATAATAATACAAGTAATTAAAACGTGAAACTCGTTTTAACGTCCCCCATTAATGTCAGTCAACCTCGTAATAATACGATTTTAACAGAAGCATATTTACTTGTCGAAATACATGGGATACTAGGAATATGGGTCGTGCTCAGACGTCAGATTTTACATAGTTTACTCCCTTAAAGCTACGGGTAGTTTAGACTCAGGACATTGCTAGTCAAGTTCGTGAACATAAAACGTACTATACTAGAATTCACTAAGCTTAGGATTATTAAATGGCGTGACACGATTTTGAGACAGCGCCAACATCAAAAGTTAGGAATATATAAGGACTTTGAGTACTAAATTACAATGAAGGACGTGTTTTGTTTTTATTTGTCTGTAATACCAGAACTATCCGGTACAAGGAATAGTGAATACACATGTTTAATGTGTCTTAATTCAATCGTCAGCAATCAAATGCAATCAAAGAGCATTGTTGATGTTTGCGGAAAGTGAGAGTAAACAGACCCTTAAGGCTTTTGTGAATATAAAATATTTTAAGAGAGGACCTACTATTCCAAATAAGTATTAAGTGTTAAAAGGGCATCTAACGAACATGACTGCAAAAAAGAATCGAAGAGGAAAATTTCTCCCACGAGTACAAGGCTTTCACCTTAACTACTACTACTTTTTCACACTTTATATTGATATATTAATACGTCAACTAGTTATCTAACTAAAAGGGTTAAGCAAAGAATGTACTTAATCAAAGTAGGGTATACGGTAGGGTCAAATATGCAAGCATTAAATTGGATTTAGTAAGCAGATCAAATAATATGTACAAAGGATATATACAAGTAACGGTAAGTAGTCACAACCCAGTGTGAACTCAATACGGTTAGTACACTCGTTCCATGGGAGCTCTATTAGTACATTTCGGTCGGAAAATGTACAATCTAAATTCGCGGAGATCTCAAAATTTGCAGATTTTCGGGCGTCGCTTCGAATAAGTTAACAAAGCTCCTACGGGAAGGAAAACGCATGAGATTAAACTGCGAAGGTAGATAAATTCAAGGATTATTCGGCAACACCCGGAATCAATTAATTATATATTCTCATTGCGGTGCGGTCGGAAAATGCGCGATTTGAAGCCGCGAAGGTTGGAAAATTCGCAGATTATCCGGAGACATTCGGAATTTGTAAATTAAGCTACCACTGGTGCGCTGTAGTCGAAAAACGCACGTGCTAAAACGCCTGCGGTCGGAAAATTCGAGGATCTTTCGGCGATACTCGTGATCAATTAATTACCTTTCATGAGTACGGTAGGGTTGGAAAATGCAGGATCGGAAATCGTTATGGTCAGAAATTTCACAGATTATCCAGGGACCTTCGTAATCTGTTAATTGAGCTACCACGAGTACAGTGCGGTCCGAAAGTGCGTATGTATGCGTATGTTGAGGGTACTTATCATGACTTCTATCAGATTTTTTGATGTAGTACAACAATATTAAAAGAATTTTTCCCTAAATTTGATCATTCCTATAGTTCTTAAAAACATGAAGGTGAGAAACAGTTCGTGATTTTCATTTTCAGGAAAATAAAGAAAAAAATTTCCTTCATGCGATATATACTTGCAAAAATAGCTAGACAAACACCCAAAAATAGTCAAAAAATCAGTTTTTATACTTTTAGTGTTGTACAGCGTATGAAAACAATCATGGTGATAATCTTACTATATCCTCAATAGTTTTTTTCCAAATCACTATCAATAATCAAAATTTTCAAATTTTTTGTGAAACCAAGTTGTAGAGCGTTCAAACACTTTCACTCGAAAAACAAGTATCTGCGGTCAAAATTGACGAAATTATGAAGAAAAGTATAGGGATCGTTGTCGCTATTAATGTCGAATTCAACCCAACGTATTACCGATATCCCTGGGGCACTTTTGACCATCTTACCCGACTATCCCCTGTGTGCGTGATAAATACGACGAACTAATTCCAGAAATGCCTCAAACGTCAAATATAATCTCTATTAACGTCACCATAATTGAAATGTTAAATAACATAACTGTCGCAAGTGGTAAACCGTTCGTAAAACAGCTTCTAGTTATTAAACAATAGTAAACTGTTTCATTTGATAATGTGGATGCACAACGTGTATGTTTGATAATGTGTGAAACCGAAATTAAATTTCATATAATAGCTATTCGTACTGTATTTCGTCATGCAAGTTGGGTTACATTGTCTGAAATTGTTGGTAGTACATTGTCTTCTGTTTATTACTACGTATATCAGTAAACATCTGGAAAAGTTTCAGGAGAGTAAATATACCTGCAAATTCAGTTTATATGTATTAATACATAGCTGCACTTTCGGGGTGTTTTATATTTTAAAATGTAAGGACAAATGCCAAATTGTCAATAAATCTCTCTCAAAAATAATGAATGCATTTAGAATCTACTGGAAAGATGTCTAAGACACTGGCCGTTTCATTTATCATAACTCCTAACATTTATTAACATATAAGCTACAAAAAACGCTTAAATTCTGAACACGTATTTTTTATGTGTAAATAGTGGCTATATACACCGGAAAAGACTGCTAATTTTGAAATATTGCTTGATTTCTATTTTAATCACATTTTTTCTGCCAAATGTTAAATTTGTTTAATCAGAAATTACAATAGCTGATTGAACTCAATGCCCTATAAATGCAATAAAAATAAAGCAGGTTTAAAATTAAAGTTATAATAAACAAAAGAGCAATTTCAAACTAAAATAAATAAACGAAACTGTGATAGACGAAATTTCAAAATACGTTGATTAATAAAAAGGTTGAATATGTAAAAAAAATTTGGAATTCTAAATGGTTTGTCCCAAAATTAGAATTTTTCCTTCAGGAAATTTTGCAAAAAGTTTTAAAAAATGTTTAAGAAGTATGCTGCAATACCTATTGAGTATCCCATTGTCCCTGTGTTGGTGCACAGTGCACAATACATAGTGTTTTACGACGTTTAGGTTTCTCTGTTTTAACTTTCACTGAAACTCGCCTTTCCCTCTTACGAGACTTATGGTCTTGCTTGTGGTTATCACAAGTGAGAGTGCTAATGAGAATTAATAAATAATAAATAATTATGGCTCTGCAGTAAATAACTTATGAATGGATCTAATTTCAAATATATGTAACATGTACTTTGAACACTCTTTTACACCTTCGCGAAATCAAATATCCCACCTTTTCGTATAATGAAAGAGCCGAAATCACCTAGCAACCTACTCACTCTCCGGTTTCCCTTTAAATGTCCGAACAGGCGTGCTTAACCCGCATTCGATCATATTACTTTATTTCAATTCTAAAAAGCCCCAGCCCCACAGTATATATATATATATATATATATATATATATATATATATATATATATATATATATATATATATATCGAGTTCTCGTACTTTACTTTTATCAAATTACAAATCCAAACGAATCCGCCCCGAGGAAAAAAGGCTTTCCTCGTATATATATATATATATATATCCGTTCCTCAGATATCCAGAATGTATTGCGTGCCAGTCACGTGCTTTGTTTTCGGCGAGTTGACAAAAAAGGGCACAAAGGATGGATTAATAGTGGTAAGCTTAGGACCGACCGACGTTCGAATGAAGGGTATTTATAACTTCAAGGGTAATTGTAGTAGGCACTATAGAAGAAAGTGTCACGATTATAAGCCCAATGAAAACATTTTTGGAATTCGTCATGACAACTAACTAATTAAAAATATTCCTATTATGTTTTAGAAATCTACTAAGACATGTGGAAGATATGACAAGAATCATTAATTAGTAGTTTTACCAGTGGATTCCCCGAATGAGAAAGACAGAATACAACAAGTGGATACTTAATACCATTTTACCGAAATTTTAAGATTCCCTAATTAGTTAGTAATAATTAGAACAATGTAAATGTCGGTGAGGAAATCTCACCTGAAAAACCAGTGATAAGCAATTCTTAACAAGTTTTTTCCATATCATTATTACCAGTACGATTATTTTACTGACCTCACCATTGAAATATCATGAAAACGGTGTTCTTTTAGTAGATAAAATCTAAAATTATTGTTAACACAACAAAATATATATATATATATATATATATATATATATATATATATATATATATATATATATATGATTGAATTAATTATTGGACGACGCCACTATATTACCTTACAATTTACAATATATCATATCATTCTACGCTATAGCAAAAAGGGATTTTCTGGTACTACCACCATCTAGCGGTATTAGTTTGTCCCTACAAGGTATCGAACATCCTTAACTGTGGCAAGTTTAACTGAAGGTATTTTTGTCCTACTAAGAACAATTTTTCACGAAAACAGTGAAAGAAGAATTAAAGCAAAATAATAGGAAAAATACGAGAAAATGACAGCCTGGCTGACAAACACTTACTGCATGATGCACAATGTACAAAAAATTAATTCTCCTTTTCATTAGTAAAAAGTATTCTATCACAACACAAATAAACTATAATTAAATTATTTCTTGTAAAATAATATTTTTTAAATCCATTTGAAGCTTAAGGGGACGTGACACCCCTGAGTTTTGTTTTTTTCTATTTTGGAAAATTGGAAAATTGAAGGGAAAAACAGTAGATATATTCATGAAACTTTACACATTTTTTCTATAATATTCTTACAATGAAAAAAATTTTTTTTTAGATTTTCCCCAGAATAAGTTGACTAAACAACTATACAAGTGAATATAAAAAAATTCTGCTCTAATCTGTCATTCCGATTAATCTACTGTTATGACATATTTTATAGAAAGGTGAAAGATACGGGCTATGTACACCAGAGCCTTGTTCATTAAATTTTAATTAATAACATTCCTACCACATCTTAAAACGCTGAAATTTTTACTTCAAATTTATTATAATACCTCATCTCGTCTATATAAAGCTGTACCTTGATTTGATATAAAAAAAAGTAATTTTAAGAATATTAAATTATTATGAAATACTACAACAATATTCAGGCAACAATTAAATTATAATAAATTGCCAATTATCAATTACAGGACAGATTTCTTTGGTGATTGAAGTACCGCCAAGATATTTAATTTTTAAGTACTTAACTGCTAGTTATCCGGTTATTTTCATTGTAATTTTAATAATAGGGTATTTAACCCTGCTCGATAAATAAAAAATTTCTAGTTTATTTTATTAACAAATATATATTATGTAGAAATGTTTCACCTCACAGTACAACAATTAAAAACGTAATAAATTGACAAAATATAACCATAACTGCTGGCACAAATATTTGTTGGAATTTAATAATATTGCCATATCGTACAATTCGTAAACTAACAAAACTGATCACTACCAATTTAATTCCAAATAATATACGCATAAAAATCAAAGTAAATTAACCTAAATTTGAAATAACTATAATTTTATTATGCAGACCCTAATTGTCCTCAATCAGTTTAGGTAAGAAATTTTTAGATATTTTCCTACACCCCCCATATAAATTTAACTCTAAAAACCAACTCAACCTTCGATACATCATAAATTATTCCCTTATTTAAATTGAGGCTCTAAAACTCTATACTTAATTCCCCAATAAACTTATGATTTATTATACATATATAAAGTTCAGATCAGATATATATAATTTTTATCCCGTGTTTTTGAATTAAAATCAATTAGTGAAAATTGAAATTTAAGTTAATTATATAGGACCTCCACCAATAAACTTCACATTATCAAATTATACCTTATTCAGTCTATAATTTTATATTATTTGTATAGAAAAAGTTTCATTTACTATGAAATAAAGGAATTTGACTTATACGGGGTGCGGCATCATAATTCCGTTTTTCAAAACGCAATATACCTGTCAAATTAGACCATTCTCCGCCCACTACGAGCTCTACAGCCTAAATGTCACGCATTTTAAAAAAGGAAGTTATGATGTCCCACCCTACAGGTACTATAGATAATACGTATACGGTTAGAATAGGAAAACTAATACTGGACTATGTACTTCTTATACTTTTCGGACTTTTATTCCAACTTTTATTCCAGTAAGATAACTTATCGCTGTTATTTCCGTCATATCACATGTACAATCTGAATAGCAGCTCAATTTTTAAATAATCCATATAAAGCCCCTCTGAATTATCAGACACAAAAAAAAGTTTTTTGTTCCAACCTTTAACACTTTGTAATATCGAAAATAATACTTTTAGGACGAATGTTTTATAGCTGAAGTTTATTCTTATTTCCATGAATTTTTTATATCTAAGACCGAAGCTTCTCGGTGTGTCTGAAGGTAGAAATACTAATCTACTTATAACCTATCGTATCGTTTTCAATAAATTATCTACTTGTAAGTGTATTATTCTACTTTAAAACAGATTAGAAAGTAACGATAATTATAGGAAAGTTCAGGTTTGTTGGAAATATTACTTATCACCTACATAAATCATTTGCCATATGTTGAAGTAAACAATTGTCATTACGAGTGATATTTCGTATTACTTTCACTCAGAATTGTTTTAAAAATATGTTTTTAACGTAAAATTACACTTCATTACGATTTTCTCGCATTACGATAATGAAAGTTTATTAGAAACCTACGTAACTTAAACTCGTAACCATAGGAATAAAAATTAAAGTTAATTTCAGGTGTTATTAATGTGGAGAAGCGGTAGCCATTAAAGATTTTATATCAACATGTAGCCGTAAAGAATGAATGATCAGTTACTACTTCACTGCTCCTGACAGGAACATTTTGATGAAGAAACTTCTCGCTTCCATATATTTTCGACGAGATGAACACACTTACTGAAATATAAATGATAATAACTTTTAATAGCACTTCGGATAGGAGTTGGAAACGTTAATTTAACGCAACGCTCATTTTTAAAACTTTTTCCCTCCGGTGGAAAAACTCCGGAGACGCCGTAGACAAAAAGCGCGCTTAAAGTACGGCGACATTAGCGTTTTTCAAATTTGAAATAGAGCCAGGCCACTACAAACAAAAACAACGACGACACCACCGAACAAAAAAACTTCTCTTCTGCTCTTTTAGTGACATATTTATAACGCTCTGCCGTCTGGACAAAAAAGAACACCGGAAGAGTTCCGGTGTTGCGGAAATTTCAATTTATATTAAATGTCCTCGAAGAATTTTAACGGTAGAAATGTGTTTTTATGGAAGTTTTCTCGAATCAATTATTTTATCTGTGTGGGTATTCTGTGTGGGTAGATATAAACGGAAAAAGTAATTAAGCGAGCTGACTGATGCAGAAGCGGTGACTGTCAATTATGGAACTAAACGGGAAGGAAGTGACATATAAAAAACATGAAAAGAGGTTAGGGCGCAAAGAAGGCCTCCTCGATTCTGATTTAGCTTGTTGGGGGTTTATGTCTCCATTGTCACGCACTAATACCCGATCAATAGAGAGACGGAAGAAGTGATGATGGAAAGTGAAACAATCAACCACACGAATAAATCTGAATTCAAATTTCCTTCTGCCCGGTCCAATTCGGCCCTGAGGACGTCCCGAGTGATCGCCTAATTTCGCAGAAGGGCCAGCGGAATTATTAATGCGGTCGAGAAGAAGGAAGAGTTATGGAAACGATTAACTTTTGGAAGAAAGGGGGAGACGAACAGAGATTCTCCATTTGTATCTCGGATGGCGGTTGTCAAACTCAGGCAACACTGATTGAAGAGCAACTTTCAGAAATTCCACGATAAATGTTTTGTAAATGATGTCGCCTAATGAAGCGAGGAAGGCCCTAACGGATGGTGTGTGGTTAGAAGAATACCGTCAATCTTTCAGGCGCATCTTACGATAACTATTTCAGGATGTACGAAAAAGTGTGGGGTGCTCTTCGATCGATACCCTAATAACAAGGGTTTAGAAAGTAGCCCCAATGAGGCCATCTCACCAATACAGTACGTACTTATAAAGTTTTGACGTATTACGGGTTTTCCTCCTTAATACCACGTTTGTTAATAAGTTCCAGTTTTTCAATGGGGTTTTACTTTCATTTCTTCCATAGTGACGTGAACCTTCTAAAAAGTAGATAGGAGAAAATTTATAAACGTGTACTTAAAGTTGTAACGTAACTCACGTTTCACGAGCTGTTTAGGAACAATTTAGGCAGTAAATTAGTCCAATTTAGGTCGTTTAAATACTTACAAATTGCATTTAAATTCCCTTAATTACAACGCAGTATGTGTATAATCATAATTTTATTAAGCCTACAAAAGGTCTAGTTTACGTAAAATTTGGCTTTTTGTTTGGATGACATAATTAATTCAGATAATAAAAAATGAGATAATCATAATTACAGAGTAAAAATGACTTCCACCGAGTCACACCGACATTAAGAATTAAGGATTTGTTAGGACAATACACAAAATATTTTTTCAATGAATGTCAAATGAGGTGTATATTAATAGCTTGGCGTTGTTTTGATGTTTAAATTTTTAATTTAATATACAGAACAATGCAACGTGTTAGTGGACGAGGAGTAAATATTGGTCGACAATGGCAATGTCATTGTGAATTTGTAATTGTGAGGATGTGATACCCAAAAGAAAAGACAATGTTCGGGCAAGCAGTATTCATCTTACACAAATGCACAAATAAATACATCTGTCGAATCTAATAGTCTTATAGTCTTAATAAATATATTCTAATAATAGTCGCTAATAGTCTTAAAAAAGAAACTTATTTATATGTTTTGTGGTACTTTAGAACCATTTAACTTCTTATATAGTGTATGACGCAAAGTATTTGCGAGGATGAAAAGTTGATGCTACCATATGATGGTGTCACTTTTCTGCTAACATATATAAGACTCAGGTATGAAACACAAGCTGATGCTAGATTTTGTTGGCAAATTAATAATTTTTACTTCCACTGGCATTGCAATGGAAAATGATGGAGACCGCTTATCTAATTTTCGTGTTCTAAGCATATTTCGTAGGATTCTGTAAAACATAGGGAAATCAACGAAAAAGTGTGTTTTTTTTTAGGAAAATTGGCTTTATTCCATATTGTTACGGGGCGGGTGCCGTCATCCTACGTCATCACTACAGTGACACGTAGCCTCCACCATGTCACGGCCGCATCAGGGAGGGGGTTGGTAATCACAGAGGATAGAGTTTGCTGTGAATAAAACAACAGTTCGAAAACAAAAAAAAAGAAGAAAGGGTTTTGTTTTTCGCCTGGAAAGACAAAAAGAGAAAAAAGCGATTTCGAGCACAGCGAATTCTAAGGACTGGAGCCTGAAAGGCAAGGGAGGTGACTTACATAATACACGCTGTTGTCCGGATCTTCGGATTTCCACAGTGCGCGACGGGTCGGGGAGCATCTTTGGGGCGGTAGCTTCTCCATCGGACCCTTCGTTGACAGACCACCATTTTAGGCCGGACAGTCTCTCTACCCTCCCTTCCATAACCAGCCGTCCAGCCGGCCTTCAGGGCCAACACTGTCCTGGACCACCCATTCTCTTTCAATTTATATTCGTATTGTTTTTTGTGCTTTTAGCGCTTATAAGGCGTGTCGTTTATCTAAACACTTCTCACCTTGATTTGTCGCATGTTTATAAAAGTTTATATCGCTTCACCTTGGCCTGAGATTTGATCCGATTTATTGGTTTTGTTGATAGTTGTGGAAATCTCGTGGTCGTGACAATATTAGTTTCCGAAAAATTCTTGAAACCGTATCGCAACGACGCCTAGCTGATCCAATTTTCAATTAAAATAAAAAACAAAACCAAAAATTAAAAAAAAGATCCTGCCACTTGTCGCAGCGCCAACTTCCTGGTCCAATTGTGAATATAATCCATCCATGGACTGACCCAAAATAACACAAAAAAACTTCATTACAATTGGTCTAGTGGTTTAGGAGTGTGACATGCACAGGTACACAAGAATTATACTATATATATATATACAAAGATATCGCGAAGGTCGTCAAATTCATGCAAGTTTTCATCTTGCACAAATGTACAAATAAGTACTTTTCACAACAAAATTGTAAAAAATTCCCTGCGTTTTTTGTTTTTAAGATGAGATTTGTTTCAGCGTTTTTCTGCCAAATTTGGCCCAGAATATATACGTCATTAATTTCTCCTAGCATTAAATTTAACAAACCGCGCTGAATTACTCCTTATCAGGACAGTAAAACGACTCAATTTATAATTTTCCTATGTATGTTCATTAAAAAAGATGCACGTTAATTATTAACCATATTCAATATAAAATGAACGAAAAACCCATTCAGTCTGTAATTATAAGAGAAAGAAATTCAAAATAATTTAAAAACCGTAGTCTACGAAGATGATTCGTAAAAACGTAAAAAGTTTTTCAGCTAGCAAAGCCCACCAAAGCTAGCAAAGCAACCAACAAAGTAACTCCAATGATACTTTCCAGTGCATATATTCAGAGTATTTTACATTGTGAATTTCGTTTTAGAACTTTTCCTTGTACTTCCGTAAATAATCTTGTTCCTTTCATGTCGTTCACGACTCCTACAATCTTCGTGTAAAGTTTAAAACAGGAAGTAGGACAAGATTATTCTTTTAGTAAAGGATAAAAGAAATCTGAGCTTTAAACAGTTTTGTGCATCAGAGTTCTAGTATGTTGTAATTGCTTTAAGAAGATTTTTGTGATACAGGATAGAGTTTATCGTTGCATGGAGATGGAGAGGGAGTAATCTGGAGGTTGTAATAAAGTTAACATATGCTGTTGAGTAAATTACTTTGTTTTTATTTCTGATCTGGTCAACAACACCTTTTTGACAAAGTTATATGACATTTTTGATGATGGAAAAGTTGTGAAATAAAATTAATACACCCGTATGTTGGTCTATAAATGTTTCTGTCACACTGGACTCATTACCCTGCCTGATGCCTCGATGTCCGTAAAATTTGCGGTGCCCAATGAAATATTTTACGAGGATATCGATTCGTCATTATATGGTGTCAGAAGAACTTGGTTTTTATTAGACCGAGTTTACGAGGGAAATACGGAGTTTTTCCGATATTATCGTCGGCATTTGAGACGGAAAAATTAGGTCCCCCTGCCGAAGTACACCTAGATATACGACCCAATTACCGGCTGCCATTAGTCGAACAATAATTTGGAAAATTAAAGGAACACTTCCGATAAAACACCCCCGTTTATTTTATTGCCCTTCGATGGCCGTATTAATTTGATTCTATGGTAGAATTAACTTAATTCGGCGAGATTAATTTGATTCCGTGAGATTATCGCGTGACGATTTTAAATTTATTGCACCCGAGGAGACTTTTATGGTTTTATGTCCTAATTAACATATTTAATTGCGGAAACCTTGGAACTTTAAATCTCGATAATGCGGAACATCTGCCTTAACGTTGTTAAGATGGAATTGTGATGAAAGCATTAGGAAAGGAATTCAAATGATTTTAAATCAATTGTTAAGTATGCAATGGGTAGGTGGTCACTAATCTTATAAATCATTTTTTGTGGAGGAAGATATCGCAAAACACATGAACGCATAAATGTAATGAAGAGAAACGGTGCACCGAAATTCTGGCTAATAGATGTATATTGTTTTTGCAGGCAAATGAATTAGATCATAGAAACGATTTCCATTAACTTTAGATTCATTATATATTTATTAATAATATTTTAATTCAAATACTTAAAAACTAAAGAAAGTGGAAAAAATAACACGCAGTCTTTACCGACTAAATTATAATGATATAAACTCGATACACGCGACCGATTTCGACTGAACAACCAACCATCTTCAGGCGTTAATACTTTTGTTGTAGGTGTAGGTGCAATACTTTTCGTCCATGGTGGTGTTAGAAATTTCTTTTAAAAATAAAAAAAAAAAATACAGAAGAGAAAGCTCGACGATTCCCTATTTCAGCCCCTTGTGCTTACAGCAGAAAAATAAAATTTACAGCGGCCTATTGGCCATTAGAACTTTATCAATGTTCTAAGTTTAAAGTTTTCAGATAATGCCATTTTTGTAGTAACCTAAATGAGTTGTGAAACATTTTCACATGAAAGTAATTTAAGTTAAATCATCATAAAAGTAATTCTAACATCTGGGCTTCCCGTTTAGCAGAAGAATTTTGGGACACTTCGTATGTACAGATGGCGGATGTATTGAGAAGTACAGCGGTGCATGTTAAAAAATGAACCATAAAAGAGGGAAGATGCGTTAAATATTACACATGCATGTGTCTTATTACAATTATCTGCACATATATTACCTACGCAATCTCCTTCCTAATAACAAAATTATCCTTGAAACGAAACAGCTGTAAAATTTAAAGGCGCATTAAGTAATCTTCAAGAACCACGATCGCACTTGTTTAACTATGTTAAATAAACATAATAATCCGTAAAGAGACCCAAGTATTTTGGAAAGAATAACATGTTATGGGCAGAGGGTAATCGTTTTACATTAATCGTATCGAAATTTCTCGTTTCTGCAGTAGCCCTTCCATTACATTCTACCACTTGCGCCCCTTAAAACGTGTAAATATAATAAGCTACTCTACGTTTCCTGTTGCTTGCTTGTTTTTAATCGCTTGCCCTCAGTATTACCCCGTGTCGCTGTATGTACCCTACCTACTCTACCTATGTACCATACAAGTACCCCCGGGCTTATCTCAGAACCCTGGGAAAACATTATAATGCCAATGCAGCAGAATCTGGATTTTTAATGGATGCCGAGCGATCGTCGCAGAAATAATTGCAATTTAATTAAACTAAAATGATCGCTTTAGAAAAATTGATGGACACGACAACAAAAATCATGTATTGAGAGATGGATGGTGTCAAAATTTCGATATAATTAACGCAAATATCTATCCACTTTTAGGTTTCATTGAATATACGGAACGTTACTAAACTTATTCTCGGCTTATATAGAAGGCATTCACGTCGGTGCTCTCGTCCTTCGACATTAAGGAAAACAATACTTTCCAATATCGTGAAAGGAATTGGGGAGTTCGCCAGGTTATTTCCCAAAACGGAACGTTTTCCCGAATTCGCACGTTATTAAACGATCTGTATACGTGTGTATACTCTATACGATTCCCACTAATCCTTTGCGTATTCCTCCATGCGAAAAATATATCGAATATCGGAACAGAGGCGCAAGCGGGGCTTAATGAAAGCCCCGACGAAATGCGTCGAAAACAGCTCCCCTGAATGATGAATGGTGTTCCGTTAGTCGAAAACAGGGAGCTTAATGAACACATTGTGGATGTGTTGTGTGTATATGATTCGTCTTGTCAATAAGGATCACTTTATATTTGTTTACAACGCAAGCAAATCGACTAGGCGACGACCGCCTCGGTCAGGATTACTGGATAAGCACGACTGAAAAGTTAATAACGAACCAGAAGGATTTAGCCGTGAATAATGGTAGGTCAAAAGGTTTTTTCGACACGGAAAAACAGTAATGGTCTAACTGCTATCATATGCGTGGTTATAATTCATATAATATTTTGTTAACTAGTTGAGTTAGAAATGAATTGATGATGTCATTTTTTGACACTTTAGACCACAAACTTCAAGCTGCAAAGTTAAGTTACACTGGATGAGACGAGATCGTAGTGCAGTTCTTTGATTCCTATCTGGATAAAAGAGAGCAGCAAATGCTACTGGATCAAACGACCGGTGAACCTGTAACATCTGGTGTGCCTCAAGGTTCCATTTTGGGACTACCGCTACATCTTATCTATACCTTTGACGTGCATACACACGTAAAGGACTGTACCTTGTAGGCCTTTGCAGATGATACTCTACCTTTCCTCTAATTTTTTCCTAAGCACGTCGATGTAGTTTCGTCACTTTTAAATCAAGACTTACAAGCTCTAGCAAATTATTCCTCGAAACATAATCTTAAGCTAACTCCTGCTAAATGTAAAGTTATACCCATGCGTTTACCTTCATCACAACTCCTTGCAACTGGCCTATTGCTTAGCATGGGAGGAATTCACCTAGGACTGTAAAGTTTGCCCGTAATTTAGGAGTGATTTCCAACTGTAGGTTGAGGTTTGAGGAATATGTATCACTTTTAATAAAAAAATTGTATTCGGCTCTCCGCCTGTTATACCGCCACAGGCATATATTAAATATGAAACTTCGTGTCATACTTACATAAACATTAGTACTGCCCTAAATATCCTACGGCCTAACTATCTGCTATTCTTGCCTAGATAGTGTAGACAAAAAAAGATTGCAAAAGTCACAAAACTCTTGCTGTCGTTTTATTTTTTGGTCTACGAAAATTCGATCATGTGAGTGCTAGGGTTAATTAACTAAAGTGGTTAAAAATGGAAAACCTTGTTATTAACAATATACAAGGTGCTCAAATCCTCCAATCCTACTTATTTTAGAGCTAATCTTTAGGAAAGATGTTCGAAAGGACAATTTACGGGACATTGGTTTGTTCGAGTTGCCAAAATATCGCCCGTTATTGTTTCAGATATCCTTTTCTTTCAATGCTGTATTGTTATATAACAACCTACCTACTGAACACCAATCACTACGTCCAAGTCAATATCGAGCTGCTGTAAAACGTTACCTTCTGTAATAACAGTAACTATTAATCAAATAAATAAATCGGTGGTATCAGTAATGCGAATTGAAATCTGTGTCACAATCCTAAAACCAATTCTTTTATATTAAATTGTGTAGATGTATTTTTCCATCAATTGAGGCATGTGGGTTGATGGAACAATTGTTATGAAGAGAGTGTAACGTTGATGACAATGTACAATGATAAGTACCAAACCCCTCCTTTGAATGGTCTTCATTAGGTCTGGTGAAAATGTAACAATAAGCAATACGTATATTTTATATATAAGAAACGAAATTATTTTCTAATAATTATTGAGTATTTTTAACAAAGTATAGTTAACGTTAAATCTTGAAATAGCTTCTTTTATTCCATCAAAATCCTCTACGTTCAGACCTTTTTGTAATAACCGGGCAATGAAACACCTGGAAGGTTTCTTTATAAAATTGTACCCTTAAGGATTGTAGCTTTGACAAATATTTCTACAGCCTTTTTAAAACAAACTACGCACACCATAACCTCAAAAATTGACAACTATAGGCAGGGTTTGAGCCTACAATTTCTGGCTATATGCGCCAACGTCATATCAAGTGTTAGCGATGGTTAGCGACACAATGGATATTAATAGTAATGATGATGATAATGGCACACTTGTTAAAAAATAAGAAACAATTTCTGGCAGAAAAAAATTAGTCAATGACTCTTCAACAACAGTACTGTTATTTGTTGTATTTAGCTGCGTACCTGGGATATCTTAGCTAATAATTTCAATCATAAAACGTTAAATGTAATCACCGAAATTATTAGTAATTTACCAGCATTAGTACACCTACTACAATATAGAACCAATTTGACCTTATCCAATTGTCAGTTATTAAGGGATATGTCACACACCTCGTTTTCTGTGAGTAATTGTATAAGCAATGCCAAAAGTAGAAATTAGCAAGTATCCATTACTTGGAAAAAACTTCGTAATTCCTTTTGAGGAACAGAATACAGTCATATCCCACCATGAAACTTCCCCAATTACATGAGACAATACCAACCTACCACCGATTACCGATCATCAGTCTCAGTTAATGTATTACCCAACCGACGTTGTTGCCATAAGCAAAGTAATCCGGTCTTGACTTTGTTGACTCGTCTCTCCCAAATTAAGTCCCATAACTTTGCTGCCTCCCCGCGCTTTACTTAACCAAATTTAATTACGATCAGTGACATTGCAGAGAGTGTAAACAATCTCGTGTAGTGGCGAACGTTGTTGTTTCTACCACGCTGAAATACACGATGTTGCCTTTGTGCTGCTTAATGATAAAATTGCCAAAATCCACGTCGATATATTACGTAGGGAGGTCGCAGGAGAGATTTATCCCGTACTATAAAATGTCTAATAGCCAAACATGCGATGGGAGTGATGGAATGCTCGAAATTTCTAACGTGAAGGTATTTTTTAATACCACCTCAGGTACACTGACGAAATAAATGAATGGATTAATGAAGCGTAAGAAAAAAAATTTGTTCGATAAATCGATTTTTAAAAATGTGTTAAATGAGTAAAACAATGCATAAAATAAAGAACGATAGTGTTTTTTTAAAAAATAAACGCGAAATTAGCATGGTTATATATGCAGTTTCAGCATGACTTAAGAGTCTGTATATTTTCGTTAGATGGCGATGAAGTAAAAATTGCATCATTGCGAGTACAGAGATGGCATTTCCAGATTTTTGGTTTGGTACTTCAATTCTTAGGCATCAAACTATCTTCCTCATTATTGTCTTAGTACTTTTACCTTGTACGTCTACGAATTACCTATAAGGACCTTTATTTTTATACACGAGCTCATTACACATACACTTCATATTTTCTTAAAATCTCGTCATTTAGAACTTACTTAAAAGTTCAAAGATTAATAGAAGTACTGCTGTACCAAATGAAATTGAAAAGTATTAATTTTAATATATTGAATCTCAGAAATTTAAAGCAATCTAAAATTCCCCAGAAACAAATGCATTAAGACTACTTAAAATTATCCCAAGTTGCTTTATATGTTTCAAATTTCCCAAAATTACCAAGACTTTTCACGTTCTACAAACAATGGCAGGTTACCTAGAAATATTGTAGAAGACATGGGCGATAGTGCCACCGCCTCTGATCCGCCGAGTGATCTGTGTCTAATTTCCTGACCCTCCTTCTCGTTCACATTCGAATTTCGTTCTTTATAGTAGTTGTAGTGAGGACGCCACTATCGCCCACAACAGTGATGAAAAAAGTGATAATTTTATAACACAAAACTTAGTACCTTTCTCTATAGTATTCATGAATTTTTCCAATGGTACTGTGGGAGGTACATTTTTCCAATGGTATTGTGGGTGGTACATTGGATTCAATGGTATACGCAGAGATTAATGGGATCCTGTACCGTTATCGAAGTTGTAGCCGTACCTGTACCCGTTTTCACTCATTTTCTCCTACATTTAAGTTGTTTATTCTGTTTAAGCAGCTTATTTACAAGCACAAGAATTGTATGGGTAGCCCTACTAGGGGTATTGAAGAAGTGAGCGACCATAAAGTTCTATGTACAAATATAACACTGTAAACTTAGCCGAAAAATAATTGAGACAAAGAACTTTGCAGCGGGGGATATGCAAAATAATGTTGTTGAATTAGAGCCAATTATATCACACGTAGAACCTTGTAGCTCCAAGCCAGTGATATGTAAGCGATATTTGCTTATACCTATGTGCATAGATTAGGAATCAATCACTGCGTAAAACTCAAAATTCTGAACAACTTGTTGATTCAAGTCACGTATAATCAAACAACAATCATACAGCCCTTTTTTAAATTACTCCGATTTTATTGACCTTAAGACGTTGATAAATTGAGTCAAGACGACAATACCAACACTTAAGAATTATTTTCTCATTACGAACTTTGCTAGGAGAAGCTCTTCAAAGAGGAGCAAACAACTGCCGTCGAACGAAATGATTCAAAATTGTAGCCTTTGTATGAAGATGAAATTAAAATATCAAGTCTAATAAAGTCTGAAAACTGGAACAAGATGAGTATTACAAAAAGAAGTCTTAATTAAAAGAAAACACTCGTTCATTTCAAGTGAATTCGGTCCGCGCCTTCTCCCATAAATTATCGTGTCTCCTGAAAAACGCAAAACTTCATGGGATAAAGTAATGCGAAGGTAATGCGCCTGCACCCGGAAACGGTAGCCGAGGCACATGGCTGAAAAAGAAACAACACCGTTCTCCACGAGAGAGGAGTTAAATAATCAAGAAGCTGAACCATTGTATCTCTTTAGAAGTGCAGCGAGGAAGAAGTTTCTACGTGTTATCGTTGTCTGGAAAGCTGTATCGTTACGTCAATGTGCTGCTGCATGTTGCCATTTCAAGAGATTCACAGTATGGTGTTTCCGGACGGAAACTAGGTTAAATCGAGGAGGTGTTAAAGTTTATACGGGCCAATAACTAATAACGGCTCTCCACGTGTGTTTGAGCACAGTATGAGACACTTCACGGCAAAATTATCATTTTTTGGATACTGGGAGAGATTTTTTAACAGGTTATAAATGGGAACCAGCACTACAGGAATTAGGTATCAGATGGATTATTTTGTCGTCCAGTATTATACCCTAAGTAACCATATAAGTTATCACTACTTTATTATTTTTCCATTCAACTACTTTTTGAGGAAAATGTAGACTGTTCCATGGTCTCGGAGGATTAAAAAAATGAAACATTCATAAAACTTCTAAATTCGAGTATAGAGCATATTTTACTATTTGAGGTTTACGAAGAACCTCTAAAATTTGTATTCCAGGTTTTTTCTAAGAAGGATTCCATAAGAACCAATGGAATTTTCCTTCTTAATATTAATAACGTTTAAAATTAAAATAGCAACGTCTGAAATTCCCATCAACATTCTAGATGGAATTTTAAACCCATCCATACTGTCGCGTTTTTTTAACGTTCGTTGCGGTGTGGATTAAAACACTTGATACGAAAAAGCAGTCAACTAAATTTATTGCACACACTTGATAGCTGTTATTAAACACTGTAAGACCTATTGAAGAATGTACACCCTAAACATTTATTTATGTCGCATTTATTTTGCTCGACGTCGCGCCAATGTTCTCACTGCCCCTCCTAGCGGCCGCGGGTTCCTTATATATGCGGTGGACCTTCTCCGTTCCACTAGAACGTTCGGGATTCGCACTCGCTGGTAGCTTCTCGGCGGGTCGAGTCGTTTCGAGAATAGTGTAGAACTTCTCGCATATTCTCGCTGTTAAGATCGTCACACTGCCCTCTTCCTAAGCTCATTTCGTCCCGAAATGATTCCAAAGATGGTGGATGTCGATATCGGCAGAGGGTTCCCTTCTTGCAACAGGACCTCTTGTAGAAGTAGCAGTCCACGGTTCTCTCCAGAGAACGGCGTTGAGGACTGTAACAGCACACCAGAACTTGTATGCCTGTAAACCTAAAGACCACTTCCAACATGCTGCGAATCATCCTCCAATCCAAGCCATCGAGTCCGCACGCCAGCTTGGGAATCGCCAGGCTTCTCAGGTCCTCGGCCAACAACTCCACCTTTAGAGAACACAGCGCGTCCCAAACATCCTTATAGGTTGGCTTCTGATTTGATGCCTCTTTGGTGACCAGGTAGAAGATCCTCCTGCCGGTCTCTTTGTCAGTTACCTTGAGTGCTTGCCCGATTCTGGGATTAGACTGACGCAGCTCTTGAATATTCCCAAACTTCCTGCGGAAAACTTTGGCTATCCCTCCAGACATTTCCAAATCCTTAGCCACACAATGTGCCAGGGCATACTCAGCTGGAACAGTAAACAGGTCCTGCTGCACTTCACAGGTCACGCCGACCCTACTCTTTCGGCCATTAGAATGACGGGCTATGAATTCCTCGAATGTCAAATCCGACTCTGGTTGGATTTGCCGCAGCTCAGCGTCTTCGTGGTTTCCGTAATAAGGAGCCAGTCGGTTGAAGTGAATGACTCGAGCTTTACCCCGCGGCGGCTTTTGTATCCTGTAAAGGACATCGTTGATGGCTTCCAGAACTTTATATGGGCCGTCCCAGGATGTTTGAAGTTTTGGTGATAGTCCTCTTTGTCTCTTGGGATCGTAAAGCCAAACCATATCACCGGCATTGTACCTGTGATCCTTGGCATTGACATCGTACGCGTCCTTCATCCAATCACTGGCATCTTGAATGGAAATGCGAACTTGACTATGAATGGCATCCATTCTTCTTCGCAGTTCACTAACGTAGTCCTCCCCGGCGACATCAGTCCCTGGCGGGCAACCAAACTTTAGATCGCATGGGAGACGGAGTTCTCTTCCCATAATTATCCGCGCCGGAGACTCTCCTGTGCTTTCATGCACGGCCGATCGATAAGCCAGCAGGAACAAATGAAGGAAGCTATCCCAGTCCCTTTGATGGCTAGAGACCACTTTGGCCAAATACCGATTAATGGTCCTATTCATACGCTCTACCATTCCATCTGACTGCGGGTGTAATGCAGTAGTCCTTGTTTTCTTAATTCCGAGTGTCTTACAGATGTCCTGGAACAAATTGGATTCAAAATTTCGCCCTTGGTCCGAATGTAGCTCCAAAGGCACACCAAATCGGCAGACCCATTCTTTCACCAAGGCGTCGGCAATAGTGGAAGCTTCCTGGTTCGGTAGAGCGTATGCCTCAACCCATTTGCTGAAGTAGTCCATCACGACCACAATGTACTTATTTCCTGCTTCTGATTCGGGAAACGGGCCGGCCACGTCAATAGCAATCCTCTCAAATGGGCTTCCCACGTTGTACTGGCGCATCAGAGCCTTCCGCCTTCTCTGCGGCCCATTACTGGCCGCACATACAACGCATTTCCTGCACCAGTCTCTTACGTCTGCCTTGCTATTGACCCAGTAAAATCTCTCCCTCACTTTTCCCAGGGTCTTTGTCACTCCGAGATGTCCTCCTGACACACCGGCGTGGATTTCTTCTAGCAATTCCGAAATCCGACTTTTAGGTACAACAATTTGCCTCCTTCCCTCTTTGCCGTCGTGGTCAACTATTTTCCTTCGCAAGAGTCCATCTTCTACAATTAGGGAGTTCCATTGTGCCCAATACGACTTGACGTTGGGAGAATACTTGGCAACTTCTTCCCAGGTTGGCCTTCTTTCTTCTTTCATCCAGTTTAGGATTGTCCGGATGTCGGGGTCTTCCTCTTGGTCTTTTATAAGATCCCCATTTTGCCAAGTATCGTCGACAATGGTGGTTCGTAACAAATCAGCATCTTTCTCCTCTGCCCGCTGGCAATGCTTGCAGTCCAGTGCACAGGGTCTTCTTGATAGGGCATCTGCATTTCCATGGATCCTCCCTGCTCGGTGCTCGGTGTCGAAGTCGAACTCTTGTAACCTCTCTATCCATCTTGCCACTTGTCCCTCTGGATTTTTAAACTGAAGGAGCCACTTTAAGGCTGCGTGGTCAGTTCGCAGCAGGAACTTCCTTCCGTAGAGGTACTTGTAAAAGTGCTCCATCGCTTTTACAACAGCCAGCAACTCTCGGCGGGTGACGCAGTAATTACGCTCTGGCTTGGACAGCGTCTTACTGAAGTATCCAATGACTTTTTCTTCTTGTCCATCCTGAATTTGAGACAGTACGGCTCCTATGCCCACATTGCTGGCGTCGGTGTCCAGTACAAATTTTCCTTCGGGTAGGGGATAGCTTAGGACAGGTGCCGTTGTCAGAGCATTTTTTAGGCGATCAAAAGCTTCCTGGCATTCTTGGGACCATTGGAATTTTCGTTCTCCTTCTGTCAGCCTGGTCAATGGCTTTGCGATGTTGGCAAACCCCTCCACATAGCGTCGGTAGTACGTGCATAATCCCAAGAAACTGCGTAGCTCATGCTTGTCTCTGGGAACTGGCCAATCTTTGACAGTCTGGACCTTAGCCTTGTCAACCGCCACTCCTTGACTGGAAACGACGTGTCCCAGATAATGCACCGCTCTCTGAAATAGATGACATTTCTTTGGGCTCAACTTTAGTCCAGAACCTCGTAGCCTCAAGAACACTTCTTCTAGGTTCCTCGTGTGGTCTTCAAACGATTTTCCTACTACAATAATGTCATCAAGATAGACCAAACATGTCTTCCAAGACAGTCCTCTTAAAATCGTTTCCATCAGCCGTTCGAAAGTGGCAGGAGCATTGCACAGTCCAAATGGCATCACGTTGAATTGCCATAATCCAGCACCCACCGTGAAGGCTGTCTTTTCCCGATCTTCAGGGGCCAACTCCACTTGCCAATACCCACTTTTTAAGTCCAACGTGGAAAAGATCTTCGATCCAGCTAGGGTGTCCAAGGTGTCATCAATGCGAGGGAGAGGATAGCTGTCCTTTTTGGTCACATTATTAAGCAGCCGGTAGTCAACGCAGAATCTGGTCGAGCCGTCCTTCTTCTTTACCAGTACCACCGGTGAGGACCATGGACTGCTGGATGGTTCTATGACTCCTTCCTTGACCATATTCTCAACAATTTTGTCAGCCTCCTCTTTCTTGGCCAGCGGTAGCCTTCTAGCTGTCTGCCGAATGGGACGAGCATCTTCCGTATTGATTTTATGCTGGACTATGTTGGTTCTCCCTTTCTTCCCAGTATCAAAAACATCTCGATATTTATGGACCAAATGCCTCAGCCTCCTTCTTTGGTCTGGCTTTAGACCGGTGCCTGACGACAATACCAGTTCTTCTAATTCTTTTGGAATGGTTTCCCGGCTGATTTCCACGGTCGCAACCTGTCGCAATATTGCTGAAACTCCAGAGCAATGTCCTAACCTCGTGCCCTCCTTCAATAGCACAGGATAATGATTGACGTTCATTATCCTCACAGGAATACTCTTGCCAGCACGTACAAGTGCCTTTCCGACTGCTATCCCCCGACCAACAGCCTCGTCATGCATTGCAGGTTCAAACATGACTATCTCGCCATCTGTGGTCCCGCCATCAGTGCAACCGTCCAAAACGATCTCGCTCCGCTCTGGTATTATTGTTTCCACCGGAAGTAGGACTCGAATCCTTAGATTCTTTTCACGATGTAAAACAACTTCCTCATCGTCTATCCTCAGAACTCCCTGCTTAAAGCTTAACTCGAAGCCCTTGGTGTCCATTATGTCCGTCCCGATGATCACCTCATCCTCAATCTCAGCCACTATCACAGGATGGTCAAACGTGGCTTTTCCGATGGTAAACGTGACGTTTGTTTCACCATGCACTTTTGCTTTGTCTCCCGTTGCTGTACGTAGACGCCATTTTGATTGCTGAACTTTAGCTGCGGATTTTACTATGTCGGGCCTTATGATTGTCTTCGTCGCACCCGTATCCAGTAGCACAGTGCGGAGGGTTCCATCCACACACGCGTCGACGAAAACACTGTTGGCATGGTGTTGCAGTGATGAGACCTGGGCGGTATTTACTGGGGCTTGCCGGATACAGGTCGACGATCGCCCCTTCGCATCGACCTCCTTTAGTTTTCCGGATTGGCGGGAGCGGAACTGACGCCTTCTGGGCAGCGTCTTCTTATGTGGCCTATCTTGCCACATTTCCAGCACTCCAACTTCCGATCCGGGCGGCTACGTTCCCCATTGACCTCCCTGACGATCCGCTTGACTGACTCCTCGAAGTCGTCCTCTCCTGGAATCACCTGCCGGACACGAGCTTGGACTCTGTTCGTGTTCTTGGCAGCTTCGAATTCAAGGGCCCGTGTTAGTGCATCAACTAGCTTAGGTGGATGTGCTAGTAGTAAGGCCTGCCTCATCTCCCCATCGCGGAGTCCATCCAGAAATGCTTGAACTGCCAAACGTTCCATGATCCTTTCCTGGAGATCTGGATATGCCAGTCGAACCAGACGTGCAACATCTGCTTCAAATTCCTGTAAAGACTCCCCTGACTTCTGGCACCGATTTTTTAACTGAGTGTGGTAGACGTGTTCCAGGTGTGACTGGCCATAACGCATCTCCAAGTGTTTCACCAGGTGGTCGTAGACTTCTTGCTCTTCCGGGGACATTCTTTGCAGGATGGCAGCAGCATCTCCTCTCAAGGCCAACGTAAGGGCAGTTGCTTTCTCCCTGGATGACCAACCGTTCGCTTTTGCAGCCGCTTCAAACTGACGCTGATAAACATTCCATGACGTTGAGCCGTCAAATTGAGGCGGTTTGAGGCGCGTCAGCCCAACAGATCCCGGATTGGCACTAACTTCGCTCTTGTTGTCCATTGCCGAGGATTGACCGGGTAGCTCATCGAAGGTGTTGATGTTCATTGTCGTGATTTTGTTCTGAACTTCCTGAATCCTGCCTTCCATTAAAAGAATTCGCTGTTCCAGTGTAGAAGATTTTTTTAGAATTTCGTCTTGTAACTCCCTTTTTAGGTTGGCATTGTTTTCCAACATTTTCCTTTCCAACCTGACAGAATTCTCTTCCAGCTTTTCCCCAAGCTCGCTTTTTAAACTGGTAATAAGTGTGGCAGAATTTCCTAATAATTCATTTTTCAAACCTTGCAGCATTTGACCGACATCACTCGCCCCTGCGAAAACAAAGTTGTCCGGATCACCGCCTTCCTCAATTAATGCTTTACGAAGCCGCTCCTGCAAGTCCGCTTTTTTTCCCGTCGTATCGCAGTCTCTTTCCTCTAGCTCCCTTTTCAGCTCATTAACCTTTAAGTCCACTAGTTTTGTCATTTTCACACACCCAAAAGTCCGACTTATTTCAGTTTACTATTTTTTTTTTAAATTTTCACTATTGTCCAGTTGACTGTCGTTCAATTCACACCCCACACCTGACACCAAATGTCGCGTTTTTTTAACGTTCGTTGCGGTGTGAATTAAAACACTTGATACGAAAAAGCAGTCAACTAAATTTATTGCACACACTTGATAGCTGTTATTAAACACTGTAAGACCTATTGAAGAATGTACACCCTAAACATTTATTTATGTCGCATTTATTTTGCTCGACGTCGCGCCAATGTTCTCACTGCCCCTCCTAGCGGCCGCGGGTTCCTTATATATGCGGTGGACCTTCTCCGTTCCACTAGAACGTTCGGGATTCGCACTCGCTGGTAGCTTCTCGGCGGGTCGAGTCGTTTCGAGAATAGTGTAGAACTTCTCGCATATTCTCGCTGTTAAGATCGTCACAATACTTTCCTAGAGCCTATTAGAACTTTTAGAGTTTTGCTGCAACATGATTCAGAACTTCTAATGTTTAAAATTGAAACAAAAAGGAATCTAGAATTTATCTGAGACCGAAAATCTCAACTTCTTCTTTGATCCTAGGAGAATCAAACAAAATTAGAAACTTTCACTAATTTCTAACTTCGATTTTAACGAACCTTTCATTTAGTGAAATGACATCCATGCCCATGTGACGTTCTTACGGGAAGCTTCTGGAATTTGTATCCCAGACCGGTTCCAAAAGGACCTATAGAATTCTCCTTGGAAGTTTGTCATCCAAAAGTCTATAGAAACCTCTAGAGTTTCGTTTAACAATATTCAGAGTTTTATCGTTTGAAATATAACGAGAACGCTTCTAGAACCTATCTGAGAGCGTTTAGGGAAATCTAGATTTGTCCTATGGTCCTTTAAGGATCACAAAAAAAACTCAAACTTCCAAAAAACTTCTAAATTCGACTTTAGAGCACATTGTGTCATTAAACCTCTAAAAAGAACCTCTGAAATTTATATTCTAGACTCGCTACCGTTTTGAATGAAAATAAAGTTATGTGGAACTTTCGTAAATCATCTGTGTTTCCAATGATAATAGTTTTGGAGTTTTGGAACCTTCCTACTAGCATTCAGAGATAGAACTGAAATATTGGAAATTTCAATAGACCTTCCAGATTCAAATTTTAACCCAGTCTGACCGTCCAAATGCTAATAGAACCTCTAGAACCTTCTCGACATGATCCAGACTTTCGAGCAATTGAAATTATAACGAAAACGCTTCTAGATTCTGCTTCAGATAATTTAGGAAAATCTACTTGGAGGACACCAGGGATGAGGTGCCGAAACAAGGAAACCCCCAGTTAATCAGATTTTAAGAATTAGGTATGCTGATTTAGTAGCACTTTCTTGATGGATTAAGTGGTCCACGCTGGAGAGTATTTTGAGACTAATAGAAAGGTTTTGAAGTCGTAGGATATAGTGGAAGATGACAACGTGTTTGATCACTGATAGTTTCTGGTAATGTTTTAATGGAGCCTGCTCCATTTGGCGAACTTCGGTGGGTAGCTGTTAAATCCAAAATAATTTTGTTCTTATAGATAAGAGGGAGCATTCCAGGTATCTAAAATGGTCGACTGGAGAGAACGAGTTTAGTGGTGTAGCGCCAATGTATATTTTCGTTTTGGAGCAGACGTTAGAATTGTTTCCTGAAAGGGAGAAAACCGCATTTCCGTGGATTTAACTCCATCCCTCTGCCGCCCAAAAATGCTTCTGTTAGGAGTTAACTTGAGGACTGTTAACGTCCTAAAAAAGCACGTAATGTTTATTCTCGATTCTTTGTAGCAGTTAAAATTAAAATAAAATAATTTAAGACCTCTGCAAACCTTATAGATTTGGTTTTGAAGCAAGTTTTAAAGTTATGATTTCTCAGTAAAATGCCAAGATCAACTCAACACCTCAACTCTATAGAGACTGGAAGTTTTATGTAATATCACGTTCAATAATATTGACGAAACATTAATAAAAATATAATAAATTTTATTTACGTCAATTTTATCGACTTAATATACCCCTTACTCCATCGATATATAAGAATTACCATATCACTTCAATAATATTAAATACATAAGGTAGACCTTAGAGAGGATCGATCCCATTCTACTCCTTTTTAGAATTCCATTCGCTCTGTATAAACTATAGCTTAAATGAGACTAGGATTTTTCTAGAGTTAGTAGAATTTAATGTGAATGTTACTAAATCTAAGGCAGACTAAAGTCTGTTCTTTTCCATGTCGGTGCAGATGGCGCATATAAATAAAAAGCTGCTCGACTTCGATACGCAATACCACAGCATGTGTAAATAGCATTAACGCAAGTGAATAATCCAATTCAAATCATGTAATCAATTCATCGATCATACTGCTACCGTTACCGAGTGTTACGACATACGTACAAGTTACCGTCGTTTCTTATGCACTTCATGTTTACACCACAATATAAGTATTCGAGGAATGCACAATTTTAGTATGTAGGTCTTGGTAAAAAGCATCGATAATCGATATAGCAATGGCTTCAATCGACCGATGGCATGTTATACAAAAACCCGTTAAGGAAGAAATTGAAAATTAAGAACGACGTTACGTAGTGTTTTAATTTTTGCTTTAAAGCCTGGGGGGAAAAGGACGAACATTTTATGTGAAATATGATAGTAAAACTTTTTCTCTCCCGACCCGTGCTCCAGTTATTACATTTTGAACAATAAAAATTTAAGCACATCTTCTTGAACTGATATAACGAAACTATCATTACGTATGTATATTAAATAGTTTTCTAAATATGAACTTTCTGCGTTCTGTGTTACAGCAGCGAACTCTAACTGTGTTGTTTTGTATACTTTTAACATGCATCGTTTTCCTTTTCGAGTTACACTCGGTTTATCCTATTGTTCCTGTTTCCCATTCGAGCGAAGACCCTTAAAATGCTTTTTTCAAAACTAATCTGACTCTTTTGTTACTGATAAAAATAAGCACAACACCATTCATATCGTATTATATTATATATTAAGATATTAACAAGATCAGACAATACCAATAGTTTTACAATAGCATCACAGTTTTGATCGATCAAAGTCGATATCTTGTGTAAATTTATAGACTAGAGGGCTGTAAATGTTGTCATGATTCCATTAACTAAAGTGATGTGATGTAACGTATTTGTAAGTCTCTGTCATCAAAATTAGACAAAAAGGTACTGAAATTGAACAAAATGGAGAACAGTTTCAAACTAAAATGGACTTAAGGGTTACACGAGTGCAAGAAGATATTGATTAATGTCGACATATTCACTACTATTGTAAAATTGATCGTGTGCATCCAACTATTCGAATAATTTTTAGAAGAGAATAGGGGTTATTTGATGGAAGGAGAGTTTCCTTAAAATATTTTTAAACAAATTTGGATTCACGTAAGTTACATGTTTTACAACTTTTAGAAAAACTTAGATGTGTAATAATATTGAAACATTCATTTATTATTATTGTTTATACCTTTAAAAATTATTATGAATTCATATCTATGCAGATGAAAGAAATATACAGGTAGAAGGAAAATCGTAACAAAAATACTGAAATTAGGAGCAGCCAGAGTTTCATCTACAAGGGACATCAGGGATAACAACATAGACCCATTCTCCTGATACCAGAAATGGTAGTGTTTCTTTCCTACGACGCATGCTTTTCGAGTTATAGTTGACAGAAAAATGAGAAATCTTATTTTGTACAAATCCCTATATTACTCCTTATATATCCCTATATAATCCCTAAATATCAAAACCGTTGGTGTAATCGAGCTGAAATTTACATCGTGGGCTTAGAACCCTTTAAGGGATCTATCCTACTAGTTTTTTCCCAAAACTACAAAGTTCACTTATTGAAAAACCAAGGAGGAGTTTAACCACTTTCGATTTTTAAAAAAATTGAGGCCATTTCAGTTTTTTAAAATACCGATTTCAAAAGAAAGGGGACATTTTCCTGGTGCCAGTAAAGATACCGTATTTTTTTGGAAAGATATCGTACCTATATACTTGAAACCATACTAATGGACAGATAGGTCTACTCCAGGACTTCGTGCACCAATTGAGAAGGGAGGATGTTTTATAATTGTAAATGCTTAAGGTGGAGATGGATTTATACCTAACAGTTTGTTAACAGTACCTTACTAGTAAAAGCAACGTAGGAGATTACCATGGAGAAATGAACCAATTACCATGGATAATGCTCCATACCATAGTATGTTGTTAACAAAAGTTCCCAATAATTCTTGGACACTGAAGTAAATCCAATTATATTTTGTAATCACAAAATCACACTTATTTCAGTAGTAGTAGTAGTAGTAGTAGTAGTAATAGTAGTAGTAGTGTTATGAAATGTAGGAGATTCTGTGGTACTATAGTGTAGTGCCGAGTAGTGTACTATAGTGAAAACAAAAATATCTACATTTATTACGTTATCTGTACTTCCGTCACATTAAAACTGACCCAAAGAATGTACAGTTGTGATTGTTGTTTTTTCATGCCTCAACACTCGTATGTTAAAAAATGAAAGTTTTTAAGGCAAAAGGTGCCCAAAATTGCAACAAAAGCTTTTTAATAAACAAGGATTAATAACGACCATTATTGTAACTGTGTTTTAGCAATGCACACAAATGGATTTAGGATTTCTTTGCTTGGAAGGACACAAATTCATGCAAGAAAATTCATCCAGTAAATCTTGTGAATTCGCTGATAACAAAGTATTAGTATGTAAATAATTGTAAAGCGATCTAATGTCTTATTCTTAATACAAATAACAAACCAACATCCTCTACGCTAGTCTATTCCGTACTGTCCACCTAACGTCTTAACGTAAGGAGCCCTTCCTCCGCATTCGTTACGTCCCCTTCGCAACCCTGGGAGGGTATAATCCGCACGATCAGATAAGTTGGGAAAGTATACTCAACAAAAATCTTGGCAACAGTGTTAACCTCTTCATTAGTGACGTCGTAACAGATTTCTTTTGAATGAACTCTATACATTAAGAAAGTATGAGCTTGGCAGTTTATGGAAGTTTTGCAATTAAGTGCAAAGCCACGATTCACTTTCGTTTAAGAGTTACTTCGTAATAACACAAAACTGAACGATTCCATTGATACGTTTCTAGCACTGATTGCACCTGACATTTTGTTGTGAAAATCAGCCTTGGGGCATTTGAAGATTTCAAATAAGAAACAAAAGTTTCAAGTAGACGGATGATTAATTTCGAAACGGAGAATTGGGTGGTCTCTGTCTGTCTCCATAAAAATGTTAATTTAATCCATAATTCATTTAATCGCAAGGTTTTTCAGTATTTCGCAGAGTCGCAATTTCACTGGAGACGTATTTCCAATAAAACTTCCGTTGAAATCTCAAAAAATACATTTTCCTCCAGAATTTGTGAACTTTCAAAGAGTCTCGCTCGCTCCTTACAATTCAACCGACTCATTTGTACACTTTTTTAAAAAGTGAATACTTGAAAATAGCCTGAACGACAGTGAATCATAAAATCGGAGACGGCAAAATTTACAATTATAGCCGGTAACGTTTATCGCCCCTCTCGCGAGATCCGTCGCCTCTAAACGAAATAGATTAGCATTTAGAACGCGTCACTTTTATATTATACCGAGAGAGTATAGTTGAAAATCGCAGGACGAGTGGCACCTTACTGTTTAACAACTTATCTGAGGGAGATATTATCTAGATTTGTGAGCTATAAAATTTAATTCTCACAGAGGGAATATATTGAATTTGATCTGGTGTACGAAGAGGTGTTGTTACGTCGCTGGAGAAAAAGTCGCACGAGCGGAACTCAAGGGGGTGAAATTTTACTCGATAACGAAAAATTGAATCGAATTACTTACGTTGCGTATTGAAAGAGGATTGTCTTTGAAGGGCAAAAGCGTATTACGAAGAAACGATGGCAAACTCGAGCTTAGAGTCTGAATTTGAAAAATGAAAGTAGAAAATTGGTATATGAATCGTATGCGCGGCACCAAAAAAAAAACACCAAAGAACGTCTAAGGCAGAGCTTATGGTTTATTTGAATAACTTTTCATCTACATCGTTACCAGTTGCATTTAAGTCGGGTCTAAGGGCTTTGCCTTGTGGCACTTGTTATTTATCATTTGTAATCTTACAAATTGTTCTATTATCTTTGAAGACAGCTTAGCATTTTCTAGCCACTAAATCAGTTAAGAGATCCATCCTCTAAATACAGAACGCACCATTTAATTGGTATGCTTATATCAAAGTGTCCACAAATTAGCCTTAAGACTCAAAGACTTTTCAACGTGCGAAAGGCTCAAAATTATAAGACTTGGGTTAGATTTTTCTTGCAATTTTCGTGCCACATTTTAGTAATCACGAAATGGTTTTCCGGTGAATGAAACAGCTACGACATCCATCTACTAAATACAGAACACAGTGTCCACAAGTTAGCCTCAAGACTCAAAGACTTTTCAACGTGAGAAAGGCTCAAAATTATAAGACTTGACTTAAATTTAAACAACTAAATCCAATGTTTTAAGTTCTATTACGGTATTCTTCAAACTCATGTGACGAGAAAACCCACAGACTTCGTTCCACATTTGTAACATCAGAGGTAACATTTCTTTTCGCAGGCCTGCCTGACCGCCTACCAGGTAACTTAATGACAGAGCCAACGACGTGTGTCAGAATTAGAAGTGGAGAGGTCGTAAAGGTGTCGGATTATTGACTGAATATATCAGAGGTACAGCGGCGAAAACGTCGTAAGGTTTTTTATTTCCCGCCACAATACGATCGGATTTTGTCGCCAAAATATACTTTTTCGGCTGCAATAAAGTTTTACTGCCCTGGGAAAACAAATAAACGTTAAGCATTACCAAAACAAAGCTAAAGGTCATGAAAGCTTTTTTATGCTGCCATCAAAGCGATACACTCCATCATCGTTAGTTTATCAGTAGCAACAATGGCAACGATTAGGTTGAATATAGAGGTTTCCGTAAGTACTGCAGGAGTTTATGTGCTTAAGTATAAGTAGGAATGGGGATGGCGTAAAATGAACTGTAACGATAATGCTTGTAATAACACTATGTGTCGGTGATCGTTACACGTCGAAACCATTTCGTAAAGTTCATATTATTACATAAGAGAAGCTGTTTGTGTTGGAATTTAAATTACAGGTATTAAAACAGGAACATTCATTTTGTTATTTTACAAAAATTGCAATTGCAATTGTTACCTCTACCATTAATGTTGACAAAAATGCACATTCTCGTTTTTAACCAACTAAATTTTGAACAGATGGGAACATGAAATCAATACATTTAGAAGTGAAACGTTCGACAGATGTTTTTCGAAAGGCCAAAACCATAGTTTCCGTCCCAATTTGTACGCATTACATGTGTGACAGAAATGTTGCCGACTTGGTCGCCGACAGCAAAGTATTGCCTCCTCTTCTCTCACTTCGTACCTTTTTCTCGACTTCAATTTCTACTGCATAAATAATATTTTGTAACAAATAAGCATAAAGACAGAATGATGCTTTATCAAATAGCTCGATTGTTTTGGTTTTTTTTTTCGCCGCGAGATAGCGCTACTGTACGAAAAAACGCTTGAACGCTGCCGAGTAGCTTGCCTGTTTAAAACTTATGATGGCGCCTGTCATTCGTACTTCCAACGAATGCACGTATAGGAAGACACGCGAAAAAGATCATATAATAATTACAATTGCATTTATTTAAAAATACGAAGTAGAACAAATGGTGAAATTCGAGTCAATTCTAAAGAAGTATCAAAATTGATCCAGTAGAATGGAAACTTGACGTAGTGAGTAAACATTTACTGATATCCAACGGCTCGGATTCTATCTCATTTTTGTTAGGACATTGGACGAACAGCAAAAAATATCTTACTTTAAAATACATATCTTAACTAATGACTATTTAACTAATTGACGTTGTTACAAAAAACTTATTTTTTAGAAAAAAATTTGATATCCAGGGGGATGGTTTAATGAAACGTTGTAGACGCAATTATTATATTGCAATTAATTTTTTTTAATCAACTCTAGCATGAAAGTTTTATTTTCTTGGCTAATTTACTATGTAAAGCTCCTCAATATATTTACAATAGTGCAAAATTTTGGAAGTGTAAACTTTTATAGCCGCGCTTGCACACTTACAAGATGGAGGGAAACAATTTTGCATCAGATCTCATCGGTTACGTTATTTTTCGTTACGGTGAGAGAGAGAGAGAGAAAGAGGGGGGGGAGAGAGAGAGGGGGGAGAGAGAGGGGGGGAGAGAGAGAGAGAGAGGGAGAGGGAGAGAGAGAGAGAGGGGGGGTGAGGAAGGGAGGTAGGGAGGAAGGGAGGTAGGGAGGGAGGGAGGGAGGTAGAGAGGGGGGAGAGAGAGGGAGGTAGAGAGGGGGGAGAGAGGGGGGAGAGGGAGAGGGGGGGGAGAGAGAGAGAAAGAGAGGGAGAGAGAGAGAGGGAGAGAGGGAGGGAGGGAGGTAGGTAGGTAGGTAGAGAAAGACCGAGATAGAAAAAAAAAGAGAAGAGTGGAGTGAGGGAGAAAGAGACTTTCAGTTCGAGCAGGCCACGGCGATATGATTCTTATATTTATGTATTGGTATAGCCGAACACGAATCGAGATGTAATATTTTATAAATATAGTTGCTATGATTTTGCCTGAAATTTTATCAAAAGCGTTCGTTGTACCTAAGATAATCTTGCCTTACTTTTGTTGGGTAACCATGACTCCCACGTATCGATAGCTGATTATTTTAAAGGCAATATTACAACAGTGTGTTTGATATTACAACATTACTTGATATAATGAAAAATACATAAGCTCATTATGTGACTCATGAATAAAAAACATTATTGTAGGTAAAAACCATTTCCAAATGTAGAAGCGTGAAGATTCATTCGACGGACAGGATTCTGAGCAGACAAATTGAAGTAGGATCGTTCACACTATTTAGGTAAGGAAAATGAAGTATCAGAAAGAAATCATCTATTATTACTACACTGTGTGTATCATTACTGAAGCACGTCAGTACCCTCTTTAGAGGTATAGTGGAGTATCAATGAAGAGAGGGCAACGTGGCGTATAGGCGGAGGAGGAAGGCTGTTCCCACCAAGCCCGAAAGGGCGGCAACATTAATGCCACAAATCTGTAAACACTTAAGTTCTGGTTTTTTCCTCTCAACTACGACTGGATAAACGTTTTACATCAGGAAAATTATGCCGAGAAAAGAGCTTAAAATAAAATCATCCATGGTCAAAAAAAGAAACAAAGGATCCAATCGCTTAAAATTAATTCTTGTGAATAACTAAGCATCTTGCGTCATGTCCCAACTAACCCAAGTACGGGGTTAATTGATGCACTTTGTGTTGCTATAATATAGTACATTTCAATAACTGTATTATAACCTTTAGAAGCGAAAATTTCTACATTCCAAAGTAACGAGGTAAAACCCAAAAGGCAATTCCCTCCATCAGTTCCTTCCGCTCTTCAACTAACTCCGTAATACGTACCTCCATCAGTCTAATGAGGTCATGCGATTTCGCAAAACACTTGATTTATGACCGATACGAACCTCAAAGCTAATACGTTTACTGTTCGAGACAGCGTTTGCTTTTTGTCGATCCAAGCTACATCCAAACGGTACACGCTGTAGTAAACACCAACGTAAGTTCATGCTCCAATGGGACTGATATTGTTCCGATTTTACAGTGTATTTGACGAAACAACTGACACCCAAGTATTTTAATGAATCCTTGTTTGTTAGATTTAATTAATATGAGTTTTAGTCACTTACCGGTCCACTGGTTTACGTAGCGAATATTTCACAATAGGAAAGATACTATGGAATAGAATATTTGTTGCCTTACCAGTGGATCATAAGAGTATACAGATAAGTATACTGTTGATGGGAATTTATTGATATCAATTATATTTATAATCTAATAATTCACAATAAGCTATACTTCCAGTATTTGATTTCTTACGAAATGTTTGTTGTATTTTTACTTTTACCATTAAATAATAAAATGTTAAAGCCTATGTTTTCTGCCCCACTATTTTAAGACAAAAAGTAGAATGGATATTCCTTTTGCAGCAGCGATTTTTTACTCAAAAATATTAATTTTAAACTAAGCAGGGATAAATATTGACAGATGTGTAAATGTCGGTGGTTATGCGGTTTACTTGCTATACTACTTGCACTGTAATTAGTTTGCGGACACTTAATAATTCGCCGACTATACCTTGCAGCTCATTATTACGTCTTCTTTAATTGGCCATAATAAATCACCGAAAATGCTCGAAATCTTGGTGATTTTCGTAAGTTCACTCTTCCATCTATTCCTAAATTCACCCTTTTTACATCCTACATGTATGAAATAATGATTATACCATGGTGTAGTTAGATTATTTAGAAGACTAAAACTTTTGTGCGGGTGTCTTTTTAATCACCAACTTTAAAGGTGATTAACAAGAAAGGACGGGGGGTAGCCAATTCACAATTGTAGGGCCTTTATTAATTTAAGGGCAATAAAAAGGTAGAGGTTTTTGTGAATTCTCTATTAACTTTAGTATTCAAACTATTTTAGGGCCGTCTCAATTATCTCAGTACTCATTGTGGACTAAAAGTTACATTTATTTATCTTAAAATAATTATTCTTATTTATTTTTATCCTTTATTACTCTAAAGTCAATAAAAAGGTACTGGTTTTTGTGAATTTTCTATTAACTTTAGATATGTATTGAAACTATTTCAGTACCGTTTTAATTATTTCTATACTCCTTGTGGACTAAAAGTTCTATTTACTTATCTTAAAATAGTGCCTAAACGTTATTAAATCAGTTTTAAGTAAAAACTTGGATGAAGTTCCTATGGAGTTTATGACAATTCTAACGAACTGATGATATTTTTAAAGGGACAACATACGTAGTTATAACATTCGTTACATAATGTAGTTTTGGTAGTAAAGTTAAGAACTTTGTAACAAAAAATATGTATTTGAAATCGACGTTTTTCAAATGTAATTTGAGCTGTTTTAAATAATGTCTAACACAACTGGCTAACTTCGGGTTACTTCGGCAATTTTTGCCCAAAGATACAGCTTAAATATAAATAAAAAGATATGCTTAAAATCATATCTTAGACTAAATAGATCCTTTATTGTTATACATTTTTAAACCTATGTAAATTTGTAGATAAAGTGTAATTGGGTTCGCCGATTACGAACCGGAGGTCAAATTCCAATTCATTTAATATGACTGATTACGAATCTGGAGGTACATTTGCAAAATTCAAAATGGCTGATCCAACATGGTACACTAGTATGTCTATAATTTGAATCCTTAAATTCTATATCCACAAAAACTGTCGATAAGTAGATCCAAGAACCCTGTAATAAATTTCATTACCTCCTAACAGTAGACAGGTAACCCTATAGCAATAAGCAAAAGGAAAACAAATTTCAAAACTCCCAAACCTCTTTTTTCTGGTTTAAGGATACAGAATAATTCGTCTGACATTTACAGTTTTGGGATGATAGAACTAGCATGCTCTCCATGCTCTTATGGAGAAGGACAGATTTATTCTCATCTGCACTATAGGTCAAGGATTACTTCTCTATGGTTAGTAGGTAATGAAATTTACATACCCCAGGTTGTTACAGCTACACTTAGCTACTGTTTGAGTATACAGGACTCAAAATTTAAATTGCAGATATTCTCATCTGCCACATTGGAACGGTTATGTTGCATTTGTGAAATTGGACCACAGATTCAGCGGCCATGAAAACCCCGGTAGACCAAATTTTTCTTTATTTTTGAAAACCTCGTCGACGATGGACCAAATATGGCGGACGTGTTATTTTAATACGGCCTTACCTCAAAATGGTTAGCCTTAAAATAGCTGGTTATCTTAAAAGAAATATCATATCTAGCACCAGTCTAGAGTTCGTTTCGAAGGTAACGCGAGTAATATTAGTTGGTGGAATAGGTACCAAAAATTACAAAAATTTTGTGCAGCCTCTATACCCAACTTCTAAAAGCCAAAACAGATAGTTTCTAGGTAGATAACTTCAAATATCTCAAAATTGTGACGTTGTGGGTTAATTTTGAACTGGAAATCGGTTCTATGCAAAAAATTACTTCGGAAATAGCCCACAGCTGCCCAACGGCAAATCTTGCCTCTGTTATGTAAAATACACTTAATAGTCTTAGACAAACGTCCCTCCGAATAACCAAAGAAACTCTTGAATTTAACACATCTATAATAAATTTGTAGAGCAATCGAAACTTCGTGGCAAAATCTAAAATATTTAAAAAGCTCAGTACAGGTACTCATTCGTTTACTCGGAAGCGTACAATCACGAATAATGGAAATATATATTTCAATTTATTTATGACCTGACATGAAATATGTGGAGCGTGATTCAGGACACATTTAATTATATTCGTAGTGCTCCTGCCTCAGGTTTATAACAAGCAAGAATCTATCTGCAAGTTCCATTCCGAATTATAACATTTTTGCTCATTTCACCTCTTGTTAAATTTAACAAACTAGTAGATTAGCTTGCTGCAACCCCTGTAACGCTTTTACTGCAATGTCTCGAGAGTAGTGAGACTTTCATTATGCGCTAGAGCTGTACTTAAGTTACGAGAAATCAAAACGTGATATTTTCTTAAATGCATTTATTCTCCGATTTCGTCTCGACTAACTTGAAATTCGTCGTTTCAGAGAGATAATGAAGGGGAAAAGTTTTGAAGTGGAATTTTACACAAAACGCGATGTTAGTCATAGCACAGAATAGGAACAATTAGGAAAAATCTTGTCAAAAAGGTAAGCTCTTTAACATACATAAATTCCAATACACAATACACTCTAAAGTGGTTCATAAAAAGTATGTCTTCTCATGGAAAAAATAGTAAAACTGTAGGATACACTCCAGAAATTGTCTCGACTCTCCTGATGAACCGATTTTAATTTTTTCGAGATTGTGGTTTAGAAAATATGGAATGCCCGTTTTACATAATGAAATTGAAGACCAATTCGAAACATTTTTCTGGGGTCCACAAAGTTTCTTAAAAATTCAAATTTCTCTACCAAGATGGAAGCAAAATTAATGACAACACCAAACCGATATTAATCCAATTTGGGGTATTTATTGAACATCACAAGTAGTATTCAGAACTACAATTATTAATGCCACATTGCACGTAATAAAAAATTGATTATGAAAATGCTTGCACTTTTGACGAATTTTTCATAATCAATGTTATATGTAATTGCTGGCACATAGCATTTTAATTAATTTTCATTATAAAACTGTCTTCCTCTACGCCTCTAGAATGAAGAATTTAGAGTTATTCAAGAATAGGAAACCAGGAGCAGTTTTTAAAAATTTCTACCTTTGAGTTTTCGTTGCACTGGCATGAATTTTTGATCTTTAGCACTCCAGCACAAAATTACCGCCATGGAAGTTATAGCAAGCCAAAAATAGATAACAGTAGAAAAAACTGACAGAACAAGCCTGAACTATTGCACAAGCAAGCACACTATGTGTGTATTTTGACGAATTCATGAAAATGTAATTAACGTGCATATCTATTTCTACATAGGTATTACTAACGGCGATATATTTACTTTAAAGGAACATACCAAGCCCCAGACAAGAATCGTGACCTTTCGCTATTACGTTCACTTTCGAAATCGTTCAAGGCTAACGGTTTATTGAAAGCAAAATCTAACGGTCTGTAAACTCGTTAGTGCTGCGTGCAATCACTACACCACTAACCTGAATAATTAACGTATGGAAATAGCAAGCACAAAAACCAGCACGTACCTATTAGTTTCAGACGCTTTAATACACACTGTCAGATATAAATTAGATAATATGGGAACAGCATTTCCTTGGTAGAACTTTTCAATAGCTCGCGGAAGATATTAACGGAGCGAACCAATTACTAGTGTAATCGATGAAGTTATAGTCAAGTTTGCATGACGGAAACAAAGCGGCTATCGAAAAGGAAAACGTGTAACCCATCCGGCATTGTTCTCGACGTGCTCCAAACTTTCCCGATTAAACTAAGAACAATCGAGTTTTTTTCTCGAAAAAACCACACCATCGATATTTATCATTTAATCCAAAATTAGAAGAAGGAGGGAGGCGTTATTTTACAAAATCCATAAGTGACAATAAAGCTTTATCGAATTGTATCCATTATGCAAGTGAGTTATGATATAATCAGGGCGTGCAATGCCTTGTAAACGCCATCGATGAAACCCTGAAAGCGAGGGGGAGTTTCCCGATGTTAACGTTTTAATTTTGAGGTACTTATTTCCCTAAGGGATTTATTAGCACATTATGAATGTGAAGATATTGGGGCAAAACGTATAGAAACCATGAAGGTTTTTCTGAAAAACAGTCACAATTTCACTTTAGATCGTTATAGGTTATCAAATTCAGACAGTTAACACCAATATTCACACCCACCACAGGGTCAAATTGGCGAAATTAAAATTCACACGCCCTCTGTTTTGCATTTTAATTAAAATTCTAATTACAGAAACATTACTAATTAAGGAAGAAATTATCATTCGGCGATAACGAACTATCGTTGTACTTAACACAGTTAAAAAATTGAATTGTAGATGGTTTCCATTCAATTCAAATTTGTGTCCAATAGATACTATTTGTATAGAAATTGTGTTGCACGCACAGTTACAAAGCCTAACCTAAACATATGAATTGAATTAACAAACAGAATATGAAACGTAATGAAAGTTCTAAAACAGTTCGTAGAAGAATGGTGACCGATTTAGTGATTAAAGGTCGATCTAAAAGAAAGTAAAAGAGTATGTAAAAGCACAAATTCGTCTGTACATAATTATAATAATTTATATTATTTATACAAGATTTCAATCATAATGAATCAAGCAAAAGTAAAAATTACGTCCAGTAATCTCTAGTAGCCATTTAATATCACCGTCACTGGTATAATTGGTAGTAAATTTACACCATCAAAATTAATATTGTTGATCTGCTCGTTTTCGAGCAATAATGGCTACTGTAGCTAAATTTTTAACATGTAATAGCCACATTAGAACATAGATATACTGATTGAACTCATTAGCTATAGTAGAAGTCGAGCTATTTTGTAGCTCTTACAGTTTCAAAAGTGGCCTAGAATTAATAATTATGCTTGCAAACGACATCAAAATGTGTACAAGTACAAAATATCAAACTGTTCCTATGAAATTTATTTCTCTAGGTCACTTGGAAATGGGGAAGAAATTTTTAAGAAAAAGGGATGGATTTGAAAAGGTACAAGGTACGTCTTTTGAGAATCACAAAGTTACCAAATTTCTTTCAAAATCCCCATTTGCCTCGCCATTTTACCTCGAAAACTAGCAGAGCAACAAAATTTTTACCGAGCAAATTAATAGAAAATTACACACAATTACTACTTCAAATATATCATTAAAAATTATGGTTACCAATTTTAGACCATTTTTGGAAATTGAGTGTTATTAGGAAAAAAAAAGGGTGTTTCTGGTATCATGTATTAAAAGGATACATTAATTAGGAAATAATAAGAAATAAAAGATTATTTCAAGCCGTACCATAGAGACACATGATGGCTACTGTAGGTTCTGCACAGAATTGCACCTCCATAACGAACATTAAAAAATCTATTTCGTCCATATAAATAATCTTTAACTTATGCCACTGCTACTGTGGCGGGAATACGAAGCGACACTTTGTGTAAAAATTGGACAATAATAATTACCGTGATATAACATCCAGGCAAAAAATTACAGGCGGGATGCTTTGGATCAAAAGATGAAAATACTTCCTCATAAAAAAACTTGCCATTCCTTCCAGGGCTCTCCTCGCTTTTGACTCTCCTTCCAGGCACAGCTGGAAGAGCCAACAAGACCTTTAGTAGCCAATCAAACCTAAAACGGGTCAGTCGGTTAAAATCAAAACTGTCGTTAACTTTTAATGACCATAGTGTTCTCATTTTAACACTCGATACAGATGTGTAATTCCGGTTTCTTATGCTCCATCTGGCCGACAAGCTGAGTTATACGACGATCCGTTGCACGAAGTACCATAAATACATAGTGTATTGCTAGATGGCAACAAGCCACTATTTAATTGAGCTCGAACATTGGGATTTTCGGCAGGATGTTATGTCAGTATGAAAAGAGTATAAATGTTTCCTTTATCACCGTGTTAAATATTTCTAAGCAAAATCCTTCCTATATAAATATATTTAAAAAGATACTGGGAACGATTTCAATCACACTTTTACAATTCGTTAATGTTTTAATGGGGCACCTTTTGGTATGTTATTACAGTTTTTCAAGAGATTCCAGGGACGCACCCAAAAAGGGAGCCAGTTGTATTTCTAGAGTAACTTAGTTTTTTTTTGTAACCCATTGAATTAGGTACAAAAGTAACAATATTAGTGAAAACTACAAGAATTTCTGGACAATTCACCGGTTTTTTTAGGTTTCTTGAGAATGATTTAAAAAAGGGTCCAGAGTTTTTCAAATTATTTGGAAACAACCGAATTTAGTTTAAAGTGCAATAAATTTTCCTAAATGAAAGACGTGTGAATGTTGGAAAAAGTTTTAAAATTGGTCAAATGCAAATGTATGCATCAGCTGCTCTATTAAATTCTGCTCTGGAAAATTGACCAAAAGATTTTGTGTTAATTTTCTTTTTAATAATGTCATTATTTTTATCTACGCGATACCCGGCATAACAATGTTTTCGATCATCAACATTAGAGATGTGCTGTAGTTTTAAAATATCATCTTCGTTTGTAAATACTATTAAGGGTATTTCGATACGCTGCACACTTGTTACATAAAAGAGACGTATTGAAAATATTGCCTTCCAACAGAGACAACACGAATTTTGGTATTGAACTTTACGTAAACTTAAATAGCGCAACATCCTACTGTAAAGTGTAATAGATTTATTTAGCTCCTCTTTGTATTTCTTATTTGTTAAAGATTTTATGAAATGACTTCGTATACCTACATACGTATTATACAGTGAAGGGTGTAGTACAAATTTTTATATAATTTTATGTTTTTATTGGCAAATTTCTAGTATCGACACTGGTATTACTATAAATGTACATACTCTACCATAATGGTATTAAATCTGATAATTAATGTCCTTTCTAAAATAATCACTAATTGATAAATACGATCATTTTTTCTTTTTATTGATATACTAACTCTGAGAAAATAATCCGAAAATTACGTATACAAATACACCTGCTTTATACGCTTCCGGGAGCAATTAACAAAGTGAAAGTAATATTCTGTAACATTTCCTATTTTGCCACATTCTCATTTCTTATACGAGTACCAGTTTTGTTCAATTTTTGTTAGAAACGCACTTATAGAAAAAAAAATCAAGTTTCAATCTCAAATAATATTCTGAAAAAACAGAATGTTTCATGAAAATAATGAAGGGATATTAACTGAAAATGCAGATTTATCGATTTATATCCATGGTTGAATGTAACAAAATGTGAACGGAAAATGAGAACTTTTTACAAAAATATGTAACTGATTGAAATACACCAACAAAACCGTACAGAACACGAAAATAAATCAATACACAACATCGAAAAATATTCGTAAACCTAGAATTAGACATTATGGAATATTTTCTCAATTAGAAATAAAATTGATACCGATGTATCAAATTATAATAACATTTTCTTCAATGATAACACATGCAGGAGTTATAATATATGTTCATTTTGATAATAAATCAACCGTAAAAAAGGCGCTCACCGTTCCAGGGTATTCTAGCAACTTCTCGCCAAGAATACTCATCTCTAGAAAATTCCTGGCACATCTAAAGGCGCCACGCAATGCATTAAAGTGCAATAATTTGTTTAAAATAAAATTCGAGACGAACGAAAAAATGTAACTGTTAGTATGGAGTACAGCAATCGTTAAGTTACTTGTAACGGTTTTAAAAAAAGTAGTCTTAAATCAAACCTAATGTTCCAGAAGTTGAAGACTTTAAATATACTTAAAATAACATTAGGAGCTTAAAGATTTTAACGTCGTATTGGTAAAATTAGGGTAATTTTGGGTATAATTAGGGTAAATTTAGGGTAATTTTGAGTAGTTTTTCAATAAGTTCTGGCACAATTAAATAAATTACAGAGTCTCTAAGAAACTTATAACAATTGTAAAGACTAAATACAGTTGAAACTGCCTTACTAAAAACATAACGTTTGAAGCGTTGTGCCTTGAAGTTAAGATATTTTTAAGCTACTTGTTGTAATTTTAATGATCCAACTACATTTTTTAAGAAATTGCAATTATATACAAGTTTCTAAGCTTATTTTTACAATGGTAATGACATGTTTACATTTTCAAACAAGTTGCAATTACCCTAAGGATGATGTAAAATTCATAATCAAGTTCTGAGTTTTTTAAAGAATTATGAAAGATTCGATGCTGACATTTATAAAAGATTGATAACTTCAATAATCAAAGTAAGAAGTTTGAAAATGAATTATCACTCTAAAGCGTTCTGATGCTACGGGAGAAGTGGAGTTCTGAAAAATTTGTCATAATCTATAATGAACCAATGACACTTTTAAATAAGTTGAAATTGTTTATGGGCAAATCCAAAAGAAATGCAATTTGTTACACCCATGAATGAATATTTTGATACTTGAATATTTGTGATTGTTTTTCCTGAATAATAATCATGTCACTTACGTAATTACAAACAAATCTTGATTTCTTGGAAAAATCCTATTTCTTCCAAAATCTATGTCATATTTAATGAGTATTTAGTTATTACTTACCGACAGAGGGTATCAGTAACGGTTGGTAAATTTTCCGTGATATGTAGCTAATGGCATTTCTCGTGAGGTAAGCAATTGAACCAGCTAACGCACAACATAATCGGTAAAGCCGTTAGGAAGTTATGATCTAAGAAAGATATTGTACACACGTATATTTCAACTCAAAACATATGCACTCCTATTTTTGGCATTTGTCTTTAAACTCTATGTACACTCAACTTATCTGAAAGTGTGGTTATACCCGCCCAGGGTTGTGGAGGGGACGGAACGAACGCGGAGTACGTTAGGAGTTTAGTTTAAGCAGTAAGGAATAGACAATTTGTTAAGGTATTGACAAGTGGATAGTGGGCCATATTAGATACTGCCAATACAGCTTCTCATTAATTAAAAATATCATTACTCATGCTCGCCTGGACCTAACTTTTTACTTTTATATACCTTGTAAATCTTATCTACTGAAAATTATTAATTTTGATTTAGCAGGCAATTTTTTGCCTCCGTTAAAACGGTGGATTTGGCTTTATTCCATCACCACAACTCCTTCCATTGTAATAATTGCGAATGCACCAATTTATGTTTTAACAACACGTTACTTAAGCTATATGGTCATCACCTACCTCATTGTTTTACGTAGTTCAAGCTAACATTATCGAGAATTATTTGTTTTCATACAGATTCATTTAACGAGAAAAGTTAGCATTAATCGCGAAATTCCGGCAACAATAGGTGCCATTCCATATTGACAAACAACCTAAATACAAATGAATATTGACAACTCTCTCAACGTGCGAACATATAAACGTTTTTCGAGCGCAAATATGATTCGATTACACATTTAATTGTATTACTTTACAAACTCGCAGAGCGAATATTTTATAACGTAGCTGTCGCTTGCGAAACGTCCATTATTGCAACAAATCGAGCAGATGTGACGCGTAATTGTGACAAACTCGTCCAACTGAATTCAGTAACATAATTGTCATTGCTAACGGTACAAAAATACCAAGCGATCAAGTGAGAACGGGAACAGTGCCGGGAAATAAAACGGTTGCGTAACACTATTGCAACTATGTCATGAATGCTGTATGCATACTGTTACTTTAAGTAATTATATCCGCTAATGTTTAAGTTATTATGTAAAATGGTCAGGTGTTGGATCCGTTTTGGTGTATTAACTTTTTCTTGGTGAAATATTGCAAGGGAAACAAAAATATTGAGTAAGGCGAAAATGCTGCATGACCAACCTACCATTTCACCGAATAAAACAAAGGTAAAAGTGTTTATTATGAAGCATAATCGTAATGGCATTTACAGTAAAACTATAGGAGATTATTAATTCAAAATATATCTTTTCTCTCAATTGCAGCTGTAGCTACATTTCGGCTTAATCTTAAAATGGCATCAACCCTGAAACATCCTTTTGCTTCATCAAAAATGGTTCCATAATCAAAGACAGACGGCATTTAATTATGACATATTCGCAACGACCATTTGGTTCTATCACCAAAACATTTACACATCACTTATAAACTTTACACAACTTGGCTCACGGTTCAAACATTTTACTTAATATCTTAACCGGGAAACGTCTGTTCCTCGCAATTGTGTAGCAAAATATTAAAATCGTGCCTGAAAATAAGTTTCATGACGCGCTTTTCATCCTCGCCACCAACTGTTCCAATGTTGCAGTTCGATATATTGTTCAGCCAGAAGCGCTCATAGCGGAGTGAATGTGTCACAGCGAAATATGTTTACTTATCATGAATGTTGATTATGCTGCGGTAATGGGCCTTGTACTTACATATTGCTGCTAAGCACGGATGGTGAGAATTTATAATAAGGCAGTCCACGGGAGGAAGATAATTTCATACAATTGAACTGAAAATATTTTAAATACCTAGTTGTACACATTAGCGTTTAAACGGTAGTATCTTTTAGTTACGCATTTCCATACATATGATGTTGGTTTGTTATTTGTATTAACAATAAGACGTTAGATCGTTTTATAATCATTTACATACTAGTACCTTCTTATCAGGAAAGTGCTCGTGAAATCAACTAAGAAGATTTTCTAAATGAATTTTCATGCATCAATTTGTGTCATTCAAATCAAAGGAATCCAAAAAACTTGTAAAAACACAGTTAAAACTACAATAATGGTTGTTATTAATCTTTGTTACGTAACAAGTGTTTGTTGCAAATTTGGGTACCTTTTACCTCAAAAACTTTCAATTTTTGATATACCATTGTTAAGGTCTGATGAAATAACTATCACAACTGTACATTTTTTGGGTCAGTTTTAATGTGACGGAAGTACAGATGGTGTAATAAATGTAGAGTGAAACTAAATTGATAATATATGTTTAGTAAACCTTCTCAACTTATCTGAGAGTGCGGTTGATACCCGCCTAGGGTTGTGAAAGGGACGCAATGTACGCGGAGGAAGGGCACGTTACGTTAGGATGTCAGATGAAACAGTACGGAATAGAAAAGCGTATTACAAAATACTCAAAGGCTACTAAATGGCGGGCCAACAAGTGCTAGGTACTCTTCACATAGATGCATGGAGTTAAGGTGTGGATATCACTGGCATTAACCATGTCACGTTTATTGAAAATATCATGGGCCGAGCAAGTACCCAGTATCAAAGTAGTGGACGAAATGCATAAAGTTAAGGAATCTTTAATAACAGTGAAACGAAGTAACGCAACTTATTTTGGCCAAATCTTTAAAAAAGACTAGAACAGATTTCAGCACCTTTGCAAATCAGTATTTCCTTGTGCTGAGGAAAGGGCACTTAAAGAAGAAGACTGTGGCAAATCTTTTACTCCACCCTGTTGTGTTCGGAGTTATTACTTTTAGACTCATTCCCAAATATTATTCTGCACTATCATATTTCTTCTATGTTACTATCTAACGTTTTTTCGGTATATCAGTTTTCTTGTTTAGGATCCTCCCTATTTTCCAGAATTTATTAATAGCACTCAATTGACTCCACCAACTTAACTGCGTTTTTCCAAAGAATTTTACAGCATATTTGATTTGATGTTCTGTAATCAGGTGGCGAGGGTGTGTACAGAGTGTGCGGTGCACATGGACGTCAAGTAAGGACACTGGATAAAGAGTGAGCCACAAACTTTTGGAAGTTATATTATGATTTCAAAAATAAAATTATTGAACATTAATATTTTTTAACTATTATATAATAACGATAGTTTCATCAATATTGGAAAAAGTTTTAGTGGGATTATTGTTATATATAATTCAGGTATTAAACAATTTTGTACAGATGCTCAAAGCTGGCCACTCGAAATGCTAATGCAGTGTCACGGGATCGTGGGCAAAACCTGGGGTCTGAAACCAAAGGTCACTATGGATATACAATACTATTATCAATCCTATGATTGCTTATGGGCCAAAATGCCAACTGAAAACTGGCATAACGATGCTGAGTCAGGTCCAAAGGTCTTACCACTGCGGGAGCTATACAAGCAACTCCAACTAGGGAAATAGAAGTCATGATATGTCTACCTCCCCTGCATCTACATCTAAAGGAGGTGGCACATTTCATAAATAAGGCAGTTATTTAGAGTTTAACCATTTGATTTCCATTAAAACTATCACCGGTTTCGATTAAAACTCATATGAAACAAACTATAAGAAACCTATGAATGAATTTATCAATATTTGAACACTAGAAAACATTGCATTACGGAAAAACGGTCTTCAACACATGAGTCAGAAGCCAAGTGGTAGGTTTCGTCAATGTCGATATTATTCATATCCCCCTTTTACCACATGTTCCGCTCCTATGGGTCAGAGCGTAACTTTATAGAGTCTACTTAAAAATAAACCTACGTAACACAAATACACTTCTGCTTTATAATGATAGTGTTTTTTTAGATGTTCCAAGGGAATATGGTATTGTATTAAAAGGGTAATATCAGAAAGTAAAGGCGATAAGGCTCTGTTCTTAATTTTACCAATTCCGATTGTCCAATTCTACTGTAATTTACGAATGTAAACTATATATGATATTTCAGTGCGATTTAAGATTTCGAATAATCCTCATCCCATTTTTATCGATTGGAGAAGTTTCTCCGTTCCGGCAGCAATATAAGCAAGATATAAATCACGGAGGCGAGTAATCAGAGGCGAATCCTCTATATCCACTCGCACGTGGGACTTTTTCCTTCGGATAGAATTTGATAAGACAGATTAAAAGTCGGGAATACGTAGCATTCCACTCCTGAAATTACCAGACGGACGAGAGGAGCTTTTGTCGCCATCCGAGTGTGTACTCCGTCTGCATCGAGGGCTCTCGATGCCCTTTAATCGATATCCACGAGGGGGTCTGAGGAGAGATGAAATTGAATATTAGGAAACGGTTCAAATGAGGCGGAACTGCCGACGTCAAGAGGGCGCCGGGAGGAGTCGATATTTTTCCGACGCGATCTGTGATAATGGCGTGCTCCCGAAAATGCTCTCGGTCTCTTTTCCTGCTAAGGGATATCGCAAACTCCGGGCGATGTGTGAGGAGTTTCGGAACTCGAATCGACAATGGAAATGGAAATGGGATGCTGATGACGTAACGAGCGAAGGTGGAGCTTTATTGGACGAAAATATCATAACTGAAAGGAATAAATATTCAAAATATAAAGAAAAAATTATATTAAGGCGTATATAACTTTACAACTCTTCGGAAACTCTGAAGAGTAAAGTGGCCTGCCTATAGAGATAATTTAGAAAGTTAGTTCTGAATAAAGGTCATGGGTATTAATTACATAAGTCAAGTGGCGAAGGTTGACATAAATCGCTAAAACCGTTTAGGGGAAAATTTAAAAAAAATTACAACTCAAGAATTAAGTGCCCTTTACGCCGGTTTAGTAACGCAAAAATATATAAAACCATTTATAGGTATTAAGCAGCTAAGTCGAATTACGAAACCTATAATAATTCACAAGTACCCTTTAGACTGCGTTTGGATAAAAACGTTTTGAAGTCACAAGCACGATTAAATAGTTTGATATGAATTAAACAGTAGATTAAGAATACAAGCTTTCAAAAAAATGTTGTACCAGTTTTCGAGAAACATAAAAATGACAAGAGTTTATAAATGATCAAAGAGTGGAGTTTTGAGGATATTGAGCCCAAATATAAAAGTTCAGGTTTACACTATTTAGGTTTTTAAAAAAAAAACCGACCACATAGATTTTTTCCCAAAAACTTTCGGAGGGAGCTCAAAACGTCCAGGAAAGAAAGTATCTCAAATTCGGAAAATCTACCAAAACGAGTGCTTTCTCATATGAGAGATTAGAGATCTTGTGATTTAGAAAATCCTTCAACCTGCGACGTTTTCCTTCAAGGCTTCCGGAAATTGTAGTAAGATACTAATTTAATTAATAATGTTTTAACTGAATTAATGATAGGTCAGGTAATTGAATGAAAACATGAAATCATTGAAATGATATTTGTTGCATGCTAGAGCGCACGTATTAAATCACCATCACCAATCACCAACTCAGGAATGGTTTGCTTTTGACATGCAAAAATGTTGAGCGTGGGCCAACTCCAGCTTACTACTGGACCAATTATGAGCACTGAATTTATTTTTCGCTTTTAATATATCCGATTTGGAATAGAGGAATAGTCCTCTATCTTTTGATACTGTTATTGGAATGCATATAACACACTTCGGCTACTATTTAAGTGAACCATAAAAACCTGAAAAACTTTTTTAATAATCAACTTTTAAACGAAGCAAAAGCTTCAAAACTGGTTATACAGTATTTAGACAATTTGATGAGGTTCTTTGGGGCAATTTTCCAAGATTTTTGGTCCAGCGGTTTCCCAGATACGGTGAGAAGGCACTATCGTTTACTGTAAGAAATAAATGAGGCGAATATTATTTAGAATTTGTTCATTTTTTAGTACCATTTAATTGATTCTATCCCGAAACGGCGAAAAACGAAAATTTGTTACATTTAGGAATAAACAGCCGGAGGGACATCCAGACATTTCAGGGGGATTTTAAGGAGTTCAAATACGCTACTTTAACAAAAAAAAAACAATGGGTTGTTTTAACTATTTGAGGCACGCAAAAGTTAGCTCACCCTTCACCCTTCTTCCCTTTTGCGGTAGTGAGTGTGTCCTCGGTCCCAAGGTTATCTTGTCTTAGTCTAGGCAGTGAAGTAAGCAAAATGGACACGAAGCGTTTAAAATGGAAGTATTCGAGAAATTATGTCTTGAGTAAATGCATTTGATCCCTGAGGAGCCTTCAGATAAGCACGAAAATATTTGAGGCTATTCTGGGTTGACCGCTTATTGCAACGAGACTTCGAGCTTCAAACATCTATACAGCTTAGTTAAGGATTTTTGTGTCATCATGGCTTTGATATCTTTGCTAAGAAATAAAATTTTAAACGCATAAAGTCGATAGAGTGTTCACAATGTTAATAAATTTATGTAAGAAAAGGGCCAAAAACGGATATATTAAGAACATTATTAATTTTAGAGGATGCAGGATAATTACCACCATAACTTCCCGATTTAAACCAGATTTAATGCATCACCAACCATCATTTAAACAATTTGTTGCTTTCAAGAGAGTATCATTCAATTTAAGTGATCTGTGCAATAAATTTTTTTCAATTTATCTGCCCCTCGGAATGGAAATTTCGCTGTAAGTGTGCAAAAACATTTATGAAACGAATTTTTGCAAGAACGAGCCAAAGATATTGTTAATCAATTTGTTATTAATTCACGAGGTTCTTTTTCAGGCGTCTTGTATCCTACGTTACTATAATACAATTAAATTATATGAGCATCGAGACTCAACCACTCATAAAACAAATCTATCGTAAAACAATTAGACATGATTCTCCTAAAAGTTCCTCAAGTAGTAAAGTAATTTTTCTTTCTCGTTGAAATGGACGTTCGAAAACGAAACGACTCACATTTTTCCTGCTTTTTGCCTTTGTTATTCGCGAACGGTTCGTCTTCATTAGTTTTTATTACAGGCCAACTTTTTAATGGCAAACTGCAACTTCCCTACCGGTATCGAACAAATTATACTCCAATTTAAATCCGGCTTCCTCCGGTAATAGGTTCGCTAACTTTTAATTCGTATCAGGAAACATTAAGAAGAGTAGATAGCGGAAAGCATAGGATGATTCGTTTGAATAGTGTATTCGTTTCATGGAAAATAGACGAGAGTAATTACGGTCAATGAGGTAACATCTGCGAGATGTAAATAAAATAACTATTATGTACACGGCAGGCTCGATATAAAACTATGGTATATATTGATTAAGGTAATTAGTGATCATGTAAGAGATGAGGAAAATAGTAGTTGTTCTTGCATTATACGTCGGCTTGACTTATTTTGGAACATAACATGGAAATTTCCAAAAAATGTATTTCGAGTAAGAAATAAAATTTTGAGCACAGAATAAGTAGGCAAAGGCGTTCAATATTGGCGCATTTTGGTAAGCTGTCTCTTTGATAAATTCCTAATTTCTACTGCATTTTTTCAAACCACGTTCATAACACAGAGGAATTAAAATATATGTGGAAAGAAATTGTACCAAAAACATTAATATGTTATTTGGAGAATTATTTTAATTTAAAATTCGCTCTCCATTAATATGGGTAATCGAGTTACCTACTTATTCACCGCAGCCATCGATACATTTCACTTCTATTTTCCGATATTATTTAAATTCCATAAACGCTAACGATTACCATAATGCGTTATGAACTTAAATTATCAAGGAGTTATGGTTTTTTTGATTTTCAGAATTTTGATAAAGTGCATAACAACCCCTTGCTAGGATCAACCAATTTGTAAAAACATTATAACTAATTATTAGTTGCTGTTGGACATACTAATGGTTTCTTCCAGAAGAAATTTCAAACTGATTCGAAACTGATTATACCCCATGAGTTGTAATTTGGCAAAAAAATCGAAGTCTGAAACAAATTTAGGGTATCTGCGGAGATGAACCTACAATTAGGTCGGGAGTTGTTTATTTTTGAATGCCTCTTCATGTAAAATGATTCTCTATGTAAATTTTCGTCAAGGAAATCCGCGTCAGATGACTAATTTGCAAGTAAGTTGTATCATCATGTCCTCTAGTAATCTGAAGTATACACCAGACTTATTCAGCAGCTAATAAAGTGCCACCTACAACGCGTGCACTAAATTAAAACGAGACAACGAAACACTAACACGCCGTAAAACGCGAACCATCTGAATTTTTCATCACACATTGTGTTTGCTCGCGCCCAACCGTTGGCGTCATTTTCAAATTGAACCCGCGCTACTCACTCGCGAAAATAAAAAGGTAATGTTTTCCGTCGTCGCGAGTAAAACGTAACAAACTCTTTCTATTGTTTCCCAGTGAAAAAGTTTTAGACGAAAAACGAAACGGTTTTCTGCAATTATGATTGCGGACTCTCCCCTCGGATTAATTTGCATCTTTGACAACAATTTGATATGCAAATGACAAGGCGAAGAGGCGCTCGTTTAACTTGTAGCGTCTGAAGAAATAAAGGATCGAGGGGTTTTCGAAAAGGAGAGGATTTGCATCAGGTCACTCGGCAAACGGAAAAGCGCTCTATGTGAGGGTGCACGACTAACGTGGTGTAGATAAACATACAAGGGAATTTAATTAAAAGACCTGACCAACTATTCAGAACAGGGAACGATCGAAATGGCCTGAAAGGTCTGGACTTGACATGGACGTGTAAAGAATATATTCTGGTCGAAATATTGTTGGAATGACTCGGTGAGACTTTTCTAATGTTACTTATAACATACATTTCTGGTTTTCACGGAAAATCAACGAATGTTCCATGGCTAAAACCACTTTACAGCAATTACTTCGAAATTAAGGTAGCTGTGCGATCATGTGATTCAATTTTTGCGATCTTTTTTTACATAAAAAATGGGCGTTTTATTTCCTTAAGAAAAAATTTCACAACTACCAAAAATTCACTACTACTTTGGTAGTGAACAATCACAATGAATTTTCAAAAAAATCCACCTACCTCCAGCATCATAAAGACTGTCTACTATCGTCGCCAGTTCAAATTTTTCAATTTCAACATTCACATTCTTCCATACTCAAAATCAATTAGTAGAATCACGAAAGGGTTTCACCTTCGAATTCTTTGAACCTCCATCGATTTACGTGAAAATTGGTGAGTAATTAGTGGGTGCCTCAAGTAACAAACATGATATGTTTGAATATGAAATGTTTTGAAATATTTACATATTGATATGAAATATGTTTGAATGATATGTTTGATATGAAACCTCTTCTCGGGGGCTGAAATTATTTTATCAAAAAATAACCCTGAGGAATGGATAAGGGGATTAATTTTAAGCAACTTTTGTCCTATAAAGTTTTTTTGATAAGTCAATATTTTTGGAGTCATTAACGATTGAAAATGTTGATTTTTCATGAAAAAAATGCATATTTTGAAACTGTTTTTTACAAATAACTCCAAAACTATACTTTTTTTTCCAAAAAAATTGTTCTTCCAAAATGTCCAAATTGTCCAAAATCAAAGCTAATAAAAAAACAAGGAGACTGGTTGTTTTAAAAACATTTTAGTTTGAATCTAAATCGACTTATAGCTACTTAAAAGGTATCATTTTTTTGTGAGTACTCGAACGCAAGTATTCGTGGTTAAATATTGGGAAACCGATACATTTTTGGGAAAATATCCTCGGAGCACTTTTTAAAGTAGATGCAAAGATCTTTCAAATGAACCGCAGAGTAAGTAGATTGCATTAAAACTAAGCGAGTTATGATGAAAATAAGACGGGACTCTTTAAACTTTTTAAGAAAAAGTGAGAAATGAAACCTACGCCACTTCCACCAAAATTTAAATCTATAGTATCCCTTGGAGGATTTACTTTATTTTAGCGTATGAAAAAAGTATGATTTTTCAACTTTCTCTATAAATATCTCGCTTTCATAATAACTTTAAAACGACTAAATATACGTAAAAATGACATGGAATAAAAATTAAGGCCTTTTTTCAACAAATACTTTAGTTTCTTTGTTTGTGTAAGATAAAAAACAATCGAGGTATTATGGATATCACAATTTTATTATGAGGACATCTGACCAGCGCCCTTTAACCCTTTAACCTTTAAAAATGAAGGGTTTTAAGAAAGGAATATGTAACTGATCTCATAGCCCTTGAAGTTACCTTTAAAATGGTTTTAGGATGAACCCATTAATATAAAAAATTACGGAGTTATCGTAAAAAGCCAATCGCAGTTTTTATAAAAATTTTAGTAGCATTCATTATTGAATACATTATATAAATCCATGATTGCAATGATTAAACCTGCTTAAAAATAATTTTTTATCGATTTCAAAGTTAGGGGTGGTTTTTAAAGGATGAAATTTTATAATCAATGAATATATAAATTTTTGATAGTCAGATAATCTCAAGATAAAGGGTGGTTTTTACGGCTTAAAAATTTGCATTAAAGCATTAAATTATCTTCCAATTAAATTCCTTTCAATTTTTCGCAAAAGGGATGGGTTTCACCCCTAAAATGCAAGAAGCGCAAGTAGACCACCTGTCAGTTTTGAAGTTAAGGGTAAAATAAGCTTGATTTCAAATTTTCATGAAAATCGATGGAGGTTCAAAGAATTCAGAGGTTATGGCCTATTTTTAACATCAGTGGCTGCACTACGTACACTTAGGACGATTCTGTTGTAAAAAAGAGCAGATAACGTTTGTTCATTCCTCAATGGTCACCAAGGGATGAATTCTGAAATGAAACAACGTTTCTTTACTGTACCTCCTACCATATAAAAGCTTGAAACCATTGAAATAGCATGATTTCGGTGAGATTCTCCAAATCCAAATTATTCTCCAAATAAATGCTTAAAGTGTTGTACTGGATATTTAAAAGAAATACTATCAAAAGTACATCTTAATATAGTAACAATAATTTTAATGAATTAGACAATTCTCTTCGTTACATTATTATCTGAACCGAAGCAAATTTTAACAAGTAATCAATGAAAAAAATCTACTTCAAGAAAACTTAATTTCCGATCAGCGTCATTGTATTGCAGCTAGAATTTACATAACAAGTACCTACGCCTTTTTGTTCCATTTATAATTACAACGATAACTAGATTATGCTAGAAAAATGTGAAACAAATATTTCAGTTTTCCTGTATCTGTCATCTCATTGATGAAATACTTTATACTTTCACAGCGGATGAACAAGAATAAAGAAAGTGTAAATACTTAAAAGCAACTTAAAAGGCATTTCAATGCCTTTTTTTGTTTTTGCAAGATATTTATACCTGCAATAAGCGGAGTCTTCCTTATGAAAATGAAATCGCAGATTTCTTCATAATACTGTGTGATTTAATTCTTGAGTGCCATAAATTAAGTAACTGGCCTTCAATTGCAAAATGAAAAACATGATAATTAAATTGTAACTTAATTGCGTGTGATTGTGTTAGAGGTCTATCTGAATTCTAAATTCAGTATTTAGTACATATTATCTTAAGGAAAGTCCAAAAATATTGACACTATTTTTACGCCTAGTGTTACACATAATTTGTTCATCTTATTCCAGTGTCGTATCGTACGCAATTGTCTAGAAATAATATGTTAGAAATATAATATACGTATATATATTATTCTGTAGAATTAATATCATTGAATATAGCGTGTCAAATTAGTACTAAATATCATCAATCGGATTCATTTAAGTACGCCACTAAATGCGGTCTTGCAATATCTGCCCTATAAAAATTCCAGCATTTATGTATCTATCATATATTTTTCTACATTGGTCGCTCGTAAAGCTCAGTTCTACTACATCTCTACAGTTGTCATACTTCATGTAGCATAGGCGATTGTTTTAAAACGCTCAAGAAAAGCTTTAAATTTTTATAACGGTGGAAGATTGCAGGGGCAGCGATAAAACATCTACAGAAACATCACAACAGGACGTTAAGGAATTGTTTGAAAATATTTAAGGAGTACTTATACAATAATTACAGCCGCTGCCATACTTTTATGGTAATACCTATAATAAAAATGTACAGGTTATGTATTAAATTCTTATAACGGAATTCTTAACGCCAACCTAAGGATATTGAAAATTTTGTTAGTTAGAAAAGGCAAGTACAAAAAAAAGAATTAGAAAAGGCACTATAAAAATGAATTTTTAACATTCTTTTGGGACGTAGAATCGAAAAAGAACGATTAACTTTAATTGAAAACACGACGTACCTTCTTGAAGTTGGTATACTAAACAGACGCAGTTTGTCAATCAGTAGACAAATCTCTACTACTTAACCACTATTTAACTACTTAACCACTATAAAGCCCGTGTGCCTTTATTACCATATACGATAATTCTGGAGAGTAGCAAAGAACTCTTTAAAGGAACACGATACTAACCTTTTACCACGACCTCCGCACCCCTTCATCGGTCATATCATCGGTTCAATCATATCGAGTCTATTTATTAGCGCACAGGATTTATCGAGCGTCTAGATCTGTATTTCTCTGAATAGCAGTATATTACTAATCGTTTTAAATGCATTGAAGCCTGAGTTCACACAAAAGTCACGAAGAAACACGTTTAAAAAATATATAGGAGTCTTACACAACAATCAAAATCTAAAATTACCATAACATTATAAAGAGTTGAATAGATAAATAGTATTGTATACATATGTGTTTATACAATGTAAATTACGTTTTTAAATATCACCTTTAAATTTTTACGAAAAATAATAAGTACTTCAAATGTCTAAAGGGTTGTTTAAAAGTGGTTGATACGAAACAACTTCATTGTTAATCTTATTGAATAACAGTAATTCCTTAAGTATCATTGTAAAAATGTGGCTCTGAATGGCAACGTCGTAACTTTTCTTACAGCCCCACATGTTTTGTTCGGAAGGTGAGAAATGCACTATAGTTAAAACCGAGGTAATAATGAGTAATTTTAAGTGCAAGGCAATGATAAAAAAACTTTGCCCAACATAGTAATCAAAGAAAAATTTTTTAGAAACAGATTTTAAGTTCCTTAAAATGGTGACGTTATAACTGGAAAAATTAATGATACGCCTAAAACATTTTTTTACTGTACAAATTTGGCATTTTAAAACATAACCTCGATCTGTCCCGGTATTTTCCTCCGCATCAGCCGGTTCAAGAAATTAATATTTTTTGATCACACTGTATTAAATAATATAGAATAAGAAATTTTAAAAAATCATACCTCCCTTTACAGCAATTTCACACGTCTACCACCTGTATCAATTCGCAGATCTTGTCATGTACTTTAAAACTATAAAGTTTAATCCACGCCCTTTTTTAGAAAATTGCAAAAACGAATAAGTGCATTCAATGAACATAAAGAATGCTTCAGCCAAATTTCAGCCAAACCCGAAGTTTCAAATTTGACGATACCTATTTCCAAAAATATGTTTTTCCGGCTCAGGAGCCACAAAACGTGAAGGAAATTTGAAACATCGATTCCCAATTTTTGGGGTGATCGCAATACTTATTTACCTATCCTAACCCTGTCGTTATATACGGGGTAAAGAAAGAGAAAGTAAAAAATTGACAGAAATTTCAAACGTTTCATTGTAACTTTAAACATTAGGAAATCTCTAGAAGGAACAATGCAACATCCATATATTCAAAATTGTCGCCTAGTGAAATTTAGGTGGTTGTCAAAAGTTTTAAACAATTTCATTTTAATTTCAAAAGTTTAACGTATATTCCATAAGTATATATGTGGCTGGACCGTAATTCCGTCCGATACTTGGGGAAACAGTCAGGGTTCGAAAAGGTCGCATCTACATAGAGGAGGTAGCGTCGCAATTCCGTCCGGGGTGAAGAGTGTGTGCGTTACGGTTGCGTCGCAATTCCGTCCGGGGTGTAAAGCCAAACCTAACCAACCTAACCAACCTAACCAAGCCAAAAATGCACTTGTGAACGCGTTGGTGGTCGACCTGTAAATACGCAATCTGGTTATTTTTACTAGCAGGTAAACAGCCCTTATCCGGGACGGAATTACGAACCACCGCCCGAGGCTCTCGGTGGACCCGGGACGGAATTGCGAATTTATATTTGTGGACCGTATTTAAGATCAGGTAATAAACTCCAACGGGACGGAATTACGAATCACCGATATATGTACGTGGTACAAGATTTCAGCCGTGCCTAGAATTTTAAATTACCATAGTGCCTTACTGTTAAATCTAGAATTTTGCTGGGCCCCAAATCAAATATTTCAATTTTAACTTTCCATGCGCTCCCGAGCTTTTTTGGGGATACAAATACATTTTGTGAATAGAAATAAATAAGTTATTCATAATAAGTCAAAGAAAATGCCCAAAAACATTGAAACGGAGTTTAATGAGAGGCAAAAATACTTTTTTGTAGTTTTGAAAACAAATTTTGTCACCAATTGTGGGCTCTTATGACACTGGGTTAATTAAGTTGCAAAAAAATTGCCATAAGGGAGATTACAATAAAAATATTCGACGACTTTCCTCAATGCACGAAAAAAAATTATCATGGGCTCAAATTTTCACGATTTTTACGAATGTTGATGAAGATGAATCAAAAAAATTATCCATAAACATCCTCGTTCAACGTTAATTTAAAATAAAATTACGCTTACCGAACACCAGTGGTCGTAATCATCACCGAAGGAACAAATACGGCAAAAATGTCACGAAATTCCAAAACCGAAAACACCAGTTTATCACTATGACCCGGAAATTCAGCAAATTTTAAAAATTCACCATCGGAAACTGCTCCGATAATCGGAAAATGAACCGTTCCCGACGTGCGATTCGCTTATACACGCACTGAAACCACCGTCGACACACAAAAACGTACGACACAAAAAAAACATTGCTACTGTTGACGAATCACTTATGGCAAATAAAAGAAGATCAGTGATAAGTTTAAATTTAACTTTCAAAAGGAATCACAGACATATGAATGATCATTTCAACTGCACTGCGCCCAATAGCAACCATTAGATAACTGATCTGCGTCTACGAATTAATCAAAAATTGATTTGGGCTAGGCTCGCTTGACGCACGTTATCAGTCTTGCAACGCCGCATTATTTCGTGTTACCGGAATCGTACAGTTTTTACAAGAGTTTTTAAACGCAGAAATGTTTTGTTATCCGCAATTTAAAGAAATGTAGATAATTTCACTGTTTTTGAACTAAAAGACAAAAGATTAATATAAATACTATTACAAATTTAGTACCTTTGTAGTGGAGATGATAGGTATATTGAATTACTTTTCTTCCAATTTGATGATTACGACGAATAACTGGAAATTATACATTTTACAGAAGTTTTAAGGTCCAAAAAATAACTCTGATGATACTACCCGTACAATTACTTTGTACGAATATATTGCTTCCTTCATGTGGAGTGAACAAATTTAATAGATGTAAAAAATTTAATTCATATATATTAAATGCCTCTATTTAACAGAACTGTTTATAAAATACGAAGTACACATTGTCATTGAGACATCATGTATTACATGAAATATTAAAAGATAGTAGATAAATCAAAAAGAAAAAACAAGAAACACTAACTGAAAGTAAACTGAGCCTTTTTGAAAACACTATACTTTTACAAATTTGCTAAACAGATATGGAGAGACTGCTTTCAGCTCATTGAGAATTTTATTATAGGTAACTATAGTGCTATAAGTAAATAACTGCATGAAAATGGATAGCCGAAATTTAGGCAATGATAAAATATTAAGATCATGAGAGAACGGATCATGATGTCCCTTCTAAAATTAAATTTGCTACATAGATAGGGAGGACTGGAGGTATATAGAACTTTGTTTGCTAACACTGATAGATGATGGAGATACATTTTTAAACACTACGACAACAATAGTTTTGGATTTTTTGCAGCCTGTATTTTGAACGGTTATCTAGGCTAGGATAGTATACAGTTATAACATACGTCAATAATGGTAAAATTAATGTCAATGTTAACCTTATTGTTGTAATCCCACATTTGGTACTTACAATTATTAATATATTGCCTATCATTTACTTAACCATAAAAAACCCTTAAAACACACTAAACAACCCCATAACTATTATCACCCATTTCCTTTTTCAATAGTCGTTATCCCAATATTTAACCATCATTTACATATCTTGAACACTCAAGTTTATTTAACGAACTAAACCTTTATGAAAGTTTCCGGTGATTACGCTAAAGTACCGAATGTTGGATTTCGTGTGGTTCCGAGTGGAGGGAAAATTCCTCCACCACCACCATCACCACCACATATTTTGTTAAAAACATATATAAATGGTCTGTACGAGAATACACACAAGAAATAGAAATAGATTGAGAACAGATAGAGACGTTAGATCTTTACTCATCCCAATTCCCATAACAATTGGTGGCAGCCCATAACATTATTAAAACCGAGCAAACAATCCCAATTTTGATACGATAACCTTAGAACTGAGTAAGAGTTTTTAATTAATAGAGAAATATATTCTATTAAGCTACAGCCAAAAATGTCGAGCTTTTAAGAGATAAGAAAGCTAACTTTCAAAAATGATATTTTGTCGGAACAATTTTAGAATTATTAAGTAGAAAACTATTGATTCGATATATTTGAAACGAATAGTAACTTTGATATTTTTGTATTGCGATCGAATTTCGATCGAGAAATTCCACCAATCGACAATTACCGTTCCAGTGTTTGGGTGAAAAGTACAGATTTATGATCGGCGTATCAAAAATAATAAATGGATTAATTCAAAGGTTTTATGGCGCGTTTTATCGCTCGAACAAAAAGGAAAGTTAATTCCGGCGCCATGGAGGATCCATTTTTAGTGGACGCATTTATTTGTCCCTGTCTAAATACGATGGTCTTTAGTGCGAGTTTAGTGGGGCGAGAGAGGACGGAGGAAAGAATTAAAATGCGCACATGACCGGGTTCACATGTGGGAGAAATTAATTTTTCTCGCCTCGAGTAATTTCATTAATCGGGAACATTCCGTCTTTCCGTCGGTCGGTGTTAACGACAGATGCTGCGAAAATAGGAATTTTGTCTCTTTCGGGCCCGATCGATGGGGACACTTCGCGCGTTTTAAATGATCGCGGCAGCGGGGAAAATGGAACGTCGCACGCTTTCGTTCAGCGAAATTACGCGATTAAGAACAGGTGGTGAGAAATAACGGACCAACAGAGTGAAAAACAAAAACAAAACCAAAACAAGAACAAGAACAAGAACAAGAACAAGAACAAGAACAAGAACAAGAACAAGAACAAGAACAAGAACAAGAACAAGAACAAGAACAAGAACAAGAACAAGAACAAGAACAAGAACAAGAACAGGAACAAGAACAAGAACAAGAACAAGAATAACAAGAACAAGAACAAGAACAGAAACAGAAACAAAAACACGCACACGCGCACGCGCACTCGCACGCACACGCACACGCGCACGCGCACGCGCACGCGCACGCGCACGCGCACGCGCACGCGCACGCACACGCACACGCACACGCACACGCACACGCACACGCACACGCACACACACACACACACACACACACACACACACACACACACACACACACACACACACACACACACACACCCATTAATTGGTTTTAATTAGAACAATGAGCTGTCAAAATTATACCAGTTATACAAGGTTGAACGAGAGTTATATTAAGTTTATTATTTCAGCCGTGGCACACCAACCAAGGTCCTTCAACGTCCATAACCACTTTCGTTCTACTAGAAATTTTCTGAGATACCTACATTGTACAAATCGGCTTAAAGAATGAAACACTTTAGGGTTCAGAAACCCATGCTGATCTTAAAAAAATAGTGATTAGCTTGTTCATCTTTAATGAAATTTAGATTAATTGGTTTTTTAGCAATGTTTCGTTTAGATCAACACCTTTATTATTAAATTCTTTATGCTTGTCTTGGGTTATTAAGTTATTCAATGTAATAAACTAGTCAATTTCAATATGGTCGATATCAATGTAGCGCTTATGGCGCTTGGAAAACAACTTTAGTTACGCAGGCACACGACAGAAAAATACTGTCTCGTCAAAATACCGAACTAGTGCACACTTATGTATACGAAATTGACTGGTTATCTCTGGATTTCATAGGTGCTGAATGTACTTATAATCTGCAAAGCCAAATCGATTCCGTAAATATTTTGGATACATTTTAACATGTTAAGTCTAATTTGAATCATAGGATCGGTCGATGAAGTTTCACATTGCCCCTATCCTCAAAAAACCTGATTCAAATGGCCCAAAATCGTATTTTTGGTTAATTCTATTAGCAGCATAATCCGTTAGAAGACCATTGATACCAATTATACTGGTTCGAAGAGTTTTCAGGCTCGCTGACTACGAATCTGGTATCAGCTTTTTAGAATTCAAGATGGTGGATCAAATATGTCGGGAAAATAAATAAAACAATGCATAAGCTCGACATTCTCAGCTCAAATCATGTATTTCACATTAATCACGTAATGTAATCACATTTTCAAAGTTCAAAATAGTGGAGATTCGATATTTTATATGAAAAAGAAAAGCACAGTTTTCTCAAAAAGTCGACGACTTTACACCAAAACCAAGTTACAGCTTCTCATCGATCTGTTGATGTTTTTTTATTAACTTAGAACTTATTACAAAAAATTCTTATAAATTTATACTGATTTTTAGTTTTTAGACTCTTGGGGTTGTGCAAAAATTATAGTGCATAGACATTTGGATACTAAAAATGTTTTTCCGTTTTTTCCTACATGTTTGATATTGTAAATATGTTTCTACTATATAGCATAAGTATAGGAACTGATAGACAGAACCTTCGCCATAACTTATGCTACTAGTGCCATACGCGTCCGCCAAAATTTATAATAGAGCCATAAAGGGCGAAATTTTCCAATCTTGATAATTCACTTTTATACCCCCAACATACCAATATAGAATACATTTATTTTATTTTCTCTCATGTTCCAAATGCCCTTGGCCATAAGTTAGAAAAACTTCCCTGACATCAAATCCATCTTTCCACAACCTAACGACACGGTTTTATTATCCTTCGCTGTAAAAAGCCCGTCATAATCTAAAATATTCATCGAACTGTCAATCAAATTAAAAGAAAAATATCCGTCGTGCTTTTACATGGAACAAATAAAAAACCTCCTCACACTCGACTAACTCGGCGAGATACTTTCTTTTCGGCCGATCGATGTGATACAATAAATTGCCCAATACACGAAATATACCTTATATAGCGCCGACATGAAGTATGACATAATTAGATTTGTTCAACTTTCGATATTGACAAACTCTGTCACGAATCGTATTGAAAATGTAATTTTATCTTGAAGTCTGCTACGTGATACCCACCCGAACGCACCGTGTAATCGACTTCGCGTTTTTTCCTTGAAGGTTTTTTTAACACGGGGGAAAATGGTTGGGGACGCGTCAAATTATATAAAGGAATATTATTTTCCTTTTTTCAAGATGGTTAAGTGGCAGTATTGTCATTAATTACCACCATAATCATCTAAAAAGGAACAGAACCCGCAGCTATATAAGGGATAACTTGGTATACATTGGTATAGCATTGATATAAAGAAATAAGCGCGTTATGTCAGGGAAGAGCGTCATCCATAGTTTTGACAGCAAACTAATAATAAATGGAAAAACGTGGAGATGCAATGACGTAGAATAGAAACTGAATGAAAATAATCAAATACCAAGTCTAGGACATTCAGGTTAGAAAAACATAACATACAAGTAGCAAGATGGCAACAGACAGAATAATGGCAAGATGGCAACAGACAGAATAATGAAAATGGTAAAAAACCAAGACATTAATAAGAATGCGTAGGAGAAAGATAATTGTACTGAGCAGCATTACTGATATTTAGCAACAAGACAAAAACTAAATTTGCCGGTAACTACAGAAAAAGGGAAGTTGGGTGCACTGAAGTTATACACATACTGATTTACAGGGCGTTTGGTAAACATGCGGTAAACATTCAAGGGATTATTCCTTGGACTATTATAAGAATATTTTGTTCTTTGATGATTTCTGAAAAACCGTTTCGTTTCGAAGATACAGGGTGAAAAAATTTGCGACAACCATTTTCGATATTTATTAAAAGTATTAATGTAAATAAAAGTATGGCGTACGCCAACAGGTTTAACAAGTACAAAAAAATTTCAACAAGTTGTTATCTTATATCGGTCGCATTTATTTATGTAGATTGAATGACGTTTGGCTGTTTGACGTGTAGTTAGTGAAATCCTCTATCATGAATTATATGAACGTCGAGATGACTGACGGACTTGCTGATGGCAATTCATCACAAGCTAGGCGGTTGTACATTGAATGGTTTCCTGACCGAAATGTCCCCCACCGAAAAATCTTCCAAAAAATTCATCAATGTCTTCATAAAACAGGAACATTAGAACGAAGTGGAGGCCCACGAAAATCACTGACAGTAAGAATAGTACAACTGGAACAGATTGTGCTGGATGTGATGGAGGAAGATCCAGGTAGTTCTACACGAAAATTGCAAATACTGTGAATGTCACTAATCAGACAGTTTGGAAAATTCTTAAGAACAATTTGTTGTATCCATACCACACACAACGCGTTTAGGCCTTACTACCTGCTGATTTCCCTGCAGGTATTGCAATGTCTGCAAACATTAGTTCTAATCCCTCTCTGTTTCTGGCCCCTATTCTTTATACCGATGAGGCGAAGTTTTCAAGAAATGCAATAATGAATTTTCACAATAACCATGTGTTGGTAGACAAAAATCCGCATGACGTAGTTGAAGATCGATTTCCACAATGTTTGGGTTGGAGTTGTGGGTGACTGCCTAATTGGACTTAGGAAGACTTACTGGAAGACTTACTGGCGAGGCAATACAACCTATGGGCCAATGAAAGTAGGGGTAAAGCAACAACTACATGAATTCTGGAGTCAAGTTCAAAACAAAATAGAAACAAAAGTGGAAGGGAACGTAACGATGCTGAATGCTTAGTTTAACTGGTAAATTTAGTGCAGTAAAAGACACAAGCGGACAACTAATTTTTGGCTTCTTCATACTATCGTCCGTCCTCAAATATACTCGCGAAGTAGTTAGCCTACTAAAAGTCAATAATAAATGTAACACTAGCAGAAAGAACAACCTAAAAAAATGGAAGCCAAGTACTAAAGCATCAACATTTAATAGAAAATGTGTTAGAAATTTTAATAAAATTCAGAAATAAGAAAAATACCGACAGAAAAATGTCCAAATATACAATGGCCAATGCCTGAACACCATATCGAGACATGGCAATCTCTACAGTTTTAGTAGAAAGCATTAGGAATAAGTAGGTAAACTTTTTCTGCTGAAAAAGAATTATTAAGCTTTTAATTAAACTTATTTTTGAGAAAAGATTACAAAACTGGGTGCTCAAAAGGCAATCCCCCCTTAAAAAACATTGCTATTTTCCTTTTGGCCAAAGTTGGGCACATCTATAGGGCACATAAAGAGCTAAAAGCTTGAAAGCGCTACGGCATCATATTTCGTCGCCATTCGATCATATAACATATCCTGAAACTTTCAGAATTTTTCTTCTTCAAGAAGTATTTTAATTGTGAAGTACAACTGAAGGCAATAGTGAAAAGTTTATAAAAAAGACACTTGTACTTACGTAGTTTTGGAAGGAATATCGATCACTTACCTACAACAAAAAAGAAACACGTTAGACTTACACGACACCAAATGTTAAAAAAATTGTATTTTTTATATGTTAACAATCTATGTAGAAGTAAAGCCCAGGGATGTGACTATGCTCCCCTAACACATTTTATTTCCCTGTACATGCCAGGCAAATACCGAGCAAGATCCGAATACCAAACATTTCACAGCAATGACAGCTTGATGCATTACCTGTAAAAACATTCTGACAGGTTATTAACTTTCTTAACAGAGCTCGTCCGTTCCTTTACGACATTCTCAATGGCGAAAAAACCAACAATAGTGAGCTTTTTTATCGACCGGTCAAAATCTTGCGACACCTAATCCATTAGGACCACCGCATTTCTTAAAAAAAAAAGAATAGTCCTTATTTGTACCGATCCCATAATAAATTCCAAACGACCGTGTCGACTTACTTCTTATCTTTTGGAATGGTTTCGTAAGGACGGTACTTTAATACCTTTAATCATCTTTTTTCATCTGTCGCATTTTTATCGTACTGAACAGAGATAAAAGGAGAAACCTTGTGCTGTCTGAAATTCATTAGTATTCGCTAACTCAATTAATTATGTCCATTACACGAAAGAAATAAGTACAGCAAACAACAAAATACAAACAAGACAAAGTAAACTGCGACTTTTGAGTAAAATGGTCAAATATACCTTACCCCAACGAAAACACTTAAAAGCAGGAAGAGTAATGGTAATGAAATGTAAACTATACGGGTCAAATCTTGCGTTGAAATTTGGAATTAAAATTACCCACACAGAAAGAGGGCAGAAAATGAAATTATATTTCAATAATTCCTAACGCAACAGTCGTTAAAATTATAACAGATAGATTCAATGTAATATAACTTTGATAATTTAACCACCGCTGAAAGTAGAAATAGGCTAAAAATGAAAGAAAAAGAACAAACAGAAGGTATAATACGCAATGCAAATTAAGCGAAATTTAAATAATTCCGTTGTTAATTGTTGAAAACGAAAAAAAGCAAAGCAGCGAATAGAACGTGAGGAATGAAACGAAAATTAAGTGAAACTCTAACGGCTTCTCAGCCTCATCAACGTTTATTAGATTTATAGAAAAGTGTAAGAAATGGAAACAACACGAAGTGATTTAATTCTATATTTATGATTATAAGAATTGTGCTGTTATTTAATGGATTAATTCTATGTGATACTGCCCGATAATTGTAAACTGGCTGATTTTTTGAAGGGAAACACAAGTCACGTTGTGGTAGTTTCTGTCATTTAAAGGTCTGTAAGTAAATTACTAAGCGGAATAACAACCCATCACTTCCATATTCTGATTCGATCAAAGCTTTATCCTTACATCACTAATTGAATCTTAAAGTATAATCTTGATTATTCATTACATTTGCTTATCCAACCACACCCCTTACGCTGAAGTGGTAAACACCTTCATCAATCTTGTTCGATGTTAGACATCGACATTCGATCATTCCCATATTTTTAATAACAGTATTTAATAAGTATTTTTCTTTATTGATATTGATTTTTCATTATTCTGCATATTGTTTCCTTCTTATTCCGAATCCTTTCTGCTAAAGGCGCAGGGGTTGCAAAGGCGATTTCTTGCTTCGTCAATTCGCGATTCGTCCTTAAATTAATTTGACCTGTTTGGGACATTTTTATTCGTGATTGGTCACCTACCAAAAATATTACCTGAATTACTTCGTGTTCCCTGAACTACCCATAATATCTATCTAATCCTACTTAATCCATCTCTCTGATTTGACTCTACAAGTAATTTACGCTTTTTTAACCAATAAATTTACATTTTACCTATTATATATATACTTATAATAGTAATATAATAGGTAATATATAAGAGGTCAAAACAGGGTATTTCTCATGTACCGGAGGAGAAAATTTTCTTCGCAGGTATCGTAAGCAGTCCCTGCATTTTCATCTGTTTTTTTTAATAATTTTGTAGGGGCCACCGGGTATGAGCGGAGTCAGAACAAATGGTCCGAAAAAGAGGAAGAAGAATTAGAAGAAGGAATTCGGCGCTTAAGCGATCGGACACCGAAATGTTAAGTGGCGTTTCACGTTTTCGACAAAATGGTCGGAATAACACATAATGTCCTTTCCCTACACCATCACCCGAGTTCTCGGTAATCGGTAATCCGGTAATCGGTATGATTACATGATAGTGTCCAATTTCGTTCTCTACCCTTTACGTTAAAACACCCTGTGTGATGGTGCCTTCTATCCATGAATGCTTACTGCTGCATACACTCTAGCGATTAAAAAATACTGCTTGTAATAATGACGGGTTTGGTTAAATGGACAAAAATAATGCTAATATATTCACACACACCGGAATACCTCGTATATGTCAAGTCGAATGAAGGTAATGTAACTTTCCTATAACAATTAAACGATTAAAATAATGAGTTAAACTTGTTAGCACTCTCGATCTCCTCTTGTGTGTGTGTGAAAGAGAGACAGAGAGAGCGAGAAAGTGTATATTACGCCCTCCTGCATGCAAACCTACCATACATCGATATTACATCCTATTAAGACGAAATTTATGTGCGGTCGGACGTTTCGGGCGATAATGGATGATTATCAGGCATAAATCTTCGGGAGGAATACGGGATATCCGATAGGATGAATGTTGGAGAGGTATAAATGGTACTTCCGAAAGGATGCCTAACTATACCGGACGGTATCGGAGGTCCGAAATCTCAACGAAGCCACTAGAAGATTCAATGGGACGTGGTGTCGTTTTGAGTTTTCTTTTCCTTTATAACTTTCCGGCATAAATTCGACCGTTATTCTATCCGATTGCGTCTCTATGGTTCCCTTCGGGGCGATAAGGATGATCTCGTCTACATTAACGGATACATTCCGGGATAAAATCGATCCCGACGAGGAAAAGAAAACACCATTTAAAGGAATAATTAACAATATTTCCAAGTCGGCTTCTGTCTCATCTCCGGTTTCTCTTTTTTCGACAACTATACGCTTTCGCTGAACATCAAACAAAACAAAGTTTCACAACGCCTTGTTCCATTATAAATTCACATTTCTGCATAATTCTGAAATATGGGTTGAGGTTTTTTTAAGCGATAACATCTTCATTCGCATTAGCAAACAAATTAATTACCGTTTGGAATAACGCAATAGCGGCCCGTGATCCCTTCCTAATTTAAACTAGGTAAGTATCAATTATGGCAATCAGATCACATAATGCGACAAATTATTCTTGTTTGTGCAAATCCACAGGAATCGATACGTACATATTCTCCGTAATACATTATACATCCCCGAAGTTTCGCAAACTTTGAAGTTGTAATGTATGTGAAGTGTGTTTATACAGATGATTACGTTTCAGCGGGAGGGTCCTTACAGCCAGTAACTTCTGATAATTATTAATTTATTTGGAATACCTCAAGTAATTACTAGCAAACGGTCAATGGGCGGGTTTTGAAGCTTTGTAGCCTTGTTAATGACGCCCCCATGATTAAACCACCGAAATTAATCAGGTAGACGTTGATATTAGCGAAAGAGTAGAGTGCGAGTACAGAGGTATCAATCAGGTAGCATTAAGGGGCAAATTTATAATCCATCACTTATGAAATACTCAAAGATACCTTGATGGAGGAAACCTTGGTGGAACCTCAAATAAGCTGTTCGATAGTTACAAAATCTTCTTGTCTCCGCCAAGGAGCACTTAAGAAGGTAAAAGCTCTGACAACACCGCAAATCGTGAATAAGTAACCGGTTTATGGAGTATTATTTCTATTTCTACGATTCTACGATCGTGTCAGGTTATAAACTACAACAAATTAAAACTTGTAACTAAACTAAGAGAAAGTAAATTGACACCTTCGACCCTCTTTTTTAAACACCTAAATCGTTCTTTCCAGATTCCCAAACATGTCTCGAAGATATTTCTGGTGCTTCTATGAGCTTTATTATAATTTTTTTCTGCATGTGTGTTAGGATGTACAACTGGTGTTAGCAGATATATTTATATGCATAGCCATAGTCACCCAACACTTTACCAACACATAATTTATACAACACAACACATAATTTATAACAGATTCATATTGCAAATTTGATGTTAAACAAATAGGTTGACCTGGCACTACATTATTTTCATATTTGACACGAACCCCACTTCTCTGAAATATTGTGTTATCATGAGTGAACCATGGATACCTAGCGACAATATCTAATATTTGCATTTTTGGGCCATATACCACCTGTTAATAACACTTTTTAAACAATTTCATCAATCATTATTGGGATAATATAAGTATGTAAATTTATGGAGAAATGTTTTCTATTATATTTCATCTACAGCACATCCAGGATTGTTAATTGGGATGTTGGCACCTTCTATACAAGATGTTACACCAGGAAAGTTGGCAAATTAATTAAATTCTTTCATAAAAACTTGATAATGAAAAGGGTCTTCTGGGAATTTTACGACATGACTCATTTTTCTGTTAATGACTTTGAAATCTTTTTTAATATTAGAAACATTGTAGATTGTAAAATTCCCCTAATATCACCAGCAAATAGTAGAATAGCTAAATAAATTTCAAAAACTTGAATAAAGCATAAGCAATCATTCTTTTTCTAGATATAAATACATATATAAAAATACCACTTGCCTGGAAATTTCCTGTACCATAGTATCGTAAACTGATTAATGATTGGCTCAGTGGAACCACTGGTAAACATCTATTATTGGGTTTATGAAGAGCACCATTAATCAGAGGCAAAATAATATGTACAGTTGTATTTTTAGAAAAGCGATACCTCAATATATACTCACGTTCACTATATAAATCTAACGGATTGTGCCCGTCTCTCAAATACCGTTTAGGTAACCGATTTATATTATTAATAATTCGATTGATGTACTCATAATAATCGTCATTCATCTTGAATCCACGTCTTAAAGGCGAACTTAACTTTTAATATTTTCTGAGGGATACTCAAGGTAAGATCAAACCGACCTCGGCTTCATCTCATCCTTAAAGTGCACTTAGTTGACTATAAAATACAGATTGCAGGGTAAGTACGCCTTAAGGTTTGAGGAATCCTCATGGCACAATTATAAATTTGTCCGTAAAAGTTCGTATGTTGCTTTAAAAATGATTCGGCCAACTAAAGTTTGTTTTAATTTAAAAATTAGAAGTAAACCTGGTATGCTTTCCAGCTAAAGAGAAAATTCAAATACAAGAACATATAATAATAGGTAAGGGTTTCAATGCTGTTAAATAAAAGCAACACAGTGGTTATAGAAAACTAAACCTGGCTATAATTGAACAAACAAACAGTACCTACTTAGAAATCTACGCAACTAATAACCAAATGGGAGCCTAAACAGTTTTTAACAATGAAAATATATTTGTAGAAATATCGCCAAATTTTGGTAAGCTACAAGCTTATAATATATATTTAACAAATTTACCTACATTTCATTTAAAACTGATTATCCCAACTTTCCATTATGTTTCGTAATTGCTCTTCGCGTAAGTTGAATTTTATTCCAAATTTTGTGAAAAAGTTTCGCCGCATAATTTTTATTAAATTTGCTTACTTATTTCCGGAAGACTTATTTCATATTACAAACAAGCGATTTTACGAGTCCCATAGATATTTTGTGGCCTGCGGTCAGAAAATCTCCCGGTAGTTATGGTACCATTCTTCGAATTTTGTCGCTTCGGTTACAGCGTAGATTCTAAATTTAAACTGGGTTTCAGTTCCATGTCAATGTCTTATAATAATACCTCCGCGTAAATCTTAAAAATATTGGAAATAAACGACCTTCGTGCTACCATTTTTGGTTTAGTTGGACTTAAATCATGCGCTGTACTAACGCTATTTTGCTTAATGTTTTCGATTTGAGTGAATAATTGTGAATGGTCAATATGACGCATTAAGCAGAACAATAATCTTCTTAATTGTGACAAGCTTTTAACAGATTTCATGACTATTCTCTAAAAAATCGTTACACTTGTTATGGCTGTTTAAAGAATACATCACAGCCACTATAACTGGTACATATAGAATTGAATTATGTATATTTTATGCTCACCGAATTGAAATCGGCTAACAACTTGATTGCTATTCATATTAGTTGTTATCTAGACAGCATCGACATGACATCTGTCATTTATGTTGTTTCAATCTATTCGTAGATTATTGGAATTTCTCATTTAAATACCTACTTTTCATTTAGCTTATTTCGAATGAATATAAAATGAGTGCCAGTAGAACATCAATAGCTTGGTAGAAACCTATTGAGCACACAAAATTCTGCTTATTGTACAGTTAGGCATATTTGCCTTTTCTTTCAATGAAATTTCAGATCCTGCATTCTAGTATTTTAGGAAAAGGATCGAGAGTAATAATATAAATAATTAAAGATAACGGTCACGTTATAGGAAATAATTAAGTGGATTTAATAGTGTAGTTAAGGACGAATTCCCGAAATAAAAATTGTTTTTACAATATCTTCAGTTCTACTGATCGGATTCAGTTGATTGTTTAACAGACTATTTTATAAATCAACCCCTTTCGATTGAGACATTCCTCAACTCAGTAACCTTCGCAATTATTGAGATTTCAATTAGAATTCAAACGAGCATGTGAGAACTTGTGAGATCGGAAATACCATATTAAATTTGGACCAATGAAAAATTAGATCCGGAGCTCTTCCTGCAGGAGCAGAGTTGATCCTGTCATCGTCTCCAGTTGAGCGGTATAAATACTTTCGCAATTTCAGCACTTTTTGAGGGTTTACTAATTGTAACTTAAATTGTATTGTTGGTTGCCCTTTTAGCAGGGCACGAGTTATATGAAATCTTTGGTACTGTTTCTTTTTAGTTTTGTTGGTGAATAAAAGCACGTAACAACAACGTTAATTAACTTCCTCTGACCACATCTTGTTAGTTAAATACTAGTAAAGTTAGTAAAATTAGGAAAAAACTTGTAATAGTATCATAACAGTAGTATATAATAGTAGTAACACAACGAAGACCAGCAAAACAATATTTTTTTAATCCCTGAAGTACATACCGATACGGCTGTCTAAATTACTAATATTTATTTTTATTTTCAACACGCATTTGAATAAAACTGTCGAAACAGTAACCAGCGCCAGTTTAGGTAAAATTTAATAAAACAAACATCTTTTTGTGCCGTTTGTCAGTGAAAAAAATAGGTTTTTGCGTTTATAACACTTCTGTAAAAAATCCTCAATACATTTATTTTATCGAGAAAGCTTATTTAAAAAAATGTCTAGTACATTAAATTAAACACGTCTGATCAGAATTACTTCTACTCTCTCTTTCACATATACTCTACAGTACTTTGATGGAACTGAACTAAACTCGCATAATTATTCCTTGTACCTATAAATCTAATCTCCTCACGATTTCTCGTGGAAAATGTAATTTTTCAATTGCCACAGCGCATTCGTTTGGCAGGTGAAACAAAGGCGCCATCTTGCGGCGAAGGCAGAAGTTTAAAACATTTGGTCTACATGTAACATCTCGGGGGAGAATGTGCTTATTTCTGCGCACGTGCACTGGTGCCTGTGCATGTGTCTGGTCGAAAATAAAGTTAAGGACGAGGAATTAAACACAGGAAATGTAGTCAAATACAACTATACTAAGTTTGTACAAACGCTTACATATGTAGTAAGAACTTCATTCGACAAAAAGGAACCATGCGCAATTTAATATACCATGCGAGATAACATGCGCAAAGAGGCGACAACAAGAGGTCGACTTCTATGACGTACATAATAGAAACGAGCGGTAACATTGGCTTTTACAAGGGTATTTACTGATGAGAAAATATTCTGAAGATACAATAAATGGTTTATTTGGAAAAAAAGGAGAAACGTCTAAAACCAAATTAATGCCGCCATAGGAAACATATGTTGCTACATTTTATGGGCTTTTGGGGTTGACGTTTCAATATGTTTTTTCAGTAGGTTTTCAACATAACGCCATTTTACTTCAATATTACCTGGGGCACTTTTGACATCTTAATCGCCTATTTCCTTACTGAAATTAATATTTCCTACGTTCTATCTGAAACCCTAAAAGCTCAAGTAAGGTCTATCCAGTCAGAATTGGCCCAGTTAAAAAACAAAAAAATTACCGACTTTATACCGAGCGCATTCAGAAAATACGTTTTACTCTATAAATGTTGGTTGCTACAATACATGCCTATATATGAAATACCTATTAGTATCGAGAATTGGACAGGTCCACTACAGCCATTAAATTTGAACGCCGAGCACGTGTTCATTTTCAGTCGTCATTAGAGTTCTGCGGTGTGCGCACGTAAGTAGCAATTATTTTTTAAAATGGCTTTTTGGAGACTTTTCGACGTGGACGAAATTAATAATGGCAATGATATAGACATTATACACAATACAAATAATGCTACAGAAACAAATGAGGCACAAATTTGGGATTTCGTCATAAAATTTCGTTGACAAAGTGAGTAACAATCTTTTATATTTATTTAAGTATGGCGTGCCTATGGAGCGGCTTCTTTATCTTTGTGTGCCATTAACATGGCTATTAAATTATACTGCTTTTTTCTCAGCTGGACCAATTCAGACTAAATGGACGCTACGTTTTGATTGATATTTTATTGTCAAAATTTTTAAAATCGCTAGTGCTAATATTTACAAAACCAATCATTTTTACTTTTATTATCGGTACTTTCCTAATTCATCAAAGTAAAGGTGGTAACAGTGGCGTTATCGAGCGTCTTACACTCGATGTACAAGCAACCGCCAGAAGAATCATTTTTGCAGCAGGTTGTAAATCAGGGGGAAGGGTAGGAGACCCATGGAGGACCGTCGGACCACCCTTAGCTCGGCCTAATTATGCAGTGGGTCCGACCGGGGCCATTATTGTAGGAGACTTGGCTGGGCGGGTGTGCGGGTGTGTATGTGTGCTGACGATTAGTTCGGCCTCACGTGGATGAATACTTCATCAAAGGGCGTCAAAGGATTCGGGCAGTCAACCGGTGGTGTTCGAATTTGTAGCGATTGATGAACGTTGATGGGCACGTTGTTCCTCTTGTCCTCCACGATCCCCCGCGTCCCGCCCCGGGAAAGTTTTTGGGTCAGAACTTCGGCAAACGCGGGACGTGTGTCGCAGATGTTCCAGGGTTCATCGCGGGAGGCGATTTGTAACGTGATGTTATGTAATTTCGGGAGAGGAAAAGTTTCTGGATGTTGCTGGGATTCGTATCGGTGACGAGGCGAAAACGATAACTCTCCATTCGCATTCAGATTATATTATGAAAACGTAGCAATCGTCTATTTTAAGTAAAACGTGATGGAAACAAGAGACAAATTAACAAACAATTGTAACAACAGTAATTCTATAAAAAGAACTGCAATGGTGCTTAAAAACTTTTTGTCTAAACTTGTGTATAAATCTCACGTACCTCATAAAAGTTTCATGGCGTTTTCCACAGAGTTTCAGGTGTCATTTTTCTTCTTTCAGTCTCATCGCATCGTGGAGGTCTAACATCATCAGGGTATTTATTTGCCACAGATCTAGGTAACTGTTTCAAGTTTTTCTTAGTTGTCCTCTTCATTTTTGTTTCAATTATATTTTACGGCAGCATGTATTTCGATGCTTTTGTAACATATTAAAAGCGTTCTGATTTTTTCCTTTTGAGAGTGTGTTATTTTTCCACGATTCTGTTTCACATGTGGTATTCTCGCATTTAATACAAGAGATCCTTGAAGGACGACAATTGACATCATCAGCTTTCGAAGGCCTGCACCTATCTTCAATTGTTTCTAGAACTCAGGTGTTATTTGCTTTATACGATTTTTACGCAATTAATGTTTCATTTGCGAAGAAACTTAATGGCAATGAAATGTTTACGAAGTACCTAATACAAAAAATACTTTCCTCGGTATATATAAATTGGCGCGTTTACCATGGAAGCTATAGACGCACAGCTTCCCTTACCAATTTACCTTAGCAATCTGCTAAATTAATTGAAAGAAATATTTACGTTACACATGTTATGTAATGGCACAATACATGCCACAAGTGCATTTACGCAAGGTTCTTTTTCTGCACTGAAGCTAAACAAAAAGGAAAACTTTCTGCCTTGGGACTAATGTTAATTGAAAAGGAATTGAAAAGGAATTACTGCCTAGACGCCTGGAGCTCACGAGCTAAATGAAGTAACTTTCTATTATTACTGGAAAAAGAAATATACTTATTTACCCTTCAAAGGAACTTATGACAATTTTTGAGTCGTTATCTCTGCACTTCTGCGTTTCAATTATTAAGCTTATATCCCAGCATCTCTCTCAATGACGATTTTAGACACGCTACTGAAGTACGTACTTTTCATTTCCTATTGTGACATTTTTAGCTATGAACTTTTGTAATTCAGACCTATTCTAGAAATTTCTGTAACTTTCCGAACTGCATGCGTAACGAATTTTTATAAGAAAAATGCGTATTGGTTACAGGGAATTTTACTCAAATAGATAATCGAAAAGGTACACCTACTGTTCCATAATTCTCTATAAAAACCATCTAATGCTGTTAAATTTGAGAACCCAGCAGCCAAAAGACTACACTTTACTTTAAATTTCACCTTATACTTTGAAACCTAATTTCATATCTTTCTACACTGAAAGTACTGCTCATAATTTGACTAACACCATTGGTTAAGGATTTGTACGTAGGTTCAATGAATTGTTAGTCAATATTGTAAATACTTCATGAACACCTTTTCGGTTTCAGAGAGTTTGTTTCAGAGATTGATGAATTTCGTATATGTTGTCTATATTATTAAAGGAAATGTGTCTGCAAAGGCGATGTATGACATTAAATCTTCATGACCATTTAACTTTTCAGTCATTTATGTAATTTTTCGTGAAACAGAGCAAAAATTGATGTCCAGTAGAAATTTTGAATCACTAATCCACACCACTTCAAAACCTTTTTAAAAATATCTTTTCTGTATTAAGTGTGAGAGTTATTTCTTCGAGTGAATAATTTTAAACTGTCCCCGTATTCCATTCTTCGATTTTCATCATTTTTACCCCCGGAAAATGGACTCCCTAGGAAAGAGTTTCATGTCCCGTCCCGTCTATGATTCACTCTCTACATACTAATCTACGTGAACACTTATGTTATTGTAACGCCCTAGGTTCCTATAAAGGCTACAACACTGAATTCTACTGTTGACTAACTAACTCAACTATTTAATTGGTAATTAACCACTGATGTTAAAACTATGTAATAACAGTAGTTTTCTCTATTTGATATATTCAAACATGAGTTAGATACTGTTTGCAATGCCGCCTTTTATCTCAAGGCAGAGTACCTCGCACGTCTCCCCCCTGGTACCACTGCACGCTCCGTGTTAGTGTACTGCGCTTTCCTGGCAGCTCGGGTGGTACTTCGCGTGCCTCTCCCTTAGTACCACTGCACACTCGACCCCAGATGTTTATGAAATTATTGTGTACTAGTAACTGGGTGGGTACTTTGCGCGTTACTCCCCTAGTACCCCTGCACGCCCAGTACTAGGATCTTTGAAATTTGATGGGTATTTTGCACGCTACTCCCTTAATACCCACTGCACGAGCCAGACGAAAATAGAGACGATGTTTAAACAAATTATATTTAAATTGAATTAATTCTGTTGTTTTTGAATTTACACAGAAGATGAGTTGCCCAAAGACGTTTTTATTCTTTATTCCAGAAGTGACATCATCTAACTTGGCTCACACGTGCCTCACGTTAACGCCTCACCTTCGACATCTGGTCGAAGAGTGGTCTTCGACCCACTCTTAATTCATTATTTATTTAATATAAGAACAAGTATGTGCCTTTACTTTTAGTTGCTTTAATGTTATCAAATAGCATTTACTCATATATTACTTAATTTACTGGTTCTTTTATTTAAAATACTGGATAAATATACATCTGCTTGATAAATAAATATTTATTTTCTTATTTATTGTTTTTATTGATCTGCAATCTCATGTTATACGCTTACATTATATACTACTCAATTCTGTTCTATTACATGTATTGAATTAAATGAATATATATTTTAAAATGCTTGGATAAACTAGTAAACAATTGACACCATCCACTTAAGTACATACACCTTAAAATTCTGTAAAAACTACGATATATCCATAAACATCTAGAATTCCGACTATTATTGCTTTAAAAAACATGAAATCGACCAATTAACTAACCTAACTCATAACTACCTATCAAGTATGTGACATAATTGCCTGCTTTCCTAATTTACTAATTAATTAATCGACTTTCATCGTGTAGTTGCTAAAAATCCATGAATTGTAATTTTTGCTTAATTGTCGTTCAAACTCTTTGATGATACGTCTTTTATACTTTTTAAACGTAGAAATTAAAAATTCAGTTGCACAGTTATAGACGTCATGTACGTACTGTGTATGAAATAATGATTTAATTAACCTTTTCGGCATATGTTGAGTGCAAACAAAACTGTTATTAGTAATAAATGCTGAAACGACCCTCGCTTGTTAATTTAATTCCCTAGCGTTAAGAGAGCTATAAACAGACAATAACAGAGTTACTATTAAATTTATATTACGCTGTTAACTCGTATTTCATTCAACTCGAAGTCATATGTAATTTCAATTATCGTAATGTTTAATTAGAAGTTCAGGTCTTCAAAGTGGAATAAAATACCCCATTAAAAGCACTTAGATCAATGAAATTTCAAATTGATTTGCCATTCTTTCAAACTGGGAATTCAAACATTCAGTACTTTAAATTTAAGCAATCGATGACTGCTGTAAAAAAAGCATTTCAAAGCAGAATTATCTAAGTAAACCAATCTGCGAGAGAAATCCATATTCATAGGATGTGTAAATGGCGCGTCCAGTCTAGTCTCCGTTTTATTGATAATGCTGAAAGCTCGCTGAAACTCCGAAAGACTCATGAATACTAAACCAAAAGCTTCGGATGAAATATTCATACGCCGAAAAGATGAAAAATTAAAAACGATAATAAAAAATGTTGTAGTGTAGTAATATTGTAGTTTCTCCCTCGGAAATATTTTACGGCCTCGAAATTTTTTTCTCTTCCTTGAGAAAGGTCGCTTCCGAAATTCGTATTGTATCTGTTAATCTACCCGGACTAGGTTGCAAAATATAGTAGCGGTGAAAACGACTGGAGATTTATTGGCTGGGGTATATCCATACAAATCATTACCTTTAATTTCCGAACCGTTTCGTATTTATGGCATCGAAATTGTTATTTAAAAGTATATAAAGTTCGGAGCGATACTGGGAAACTCTGAAGGGAAAAAATCAATATGGGATTGGAAGGGATTTTCCCTTGTTTACTACACCTTGGTGCGATTGATACGTAGTACAGTTAAAGCAAATGAAGTGTACCTGTAATTAACAGGCATCAAAAATGCAAATCTGTTTCACTTTTCAGTTCAGATGTTGACATAAGTAAGATAGAGCATATGGGAGTAATGGAGCAACACTATCGTTGCGCTTCTTTGGTGGCGCCGTCCAGATTTAAGTTTTGGGAATTTTGGGAGCGATTAATTTATCATGTGCAGCACTTTTTAATGACAACGCCCGAAACTATTCAGAAAACTTATTTCGTTTTTCGTTAATGTAAAGTTCTTCGATTCTACGTTTTGGCAACAGCCAAAAACGCGGGAAAAGCAAATTTAGAAGAATCGGGACGCAACATTCAGCCTGGCGAAAATGCAACATAAAGGCGTATTTTACTAATGAATAAGAAAAAAAATGAAGGAAAAAAAACTACAGCGACACTACGGCGTTTTTACTACGGCGACACGAGCAACAACGTCTGAGCCGCGCTTTAGGGAAGAGATTCGACCAAGAGGCCATTTATTCGGGGGCATATTTTCTGTTCTAATTGCCACTAAATCGCCAATAGATGGAGACAAATTGGGATTATCAAACCATTTACTCCTTTATTGAAGAGTGTGCAAATACTCAACGTGCCAAAGTTTCCAAAAATGCTGATGCATGCGTTGCAGCAATTTCCAGCGCGATAATCTATTTAATGGAATCACTGTCAGGTAAAGAAATAGCGGATGCGGGATGAAGATTTAAAAAATGATTCAGAGTCAACACATTGATATCCTCTACGTCTGAATTGGTCATAACGGGCGAGAATTAAGAACAGATTCAATCATGGTGAGCACAGTCTGAAATTCTTCATATGTAAGGATTTGATCTCTAACAACACGAGATAAATGCGTTTTTACGGTTTTAATATCGACTTCCCACAGTCCTCCAAATTGAGGAGCTGAAGGGGGGTTAAAATGTCATTCGATTAATTCTCTGAAGGCGGCGTTTTGCATTAAACGAGTAAGTCGCGGTATGCGCCTGTGAAATTAGTTCCGCAGTCGCTGTATAGGTGACAGCAGCGTCCTCGACGAGCAATGAATCTTTGCAAAGCGGCTAAGAAAGTTTCAGCTGATAAATCACTAGCCAATTCTAAGTGAACTGCTTTCGTGGCGAAACAAACGAAGATGCAAATATAAGCTTTCACCGATTTTATACCTCTTCTTCGACTTATCGTTATGAAATAAGGACCCTCAAAATCTACCCCGGTATGAAGAAAGGGTTTTGCTTGGGAAACTCTACAAGTCGGTAAATTGCCCATTAGGGGTTGAAAGGGTTTCGGATTCGTTTTCCAACAGACTAAGCATTTTCAAAGAACTGAGTTAATAGTGCGACGGGGAGATTGAATCCAAAAATGTTGAATGAGAAAAAACTGTACAGTACGTAAACCAGGGTGAAGATGCTCTTTATGAAAATGTTCAAGAATCAAGACAGTCAAACGACTTTGACGCGGCAACAAAGGAGGATGCTTGATGTCGTAATAGAGCGTGGAATGTCTTAATCGCCCACCAACGCGAAGAATATTTTACGGACCGAGAAACACACCGAGCTTCCGAAAGGGTTTTGATAGTTTCTTAGCGGAGAATTCATCTGTAAAATGTGTGGATTGAGTGTATTTCACCAAAAGAAGCAATGCAGCGTGGAGCTCAGAAATACTCAAAGCTCCAGTTTTGCGAGTAGAAGGTGACCTTACATTTGAAATAAATCGACAAACCAAAGACGGTATGCGCTGAATTTTCAATAGCGAAGATTATCGTTCTAATAACTGACCGATAAGATGCGACTCTTCAAATTGGGCAAACAAAACGGTTCGGCGTTCTTCATCAGAAGAAAGAGAAACGTGTGGATTCTGTGCAAAATTCCAATTAGAACCTGAAGCATAAAGAAAAGCTGCTCCAACGAACCACTGTTTCTGCGAAACAAAGAAAAGCGGTAGCGATCCGCGAGAGGCCAAATCAGCAGGGTTGTTCTTGGAGTCAACGTAATTCCAAGAAGACGGGGAAATGCGTTCCTGAGTAAACACTATTCGATTGGCAACAGAGGTTTTGCAACGATGTGGAGAAGATTTTATTCACGAAAACGTAATTTGCGAGGCAGACCATGCGAAAATGCGATAAAATTTAATGCGATTAGAAAACATGTCTAGTATTATCGTTATCAATCATAACACCGCGGCGCAAAGCTCAAGGCGAGGAACCGTAAAAGACTTCATGGGAGCAACTTTGGACTTGGCATACACAAAATAAACTTGAGGTTTGGAAGAAGAACTAAGAATTCGTATGTAAACCACTGCTCCATAACCATTTTCGGAGCCATCTCCGAACCCGTATAACTCGCAACCCTCTGAGAGAGATACTGAAATCTGAACAATATTATCACTAGGGATGTCGTCCCATGATATCTCTTCCTTCCAAAGAGTCTGAATTAGATGCTTCGTAAAAAAAGTAATGGGTGTTAGAAAGCCAAGTGGGTCGTAAATGCGTGCTAATTCTGATAACAAAGTGCGTTTTGTACATGCTCGAGAATCCAAAGGTTTTACTGAAAAATAAAAATAATCTAAAGCTGCATTAAAATTTAAGCCAGAGTTTTATGACAATGATCTTGCTTACCCTCCGAAAAGAAAACAGGACCTTGTGGGATATGTTCGGGGGGTAAGTGGGATAATAATGAAGGTTCATTGCTAGACCATTTGTGTAGAGAGAAACCTCCCAGTGCTAAAAGTTCGATTAATTGCGTTTGAAGTAATTTAGCTGAATCAAGCGAGTTACTACCACACACTACGTCATCAACGTAAAGTTGATCAGTCGTCATCAAACGAAAGTTGCAGAAGCGTACGAATTGCCAAATAGGGCGCGGAAGACACCCCGTAGGTGACAGTGCGAAGTTCACAATCTTAAAGCGGACCTTCAGGTGAGAATCGCCAAATAATGCGTTGAAATCGGCAATGATTGGGATTTAAATGGATCATACGATACATTTGCTTTATATCAGCACATAGGACCTAAGCGAATGTGCGGAAATTTAATAAGATGGTACAAATATCCTTTTGTAACTTTGGACCAGTGTACAGACAATCGTTAAGAGAATTCTGATTGAGAAGTTTAGCGGAAGAGTTAAAAACGACACGTAGTTTAGTTGTTTCACTTTCAGGTTTCAGGACACAGTGATGCGGAATGTAATAAAAGATAAGTGCGGAATCATTATAAACTATTTTCATGTGGCCCAACGTTAAGTATTCTCTCATGAACTCCCTATATTGCGAGTAAACATCCAAGTTCTTTAGTAATCTATTCACTAGAGATAAGAATCTACGAACAGCTAAATCTCGATTACCGGGAAACACCGGAAGAGAACTTGTTCGAACCGGCAAAGAAACAAAATACTGTTCACTTTCATTGCAATAATATGAACCTTTAAAAAACTCTTCGCATCTATTGTCGTCAGGAGACAAGACCGCAACATCGGGAACCTTTTTGACTACCCAAAAGACTTGACAAGAACCTCTAAATTTCATAGAGGCGGGGTGCAAAGAAAAGATGAAACTTTAATGCACGGATTTACGGTCAATTTGCCCATGAGAATGTAACCTAATTGGGAATTAATCGCGTCAGGTTCACCTGGGTACCCTAGGATCTTTCCGCCCAAAAGAAGTTTTAAGTAAAGATTTGCGCCTATCAACATTTCGACTCGCCCAGGGGCGTTGAAAGTGGGATCAGCTAATTAGATATGTGTTTCCACATAGTGACGGAATTAATAAAGGAACTCGGTAACAGATTTTTGGAAGAATCAACGCTTCGATAGTAAATAACGGTTGTGTAGTTTATTTAACGGCCTAAACACTAAAGATACACATCCATCAGTGACTTCAGATTTTGCTGAACCAATAGTTTCGATTTCTACTGCGGATGACTGTTGACGAAACCCTAATTTGGTAACGGCTTTAACCGTGATAAAGAAAGACATACTACCAGAGTCCAACAAACAGCGTAGAGTTTGGTAATTGCCTTGAGAATCCTCCCTTGCATTCAATCAATGCGGTTGAAAGTAAAACTTTAGTACTATCAGAAATTAAGCCCGCGGTTAAAGGACGAGAATCTGTATTCAAATCAAGATTATCTCCTTCAGCAAGTGAGGAATTTGGCAAAGTTTCAAGCGATTTATCCTTAAAAGCAGGAGTGCTAGGAACAAGTTTGTCAATGTGTAGTAATGCATGATGGTGGAGATTACAATTTTTACAGTTGGTTTGCGATCTACATTGCGGTACTTTGTGAAGGGAACTTAAACAATTAAAACAAAGTTGTGAGCATTTACAAAAATTAAATCTATCTTCGCGGCTCTTCGCGATAAAGGTGCGACAACGGTACAACAGATGTGATTCGTAACAAAGCGGACATTTTAAAGGAGCGAATTGGTGCGCGATGAATGTAGAAGATTTTTTGAAAGAAGTCTGTTGAGTTAAACTATTGGCCGGGTTAGAATGAGAAGTAGATCTCATTTTTGAAGTAGAACCGTCATTATAGACGGCGGAATCAGTAAGAATACACTGTCGTTCCAAAAATTTAAACAAATTAAAATATTTTGGAACCTCTCTAGATCCTTCATTAATGTGAAATGCGGTAGCAGTACGACTATCAATACGCATCAGAAGCACCATGACTAAGATGAAGTCCCATTGCTCCACTGGAAAATCCATATTCTGAAGCGCTAACAAATTATGAGAGAAAGCGTCCAGCAATTTTCGTAAAGCAAAAGAATTATCACCACTGACCTTAGGTGCATTTTCAATTTCAGACCAATAGGCCTGAGCACGAAGTCGTTCATTGGAAAAGCGAAGAATTAATTGATTATAGCCAATCTCATAATTATCAGAAACAAATTTAATATTTTTAATTTCATCAAGTGCGGCACCTTCAACAAAGGCGAGCAAGTATCTCTAAATTTATCCATGGCGTTTAGAGAAGGATTAGTGTGAATTCCGGAATTAAACAAATCTATCCACGTACTGAAAGCCTTATAATCACCATCAAATTGAGGTAATCGAATATGACACGTAGATGCACAAGCGTTAGTCAAAGTTTGATTAGTTTCCGAAAGACTCTCATTGGGAAGTTCGTTGGTAAACACATCAGAATAAATGGCCTTAACATTAAAGTAGTCCAACAAAAAACTATCTCTAATTGTATTCCCTTCATCGAGATTAAGCGACTGATCACCAACTGAGGCGTTAATTATGACTGCATGATGTTTATCGAATTCTTCCCTGATCGAATCAATTTCCAAAAAACGAGCTCGGAACAAAGATCGGTTTGGCTTTTCAGTCTGAGCGCGAATAGCAAGATTATTCAGTAACGTCATAACGTGTAGCGCAACCTTTCGCTATATTTCGGCCTTTTTCATTTTGTCGGTCATTTCGAACTGGAAACGCCAGTCAAAAGTAAATTAATAAGCAATAGGACAACTGAAAGTCAAAATGATCGTCAACAGATGGTAGAATCGTAAGAGAGGTCAAGCTATTTCTTATCAACTGGTGCGGGCACAAAATGGCGAACAATTGAACAATGAACGATTTAAAAATTAACAATTTATTAAGAAAATCAGTTACTCAGTGAAGAATAATGCAAAATGAGCTGCGTTTGCTGGAAATTATGTAGAAGGTAATGAACTTTGCATTAGGGATAGAGTCAACAAAGATAAAGGATGAATTATGGGTGTGATAGGATTCACACAACAAGTAAAACGAAGAGAAAAATCGATAAAAGGGAAAATAATAGTCAATTGTCCCGAGATCCGGCTCGAAGGACCAAAATAGAATATTTCGTAATAAGCCGCGGTATTTCCAAAGAAATGACTTATTGAATAATATGAAAATCAGGAGCTATTTGACTATATCAAGTAAGCAAAAAGACGCTAATCGCTTACCTATTCCCTCTTGGTGGCGATGAGGGGATCTGTTGGCTCTGGGTAATTTAATGGTGATATCGAAGATTTACGAAGATAAAAATTGTTAAAGCGGTCAATTCTACGAACGGACAACAAAAATGCGGTGCGACTTATCGGCACGATGTACTATGGTAAGCGACCTTGCCAAATTTGCTGCCAAAATATAGCCAAAAACGCGGGAAAAGCAAATTTACTAGAATCTGGACGCAACGACGTTTGTTTAAACACTTCTTTCCTTATTTTTGGTTACAAATTGTTTTCGACTTATGAAACCCCCTAGACCATTCTTTTTTAGTTTCGAGAAGTTTTTTACGAAACTTTGTATTTTACGTATGTTTTTAAGAATCTGATGTCTTAAAAGCAATTTCTGTCATTTTTATACTTCATGGAAAATTAATCTTATGCAATTCTCTATTGCCGAAACTCCTTTCTAGAAGAACGTACTATCTAACTGCTATTTTTCCTTTTTCAGCTTAATGAAACTTCATTTAAGAGCTTTCAACCAGAATGGATCCTATTTTTTCAGTTCACGAAGATACGAACTTCCAATCAAAAATTTCCCTTAAACACCATCAGAAGGAACTGCTAAACGCAAGTACCTTCTTTACGAATCATTGATACTCCCGAGAATTTTGGGGCGACATCTTTGCAGCCACTTAAACACTAGCTAGAAAAAAGGAGTGTTATGTTTTTAGTGGTAGAGTATGTATGTCTATTTTCTAGGCTATAACTTTTTAATGGCTCGACCGATTGTGATACACATTGGTCCATTGGATTCTTTACTTCAGTAATGCCATAGGCTGCATTCGCATTTGATGGAAGTAACCAGCCCTCGCCTTTGCCATTTTTGATGTCATCGGTAGATAATTGTATAATAATCGGCCATTGAACGCAGTTTGATGTTAAATTGGGCTACTTTTGTGGAAACATCTTTGTTTACCTCACCTTACAACACTGGTTGCTATAACATATTTTCTAGCCTCGCTAATTGCTCATTTGTTACATCGTAGATAAGATTCCGCTTCCGTACTTATTTCAAACTGCATGACAGTGGAATCGCGGTATATACGTATCGTCGTGCTGTTGTGTTACTTTCAGATGTTCCGTAAATTTGCTAAGTAAGGGTGAAAAGAGGTTAGAAATAGATATCTTTAAGATCTTCATGTAACTTTTTTTTCAAACTAAAGAAAATTCATTTAGATATATTACAGAAAATAATTTCAAAATTTTTGAAAAAACACGACTGCGAAATTGATTTAAAAAGTTGAAAACAGGGTAATAAAATTGAAATCCAATTCGATGTAACTCAAGAACGTTATAAATGGTTAAACGTAGTCTTTAAATGATTATTCAATATTGATCTCCAAATTTAATTATCAATGCAGTAAGGGGCTATTTCTGAATACATTTGTATTGTGCATTAAGAATTTCCTTTTAAGAATTTTGGGACATTTTTGCGGCTCTTGTATGTATGTAAGCACACTTTTCAAAAGGGCACAAGAAAAAGAATATTTCTAATTACATTCTTAAAAAAAAATTTAAAAAAAATCACCCCAATACATAATAAATTTGCACAAGCTTGCGAATTATAATATGACATTTTTCATGCTAATTTAAGAAATAAACTGCTGATTTTCACAATGTTGTCACTTCAGCATTCTATACATATGCGACCGTACTAGTAGAATTGTGAGTAACTCTATAGCATCAAGATTGAGTGTCGTTCCACTTTAAAGAAGCAATTTCCGTAAACTGCAGGCGTTAAAAACTAAATGAAGAGATTAAAAAGACTATTTTCTTGAAAGGACCGCGAAAATTGGGCTCAGTGGTAAAGTACCCAATCGTGAAAAAAGTAATTGTTAGTTTTTAAGGGCGATAAATAACGAAACGAGAGAAATCGTGAATCGTGAAAACGACCCCCCACCTTAGCCTAACAACGGCGGTAATAATCATTAGGCATACAATTTTATCGGATATCTTGGCCAAAAAGACTTTTCAAACGTATACGACAGTCAATTATATTTCATATTTCGAATTCTCGTCACGAGATCCGTACAAAAACACAAATAACCTGCACAAAGTAACAATCATACAAGAAAGAAGGGGGAGTCGTTCAGAGTTTCAGTTTTTTATCGAGAATGTAAATGTAAAACGGGCCCCTCTACAGGAATAAATTTTTTCCGCTGTTAGTTGATTTTTCTTGTCTCTTGTGAAATTCCCGTTTAATTTTCCTTCTTTGTTTTGCCAAATGAATTCCGACTTGATCTAATAATTTTTTTCCCCATCAGATCGAGATATAAATTTGAAGGATCCGGGAATTCTTCCTTTTCTCTGTAGGATAAAGGAATATTAAACGAGTAGGGGAAATACATAGGATACGTTTTGAATGATTTAAACGGAGTCTTCTGCGACAAGACCTTCATGGAATTTTTTACGGGAGAAGTATTAATTGGATTTACTTCAATGCTGCTCGAAAGTTCTGGTTACCGACAGTTACCCAGTCAAATTATCCTTTACATCCCACAATGATCTATAACCGACATATTCTACTCTTACATTAAGCGAATTTCAACCAGTATGAATGTTAACCACGATTTCGGTGCCTCCGAGTAAATATTCTAGGGCAAAATTTATTACTTGCGGGAATAATTGTAAATACGGTAACAGGTTTGGTTTCGGTTTGATTTAAGCCGTTCCCATTTCCTCGGAAACCCAGAAACACACAACGTCTGAAACGAAATGAATTAAATTAAAAAGAAAACTTACTTAAATTAATTTGTGTCGTTCTCGTTTCGGTACAATTTCTATTTCTGATGTAAATTATAAGATAGTAAGATTAAGTACACTGATGTTTAAAAGTCGTCTTAAAGTGGGTAAGTGCATATTATTTATTACACTTATGTGAATTATGTGCATTTATTTAGTGTATTTATATTTTACTAAAATTACTGCAACAGTTTTGTGTCAGTTTTAATCTTGTAATATTAACACATAATCTATGCCACTTTATACAAAAATCAATATTAAACGAACCAAGACGCGGTACGTAATCGAAATAATACCTTCTAAATCTGTTGAAGTTAAGTCCTACTTCCATGTCTGTGTTGCTTAACTACACTAAATCCAAATTAACCGTTTTGTCCAATTTATTATTAAATATATCTATGCAGATCGGCAACTGCTTAGGAATCATTTGTCATTTTAAAACCATGGTACATTTTTCATATTTCAGGTACCTCGAGCGCTACTGCGCAGGCGCAGGAGGGAGCTCCTGGAAACTACTCTGAAACAGCTGTAAACAACTCGGAGACAAATCTGACAACTTGTTTAGACAACTCTGAAAACAATTCTAAGACCACTTGCCACCAGAAGAGGCTTTGAGTTAAGTTGGACCAGCGCTTGCGCAGTGTCATATAAAATGACAACAGACGTGGCGCTGGTGTTTGCCTATCAACTTTTGCACATTTAAATATAATTTCAATTGTTTCAAACGATTAACGACATATTATGGTTTTATATCCATTCTTTACGATACGCATTTATTTTTGAAGTGTCAAATTACTACAATAATTATTGAGTGTTTCAAATATACTTAATAAAATTCGGTTTATGATTATTATAACCGACTATTTCAATGAAACTAAAAAGTAGAAACTTGTAGCTTTAAACGTATTATTAGTTCCTTTGGGTTTTCTCTTTTCTTAAATTGCATTGAAAGGAAAATTGCTTCTCCGCATACTTAGCAGAAAGCTGGCTCTACCAACTTCTATTTGAATCGTTTCCCCCCAAGGGGCTTGGTTTACTAGGTTTAAATTAAATGTTATTTTGTAAAATTCTTAAATTATTGTCCAAAAGACACACTACGGTATGTCTAAAGTATGCGAATTGTTCACCAAATAGCACAACTGTTAAATATATTGAAATTTAAATATTTCTTGGAAACTGAGAAAGTCAATCAGTTTGAAACACGTCAAACGCGTCATACTGCGTTGTTGCCACGTCTGCTACAAGTGAAATAAAATGTACACCATAACTATGAGAAGTTATATGTTTCATCAACGTCAGCTTTTTGATTTTACGTCATATTTATGTTTACAGAGACACGCAGATGATTTTGACAAGTACCACAAACACATAATATCTAATTAGAGATAAACTGTTGGGCCACAGCGTCAGATTTAGAGTCACCTGATGGGCTATTTTAAACTTCCTTTATTCCAAATTTTCAAATCGTTTTTTATGGTTTTTCCCTTACTCAAAAAAATCGGGCAAAAATTAGTGGTACTTTTAAACCATGTTCAATTAAATGGGCAAAAAAATTTCATCGTGAACCAAGCCCATTAGGGCATAATACCAACAATTTACCAAACAACTAAATATTCTTAAACATCCTAGATGTTTTGTGTCTTAACCGTACATATACATTATAAAATACTGTATGGGTTATACTAAATTACTTCTTTTATGGTAACTTCGCCTTAACTTAACTTTACAATAGTACTAACTCAATATATAACAAATAACACCAAGCCTGTCAAAATAAAAAAATGGGGAATAAAAATTTGAATTTGAGAGGCTTAAAAAGGGATGCGGAGAAACAATCATTCTCGATTATTTTCCATTATTCCTTCACCTGTTCACATGTTGGAAACATGGCGTTTCCACAAACATCAGGTCCAGAGCTCAAATGTGAATTGATACGTAACATACACGAAATGATAAGTAATGTTATTATTTGAGATCTGACAAGGAAAAATTGTATTGGAAAAAGATTTCAATTTAAAAATTTTCACATAAATTTGATAGTTTAGAAATTTCACCCTCCTAAAAGGTAAAAAGATGATTTATAAAAATGAGAAATTGTAATAAGGTTTTGTCCCTTCATATTTTTCGTACATCAATTTGACAGTTTAAAAAATCCAAAAATAAGTCGATTGTTTACAGTACCAAATGACAGGTAACAACTTCATAGTTTCGTTTTGCTTTTGGTACATTTTTTTTTTAATAAACTTAATTTGACAGGTCAAAAACGTTAACACTGAGTATTTCATATCGTCACTACGGCCCAATGCGACCAAATTTAAATTGATTACAGGATCGAAATAAACAACATAAACATCCCTTGTTTACATTTACATAACAATTCCGTCGAGAGGGAATGAATGTAAATAAAATACTAACAAACGTGCTTGGGAAAAATACAAACAGAATTACAGGCGATGCTCAAGATTAAAACTATAAAAATAATGTTAACCAAAATATCGGAGACAATTCAATTAATAGTCGCAAGAAACTCGCCGTGGGTAGCTGTTGAACTAGTTATGGCAACCCACCCCGTCCGAAACTGATTTCTCTACCAATCATTAGTCATTTAAAGTTTGCTGTAATTTATGAGACCTGGTTCATGGTGTTTTTAATTCTCTCAACTTAGTAACAGTCACCACGAGCTGAGGTACAAGGGAACTAAAAAACGCACACTAATTATGTATAACTCACTACCTTCAAATTCATTGGCCGTAAAAATAGCACAAAAATGGCAGCAAAAAATAGCACTACATAAAGTCGAGCAAATCGACTTCAGTCTCTTTGGTAACAATTTCTTTTAAATGTATGATTAGCCATGATTTGTGGTGATTATTTCACATAATTAAATATGAATTCTTACATTAATAAAATTATTAGAGATTAAGTTTCGATGACGTCATATTTATCGGTATTTCTCGACACTTGTGATGTGATTAAGGTAATTAATGCATGGTTTGCTGTCAGTGGAAAAACAATGTACCTGCAATTAAATTAATTACGAACACGTCACAAATGATAAGTTAGTATTTCAATTTCGTTTTAACTGTATTCGTGCCGAAGTGTGACGAAAATACAGAAATTGGCATTCCGCCTGTTTGATTATACGTCTAGTTTAAAGTGTAAGAAAATCGACGGCATCGAAAAAAAAAAACAATAGGAAAATAAGTAATGGAAAGGAAATGCTTTCACTAAAAAACGTCACAATGCGGCAACGGTGCAATAGCGCTCGTCCTCTGTAACGTTAATTCACAAAAATCCATGCGGAATATGATGTGAAACATTCAGATTTAACAGTTTCATGTCCTTTTTTCTCCTGAAAGCTTGGAAAATACGAAAATGAAAAATTTTCAATTTCTGTGTTATTAAATGAATCGAACTCAATGGTCTGTACTTCCATCCCTTCTTTTATACATACAGTGCGAATGGAAGAACCGATACATGGAGGAATCCGTGAGTGCGTGAGAGAACATGTGACAAGGTCGAAAGCATTGAGTTTTCCCCTGGCTTTATTACCTTTTAGATTTTATATGACTTTTATGTTTTCTATATCATTCGGCAGTCCTATTGGAATTTCTTTCCCTTCAGTCCGTTCGTAAGTTTTTACACCTTCTTCCAAGTTAAGAAGCTCTCCAAAATTAAATGACTCCTACATCTAAATCTGCTACTACGCCTCTTATAATATTCCCATCTTTCACAAAATGGATGTTGGAAAATAATGTGTTGTTTAAAATGTATATTACTATTGGATTGGTAATGGTGCTGTTACATTATTTTGGGAGGATTTCCATGGTGTTCAAAATCAATAGTTTTTCAAATATATATCGAGCTTTATCATATTTAGTTGAATATTACATTTCATTTAGTTCCACTTCAATTCTGCAGAGTACGTACTTCCATCGAATGTTTCGTGCACCCCGCGATATTTCTAAAATTATAAATTTTAATATTTTAATAAGTAATGTACATTATGTTTGTTTCCATTCATTTGCCGAAGATAGGCACTAGTGCTCGACACCCATTACTCTTGTAAAGTAGATCGTTATAATACATTGTTTCTTTGGCAAAGAGACTAGGAGCTTAAGTTGGAATGGTTATTTGTACCCTTAATTCATTAGAAGACAGAAGCTTTTCTCGCTTCCACATAAGCTTATTATCACCTTCCATGGTTAGTACTTTGACAGAAAGTCTTCACTTATGGAGATCGACGTCACCATTATGTGCTTCGATTAAATTATAATCTAGCCATTATCGGCTTATTTATACTCTGGAGAGATGTCGTCGATTCGGGAAAAATAAAGGCAGAATCTCTTATATTTAGATTGCTTCATTACGGTAACATAAATATGGATTCAACATATATTTTTCGGAAAGGAAATGCGTTGTGTTGTGTTAAATGCAACTGGGACGTAGGAAATATAAAAGGGCAATTTTACCTGCCCTTAATTATTTACAATAAATTCAAATTAACGAGAGCTACACAAATATGATTATTAGATTTAAGTGGAGAATCTAAGCTAGCTAATTGGATACGGACACTTGTAAAAGGCATCTCTAAAAGGGTATCCTGCAACAAGGGATCTATATAAGATAGCAAAGGCAGAAAGCAAGGAAATAAGCTATATGAGTTCGAGTATTCCGAACGATTTTAAATGAGGTGGCGACGGTAAGAGTTAATGCACAAAATGTGGTCCGTTGTGTCTGGACAGATACTACAATGACGATTCGCCAAAGTAATAACGGTCAAGTACGAAGAGTTAATGCATAAAACGTGGTCCGTCATGTCTGGCTAGATACTACGACGACGATTCGCCAAACTAAGAACGGTCAAGTACTAAGTACTGAAAATTTAAAAACTCCTTGTAAATTTCTGCCTTCAAGATTCGCATGAGCTTAAAACTGCTGGCTGTAACCACTTATCGTATATTTGTATATATGGAGCATAATAATAAATTTGTGTGCTCCTATACTCTTCAAGCGGGAAGTAGTAGTGGGAGTATACTCCTCAAATCTTAATTGGTAGAATGTGGAGTATATAAGCCCAGTATATATATATATATATATATATATATATATATATATATATATATATATATATATATATATATATATATTTGATCAAGGAAATTGAACTCATAAAGCTGATCCTGGAAGTAAAATAAGATTTTAAGTTAATTTAATGCATAGGAAAATTTTGGCAATGTATGAGAGCCCATCGATTAGGAATTTTTAGTAAAAGTTTCAATTCAAACGCCAGAAAGTATCTCGAGCTTCATCAAAGATTAAAATGTATTTGGCAACCATGTATACCCACCAATTGGAGACTTTTGACAGAACTTTGAGTATAAAACGACCCCTTGTTCTAATTGCTCAACTCGTCAAATACGTTTAAGAGGAGAATTAAAACTTGTAAAATAATTAGAAGTATGTGCAATTATTTTAAGTAAAATCTTAGAATTAACTATTTAGAGTTAGTCGTGCATGCAATGTCTCATCGAAGGATGGAAAGGAAGGAAATCGAGGAGAAATAGATTTCGCCAGCAGAAAATATTTCTACCTTGTCGAAAAACATATCAAGCCAAAAATGATTTCGACGTCGATTCTCGACGTTTTGCCCGTTTCGCCCTGTTCTCGAATTGATGCTGCCAGGATCAGGAGCCCATTAGGGCTACTCTGTATTCACACGTCATACGTGGAAACACCAAAACGTGACATCATAATAGGTGATGGGTAGGGGCCGGGAGTGGACCCGCCCTTACGTTAGCTCTAAATGATGTTTTATGGTAACCGGTGAATGCTGCTGGAATTAGAGGGATTTAATTGAGGTCATAAGGTAATACTGCCGTAATTTCTTTAGACGTATCTAAGACTTTAATTTTCAATATGAAAGATTTGATCAAAACCGGCAGGATTTATTGAAATCATAATTAAAGACGTTACAGTGAAGGAAACATGAACCTCTACAATACTGATAAGATATGGAAAAGATAATTAACACTGTGGAATTTGTTTCGTCATCTCTAAACTAGTCTTATAACACCAGAATAAAATCACTTGACCCTCTGGAGTCCACGCTTTGACACATATGGCACTCATGTTTTTTATTTAGATTCATGAGGTCATAATTTTTTGTATATTTTGCATATTTATGATATATCCATGAACACTATAGAGACATATATTAAGTACCGTGTTACAAAATCCACTTTTATTCGACCACAAATAGACGGCATTGTCGTGGGCGATAATTCTCAAAGGTGCTATTTATACTTATTCGTTATGCTGGTTCATTGCGTACACTTCATTGCTTTAGATTTACTTTAAAGACTGCTTGAAGTCTAGTGATGCATTTTTAATGCTCATGTGCCTACAAAGTGTTTGTTCAAGAATCAGTTCTGAGATTTTGTTGTAATAGAACGTGTTCTATGGAAATAAATGTAAGACAACCTTAAAAAAAGCAATAAAGAGCTTATCAAGTCCAACAAATCATCTTCTTAGCTTATTTCAAAATTAAAGTAGTCGCTTTCGTCAATGTCAATATCACTTATATCACCCATTTCAACACGTACAAAACCTAACACCAAATCTCATATCCTGGCTCTAAACAGAAGAAATTTCAGCCATCAAGATTAGCCTATAAGACTACGAATTGCTTCTACTATAAATTCCAACGTTCCTAAATTGGTTCAGAGTTAGTTCATCAGATGTTGCAACACAATAGTAATTATATATATATATATATATATATATATATATATATATATATATATATATATATTTCCAAAACGCCTCTGCGCATGCTCCGTCGTTTTAGAACTAATTCAAGTACTGCAACGATAATACCATCGACAATTACCTGCAATAAGTGGCTCATTAGTAAAAAGTAATTATCTGTTCAACCCACGCCTAAAGAGAATTACTAATTTACTCATTTCTGTGGTATTTGTCTATTAAGTTGAGTGAGTTTAATAAATTAGATACCTCCTTAGGGATTTAAACCACTACAGTACTTGTTGGAAAATATCCAATGTTCATTAATCAAAAACATTAATAATCATATTTTAAAATTTCATACTATATAAAAAAAGAATTTAGATATAGATATGTATAGCTTAGATATACATGAAAGTTTGAAATAACCTAAAATGAACACATGATATACGTACAAACTTTAATGTTACGGGATAGCGACAATCTCTATAACTCAGTAGAATGAAGTTTCACATCTGCTATTTCTTAATAGATATAATGTAAAACTGTCACCATAGTCGCCTACTTAATTTACTTCAGAAACACCACAAAAATGTCCCTTTCCAGCTCTTGAAGAAATATCACAAAACATGTTACCTTATTAGACACCTAACCTGTCAACAACTTCGCCAATATGCCTAGGAGTTCAAGGATTAAGGGAAGTGCTACAATTTAACTCTCTCCTCGAGAGAAAATTATCCTTCTTGGGTTTCGTAACTTTGTAACTTGTAACTTCGTAACATTTTCCCTCTCTCGATTTAAGTGAAACTTGTTTCATTCGATTCCGTACACTTCCGTTTATAAGACTGATGAGACAATGATGAACAGAGAAAAGCAAATTCTTAATGCAATGCACTGAGAAAATTGGCGGTGGGAAAAATAAAATCTCGATTTCAATACTTCTGGCCATTCTTCAGACGATATTAATTTTTACTACTTCTATTCCTTATTAGTCGTTACATCAATCCAATTGGTCAGCTTTCAGAAAATAACAAAATGAAATAAGATAGTGCTAATTAAATTAAGTAGAAATTAATCCAAAAACTTGAATGAATTAAGGTCGAAATGGTCAAACTTATAAACCACATAAATCCTGTCTTTCTTTAGACTCTTTAGACTGCCAAAATTTTAATTTTAGAAGACCTGCAGTAAAGTGTTGCCACTGATAGTGGAACAAATAGCATACCTGGAGAATAAATTAATTTACTATCAACTGATGGTGGTACAATTTAACAGTTCATATTTTAACGTTTGAACATTGAATATAAATAATATTACGGTACGTACTGTTCGTAAGTATTAACATATACGTTGCCTTGTACAAACAAATTTCTTATTTTGAAAATGGTACTGCTTTTCATACATCATAATCAAATTCATGCCCTTGTAAAATATTAAAAATCTTCAGAAATCTGGTTAGACGTGATAAGGTAGCTTAACTACCAATGATTCATTTAGAGAGTCTATAATTTCGTAGATTTCAATAAATTATTTTAGAACTAATTGGCACTTATTATTCATTCGGTAACGACATACGTTACGATTTACGTTTTCACGTCATCGACATAATCTACCTATTACACATTACAAAACGTTCCAAAGACTCAGATTCATTCCCACTTTCCGTTCCCATGATAATCTCGATTTGCGTGTGTATAAAGTGCCATACTTACATTTACCAGTTAGACCGTAAAGTCGAATAATAATAACTGGTTACGTAAAATGTGCACATTTTTACTAACAATCAGACCATAAAAAAGAGGAAATCTCCTTCGGAACGTTTATGTTTTTGATTGTAGGTTGCGACGCATTCAAATCGGTTCTTTTACCTTTGAGGTGGGCAACGGGACAGTTAGTTTAATGTACAGTAATTAAAGTGTTCGATTATGGCCATCGAGTCGGTTAAGTCGAATGTTTAAACGTTGGCGTTAATATAATGCGAAACGGAATCGACGAAAGTGGGCGGAAGTGTGGAAAATCGCAATCCCTTAGGAGACAGTTTACAGTTCTTTCTCGTCCTATTGGGCTGAAATTTCGTCAGAAGTGTTCCTGACACTATTCCATATAGCGACTCAAACAATATAGATTGGAAACAAATAACAATCATTTCGAATCATTCTTACACACTATCCCATTTCTAGACCAACTCTAGAGGTGCTAGAAGTGTCTTAACCCTACAATACTTATTTCCAGATTATAAGTCACGAATTGGTAAGTTTGGTAATTGCTCCAGGCATTCCAGAGTTAATAATGAGTAGACATGAATAAAAGCATTTGTGAAACGTTTGCAGGAACAATTGACACTTGAAAAATATTATAAGCCGCTATGCTAGATCGCATATTTACCAATGTACATGCTCCCAGTAGTTTTCAATACTTTATGGTCAACAGCCAGTTGGAAAAAGAAAATCAAATAGGCAAATAGGAGCAATAGGAGCAATAGGAGCAAAGGGAGTCAGTTGAGGCGACTTCAATGTTGAGGCAAATTGTTTATAAGTTTTTAAACATTTTTTATTCCCATTTTACGTTTCGCTCGTAAGTATTGGATCCTGTGAAAAATTTATAGAATACTTAAAACAAGCTGTTAAAACGAACTGTTTTTAAGCTGTAGAACAAGCTGTTTAAGCAGCTCTTAATGCTGTTAAATAGTCCATATGGAGCGTTCATAACACACCTCAATTGATGAACAAATTAATGCCCAGTATTTCGTTAAAATAAAAATTAATTTAACAATAACATTGCACATCATTACTGCATATTCACCTTTTTAAAAAAATGTCCACCTTTGGCCCAAAATCATTAATCAACAAAACCTTACTAATGGTTGTTGTGTAATCTTTTTGAGAGATTATGCCAAAATTGTATTATATGCAACATATCTATCAAGGCTGTAAAAGTCCTCGTTGATCCCATATTAAAATGTAGTTCTAACCTTGACCATCAACACTGTATTAAAATTGAAATATGGGTGATACAAATAAGTTTCCGCCGTTTTTTTATAAAAAGTTATCAATTGGTTATTAAAAAATGTACGTAAAATTTTATTCAAAATATTGACCGTCATTAGCTACTACTTTTTGCCATCTTTCTGGCGGCATTCGGATGCCACGTCGAAAAAAACTCATCTTTTGAGACTACCCATGAATCGTCCCAATTTTTGGCTTCATCTTAAGAAGTAAAGTGTTGCTTTTCCAGAGCGTGGGCCATTGATAGGAACGGGTGGTAGTCCGAAGGAGCAATGTCTGGTGAATACGGCGGGTGGCGTAAGACGTCCCATTGTAAACCTTCCAAAGTATCCTCGATGACTTTTGCAACATGTGGCCGAGCGTCGTCTTGCTGAACAATCACTTTGTCATGTCTTTTGGCATATTCGGGGCGTTTAAGCTTCAATTCTCTGCTCAGTTACAACAGTTGCTGTTGATAACGTTCTCCAGTGATAGTTTTCTTAGGCTGGAGCAGTTCGTAATAGATTACTCCAAGCTGACCCCACCAAACACACAACATTAACTTCTTGCCATAAACATTCGGCTTCGACTTTGAAGTTGGTTCATGGCCGGGCTTACCCCACGATTTCCTATGCTTTGGGTTGTCGTAGTGGATCCACTTTTCGTCCCCCGTCACTATTCGATGCAAAAAACTCTTTCGACATTGTCTTTGGAGAAGTTGTTCGCACGTGAAAAGACGGCGCTCAACGTCTCTGGGTTTCAATTCATACGGAACCCAATTTCCTTGTTTTTGTACCATACCAATGGTCTTGAGACGGTGTGAAATCGCTTGCTGAATCACACCCAAGCTTTCTGCGAGCTGCTCTTCAGTTTGGCATGAGTCTTGGTCCAATAATGCCTCTAATTCCGCGTCTTCAAACTTGACTGGCCTTCCTTCGCGTTCTTTATCTTTTTTTCTTTATCTGAACTTCTACAAGAGAACGACGCGCCTCAGCAGCAGATTTCTCTAAATAAAATAAATACATCAAAATTTCCCGCAAATGACGCTTATTTGGTACAAAACTCGATATTTTCGAACAAAAAAAAATGTATACTGCCAGTATATATACAAAGATAATAGTATTTTAAGGTTATGTTGTTGCCAGGTGTTTAAACTTTCTATATGGCTTCTTACATTTGATGATTTCAAAGTAATCTTGTCAGTGGAGCCATCTCCACTGACAGAAAGGAATCTGTAAAAATGGGAGAAACCTCCAATGGAAAGTGTTTCTACGACATTGTCGCGATCGCCTGAATATATTATAGACGCGACGTTGATAACAACAACACTCCGGCGTCTCGTCGATTTTATAGTGGAAGAAAAACTTGGTATTATATGGAACCCTTTTTCCTGTATTAAATCAGGATTTTCGACTGTTCCCATTTTTCATTTCAAATTTAAAGCTCCGCAGGTTAAACCTGTGCAAATTGAAAAACTGTTATTATAAACAAGCCGGCGGGGAAGTAATGGAATTAAAAAAGATATTCAAAAGCCTTCCAGTTACGAATTTTATTTGTGAAGTCGAATTGAGGCTTGTATTATACATGGCAGAAATAAAAAGGCAATTCCTTGACAAATTAAAATTCATTTATTCAAATAAACGTGGGATCAACGCGTTTTTTGCATTTCAAAAGGCGAAATTACAAACTGATGACGTGAAAAAGCGAGAGATGCGGGAAAATATTAACGGCAATTGGACAAAGAAGAACGGCGGTATGTAACGAAATGACGATAATAGGTTTTTCTGTTTGATGGAGTGTGATTTTATTAGATTCCAGGTAATTTCCAAATTGGAATTCGAATAAATTTGTTAAAGGGATGAAAATATCGGCGAACCAATTGGATCGTGATCGATGTGACAGTTTAGGTGTAGGCGTCAAGTTTCTTTTTTATTTGCCAGACAAGTTTAATTTGGAAAGCACTGTTCCAAGTCATGAACGTTCCTCCATAAAATTCCTCCACTTCCTACAAAAGTAGGTCTTAAAATATAAAATATAATGTAATAGAAAGATGCATGTAAGATGCATCGTTCAAAAATGTAATAGTAACCCTTTACTTGAACTAAAAGTCAGTAAAGAGGCTATTTTCAATTTCACAAGTTTATAGTAAAATAATACTCGCTGATGTATGAATGTAATTAAATTTGTAATGAAAATGGTACTATGTTTTTTGATTTACTTCACGTAAACTTACAATAAAAAAAAATGAAAAAATATTCACCCCACAAATTTTGCAAATGATATAAAAAAAATCTAATTCACAAAATGGGTTTCACCGCGTTTTGAAAAAAGAAAGTTATGATGCCACATCGTTTATAAAAATTGATTTATTAAAGTTTCATATATTCCACATCATTCTGATAAAACTTATAAACCTTTTAGTCATATACGCATTTTAACTTCAAAATGGATTTTAGCTTAAAATGCGTTTAGAATGTGTTTCAATAAAGTAACTATCGTTACCTCCATATTAAGAATACACGAAACAAGACACTGTAGGTTCATCTGTGAAACACATTCTAAACGTATTTTAGGTTAAAATCCATTTAAAAGTTAAAATGCGTTTATAAATAAGAGGGTTAATCTTTCGCATTTATATCGTATGAAAAATATGTTGTCAATTTTCGACGAAAGCCAATCTCACTAATCCTCAGTCGGATTACGCGAAAATTTTCCAATTTTTGCATCATCGATAATTCCATTTGAATTGTGAAATTGGAACGATGATCTCTTCGATTTATTTGGATAAACGGATTTTAATTTAGGAGGAACAAAGTCGATATTCGGTATTGCGGCGCTAATATTTGTACTCAATTCTGTTTGTATTACAAAGGGGTGTTTGCTCTCTACGGAGTTAATGAGAAAATTTTAATTGTTATCCGAAGTACTTTTAAGACCATTTTGATTAAAGATTCGAAGTAGAGGGAATTGATGAATTATAAAGGAACGTTCAAAATAATTTAAAATGTCAAACAATTCCACAACACTTCTCTTCAATGAAGGTTTAAACTTTGCGATCCATCAATTACGAAAAAATAAATTACAAAAAGTTGTGACTCGAAGTACGCCTTAACAATATCGTAATGGGTTTGCCTAACGAAATTTTAAATTCAATATAAAATAAATTAAAGGGCCAACGGGTGATTACGTAATGCTTATTCTAAAGGATGATTCGCTAATGTCACTGTTAACTTTAATTTTCTAATTAAGTACGGCTAGTTTCATTTAACACTTTCCACTTGCGTAATTACTAAACGGTTGGTGGCAAGGTTGTTAATGGAATTTAGACTGGACGAATAGGACAACCTAAAAGAACTACTTTGTTGATTATTGAGATGGCTCCACCTGTATGGTGTGAAAAATGTAGTAAAATTTTTTGTAATGTGGCGAGGTTCCACTAGTCCAATAGTGTCCTCGTGAATTCTTCAATGAAGTGAACTTCTATAAATATTCGTACCCTGTGCTTTTTAAATTTTGTGAAATTTGATTCTTGCGCACTAAGCAGTAAACTGTAAAATATTGAGCTAGAACCGACAAGGGAGATACAACTTTTATAGAATGTTGTGCACACAGTTTTGTCAACGCGACTTCCTTTGCTTTAAACTACGAAAATGCCAAAGTTTTTCTTATCAAACACACCGTAAACCAAGGGTATTTACCGGAAAAAGAGGGAAATCGGTGCATACATCTCTTGTCAGCTTAACTTTTAAATGCATAAATCCAATAAAAATTTCAAGATAGAAAATTGATAAGGTAAAATCCCTTTACCTATTCATAATGTTCATTATTAAATAATTTCAGAGGAACCCGGAACTGTTACAGACGAAGCGACATTTTCAGTTCTTGATGACCAAAATGTAATAGAATATTCTTAAACCTATTTAATTTAATGGCATTTGCATTTACCTGTTTAATTTAGTGCAAACATATTACAAGCCGGGTATTTATTTCCACAAAATTGTTTCTATGCTTTGGATAAAGTTTAAGGATGAAGAAATCGAGAAAGAAGAACACTGCGATTTGACACTGTTAAACAGTCACAAGAAAATCACAAGAATTCCACTTTGACTTCACTATTGTTTTACACTTCAGTTGTAAAATTAACAAGAAATTAAAGGCAACAACATAAGTATCGTATTCGCAATCAATTCCTATTGAATTTTTAGAAATCCCTTTAATGTCGATCAGTATGGTACGTTATTTACGTTTTGTTTTCATATTGCAACACTTTTTACACACAAAGAGGTTTTACTCTCCCAAAATTATAGCAGTTTTACATATAAAGAGGTTTTATTCTCTAGTGAGTATGGCACTCAAACGGGCTACGCGCGCCAGCCGCACGCAGTCAATCCATTCGAGTGTTTTTCTAAATCTAAACCTGTTTAGGTTATCCTAAACCTTGGTGCTATAGTGATGTGTATATGTGTGGCGGTACTTAGCTTCGGATTCTGTAGTGTCTGGAGTTGCGCCAGCTGTTCAACAACTCTACAACGCCGCACAGGTTGTACTTCTTGCCTCTCCGCTGCGTGTTATTGCCATGACTTCCGTACGCCATCCCAGGTCCACCAAATCTTTAATCGCTATCTCGGTTCACCAAATCTCGGACGAGCCCCCAATTGTAACACTTTTTACACACAAAGAGGTTTTACTCTCCTAAAAATTATAGCAGTTTTACACACAAATATTGTTTTTACATAAACAGCAACCGTTACAATATTAAACCATTAAACTCTAACAAATTCCCGAGATCCCCTATTAAACAGACCATTCGGAGTTCGTTAATTCGCGGTCTGTTGACTCGAGGGTCGTAATGTAAATATTAAAACGTCGAATTTGCTAGAATACTAAACTAGTAACATGGATGGAAGAGAAAATTGCCAAGCTAGTAAAACTGAATGTACAGCAGTTCACATGCACACCAAGCTGCAGTTATCTTGAATATTCTATGAGTAAATCTTTATTCGGCTCTCGATCTTTAAATATTTCTTTTTTTGTTAGGTGAGACTTCTAGGACTCCAGGATTGGTTATTCGACGGTTCACATGTATAACTGAAGTCCGTGTGGTAAGTCGTAAATGTTTAAGTACGTAAATACGAATCGAGAGAGACAATAATACTTGGATCCATTGAAAATAATTCAATCGTAAAATAAACTTATTAGAAGACGTAGAACCAGAAATTGTGTTTTGATGGTAAACGTATGAAAACTGCAGTTAAAACAAATGGGAAAGTTTTTAGATGGTGCGTGGACCAGTTTTAGTGGAGATGGAAATAATGGAATAAAAGGGAATTATATAATAATCAACCGAGATCAGCTATGGAATGAAATGAGGGAGCTGGGAATAACATTAAATTGAAACACCATTAAATTAATTAATACCATAAGTTGATTGGATGTAGGGAATACGGAAGTAAAAGTACGAGTTGGTCATGTTTCGTTAGAAGCATTTAATCTTCGGATAGGCCTACGTTAAGGACACCAGAGACGCTAGTGATATTTCCTTCATTTGAAACTCAGGCTCGAAGAATAGCATTTATAATCAACGAACCTAAAACTCAACGCATGATAATGTCTAAGAACCCGAGATAAAGGATACAACAAAATATAACAATCCATGACAACAATTTTCAAGTCTTAAAAGAGTTCAAATATCTAAGGGCGAGACTAAGATAAAGTATAAAAGGATCATATGGTCTGCTCTAGCGTATGATAGCCGACGAAATTGCTAATATGTAGTTTTCAAAAGAAAAATAGTAAGAATCATATATGGACTACGCAGGGATATTGTGACAGGAGAGTGGAGGCGCATGAATAACAGGGATCTAGAAGAATTGTACGGCATCGAGCCCAGTCGACTTAGGTGGGCGTGACAAGTTGTTAGAAGTGATGACTAAAGACATTTGTGCAATATACCAGGCAATATACAAAATACCAGAAGGAAGATCTGTTGATGAAGAGAGGCAATTGAAGGGGATCTGAGAAAGATGGATATAACTCATTGGGAAATGAAAGCACAAGACAGACAGAGCTGGAGAGCAATAGTGGATGTGACCAAGACTCACCCAAGGTTGTAGTGATAGAGAAGAAGTTATTCTCGTTATTCTACAGCCAAATCTTGTATAAACAACCCTGCAAAAAGTTTCAATGCAAAACCAATGATAATTACAAACACTGGTGATGGAAATTTTTTGAAAACATGAAATTTCGTTTTCGAGAATTTTATTACATTTTTCTAAAATTATGAAGTGCAAGAAAAATTACATTTTAACCTACTTTTTTAAGGGATATTACTATGACAAAATCTGTCTTTTTTGAACTACTAAAGATATGCCCATAAGTAAAACCCAAGTGACTAAAAGCACACAGTCTTGTAATTCCGTCTCGTTTCGAATTTTTCTTGAAAGTAAAAAGAATAATTAGGTACACAGATGTTCTTCACTGAAAGTTTCAACCACTATAATTGAAACTAGTTTAAAAATAAAAAATTGGCAAGGTGTCCAATGTATGTTTCATAAGAAACACGCGCTCTATAAAAGGTTAGAAGCTTAGAAAATTTTCAATAGAAAAGTGCCCATTAGAGCGATTTCAAAAAAATATTCCTGTAGCTATTTGACAGATATGTTACGTAGCGAAGTTTTAAATAAATTTCTAGAGCTGTTTTGGACGAAATTAAGTAAAACTAAAAATTCTCAAGAGTAAACTTCCCTTTGGGGCGGTTTTTGACAAAAATGTTTCAAATATAAGCTATAGGTATTAAATTGCTATGTCAAATTACAAAGTCTACAGTAATCAAATACCGTTTCTAAGAAAGTAAATATACACAAATAGCTCGCAAGAGTAAAGTGCCCTTTAAGACACTTTTAGGAAATAAAATGTTTAAAATCAAAATTATAGGCTCCTAACGATATAGTTCAGGTGTAAAGTCTAGTAACAAGACGTGTTTTGGAGGCAATTGGAAGAATTGAAAATCCACAGGGCAAAAGGCCCTTCAGAGAATATGACTTAAAACAACGATCATAGCAGTGAAATATATCTTAAACAGTAAATTAACTACACAAAGTTTGAAAAACGTCGAACTAGATTTCGAAATAACATAGAAATTACAAGAAAAAAAGTACACTTCGTCATGATCAGATTTTAACCAAAATCGCGTGAATTCGAGTTTTCATAGGAACAGACATAAAAAAAGTTTCAGCTTTTCACCATTTACAGCTTCTGAGAAGAAGTCAACCATAGAAGTTTTTCCAAAAATATGTTTTTCGTATCTCAAAACCTCTAGAAAGACCAATATCTTAAATTCCGAAATTCGACCCGATTACATTACCTTCTCACTATATGAGTAGGTATCTCATATGAGAAAGTTAGAATATTGTAGCAATATCGTTATCACGTCATTACTATATATAAAAACGAACCGATTGTTACGATTTACTTCCTCGCTTTGTTGCCAGCGTTATTGTTGCGTGTCAGCTTAGACGGGTTGAATGAAGTGAGGCGTTTATATTCTTCATCCGGGCAGTTACGCAAAAATTCCTTCTTTTCTCTCATTCCCTTCGACTCACTAAAAATTCCAACCGATTCAGCGAAACCGACAGACGCCGAAATTTCCCTTATCACTTCTCTCTCCCTTTCCTGTCACGCCAATTCCAACGACGGCAACGCCCCCTTCCGAAAACTTCTTCGGAAGTTTTCTTTCTTCCTCTTCCTCTCGCTCATTTTTTTAAACTCCACAGGAATATGAGAACGCAGCAAGTAATGTAATTTGTTTTGACAAAGGAAGTAGAAAGTTTCGAGAGTGGATCATCAAGTTTATTCAAATTTTCCTCCTCCTACTTAATGGTTTCCCTCTGATGAGTTTTCTTGCTCCCGATGATGTAGGCAAGGGAAGACGTCATAATTGATTGAACGGGAAGAAATGGTACGAGAGAATCGTCGGGATGGAAGCGAATTTTTTGATGGCGACATTTTTCATTCAAACGCCAATTTTCACCGCGAAAGTGAACGCTTTAATTTTCCGCGGAACACGAGCGGTCGACTTCCTAATAAAGTGGTGTTATTTTCCAGGTGGATTCTCCTAAAATTTGTTCAAAGCAACGATAACTTTTAATTGCGTCCTCACAAGATGGATAATTAAAGAGAAAATTAAACTAATAGGCAGAATTACACTGCTTAAGTTACAGATTGAAGGAAAGAATTGTAATTTTGTTATCTTTGGCCAAAATTAAAAAAGATATCACTAATAAACCGCGTTCCATGCTGTAAAAACAGTGTAACCATGAACATACTTCAACACAAAATAAATACGGTAATAGATTTTGTTGCATAACGAAGCTTAACGCTAAAAATATTTTAAAGAATCCAATATTTCCATTTCTCTAACACAATGTAACAACCTTTCGTCGTCGATCGTCAGCAGCAAGACCATTACAACAAAAAGGAGGCCTGTGTCATAATTAAAGCTAGGCCGGAATACTATCTTAGGGGATTTACTCCCTTAAAGCTACGGGTAGTTTAGACTCAGGAGAATCTAAACATTACGAGGTACCAGATCCATTTACTAGGTAGTTTCTTAAAAGCAAAACAAAGTAGGAAGAAACTACATAAATTAAATAGACTACAGATAGCATGGATAACTTATGTACAGCATCATTTCAACTAGGGTGGAAAAGCAAATTAAATGAGCTTTACGTATATGCTATGAAAGCAAGCAAATAAAAACGATAGTCGGCTGAATAACAAAACGAGAACAAAGAAGAGCGCAGAATTAAGCAATAGAACAGTAAAGGACGGTCTCAATAGGGCAGCCTAAAGTGTAAGTATTAAAATGGGTTCAGCAACTAAATTTAATAAAATGTACAACGGGTATATGCAAGTAATGGAAGGCGGTTGTATGTAAGCTCCTACGTGTACAGTACGGTTGGAAAATGCGCAATATGAAACCGCAAAGGTCGGGAAATTTGCGACTTTTCCGGCGACACTCGGTATCGGTTAATTTTGGGAGAAATTGTCTTTAATAATCTGAATATAATACGTTTTCCAGTATTCAAGTAATGCGATTTTACCTCAAAGCGATTCATCTGAATAGATAGTTTCGAAACCTCGAAAGTGCCACCACATCCACAACCACTTAACGATAAACCGCTTTAGGTAATGCAGCAGGTTTCAAGTTCGACGTGGAAATATGAGAAATGGAAACTGGATTATTTCGAGAGTAGTAACGGAAAAAATTTTAACACCGCATGCTATAATGACCATGCGAATTATAAAACTAAAATTTTTTGTGCTTCGGACGAATTGACTAATTTTTTTACCTAATTCAATGATAATGTCGCTTTAATTATTTGTGTGAATGTGTGAAGTCTGAATCAATGAAATTTGAATAAGCGTAAATGGTGTTGGATTGAATAGGGGTATTTAATTCACGACCCCACAAACTTCTCTATTAATAATTCCATAAAATATGTTTTAATGCGAACTTGAAATCGCGATATCAATAAAGGTACACATGTATGTACATCAATTCGATATGTAATCTGTCGCACACAACCGTGTTATTAGTTTAGGCGTTCTGGATTGGCCTTTTTCTATATTAATGTTAAGTTCTGCGTTAATGTTTCGAAATACCATTAGAAATAATTGTTACACCATGTATCAGTACAAAATCATTGTTTTAGTTTCTTGATAAAGAACTTCATTTTATAGGAGAGATTAAGTAAAAGGTTTGGTTATTGGATCTTATACACATTATTTATTGATATAAAAATAGAAGCGTTAATTTTATGATTTTTTAAGGAATCAAGGAACGATCAAGGAACTTTTTGATACGTTAAAGCAATATGACGAATTTCATCAAAATTTCTCTAACAGCTTTTGGTACAATAATTTTGAATTTTTTTTTTTATAGTTAATACATTCTGGAAGTTTGACCGGTTGAGAACGTTTAATTTCTAAAAAATTGGAGCTAAAAGTGAAAAACGAATTTCTGCAATTTCGTGAAATATGCCGTTTTCTTCAAAAAAAACCCAAAACTACTAGGTATGCGTTTTTTAATTCCAAACATTTTGTTTCCCTTAAATTTTCTGTAGGACAAAAATTAAGTGAGACATAGCCGTTTAAAACCTATATTTACGAAGAAGCACAACCTTGTTCCAGCCCTTTAAGCTCAAGGCTTAAACCCTGACCCTAAACTAAGTGTTACAAAGGGATTTAATTTAAATAAGCTTGTAGCTCTCAAAAAAAACCTATTATTCATTTTTTGATCAACTTTCTACGATAAAAAATAAGGCAATTATGATTAAATAATAAATCACAATTTTTTTCGAAAAATTTGGAAAGCACAAATCGGAACACGATGACCTATATCACCGGCATATATTTTGTATAATAATTTTGTTTTTTTTTTCTTTAGAAAAATGCAATTGTATAATTGCAATATTTGGACATTTGTCGCATATATGAATCCATGACATTTTTTATTTGACTGTCTTTTTCGTATATCAGTATTTTCCTCTTTTCGCGTTGCTACCAGAACTTCATAGGTTGTCTGTACGTAAACAAACCTTGTAATTGAGTTCCGTGCCTCGGTGATCAAATTAAACGTAATTTCCATTACCGTTTAAAAATTTACGCAGGTATCCCTTGGAGACTCGAGCACAAATATACCCACTTGAAAGTTGCTCCTGCAGCTCTTGTGAGGTTCTACATGGTGCGGCAGTCTAAGCTTATTCAGAATTCCTCGTGCACTTATTTAATAATAATAGGCAAACGACACAAGCCTCTAAGTCATTATAAATTAAATTTGGTTACAGGATAATCGTTCAGGAAACCGTGTTTAACGACTTACCTGGTTAGCTGAAGTGCTTAGTTAAAGTGCAAAATTCATAACTTAAGCGCACCGAATAATACCGTTTAAGGCCGCTTGAGCTGCTCGTTAGATTGTACGTTACGAAATTAATGTGCGGCTTATGTTCCAAAAGACATCCTCGCTCTGCGAATGAATGAACTTATTTTCGCTAATAACTGGATTAGGTGATGAAAAATGGAAAAAAGGATTTCGATCGCAGATTCGACGCGCAAAACAGCGAGGGCGCGATTATCAACAAATAACCGGTGATTTAGTGCATAATAGGTTTTCGGGAAAAGCGAAAATCCCACATGCACGCTAAACGGGAAGTGAAACTGGAAAATTTATTTTCCCGATTATATATGCGACATGTGGTTATGAAGAGAAAGTGTAGATATTTCGGAATCAAGCCAAATGTTGCGTGAATAACGAATTTTGACAGCTGGTTTCCTCACGTACGGAATATTAAATTTTTTACGGGAGCGACAAAGCGAAGTGACGGAAAGACGACAAAATAAACAATGAATGACGATTCAATCGATTCGAATGCGTTTAATGTAAACTTCCCATCATTTAATGGTTCTACGTAGCTGAAGTTTTGAGATAATATCAATATACAACGAATTAATTTTCCGGCGTTCTAATAGATAGCTAATTAAGGGATTAGTAGTACCGGAAAATTTGTTAAAAGGCGTAAACGGAGTTCGTTTAGAAAATTCCCGCTTTGTTCGTTTGTAATTTTACCTACTTGTTGAAACAATCAACAGTCTTCCTAACCATCTCCACATAAAATGTCATCAAAGCAACTTTCTTTACAAGTTTTCTTTGTCGTCCTTACGTGTCGAGTTTCTATTGTTTGATCCGTCTTTGTACTTCGTCTAGTCGTGTATGTACGTTTCTGTGAATAACAAATATTCATCCCTTGCTTTTTAAAATTTTCCTCATATTTTCATTAATTAAGTTAAAAGCTGTTCTCCTGCGAACCCTTTCCCTCTTTACTTTCCGTTGAATATTAAATCTCCCGAATTTCTCTGTAGGCTTTAGCTCGTGTCGTAACTCCTCCCGGTTTTGATCTTTCGAGTAAACAACAAAAATTGAGTTGTAATTTCCATAAAAAATCTATAAATAATTTGCATCGCGTCGTTTTTAAATAACCTGTCCACAACAAAAGTTTCCCTCCCTAAGCAGGAAAAGTGAAAACTTTCCCAATAACTTCGAGCCCCAGGAAGCCCCGAAGGAAGGCATGCATATTCAGAATCCCTAGTTGGAAAGTTCGTTGTCGAAGAAAACGCCCGTTTTGAATAAAACATTCGAAATTTCAAAGAAAAAAGCCCGGAGCCATAACGTCGATGAAAATTTAATGCAGTAATGGATGTTTGATCACGGGAAATGTAAAGGGCAAAGCAGCTAAAAAAGTTTCCTTGGGCGCGTAGCGTTATCCACTTCCGACGTAACTTAATGTAAGTTCAAAAAGAAACATTGGATCCTCGGGAATTTTTTATTTCGATTTCCGCCAAGGAGAAATCCTGTAACGGCGACAACTTTCTCGGGGAACGTTAACCTCTTAGAAGCTCCCCCTCGGAGCCGGTTCGAACATTTCTTACGCCGATCTGGAACGTGGTAGTGCTCTTAATTACCGCTAATCACCTATATTACGACCCGGCAAGAGAAAAATAACTCACAGGCAATTCCCTTGTAATCACTTTTTATCTGTCACATTTACGACTCACCCTGTTTTTCATTTTCGAAATTCACTTTTCTGACATGTTGTTGCTGCTACGAAACACAATTTACACGAAATCTCTTTACTTTAGAGTTCTTTACGTTAAACAATTCAATTCCCCGACATCCCTTTCGGTTAAACCAGAAACGACACGCCTGAACTAACACTATTTACATTTCAAATAAATCCATGATACGAGACAAAACTACGTTGCAACCCGAAAATACACGCGATGGAATCTTAGCGATAGCTGCCTAGCCCAGTTTATAGAGCAAAAAAAAGCTGTTTTGGTAGATAACATTTAACAGCAGACGGACTAAAAAACTTTGCTTAAAATGGATCAAGGTTATTAAAAACCCAAAATCTAGACAAATCGGAGCTTTTGCGTCTTTTTTTAACAGAAAAATTAAAAAAGATAGGTCGTTTTTGTATTTTTTCACCATAGCATGAAAATTGTTGACGGAAATGCAATACGTTGTAGAGACGATTTGTAGAGAATGAAAAGGCGTTCAAAATAAACGTTTCTAAAAGGTGACCGGAGCATTTATCATCGAGAAAACTTGAAAAAAAAACCGGTTAAAATGGACCTTTTTTCAAAAATTCACAGCTTTGCCAACTTTAAAGCTGAAGAGCTAATTTTTCGTGAAATTCTGATTATCTGATTCTGATATTCTGTGCATTGCCAAATATTTAGTGCTATTACTCCCTGAGATCTATTCAATTAGTCTTTTCCCGTGCTCGATAATGCGTAAAATGTGAGTAACAGCTTAGGGCCAAATTATAATGTCTCAAACCAACAGATAAGCCACCAGGTTTTGACCAAAAATTTAAATAGTCTCAACATAATCAGGACCTTTAATGGTCGCTGTGAGGATTCCTTGCACAAATGGGGCAGAATACACTTCTCAAAATATGACTGCGGTGACAAGAGAGAAACAGTCCACCACGTACAGGTAACCTGAAGGGAATCTGTATCTCTCCATTATACCGGAGAGTCTTTGGGATCTTGGTCATCCTTGATCCTTGTGATCAATAGTGTATCAATGCAGTTGTTATGTTTGTACTGTATGGATCAATACAAGTACACCAATTTTCTAACCGAATATGATTGGTGTAGTGCTACATTAACCAAACCTTTTAATTGCGGTTATCCATCACAACCTTTACGAAATGACATATACAGAACAGATCTGTATCGAGTTGGTAACCCTTTTCAATTCAATTGATTGTAAAAATAATTTCAGAATACAGTTTCAGACATTCAAGTGTCGTGGTTGTTTTGTTTCGAAATTTAGTTACGGGGTTCAGGATTTATTCCACGCAACTTTCATTAGAACTATTTCGTCAAAAAGAATGTACAGAATAATCTTTTTGTAAGCATCGTTGAACCTCGCGCGTTTCCTCCCTGATCGCCCGAACGCGACAAATTATATCAGACAGCCATTTTTGATATCGGCCATTCTTCATTCTGACTCCTGGTTTGAAAATCTGACGCCGTTACACGGCCTCGTGCCGTTACACGTGCCATTGTTATCCTGCGAAATTTTGACAGCGTTTGATGAGAGATACGTTCCAGCTTGTCGCGGTTCATTAAATCGCACCGAGATAGGAAAAAACTGAGATTAGATAGTGATACTCGTTTCTCATTTTTACGTAACTTCGAAACAAACAAAAGCATTTTCAAAAGGAAATAATGGCATCGGTTCTCCCTATCCAAAAACTCGTTACACGTTGCAAATTACGCTAGGACAATGCGCGCTATTAGGTGCCGACGTGTATTCGCTCAAAAAAATCGCTTTTTCATGCAAAATTTAATTGAAAATGATCTGCCAGCGATCCGTTACCGGCATTAATTGCCTATAAAGTTACACGATTTTAAAATAGTATTACATTAAAAAAAATCGAACGGATTAACCGGGCGCGTTTCGCTTACTCGTTCGTTTTTGCACACCATCAATCGGGAAATTCATCCCTGCTGAATCCGTCTTTTTTTGCGACCAGTTGACAGTGTGCCAAAAGAAAACTATACAGGGGGAACTCGCTTTAGAAACGACGAGTAAGCGTATCCAAATCGGATTTTATTAGTCTTATTCGACAAGCAATAATTCTATAGGCTTATTAGGGTTATAAAGGGACTTAAGAAACACTCAATACTTGAAAATAGGAGTTTTCGACTTATACAACCTCCCTGTCCACAAATATGCAAGAACTGATGAGTAATAAATAAAATAGAGTTTAAAAATAAAGTACCGCAGGTTACTGGTAAAAAACGCACTTGTGCAAAACGCAGAATACATTATTAAAATGCACCACATTCATAATAACAAGTCCGTGTCCGGATACACAAGAAGGTAGATTTTGCTTATTTTACTTAACATAGAATACCGCCGTCTCTAACTACTAAGCAATGGGTCTAGAAAGTTTTATCAAATTATTTTTAAAAATGATGGCAAATCGGTTACCTGATTCAATCACAAAGTACGTTAAAGTTTAAGACCAGTAAGTAGAAGTGGTATTCACTTTGTCCTTTTTGATAACTAAATTATCCTTCTGATACATGTTTCTATAGAATTATTTATTTTTAACTTTATTCTCTCACTTTATGGGACTTTTCTAGTCCATTTTTCTGTTTTCTCTACCTCAGATAACCCCTAGCGCACCCTTAGGGTACACACTGGGCGTGACAATTCGAATTCAAAAAAACGTTTTCGAGTTTTAGATATCACCATAAATAATTTTTATTTAGTGTAGTGAAGTAATAACAATAAATAATTGCTATACAGTGGTATCCTTATGCTAACCTCCCTTTTTTCTTTTTTTCTTCCTGTGGTTCTTTTTGAAATTCATGAATTATTGTATAAACCCCAACATTAGCTTGCTCAATAACGAATGTCAATCTTCTGTGTGTTGTTTTGCGCACGAGGAATTCCGGTATTAATTAAATCGTAAACCGATCATGGTGAAAATAATGGTGGAGAATGGTACAGTACCAACGTGATACAGTGAAAAGTCATCGCGCATAATTGGGCGGAGCTGACGTCACGTAGGGCGACGCATGATACAATGGAAAGTCTTATTCCCAATGTATACTATTGAAAAAATATTATAAAAATGAAATACCCCATTGTCATTCAAACAATGGGTTACATATTTTGCATTTTACTGAAATTCGTATTATTTTTGCTTCGTAAAGACAAGTTGACCCTCGCGAAATTCCTCTCTACGTTTATACTCGTAACATGAAATTTAACCGCTGAAATTGAATTTGGTTTAAACTTTTTGGTGTGAATTACAAGTGCTGCATAATTAGGATAGTTAGAAGCTTGTTCGGTTCGTCGAAACTCGAAGCGAGAGAGGGTGGCTCGCTCGGCAACACCTCGTTTCATTTAATTAATGTTTATTTAAACCGGACTTTCTGGACTGCGTGATGCCGGGAGATTTTGACAGTTGTCGATGAATTTTAATGAACATTCTAGGTGAGAAACCAGGTTTAACTATCTAAACGGCAATTTATCCCGTTGCTTTTCCCTACGATGAATTTTCGCGAATGAGAAGGAATTCGGTTTTTGCTTTTCCATTGTTCTCTTGAGAGTCCATTACTCGATTCAATTCAAGGCGGTTACAGATGTTCGGGTCTAGAACGATGTCTATATCTTGGAAGTAATTTGGAATATTCTGTTAGTATGAAAACCAATGGAAATGAAAAGGCAAAGTAATACCGGAATTGTAACGAAATTATAAGGTGATGTGGTGCTTTTCTTAAAAAATATGTTAAGGGTCATCTATTTTTGTTACTATTTTTAGAAATCGGATATTTAAAATCGTAGTTCTGCTACCATGGTAATGTAAAATAATCATTTGTCGTTTGATGGGGATTTTTTTTAAACGCTTATAAATGCCAACAAGCTATAATGTGCTATCCCGTACTTATTCCAAAAATAATAAAATTGGGCGGATATACCGATGTTCTTGGTTATTTTCGTACAGTTTAAAGTATTAATCGTATAAACTTCTCTTTCTTTGAAAGATTATTATGGTGGCAACTGTAAGAGATTCATTTGATTATTCGATTATTAGGAAGCATTTTATTACTAAGTCATATTTATGTAAATTGATCTAAAAAGTCATAAAATAAACATGACATCAATAGAAGTATTTTTCTTTTAATATTGTCGATTACAGTCATGAGTAATTTGTTTACATACGAATATTTTTGATACTCTAAATAATTTTCTTCCTAAATCCTTTCCAATATGTGAACGATACTTGCCGGTTCATTAGGAATAAAAAATCTAAAAAGAATAAAATAATTTTTTTGTCCTTAGTTGACGACTTCTGTGTTAAAATAAAATTGATATTAATATTAGAAATAACATTTGTAAAAAAATTCCAGAAACATGTTTGCCACTCTCTTCTTCCTCTCGAAACATATTCTAGGCTTATTTCAGAAAATCTCCGTCCGTCATATAAGAAAATTTTAATTCCACAGAAAAATGTGCATTCGTCTAAGCCATTCGATTTTTCCTCTTCGACGTTGCCTATATGACTTTGCATAACTATCCAATTGAAAACTTAACGTATCTTAAGGTTCTGTTACTTAATTTGTACTTGAGTATTCATACTTGACGAACCGGCCAGTATTGTTCACGGTACTGAATGGATCCATGCTTTGGTTTGCAAAGAAATTGTCTTCCGAGATATTTCGGGGGTGAGAAATCTGCTAGGGATTGAAGGGATGATTTTGGGAAATCGCAATTTGCCTATATCGTCAGCAACAAATTAACGATAAAATATGTTTGGTAAATGTTTGTAACCTAACCTAACCTAACCTAACTTGACTCAAGTATTAAGCCAGATTATCCCCTCGCTATGTCTCGCAAAGGGATGGGGCAATAAAATCGATTTTGGCGTAATAAATTAGCAATAAATTAACAATAAAATGTAGTTGCTATACAGCATGCTTTATGAAATGGAAGAGCTGGCTTAATAGACGTCTATTCTGCCAACTTTGGACCATGATTAACTTGGAGAGGGAGCTGTTACCGTCTATCGTAACCAGCCTTCCTTGCGCATACCCTAAAACATGTTATATAATTTTTCCACTATCGATTTCCTGAAAATGTCTTCATGGGGTGATAGGGAAACATCTAGTTGATTATTGAATAGCGGCAGAAGGTACGATGGACTACTTATTAATAAAGATTTTGTTGGTACCATTTATTCCTCGCATTTTTTTTAATTACTATTACCTCTATAACATATGCAAACTGACAAGTAATAAAATCCATGTTTCACTGAAACATTTCAGCCAATGTGTATTAATATATAGAAGTGATTGTCCTTTACTTATTGCATCATTACCAAATTCAAAATGAGTATACTGCAGCTTAAACATTCTTTCTATTGAATTTTAAAAATCGGATAAGAATTCAAAGCCGTAGCAGCGTGCCGCTTAATTTAATAACTTATTGACGCACCCGCTCATATCCAATTAAATTATTACCGATGCTTTGGAAATGCAACGAAACGTCCGTTTGGTATTTACGTTACACGTTGTGTCTGTGTTTTATGTAATACCTTACGTCACTATTAAGTAACCAGTCAGCAAGGAAGATTGTTGTTTATCTGAAACCGTACATCTTCGCTTCGAGTATTGTAGACAGGTGATATCAGATGAAAGGCTTCAGATGATAATCAAGAAATATCCATCATTTCGGTCCGACGGATACGTACGATCAGTTTATCGCTACGTGTTAATTATTATAAGCAGACAATGGCCATTAGTTAGATTTAATGTAAAACTGGCAATACCCAACCTGTATGTTTTCAAATGTGAGCAGCTGAATTTTCATGAGTAAAATATCAAGAACCCCTCCGACTATCGTGCGTAAAACTAAAAGGTATTGTGGTATGGATGTTGCTGAATCATAAGAAATAATAAATACAATGTGTGCGCTCCATATATCTGCGCTATAAATCTTGATGTCGTGTGGTTCCTGTGTGTTTTATAGGTCGCATAATTTGACCTATTACCACACTTTTTACGCCAACAAATGGTTAATTATCATAAAATATGGCCCGAACTTTTAATTAAACGGTCATAAATTATGTATGGGCGAACATTAACTTCGATACCTCTCCGACTCTTCTAACTTTTAATCGCTTTAATATTTCATCCCGGCTTCAATTCGAGTGGCCATAATTTTCCGATAACAGAATTAAAAAAGGCAGGCTAATGACAGGCGCTGAGGAGGCGATCAGCCCAATTCTAAACAAAAAATAAATAATATGAATACGAATCTGGCCTGGAATTCGTAGGGTCCTTTGTCAGAAACATCGCCCGCCTAGAGCATTTATGTCTCGTTAGGATAATTGGCTGTTTTCAAATCGGGATCATTTCGTAAATTATTTCTTTTCCGAACGAATCCTTTGTTTGCGTTCTGGTTCTGCTAATCCACAGAAAATAATTCACGGATATATACAGATTTATATAGGGAAGTGACAAAAGTAGTAAAAAGTCCTAAAAAGAATAGACTATAAATTGTCCTTTGATAGAAGCAGTGAAACGGGTACAAACAAGCTTCTCTAAAAACAAGATGAAACAACAGAATTAAAAGGTCAAAATAAGAACGAAAAAATGTTGAGGAAAACGCAATTACGATTTTCACCACAGTCAGCTATATAATTTTCCTTTAACTTGAGTACAAAAGTATGATTCATATAATTTGGCAGGTTAATTGAATTTTATTTTACATTTTACTTATTGCTATACAATCTACCTTAAAATCGCACTAATGATGTATACTGCATAACCAACTTATTAATATTACATGTATATTTCCTAATTAATAAATAAGAATCATAACAATCAACACGAAGAAATCCGTATTCTTTAACTCTTTGCATATCAATGGAATTGAAATGAGGTCGAGGCCTGTTTTATTAGGGAAAATCATAACTTAAGAGAATTGTGCTGATCGCAAAAACATATCCTGTGTGCGAATTGTTACGCATGAACAATTGAAATGTCTAAAACTGTATGCAGTCCGTAACCAATTTCATAACAATTGAACTGAAGGAAGTCCTCGCTTTTGTTCTGCCATGTGACGTGTACTAACATGAATGGTTCCTTCTCTTACACATATACTTAAAATTTTAGGTTCTTATTTCCATTTTTATATGTCTACTGCTTACAAACGATTTTAATAAGTATATTAAATATATACTAAATAAATAATAATGCTTCATATTTTAAACAGTATTTAAACCTTAAAAACGGTATTAAAAAAAAGGGAAATCGTCTCGACACCGTCTTCTACTTTTCGCCGGTATGAAATGTAGAATACAATTCACCAACCCATAACCATAAGAATTTTATATTTTAAATATATTCACTATTTTCTGATTATCAGAGTTTTCCAAACTATTTTTGAAACTTAAATCTGAATTTATTGATTTTACTGATAATTATATCTATTACCAAGTCCCTTGAAATCCACTTTCAACTTTTACGAGAATTTCAGGACTTTTTTAATTCATTATATCCTTATTGTGCCTTTTTTAAAACACAATTTTTGGATTTCGAATCTACTTAGAGGTAATATTTTTCGGGCTTTTAACCTTCTTGGCTTTTCACGATACATATAAGATAGTTAAATACGTTCAATGACTCAGGTTTTCCTAAATGTTCTTAAATTTTGACCCTCAGTAAGTATGCATCTTAAACTTCTATATACTCGCTGACTGTCAAGGTGTGAAATGTTTTGAAAAACGACATAAACGATCATCTGTTTTGTTCACAGCAAGCTCTACCCCACGTAGATACCAACCCCCTACCTCACGTAGCCCGACAATATTTTTACTGAGTGATATATGTATTGTATATTGCATACCGGCGAAAGTCGAAAGCTGCAGTCGAAGCCTGTCATCTTTTTTAATGCACGCCATGTAATATACTGTAAAAACTGTAATAACAATAAATTGTTAAACACGAGCTGTATTAATTTAAAATGAACTATAGGAATTTATGATAAGATTCATAAAAACAATTTAACTCAGTGAGAAAGACACAATTAGAGCAAATTCACATTTATCTATACTTCAATTATATATTAAAATGCCAACCAATAACGTTAACACAGGAAAAACAGTAAATGGGATTATTCCAATATGTTATACTCATTCAAATTTTAAAAAAATCTCTTAATACCCCTAAGGGAAAACCGTAGATTTAATTTTTTTCGGGCCACTCGGAGGCCGAAACTATAGTTTAAAGTCTCAAGTTTTAACCAAGTTTAAAGTCTCACTACAGTCACAATAAGTGAAGATGACCCAATTTAAGAACAAAACAATTTTTATTTCAGAAAAGGCCGAATATAAACATACTCTGCTCACAGTCCTGGCGTAAATCCTCTTAAAAAGCACCCTTATTCAAAGAATAATGTATTCAAAGAATAATGTATTCAAAGAATAATGTAAGTTAAAACACCGCAGAGCCCTATCTTCCTAGCTGAACTTGTCATGTATATTTTAATTAAAATTTAGGACACTATTTTTATAAAGTTCCGCTGTTTCTTTAGCTCGACGGCCAATAGGATCACTTGTCTTGAACTCTAGCAAATTGTTAATAAACACATGTCTCATTTCAGTCACCACCCTCTAAGTATAACCCCTAAGCGCACCCCGCGCTCCCCCTTGGGATTCTGGGCGTGACACTATTTCAAAGTCAAATTATTCAGGCAGTGCTAAATAAATTCAACCCCTATTTTTCATCCCCATGGTAAAGGAAATTGGGAATTATATTATTTTACAGAACCATACAAGAGACAAGGCTGTAAACGTCCCATGTTAAAAGTTTTAGCTACTCAGGCACTGTTAAATAGGAGAATGAAATTTGAAATAAGAGTATTTTCCTGAAGCATCTCGGAGCCTGAGCTATAAGCGTGCCAAATTTAAAGCTGTTCGGGAACTGTTAAATAAATTTCACCTTTATTTTTCACATGCCTAGAAAAGTGAATTTGGGGTATTTAAATTTCTTTTAGCCATTCAGGACAGAGAAGAACAAGAAGTACCTCAAAATAATACCGACAAAATAAATTTCACCTCCATTTTTCAAGGGTAAGTTCGGGGTTTTCAGATATTTCTAGACGCATTTGCTTTCGAATATATCAGCGTGCAAAGTTTCAAGTTTTCACACACAAACAAGGACGTTGTGCTTTATTTTAAATTTTAATGTAAAGGAAAGGTGGTCAGGTCGAGGAAATGTTGATAGCAACGAGATACTTTCCATAAACTCTTACACTTCTCAATCGAGATTGATACTGAAATTTCATTTTTCCTTCTGTCAAAGGATATCTAAGGTGTCACGATATTCAAAATAATCAACATGTAAATCAAAGGAAGATGACAATACGATTACTCATCGAATGACATTTAACCAACCTTTGCTGGTCGAGAAGAAAAGTAATAACATTGGACTAGCACCATGAATAAATCTCTGAATTTTAAATACCATAGTTCAACAATTAACGCGCTCAACATTGACATTTCCTCTCAATTACCATTGATGAACAAGTACACACACATTCAACAATTGAGGTAACAGCAATCAACACCTACTCAATAAAACGGATCGCCGACCGCAATGTACATATAACAAAGGTCAGTTCTTGTTGCTTTACACGGATATCCAACAGTTATTTCACCCATGTGATGCGGCAGATCGGTAACATCGCCCAAAAAGACAACTGGAGCTTAATGGGATCACCTTAACAGGACAGGACAGTTATTTCTGTTCTGGGGATTTCCACGTGGGTTTAGTCATCGTTTAGAAACATGGGATTTACACTTTTAAACCCAGAAGAGACAAAGAAATGGCGCTTAATCACCATTACATTCAAATAGTTGGGAAGGTAACCGTTCTCAGAAAGAGTGTTCACTGACGATTAAATCTGACGAGGCGCAAAATTAACATGGATACACTTAAACAGTTGCAAGTTTTCTTTGAGCGTGTTTAATAATCCAATGACAAATTGTGTTGTCCTTTAAACGCAAAGACAATTAATCTGCCTTCAGTTATGTGGAAACAATTATACCCGGGTTTAATCTAAACAAATATTAGATATTATTTAAACACGCTCTTATTACCAAGTAATAGCATCTTCAAGTAACTAAAAAGGTGGGTCGTAGTTGTCCCATATTTGTTGTATAATTCAGATATATTCGTTCTCATGAAATGTTAATTTACATCTACTCAACGCTTACAACCCGCGCTTTTTTTTTCTAGTAACTTAGTGATTATATTAATAAAGCTGCATAAAAGTACCAGTACGAAAAATGGCCCCCCTCAAATGGATTCCAGCGGTTTCCTTAAACAACTGATGAGGACACAAAAAGCGAGGGGTTAGAGTAGTGGATCGTATGAATTTGTTTTGCGTCCGTCACCATCGGTTAAAAATCACTCGCTACTTAAATCGTCTCTATTTCACCACTAATACACTTTACGCTAGGCTACTTCCAAGAACTTTCTCGAGTATGTACCAGAATTTACTTCTGAGAGTGAGTGCCTTCCTCTACGCCTGTCTATTCCGCACTGTTTAACCTAACGTCCTAACGTAACGCGCCCTTCCTCCGGGTTCGTTCCGTTCCCTTCACAACCCTGGATGGGTAAAAACCGCACTATCAGATAAGTTGCGAAGGTTTCTCAGCAACAACTTTAAATCGAATTTTCAACAGAATCACGTATAGAGTGCGAATAGGGAAATGGGAAAATTATTGAATGCGAGAAAAAATTGGAATACACAATGTGGGTTAATCGCATTTGAATCAGGTGGCAGGCTTTTCAGTTTTCGCCGATACGCAGTACACAATACACATAATCATATCTGATTTCAACAAGGTCGTCACGGATTAGTGGCAGGATTCATCAGCACCTCAATTTGTCATAAATATGTGACCCACGTAGGATATTATTTGAGGTGTAACAGTTTGGACAGAATTCAAGATTTTTATGTTCAATTCCCCGAAGTTATTACTTCATAAAGTTACATTGCTTCAGTCATAAATTTACGGATTTCATGAAAATAGGACAAATAATTTATACATTCAATTCATGAGACTTTAAATTTTGTGATTTCAGGAAAATAGGTCTAACAAATTTTTATCATCTCAAACTATATGACCTCAAGTATTATCTAATATGAGTCAAAATTTATATGATAGATTGGAGAATTGTTTATCTCTATAATTGCACCGGTGAAACCAAACTAAATTAAGAAAGAAAACACCAAGTTTTCCACCAATCTCGATTGCTGTCTGGTGGTTGTTCATTTCTAATACCTTTGACTCACTTCGCTCGTTTCCATGATCTCTCTCTCTCTCTCTCTCTCTCTCTCTCTCTCTCTCTCTCTCTCTCGCACTTATGGATTCCCCATATGTCTAGAAATTCCAGTCAAACTGAATACTAAAGCTTTCCGACTTTGTTAATTCTAACATACAAGATTTGAGCTAACCAAGAAGGCAGGCCTACAGTACAGGTCGTATATACTCTTGTTTCTTTCTAACAAAACTCCAAGTTCTGACTGAAAAATTAAATTGTCACTAAATACCTTTCGTATAAATCAAAACATTCCGTTCAAAGCGTGCCATTCAAACCAGTAAACTAGAAATAATAAATGTCCATAATAGTAATTACATAATAGTACTGTAATTTGATTTTAATGCCAGGTTAAATGCACATAACAGAATTGAATATATATCAAATCGAGCACTGACACTGCTTTATACTGGGACGAATTTGGGGAAATAAGGATATAATACGCAACTAAATTAATATTCATTTGATTGGTCGAAACGATATTCGACATGAAGAAAAAATATATTATAATAAATTTCAGTGTTGTATTTTCGCCTTGTGAGCACCATTCGCTATAAATTCGCGATCTAAAGAGGTATAAATTTTATAACACAGCCCAACTCCATTATAAATGTAAATTTTAGTTCCTGGTGATATTAAACTCCGCTTATTTATAGGTATTGTAAAGGTTTTAATACACATCGTCAAATCGAAGTATCCACAAGATTTACAACTTCAAAATTTACATACGAATGTGTTCGTCTATTCTACTGGATGATGTCAGTTTGAATTTTCGTTTGTTTATAACGTAATATTGTACCTACCATTTGATTTACCACTCGAACAATGGCACTATAGATTCTCGTAAAAGATCGAAAACACACTACGGTTACTATCATAACGTACGAAGTACGTTGTTTGCATTTAAAAGAGTTAATCAAAACCGTTACACCGGAAGTAATATTACGTATTGTTCTTGATAAAGTTTAAGTGTATGAAAGCGTCAAGTGAGAAATATTGAATGGAGAGTTTAATTGTATTACAATCCAATGGAAGTAACACCTAAGACTGTGAAGGTTAAAAAGAAATCTTATCACCAGAGTCATGGCCCCTTCCGCCATCTAAAAAAGTGTATAAAAAATTTTCAAATATATATTTTATTTACTGTAAAACAGTCCAACTTCCATGATAAATGTCGTAGGAGCCAGAAAATTGGTGTGTAAGAAGTGTTAGAAGCTTACCCTTTGTAAAATTGGCAACAATCCACAAATATCTCCCCTCTCAACTAGACCAGGCCAATAAGACACCCATATTTGGTTGTTGCAATTTTTCCCACCCACTACACATCGTTTTAAACACATTCAGTTATTTTGATTGACATTCATTAAACTCTTCTCTATGTTATCGCAATATTTTATTTCAACTAATCTTTTAATTGGAACTTAAAATTGGGGTAAATTTAAATATGTGGATAAGAAAAGTTTTATTACTATTAGTTACACTATTACTTATTTTTACCAATTCATATTACACACACAAAGTCGTCAACCAGTGGTTAGCTTAAGAAAACTTTCTAATGCCATGGACGCAATTACAAGAGCAAAAAATAGGGATATTTTCTTTCGTCGGTGTTTTCCCCTCTTTCATTAAATTCCATTGATTTTTAAAATCAACGTCATAGATCCAAAAAAAACTTTAATTTTTGATACTAGTTTCAAAATTTTTACTTACGAAATTAATGACGTTTTGAGCATTTATTGAAGAAACATATTTTGTTGATATCAGCTAGATTATTTGATCAGATTTCTTCATTTTCTAATTAGTTGATGTTTGTTAAATATCTTTTAAATGACAAGAAATAAAAATTTGATATTTGGTATGCACGTGTAACGATATACCGTGTAAGAATAGTCATAAAAAAATAGTATTGCCATTTAAAAAATAGTCGATGACGTTGTTTCTCAAACTTGGTACATGCTGTATAAGATTTTCTTACATCAAAAAGAGCGCAATTCAAAGTACTGATCGACCTGCCCGAATATATTTCCAACAAAACAACTGTCTTTGATTTACTGCATTTTCTCCATGTTAGGGAGTTTCTCCCTGTACACTCAATTCAAATCAAATTACTGGCATTCGAATAGAAGACAACATTCGCCATATTTTATCTTTATGTCCAAATTTGTTTTACCTATTCCAGGTAATAAAAGGAAAAAAATACATGATAACTTACATTTTATCGTTAGAATACTCGTTCAACAAGATTCTATCTAACATACCAGAAAACCACCGTTGCTTCTCCAATAATATAATAAACGATAATAGAGGTTTGGACAGTTTCTAGGTAAATTTATAATCCCCCCATCCTCTACTGGCTCCAGTTTTGATCACAAAAATCTGAAAAAACTGAAGGTGTTTTACACTCGGAAGCTCACGTCCGTGAATTTTTTTAGATTTTTCAAAGCTAACAACGGGTAGGAAATTCGGTTTTTTCGAAAAAACACGTTTTTAATGTTTGGAAGATCTCTATATCGCCTAGGGAGCTAAAACTTTGGCAGAAAGGATTTTCAAATATGTCCTTTCGAGTGGCCAATTCGAAATAAAAATCCAGAAAGGGGCAATTTTTACCCATCTATTTCGCTATACACTTTATATCATATTTGATGTCTAATTGAGTCTTTCTGCAAATAAGGGATTTCGGCTCTCAAATATGATTAATAATGACACAAAATTATGATTAATAATAACGACGTTTTATATGTAAAATTTCTCTACTATGATTCACTGGAAAAACAATCATCACATTTTAAAACCTTTGAACAACCCTGAAGATATCCCAAAACAGGGCCGAAAAGCCAGAAAACATACCACCATTCTGGAATGTTTGTTTTTAATGTTGGGGACCACAAGAGAACCTATACATATCCTTCAATACGAATATGTGAGTATTTTTCCCTTTTTATTTTTTTGAAGAGAGGCTGCGAACAACGCATCATTTGCGGAATCTAATGGATTCTGGGGGTTTTCCCATGCCATATTCTATCCTTGACATAGTGAGAGATTTAGTAGGCGAATATTTATACAAATGTATCATGCTTAAAAACTATGTACAATCATTTCTTTAAGGGAGTACGCCTTCCTTCCTAAACTGTCCCTGTGGAGCCACCCTTGCCCAAAATAAAAATCTGTATCCGCTCTTGGTAACCCTATTTAGGTATGTGCTGAAGTAAACCTAATAATTAGTGAAGAATGTTAGTTACCTGCATGGCCTTCCTCGATTTACTATACCATTATTTTTAAGCACCCTTCCAAGACTACTTTACCAAAACAGAAGGCGGCGATAAGTAATTAGTAGTAATTAATTGATCCCCTGCCCACCCTTAATAGTCAACCAAATGATGTGGTGGCCCATACAAATCGCTGTAAATTAAACGATCATTTGATGGATGAGGCTAATCGCGTCTAACTTTTTGTCAGCGCCGCATATTTTCTCAAATTAATCTGATCCGGTAATCTATCAAAGTTTTTGTTATAGTCGGACGGTGCACGACCGCAACGAACATTGCAGAGAATTTACTTCCGTTGTTTCGGGTACACCCCTACTCTACTTTTTGGGAATACTTCTGGATGATAAATTAGAGGACGACGGGGCGGAAAATTTTAAAGCCGCCAATTTGTTTTCTTACCTTCGCGTGTTCTAAATTTTTCAAAACTGTAATTACGGTGCATACAGTTAGTTACAAATGACAGCGTTTATAAAAGCAGCAGCCAGGAAAAATAGAACATATTTATTTTATTGATGAATTAACTCGGTAATAACCGTGGTTATCACTTCACAGCAAATATGGAACAACGTCATTTGTGTTGAACCCAGTAACCCAGGACAATATTTATTTTAAAAATATTTTTACTACAATTAAACGTTCGGACTAACAATGATTTAAATAGCTGGACCAAATATGACATGAAGAAATGCCAGGTTACTAATTATTCACATTATCTTTTCACCTTGTATAAATTCATTATATCCAGGATATAATCAACAAGTGAGTCATGGAATCTTTCCCAAGACTAAGTTTTGATGACAATTCTCTTGTCGCCATAAACTCCAGTAAAAATTGAAATTGCAGAACACTCAACCTTCAAACTTTGCAATTTTCACTTTCCTCCTATTCGTGTCTATCGCGTGCCATCTTCAATAGTTCGCCTTGAGGAATTCTTCCTCGTAATAAGTTTCACTTTCTCCTCACTGCGAGCGAGAAATTCAGTTCTGTATATAATTATCACTTTATTTCGTAAAGGAAGGAGACGCGATGAAACAGTCATATATTGCATGTGAATTATTTTTTGAGATAGTTGTACAATTTCCCCAAATTGAAAGGGTTAAAACATGTAGACCATGTAAATGGAAAATAGAGGATTCACCCAGAATCCCTAAGTCACTCAAAGCTGTTATTTATATTCATCAAAGTGTTAACGATTGCTTTAATTTTTGATAAAACAAATCTTGATATTGAAATAATTAAAAAGCTAGAACGTGAGGTTTCGTCTTTTGCGTATTTACTACAGCCAATCGATTGGATCAATGAGTTTTGGAGGAACATAAAATCTCAAAAAATTCAAGTACAATAGTTAAAACAAAATTTAACTTGATCTCAACTAAAAACATAGGTTTTCAAATTTTAGAAAGCATTAACTCAAGAATCTGAAAGCAAATAATAACTAAACTGTTAAATCTTAAGTAGTTTAAAAATTGTGCCATTTAATCAACTTTGTGTTGATGATCCTTTAGGCCATAACTGAAGATTATAATAAAATAAAATTTAAATTCGCACTAGTGCACTGAGCCCATTATAAAAGACAGATTAGATTAAACCGCAATATAAATTTAGTATTATTTTTCATGACATTTCTATAACAAAAAAACTTAAGAAAATATGTTACCTTTCATTCAAGTACGTAGTTTCATGACGCATACTTGTTTTTGATGACTATTTCTTGTGAAGTAAATGTCATCGATTATTGAATCATTGCGTTAATGCGATCAAAAATATTCCACCACATTTATACAAACCTTGCTACCACTTATGGACATTTTTCAGGGCATTGTTAACTTTAGAGGTTTAATATTATCCAAGTAATAACAAATGCCAAGAGCTCGTAAGGCTCTTTGGGGACCTTCCCTGGGGCATTTCAACTCAACTAATGAAATACCACTCAATAATTCAACAGTAATATATTGTAAATATTTAAATTACCCTAGTACCTAATGTAAATTAATGTTGTCGAATTGCGAATCACTCACGCCAATCTCCAAAAATTTCTTATTGTAAATTGTAATTTAATGCATAGCACACCATTAGTACCTATACACTATTGATCGGAAAATGTAATCCATATTTAGTGCATAAATATGCAGCAACAATGCAAGTTGCTTGCATATTTCATTAAAATTTTGCATACATACCCATACTTTTGTACAAACATACACGTACCTTCCGTAAAATAAATACAAGTCAATGTGTTTTCTGCTCATGGGAATACTTTCCGAACAATACCTATGAAGGTTGGATTACTCAATTATAACTAATGGCAATTATATCACTGCACTAGATTGTTCTCGAAATAGGTTTAGGTTGAGTAATAAAGAAAAATTACACAAGCAATACATATTTATGCCGCATAATTACTACGTATAAAGGCTTAGGTAACGAATTTAAATTGAAGGGGCGAGAAGAGGCTTAAATTTTCGTTTGAAGTTCATCGTCGGAAGTCGGAAGATTAGTACATGTAGGATTCAAAAGGGAGACGCAGAACTCGGAATTTAATTAAGAATTCATACGTATGAGTGTTACATTACTTTGGGTGTATTAACGTCACTAAGTTACATACGAAGTGGATAAAAATTAAAATGGGATTTGACGGGAGGGGCCAGGGAAACTGTGCCATTAATGTAAATGCGGATGGTAGCGAAAATAGGGCGATGTCGAAGTTAAAAAAGCAAATAGGATCAGTGATTCTTTAGAAAAATTCACAGGTACTGATTTTTGTCTTATACCATCAATACCAAGGCACTTCAATACAACGTTTCTGAGAAAATTTACAACCACAAAGATTTGACTAATTGAATACGCCTACATCGAAACTAATTTTAGAAGTTATTTTATAGCAGTAATTAACAAATTTAATTACTATTACTGACTCCTCCATTTAATACTGACTGTGTTTAACCTTCTACATATAACATTCATAAAATCTTTGTTTTGGCACATGAATAAACCGAATGATTGCAGCAATATTTCTAAAAATAAGAAAAAATATGCACAGGATACCTTAAGGAACTTCGCACAGCAAAAAGTTTGGAGCTTATGACCAAAAGTTTTTCTTTTTCCTCTTCAGATGGTCACTAGACTTTGAATGTCGGCATGCCTCGTGGATAATTTTTTAATTTATTCAATTTTTTGAAATAGTTTTGCTTGAAAACGTTCATGAATTATCGGGAATTCAAAAAAGGTTTTTTCGCTTTGCTTCAAACTCATTGGTAATGGGTTATGCAATGTCTCATTAATGTCATTTACATCATTCACATTTAATTCCTCTAAAATCCAATTGTATGCATCTCTTCGTTTTTTAGAACCCATCTTAAATTTGGTATGAGCACAATTAGGTGTCCTTAAATATACTCAAAATTTCCGATTAATAGCATCTAATCAAATGGTAGGTGTATTTTGTTTGATCCACAATATTTGGCTCTTTGTAAAAGTTTCTCTCCATATATTTTTAAACAATGGAACCTAATACCTTTTAGGCAATTAGGTTTAAAGTGTGACTGATGCATCTAATGTGGACCGGTAAAACAGACAATGTCTGTTTTACCATAAAATGGTCTAAACCCTCATCAAAACAAGACGTCCATATAATGGCGTCAAAATGTCAAATTTAATTTTTTTCAATTATTTATCAGCAATCAAAAAATATTTTATGAATAAAATTGTATTTTCCAGTAAATTTGTGTTCATTGTAAATTAAGCTCAAGATTTGACGATTACAAGTAAACACACTATTATTAAAAAAGGTTTTTAAAAGGTCTTCATGAACAAAAAAATGGATGATAGCTGATAGGCGATTCTGCCACAGCCAACATACTATCTCTAATAGTATTAACAAAGATAATCAATTCATGAACCTAAAAGAAATACAATGTTTGTTTCAACAATTGTGATTAGCAAATACACGAGCAGTGCAGGGGATATTCCAAAGCAAAGACATTAATTCCATAAAATGTAACGTTGAAAATTAACGTTTTTCAATCATCATTACCTTGAAAAAGTAATGTGTTTACTAATTACTTTCAATCAAAGGTAACGCGTTAAGTTACTCATTACTCAAAAATGTAATGTAATTACAGTAACGGGTTAATTCCAATCCTGTAAGCAACTAATCCATGAACCTTGCTCTGTGGATCCAGTAATTTTGTCGAAATTTTGATGGATCCAAATCAATTTTCCAAAAAACTGCTTAAAGTTCAAGTACAAAATCTGGCTCAAAAACGTGTCTTCTGTATATATCACACGCTGTGCTATTATTCTACCCTGGCGTGTATTATTTCCCCCATTCCAGGAAGAAAATCCCTTCTAGTTCTAGAGTGGTTACAGGTAATGTCATTTAAATTTGATAAACTAAATAATTTTCCTAAAAACGTTTGCAAAGTTTCATGAAATTTTAATTTAATCTTTATATACAGAAATAACATTTGGGAAAATACAAAAAATTGTAATTTTTTCCTATCAGCAAACAACATTTTCAAAAAATATTACCTTTTAATACTTGTCGGGTCGGCAATCCTCTATAGGAAGATTCAAAATGTTCCAGATAGAACATGGCAGCTATACGTTTATAAGTTCTAATGTGCTTTTCCAATCAACACATGTTCGATCGCACACTTTACTTTCCAAGATTTCCATAATCCATAACGATTTTCTTTTTTCTGAATTCCGAATATGTATAATAGCTTTTTAAGATTGCTTCTTCCTGGGCACAAATTTTTCATTGCAATTCTTTCGTTTAAAAATAATTCGAAAAAATACTTCTTTTTAAATTTGATTAACTTTAGACGTTTATCAACATATTATTTCTTTTTCTGAGATGTATTTATTAAAAAGTTAAATTTAAATTTTGTTACTTTCCTTTATAGTGACAAAGAGTTTATAGTAGAACTGGCTCAGGCATTTTTACTACAATAATGTGTAAATTAATAAGGTGCAAGATTTTACAAACAAAACGGTCACAATGAGCAGAGCAACTAAAAACAACAAATGAAGAAAATATAATTAAATAAGATCATAAAACGGAAACATCCACAACAAAAAAAGTGTGGAGGAAACAAGTACTAGAAAATATAGTAGAAAAACGTGTACAATGATCGACTTCGAAGATATTGAAGATAGAATGTAAGCAATTGTGAGAAGATAACAAAAACCCAAATAGCCAGGATATAGGAAGATGAATTTATCATTTCTTTGTTTAAAAACCATGCCATGGAACTGTAACAGAATCAAACTTCACAGGTACACATGTAAGTAAGTACCTTGAAGTTATCATGGCATTTTTATTGAGGACTGGATTCGCCATCAATAAATCAATCGATCAAGCCTTGACAAACTGGACGGACAAAAAACTGTACTTGTTGGGATTCATCACATCACACAAAAAACTTGCAATTGCTAATGGAACGCCATAACAATATTTTGAAATTACCATTACTTCTGTTTTGATCGGAGAGACCACCCAATCAATCAATCAATCAATTCTTTGCGAAAACGAAAAAAGAAAATGGTGGTTTTTTTTTCGTTCACATTATTGCGGAGAAACTTCATTTTGGCTATCTCTCTCCCCGCGAATCAATGATCAATATTTGCCAGTAAATTATTTTCTGGGCGATTTCAAACTTTCGAAACTGCTCCCAACCTTCCGTCTATCAGAACAGTCACGAATCGCAACAAAAGCGACAAATTCAATCAGTCCATCGAAGCCTTTTCATAATCTAAGATTAGTAATGTAAGCTAACGAGATAATTCTTTGGCGTTGTCTCACGTTTTGTTACCTTGAAAATAATTCTTCCGTAAAGGTCAGGAGTCGACGTCTCACTTTCTCTCTACCGGCAGGCTTGTCCACTACTACCAGATTTCTTTGCAAGACTTTTAAACGAGCCTTTAACGACTTATTCACGACCCAAATTACGTACGGGTATGCATTTCTCAGGTGGATGCCGAATAAACCACTTTTACTATCGATGGATTCATTCGAGTTCTTGAGCTATCGACCAATATGACGGAAAGGTATGAAATGTATTGCGGAAAAACGGCGCGATGAACCCCACAGGAAATTTAAGTGAGAGGGTTTTTCCAGGATAAATGCCCAAGGAAACGACTTCGCTAAGCATAGGCGCTGTGCTGAAATATCTACGTATGAGTTACTGAGTCAGCGACGATCGAATGCTGGGTCCGAGTGTGTAAAGAAAATTACACACGTAGTTATGATGACCTCGAGGTAATAGGAAATATTGCAAATGAAGAAGTAACAACAGCGTGTTTGCCAAAAAGTGCTAAAAGGACCAAAAGGAATCATTAGATTCAACAGATTGAACGAACTCAGCAAACATTGGAATAACACAAAACGATTGGTAATTCAATATTTAAATTTGGATTTTATAATTTTAATCTTGTTTCAAAGTTTCAAATACATTGGAATTATTCATTAGATTCCAAAAATGATTTATAGACGGAACGTCTCATAAAATTACTGAACTTTTCTTGTACAGTCCTTAAAGACTAGCGGTCTTATTCATAAAAGTATTTTAACGTTAAAATGGATATTAGCTTAAAATACGCTTAGTATGTGTTTCACAGATGTAACTACAGTGTTTTGTTCTGTGTATTCTTAACATGGAAGTAACTATAGTTACTTTATTGAAACACATTCTAAACACATTTTAAGCTAAAATCCATTTTAACGTTAAAATGAGTTTATGAATAACCCTCTTATTTGCGACTGTGGGAAATGTACTAAAAGATTCTACAGATAAAGTCAAAAATAAAGTTCTAAAACTTAAAAAGGGAGTATATGGCCTTAAGCAATCATCTAGAGTCTGCAATGACAACGTACTTGAATTAGTAGAAGCCTTGTGTTTTCATAAAGCATAAAGACATGTCTACAATAGTACCTTGATATGTTTATAATTTTCTTCTATTTCTTAATAAAAGCAAGGAAATTAGTTTGTTGAAGTTCAGGATTGAAAATCAAAAATTAAAGTGAAATTACAGGGCCCTTGGGAAAGGTCCCCTTTGGGAATACAGAACAATTTTGATAAAGACGAAACAAGACATTGGGTCTAAAAATATATATAAACTAGTTGTGATGTAAAATCGCGAAAACCCCCATGGAAAACAAATCAAGTGTTGATCTTAATGATAAGACTGAAGCAGCTGAAGGTCATATCAAAGACTCGTTGGCACTTTTAGCTGTATTAATTAGACCAGATATTGACTCTTAGTTTTAACCCAATTTAATACAAGTTTATTAAGAGAACAAATTTATTAAGAGGATATTTGAAAGGCGCTAAAGCTGCTACTTGAAGTTTGTTACAGAAATATTAAACAACCTGGTTTTGTTGATGCCGATCGGAGCAATTATCTAATAGACGAAAAATCATTCACTAGATTTGTTTTTAGATTCTATGGTTCAGTAGTTTCTTGTGGCAGTAATAAGCAACTTACAGTAGAATTCTCCATATCAAAGCAGAGTACATGGCGATTTACAAAGCAGTTAAGAAGTATAACTAAGGGTTCAAGAATGGGAAGACAATGTTTTAATTGTTCAATTTTATGAATTCTCATTAATTTTAAAGTATCGATTAGGGGGTTGTTGTATAGACCGAAACAACCAAAATATGCTTCGTATTCATAGCGACATCTGTGAGTCGCATAAACGCAGTGACTAATACTACATATATATATATATATATATATATATATATATGTACAAGCAATGATTAAGGCTAAAGATATCAATCACACAGTTCAAACGTGGTTATTATTTTTCACAAGTTATTTCACACAAAGTGTGTCCCGGGTTTTGGCTATTGGTAACCAACAAAAAAATCACAAAATAAAATATATTCCATACTATACTGAATGACGCCAAAATGGAGGAAATCAGATTTAAAATTAGGAAATTCAATTAATATACACTGAAAAGAACTGAACCCTAAACGAAATTAAATTTAATCAACTATATAATGCGATTTAATAGAGCTCAGCACTTACACAGAGTAGAACTGTTTAATGCGTTTGAAGTTATCACATGATTCAAACCCCCTCGTGCATCTGGAAACTCCATTTGCATGGATTATGAAAAATTACTAATTGCATTCATTTAAATTTTTACTAGGGACGTTTCAATGATTACATCAGCCATATTCTTAGGCAGTACGTATTATTTTCTGAAAACTTCGTCGAACACGTTGTTTTAAATATGGTTATGCTTGCTGTGGGAACACAAAACTGTTCATACTTTATTATTTTCACCAAACCTGCATTTTTATCCCACGAAAAAAGACAATACAACCACGATTAAAGACTTCTAACGGGAATGCTCCAAAGTGCGAAAGGAACCATAAGCGGCACTTCTGGCCCCATAACGAACAGCTTCAGATTCAACGTCCCCTAAATTTTCCGCCCTCACGCCCTACCTGTCTCCGTCGGCCTTGGGTGTTTTGATTTACGTAAAAAGTTGAAAAGTTAAGAACGAATCCGCCGAGGTGGCGGCACTTTTAAGGGAAGTCTCGGGTTTATTAACAGCCCGAGGAGGAGCAGAAAAAAGAACGTTCTCAACACGGACCAAGGGGATTAATCGATAGAGAAAAAGTAGAAAGTTTCGCGGTAGGTTAACTAATTGTAGGAGCTGGAGTTACCGACGAAACGACAAACACAATATAAATTTGTATTAAAATGATAGGCGAAACAAGTATGGTTCCTATGCTTTATAACATATATTGTATTAAGTTTTTTACAAACACACACAATAGATTACCACTACATGTGACCTAATCAATGTGTGAGTATAAGAATAATTTTGAAATTCCCAAGAAAATTTATGACAAGTTATGCATGTTGAATTGAAGCTATTTAAGCATTAATATATACACCGTTCTGTAAGGGAAAGTTTGACCTTTCGATGGGTAAAAATTTAATTAAAATAGCTTTTGATGGTTTACTACATTTAATCTAGAACAAAAAGGTAATCGGGCCATTAAAATTGCACAATTTACCAAACTGACCAAAACGAAGGCTACTTTTTCTAGCGTCATCAATTGAAGTGCCATTTTCAATTGGTCAAAATATGTTAAGAGAAAAAGTACGTCCGCAATTCCTGCAATTTCATCACAGCCACGGAAGCGATTCATACACACTTTAAATGTAAAAACAAATTTCTCGAAATTTTGAAATCGACTTTAAATACATTTATTTAACACGAAAAGGGACTTCGGAATCTCAGTATAGAATGTGCGTGGAATGTACATATGTAGTCTTGAATTTAAGGTCGAAATTAGCGAGAAAGGCATGCGTTAGGGAGGATTCATTTTATTATTCAAGAATGGCCTCGTTCCATCTCGAATTACGGCCGAAAACAGTTTTTTACCCCCAACGTTTCCCCCGGATGGAATTCCGTAGTAAAATTTGTGCGAATTTTCTCCCACTATAATTGAATATGTAAATTGTTTCTCTAACATTGTCTTGAAATTAATGGAGTACCGTGAGCATTAACCTTCTTCTGTCTCTAAACACCCCAGCTTATAAATTCGAGAAAATACGGGACTTTTCTTCCTCGCATCCCCCCATTTCAATTTGTCTCCGTACAACCTCTCTTGCTTACAGAGGCGTCGACATTATGTACGCTACACCGCTCAAACATTTATATTATTATTTATAGTTTATGTTATGGGACGTAATGGCGCCGGTATATTCGTTTATAAAAAATATTGAGAAAAAAAGCCTCGTTTGCTGCATTAAAGACATGATTATACAAAGAGGAAGGAAAATTTCATCTATTCGAAAGGTGGCAAGTGGGAAAATTTAATACCTCAGAAAATTTCTCATTTACCTACAGTTACAAAACATAAACATATAAATTACCGAAGGGTAATAAGATAACAGCAAAATAACGCCAACATTAAATATGCACACGTTAAATCAGATACAATGTACCGAGCTCCAATTAATTAACGCGATTTGGGATACGCAACAATTAGTCCTGAAAGAGCCCTCATTGAAAACGAGAGCTTTTGTATTGCAAGGACGTTAATTACCTAAAATTGTAATGATGACTAGTATTACCACTTGTAACAATCTGCCAATCACCGATTTAATCTATTTACACAAATCAAATGAAATTTTAAGATTTAATCGCCATATTCTGTAGGCGAGAGAGAACTTAGCAACGTGCGATGAGTGAACTGCGTTAGAAAGGGGTGACGCGTCTTGTCAATGTCGTGCGATTTTCACCGATATGTAATATACAATACACGTACAATTTAATCATGTTTAGTTTTAACAGGATGATTAGATTCTAGTACATTAGCACATTCGCACTTGCCAATTCCTCCAAGCCTATGGATTTTATTCCGCACTACACACAGGTATTTTTAAAATACATCTCATTATTCCTATTCCCACTATCTCTGATCTTTGATATAAAGTGTATTTGAATTTAAAATGAGCGAATATAAATTAAGACGAGCACAAATGACAACAAAATTTAAAACACATTAAATCACAATAGAATCCAAAACGACGAAGGTATTTATGACTTTCTCGAGACAATTGTAACTTTTTTTAAAATACAATTATTTTATATAAATGTCAAACGTTGGTAAATACTCCGTAAGTACTTCAATTGTGTCAAAAAGTCTCTAATTACACACTAAACACGAAATTTTAGCTCTCTTATAAAAATATTGTGACAGATTACAAATGTTACAATTTTCTTAGAAACTTCTTCAGTGTATTCAGCACCAAAACTGCTTGAAAAATTTCATGAGTTTCTTTCAAAATTCTTCTCTTAGTTCTTAAGTATGTTGCAGTACCGTTCTTTAGATCTTATTTATGCTAGCAGCAATATCTTTAAAAATGTCTTCGATAAATTACACTTGTCATAAGTAACTTAGGAACTCCTAAATCCTACACACCACATCAACAATACAATGTAGACTCCAGGTGGCCTTTAAGACAACTATAACTCCATAAAAATGTTATCTAAGTCTATGTTAACCGTTAGCTAATTTAAAACTTGGAGCACACGCTATGAGAGGAAGCATTCAGCTTTTTTGCAAGTGAGAGCCATTCACGACTGGCTAAAGGGTCTAATAATAGAATTTCTGTTTCTTTAATTAATGGGTACTAATTGGGTTCAATTCCCAATTAAATTCAACTGAAATAAAAGTAGTAGCATTGTACAGTTTTGGATATTTCAATCGCTATTGTTACTAAGTATCCATCAGTACAAGCATAATAAATCTAGCAATTTATTTACGGAATTTGCATTGATTCAAATGGTCTCGCCTGAGAGCTGACCAGCTTCGCATTTTCTGATGCGCCACTGGAAGAGCTGGAAAAGCGATATTTCTCCCTTGAGTCCCCCTCAACCCCTTCCCAACGCCCCATGAAACTCCAGGACGATTGTGCGAGTTTAAGTTTCGTCGGTATACCACACAACACCTATTTGTCAGGGAAAGTAGGTGTTACATTACGAGAAGTTTGAAGTTCGAGGAGTTGTGCGCCACGCGATACGAGGAGTTTAAAATACGTCGAATGTTTGCTTGGGTATCAGACAAAATGCTCCTTTAACACTCACATAAATAGGGATGAATGAAGCTCTTCATTCGGGACGATTCAGCGTAAAACGTAAGGGTAGAAGCACGCAAGAGAGATGTTTAGTATGTAATGGATATTTAATGACGCAGGGGAAGATGATGACTTCAAAGGAGGGACAAGGTCGCTTGGTGTCATGTTTTTTTTTTAATCTTAAGAGAAGTACTGTGGAAACTCATTTTGAATTACAAACTTCCCAGGTCGATATCCTGCCAAATCCCTGAGAAAGTGAGAAATATGTAAGAAATACCATATGGAAAAAACGAATCGCAACTTGTAACATAGCAAGCATGTGGAAAACCAATGTTATCAAACACCCTACAGAAAATGGACTGTCTAAAAATATTAAGACTTATCTTGGAGCAGGTGTTATTTCAAATCGTAATCCATTGGTGGCAACAACATATATAATTAAAAAGACTTCCAATATCAACTAAGAAAATCATAAAATGATTTTAATAATTGAAGAGAAGATGTTACACCAGAAATATACGTGAATCATAAAAAAGAAAAACAAAACATAGAAAAGGGTAATGTAGATACTTAATAAGACAATTATTGACACAAAATTAAACGATAATATCAAAATACCTGAAATCGTATATTGCTCCAAAACGTAAACCACGGATAACAGAAAACATCCTGTACCTCATGGAAGAAAGACGCAAACATAAAATGAATACCCCGAACCATGTAAAACTGTACAAAAACCACTAAGAACAAAAATCCGAGAAGCCAGGAAAAAATGGGCTAAACCATAATACGATTAAATTGTACAGATAGATAGGAAATACTATATTATTTCCACAACATGCATAAAAGGATAATACAAATGACTAGATAAAGTGAAAAGACATATTTCAATAATTTAAGCGACGGAAATAATAAATATTTAATAATAATAAAAGAACGACTAATTTGGTAATCAATGTGCATTACAAATACCCTCAAGGATGATAGAAACAAACTTGAAATCAGAGGTGTTGTAATGTTACCTCCTAGAGGAGAGGTCAAATTTGCCATCAAGAATTCCAAGGATGGTAAAGCCCTACGCCCTGACAATATACGTACAGAAATAGTGTAACTCATAATCGAAGGCAATTTAGATACAATAGTGAACTTCTTTAACATCATATACAAATCACGCCAAGTACCCACAAAATGTTTAACATTATCTTGTGTTAAACATAATGTAGCTATGAACCATTTGCAAAATTAAGACTTGATCAACAATATTTAGATATTATTCGGAGCTTATAATAAAACCAGATGGCTCTGAATTAACTGAATATGTTGAAGATCAAGCACAGGGGTGTATCTTATCGCCTCATCTACTTAATGTATACTCAGAGGCAATCTTTAAAATACGCTTGGAGAACAAAATAAGGACATTCTTCTCAATGATGTACGCAAAATATCAAATCTGCTAGTGATGACTGAATCCGACTATTGGCTGGGTCAGCAGAATACTTACAGGCCTTATTTCACCATCTGTGACCATGTAACTAGTAATAACATACTGTGTAAAATAGACCATAAATAGAGTTACCCATTATGAATAGTACTACTTACCGTTATTTTTAATGAAGATTTCAGACAGGAAATTGAAGTAAAGACGGCTAGAAACATATTCGTTGAAAGGATACCATTGCTCTGTGATTAGAATTTCAAAATATTTAAAATAAAAGAATTTTAAAATGCTAAACCTCCTCAGTGGTGATTTGTGGTATGGATATACCTCTTAAAACTATATGTAATTATCCCGTGAAAGATGGATGAAAGGAAAGGTCCTGGACACAGGAGAATCATGGCTCAAAACCCTTAGGAAAGAATACGCCAAATCCGATGATACGACAGTTCTTGCCGTCAGATATAAATTATCAATAAAATATACCGCCCGGTACATGTACACCAGTTCCGGAAGTGCGGGTGTGGACCATGTGACATAAGGCTTAGGTCAGAATACCCCCTTTTTATCGCTAAGTGGTGAAGCAATAAAATCCTAAAACTTAAGCAATTAAATAGGAATAAACAGTCCAGAATGTAGTCGAGGGAAAATTCCTTTTTTTAAAATTTTCTGATATATCGGGTGGTAAGTACTGCGCTAAGGGTTGAAGGGGTGGCTTTAGAAATCCGCTACTAATCCCTATAGTCAGCAATTAATTATCAATAAAATATGCCACCCGGTACATATACACGGAAGTTCCGGAGGTACGGGTGTGGATGATGTGGTTTAAAAGCCTTTTGTCAGATTATCCCTTTTTTTCGCTAAAGGGTGGAGCAATAAAATAGTGGTTTGCCTAATGAATTAGCAATTAAATACAGGCTTATAATGAACGTGCACGCCCCGTCACGGCTTCGCCCGCGCAATTTTAATATCTGATAATTATATCCAGATTCTTTTTTATTTTTCAAACGATAATGTCAGCTTTACAATAAAAAGAAACTCATTCTTATTATTAATCGTCATTCATTATCTAATTGAAAAATATTTTATTATTCTATGTTTGAAAAATTTATATGTAGAATTGTCTCTGTATGTATATAAATGCATTTATAAAAAAATTATCTAGACCATTACGTACAAAGAACTTAGTTAACGACAACGATAATTTAAATATTTAACAAATAATTTAAATTTAATTCAGGTTTTGAAACTGAAGCTAATAAGATTTTATTAACTAAAATTTGATACTTTTAACTGTGCTTCAAAGTTTGCTATCTATAAATTAAAAATATGAATTAGATATTAAAATGAATTAAAAAAATATGCTTAAATGAGTTTTTGAAGATTCTCTCCTTCACTTATTAGTTTCATTCATTAACTATCAATAGAACAATACAGACATAGGTATCCCGTGGAATATATAATAGATATAAATACTCCGCCCGTTCTATTCATTTAATCACGTACGGAAAATATATTTTTTAAAAATCAAATTGCGATGAATATTTAATAAGTAGCATATAAATCAGCATTCTTCATTAAATACTAATTTCAATCAATCTTGATTCTCCAAAATCGGATTGTTATCAATCCATTTTATAACCAATTAAAATTTTAAACTTAATTGATAAGTATTAAAAATCTTTAAAAATTATTAAAAATTATCCGTTTCTTGAGGTTCAAAATTATCTAAATACAATATTTAATGAAGAATCCAAATTTATATTACAGGTGTAAAAAAATCTTCGCAGTTTGTTTTTAAAAAAATTAATTTTTTATACGTGACTAAAACAATAGTCCGTCGACCTACAACATCTGGCATATCTCAATATATATAACACCGTGAATATAGTACACATGTTATATGTACAGTGCTATAGAGCGTACGATATATATAGATATACAAATTTTATATGAAAATTCGTTTTTGTCATTTTCTACCCTTAAAAATTAAAATTTTGCAAAATCCTTTCTTAGTGTACCCCTGTACTATGATACAAAGCTATCTTTAAAATTTCAAGTCGCTACCTATAATAGTTTTGGCTGTACGTCGATTATGAATCAGTAGGTCAATTAGGACATCTTTTATATATAGAGATGCTCATTTATGAAATGGATGACCCGGCTTAATAGATATCCAATAAGCACCTCCCTAAGTAAAGTCAAAGGCACTCTTATATGTCAAATAATAGCATATAGCACTTATATATCGAAATATTCAGTGACACTTCGTAGGCATTATAGTGACCTGTGGCGATCATACGGAAAACGCACAATCGAAAGCAGTGATTCCATAGACTATACACCTGAATTTGACTAGTCAATGTGATATGAAATTAAAAGAAATCCAAAACGTGGGTAATTATGACTTGACGCTGATTACGAAAAATTGGTCGTTAAAATGTTTTAATCAACGACATATTAACTTTCGTATGCAAAACGATATAATAATTTTGGTACTAATTGTAATATTATACTGTCCCCTAATATATCATGACATACCCCTCGCAAAAAACTCCACATTTTTACTACCTGCAAAGGTTAATAATCACGATACACGACACTAAATAGTAGTTATATAGATATATGGATCATAAGAATTTAATTCTCAAGGTATTCCTTAATACAAAATTTTTTTAAGATACTTTATATTGTAATCTCCAAATGGAGGAGATCGTCCAAAAAGGAAAACCCGTTTGGGTGTCAAGAGGACTTCTTAAGTTGGCAATAAGGTCCACGAATAAAACTGCTTATCGCTTTTTGACCAATTCTCGCAGGAACGAGAAACAAGTTTTACGGCCTGTGTCTCTGATCCTGATGAACTCTAAATTTGCGACCGAAGGCTATTTTTGGCGAAAACTTTTTGTCGTTACCCACGCACACCAAATAATAAAAATGTCGCATGGTTAACAAATAAACCGTTTAATTATGTAAGCTCGGTGAAAAAAGCGAACGACCAACACGAAAGACGTAAACGGAATATTTATTTTACGAGTTCAACCAAGCACGAGGTCGGACCTGCGGTTCGCAAATTAAAAAAATGTACGTCGATCCCATGTTTACTGAGCTTACTAAGTCCCGCGGGTATATTACATCTCTTGAAAAAATATTACTTAATATCGCACTTAATTAACAAACTCCATTTAGAGAATACTCGAAAATGGTATTAACCGATTACTTAAGCCTTGCTTTCTATAAATTAAACATCGGCACCCATAAAATCGTTGCCCAACTCCACTAATAAATTCATAGTCGGTTAATTACTCGACCCGCAGCGGAACGATACATTAATTCAATAATACAATCAATTAATATATTTTACGGTGAAACGACTCACCTTGCGAGACGCCAAGCCAGAGGAAGATCAACGGCGGAAGTAGGAGAGTCGTCTTCGGAGACATCGTTGCACATTCAGGGAAGGGATTTTCCAAAACAAAACCAGTCACACTACAAGTCACTAGTATTCGCGGTAGTGATCATCACTCATCGCAGAATCGGCTCGTGGGTACAGCTGAAAGAGAAAAGCGACATGATAAAAGTGTCCGGCGGTGCAGCATTTCTTACTTTGAAGGTGAACAATTCCTCCAATTTAATAAACTAAAACCTAAGTACATGGTCGTATCCAAAAACCAGATCAATAAGTAATAGAGATTATAATCTTATTACATTGGCAAACCTTTACCTTTATTCAGGTGGAATATTGATAAAAGCTAATGATGATTAGAAAGTAATGTTCGGGTTTGTGCAAGACGATACACGACGACCAACCAATACGACAAACACAACAACACGACAGACAAGACAGAAACAAGACGATACAAGACGACAGACCGACGAACATATAAATTAACACATTTTTATGGGCATGTCCATTTTCATCATTCATTTCACATGGAACATCAAAATAATCGCAGGGTTGCCACACAACGATGACACTTCAACCTCAAATTACAAGTTTTATTCAAGTTATATTATTGTGAATTGTGTTAATATCCAAAGTGGCGGATCCAAAGTGGCTTTGTTTAAGCCCAATCAAATAATTTACCACCGGTATAATAATGACATCTCTCTTGTCCACTAATGCCGACTATATGAGTGCAGAAATCAAAGAAACCAAAACGTTAAGGTATGTAATGTGTTTGTTACAATATCAAAAAGATCATTTCTTAGGTGACATATCTCATTATCCAAACAGTTATGCGGTACCTAACCCAACCTCAAATATATCCGTTTTTCATTTAAAATAAATACAAGAATATGTCATATAGAACCTAATGATCATATTGAGACGATGTTCATAACAACACATCACTTCTTGCGAATTTTAGCGTTCTTAAGGCAGATCAAAAAATTGGGTGGAAGTTTTAAGGCTTGTATACTCCCATGTAGGTACCATTCAATATTTGTACGATATTTTCTCAAAAGTTGAAGCAACAAAGGGCGAAAGACGAAGTGAAAATGTTCACAAAGAATAACAGCAACAAATTTACAACTAAGCCCAAAAAAATCATAACGAGTACTAATAAGAAATTTGTTTAAAATTTTATTGAATAAGTAAAGTTTGAATGAAAATGGCGTTTCAGAATCGTTAACAGTGAATAACAGTAACTATTCCACTTTAAATAAGGAGATGAGGTTCTAAATATATGATATATGAAATATAAAATAAATATATCTATCCACTTTAAATTTTATGCACATGTTATGTACGTATTAGTTTGACTCTACTCTATGTAAATATCCAAAAACCTCATAAGCTGAATATGGCAAACTGTATCTCCTTCTTAAAATAATAACCGTGAAGTAATAATTAGGTTAATTTAATATTCAGTAATATTTGGATTTTTACTCATTTGGTGTAGCAATATCTTTTGGATGCAAATTTACTAGTTTATAAAATTCCCAAAACTGTGATTTTTTAAGTCGCTCCAATATTATTTAATTTGTAGGCGACGGGGTTAAAAAATCACAATTTTTTATAAAAATACATCAGGTTTTGAAACACCAGGTCAATTCCACGTGTTGATGATTTGGTAAAATTAAATTAGACATTACGTTTTTAAAACATACCCATAATATTAAAGCGAAGCTAATGTGAAGTTAACAGAAACGTCACAGTTTCACATAAATTCGTCAAATGTCACTGTCGAATAATAATAACATTTTTATTCAAACATTTTTCATTTTTACCTGAATTAGTTTAATTGTTCTGATGATTATCTTAAAGCTCCACCTTTCAGCACCTTTTATTTTCTAAAAAAGTGCCCACTTTATGATATTAAAACAAGGAGACGGACGATACGGGGAAGTAATCACTTATGTCCATTTAGTAATTGGTTGGAGGTTAATCGGCTAAAAACCGATAAAAGCTCGCGAAAGAAAAATATGGCACACAAAAATGTTGGATTTCGTAGTTAATTTCGCTGATTACTAAAAAAGCATCACAATATTCATCACTGAAATAGTAAAAAGTGACATCAATATACACACGTAAAAGTAACCCGAATTATAACATGCGTACAAAATTAATTTGGAATTTTCACGCCATCTGAATTATATTAATGATGATGAAGTTTACTTGAAGCTGAAGTTATTTATGAGTCGAAGTCATTTACATGCTAGAAACGGGAAAAGTGTATTCAGTATTCGAACAGAATAATAAGGATAGGGGTTTCCTCAAACACATTTAAAAAGTTTCTCCCTTCCATCTCCCAACCTTTTAGACATAAAGAAATAGTATTTCCATTTTTCATCGAAAATTTCTCCACCCCGGCTACTTTATGTAAATTCCCCAAAAATTATTAAAAATTAAATCTGAATCCGAAAACTTCTCTCCCTATCTCTTTCACAGGCCCCAAGGCTCATAATAAATGCAAAAAGGACACATACATATTCATCTGGGCAAGATTTAGAGCAAAGTGAGATGGAGCTTAGGAGTATTAGAATTGCGGAAAAATCCTAAACTTGCCTGAGAACCCTTTTAATGTATCACTAGGGGACATTCACTGGTGAGGTTATGGCCGTCTTTATTTCAGCTCCTGAAAATCCTGCGAGATTAAAAATAATCAAGACAAATTCTGCGAGGCGCCCTCATTAAATATACGAGGGAGTGAATAATAATATAATTCTTAATTTTTATTGATATGATAATGGTGGGCTCTGCAGGATACTTCCAGGGATACTTATGGAAATTGAGCCGATTACAGTAACGGATTAATGTGAAAACAAATTTTTTAAATAAAATTTTTTAAACGGCACGCCTTGAGCCAGTTATTCAAACCGGAAGATAATTTGAATAGTCCATTCAACTAATCACCCGATTAATTAATGTGAACCTTAAGACTGAAGTTAGCACGCAGAAGTGGGGTAGTTTTCTACTTGCCGATCGTTAACATTTCGAAATATGTATAAACTAAGGTCATTATAATACAGGCGTATTTTGTAATGTATGTATACGTAGATTCAATAATTTACAGAGAATAACTGCTGCATACGTGTGTGTGTATGGTGAAAATCACTAAGGTATATTTTACTACAATTTCCTCATAATATAATGGTTGCATGTATTTTAGAATGAAATAGGCAAAAATTGATATAAAATATATTTTTGAACCTATGGTTATATATTATAAATTTTAACAAATATTGTTTTTGTTGCTCATTATTTTATGTAAACATATTTTCGTTTCTTATATTCTGTAGGAGAAATATTTCAATAATCAATATCAATATTCAATTTTCCATAGCAATATCAATATCTTATAAATAATTTAAAATAAATAACCTTGTTTTTACAAAAGTACCTGACTGATGTGTCAGTTTCAGCAAAAAAATGCAGCTTTGGTTCCGAGGATAATCACTGTATGATTTACAAGGAAATATAAATTTTTCCAAACCTTTAATTCGAAGAAATATGTTGAAAAATCAAAATAACAACAAATTTGGCTGAATATAATGATAATTGCTATTGAAAAGATACAGCTAACAGAATTAAATACAAAGATAGCATTACGTAGAAAAAAAATGATATTTTTTCTCAATAATTTTCTTATCAATTTTACCCGATTGTTTTCCAATTTCACCGTCCTATATACGCAATAAACTTTAATGTCAAAAGGTGATTTAGTAAATGCAGAAAAGTAATTAGGTAAGCTGAAGACAAGCCGAAGTTAATTTTGGAATTATTATAAATAATTTTTAGAAAAAATAAATTAAATTCTGTTAACTAGGAGGTATTTTAATAAAGACAATTATTTTAAAGTAATCTATGAAAATTTGAACACAAGAAATCCTGCAGGATTTCTGCACAGGAATCTATTATGATGTCTCAAAAATTTTTAACGATTTCTCCTAATTTTGAAACTATTTCAATTCTACATACCCACAAAATTAAATCGAAATACAAAAAAAATCGCTCGGTAATTTTTTAAGAAATCCTGCAGAACCCTGTCGCAGGACCAAAATGGGACTTCACCTCACCTCACTCAGAAAAAATGTCCGAAGAAAACTGCGAAAAATCGCAACACCTATAATCTTCGCACAAGCAACAACACCTTAAAACTTCCCGAATGGGCGCGTGAAAGTGTCCGTCAGGTGAGAGGGAGCGATCGGCTCTTCGCTTCCTCGTTGTTGCTCTCGACGAGAGACACGAGACACGACTGACAGCGAAATCAGCGAATACGTCGGGGGTCCGAAAACTCTCGGTAAAGAGCGAGCGAGAGAAAGAGAGAGAGAGAGAGAGAGAGAGAGAGAGAGAGAGAGAGAGCGAGTGTGTGTGAAATAGAGAGGCCGGAGCAGGGATAGAGAGAGAGCGGATTGAGCGACTGAGATCCTGCTACTGGACGCAGACGGAGCAGAGCGGCGGCGGCCGTAAGGGCATATTGCGGCGGGCGTCCCGGCGCCGATCGGCGCGATCATCGGACTCCTGCCGAGGGGGCAGCGGGGGCCACCTCCTCCTCCTGCTGTTCCTGTTCGCTTTTTCTCTCTCTTTCTCTTACCGCCTCGCACCGGCCCCCGTAGATGAGTTTTTTAAGGGCAGCGCTAATCAGGGGCCCCGAGGGGCGCTCACGATCCACGAGTCTTTTTCCGAATATCTCTTAAAGTTTATGCAATGAAGTACTAGCCGTGAACCCTCGCGGCTTCGCATCCTCTTTTATTTTAAGGAGTTAAAACTCTACATATAACACACATCAGACAAAACATCACCCTTTTTTTCACTCGATTAGAAAGAGAAATCAGAAATATTGTTTTTTCTGGATTATCTGGTAGACCAATCAATAACCGTTCTATGTCTCCAGTTTCTAGTCAATAGAGAGTTAATAGAGAGTGAATAGTTGGGCATTAAAAAACAGGGAAAAAGAGAGAAAATTCAATAAAAAAAAAAGGCGCAATTAAAAAGAAAACAACTTAAATGACAAAAAATAACAGAATTTCTTTAACGCATCCTATTTTTCTTACAAAAATCTTCTAATATTTGAAAGAAAAAAGGAAGTAATATGACTATACCCTGTCCAAAAAACCGACGAAGTAATAAAACGATTATTTTGCCGGTAACCAAAGGCATTCTTAAAGAAATGAACACAAATTAAACACATTAACATGGTCTATGTAAATTTAAATTTGCTTAAAACCGTTATAACTGTTTTAATAAAAAGTAGGTAATACGATCATGAATGTTATCAACTCAGGAACGCTTCCATTTTCACCTGATTTGTTGGTAACTCGTCATTAATATAATATATTATAATATTGGAATGGGTATTTATTTATAATATTTTAAGATAATACCTTTTATTGAATACAATATTAAATATTTCAATAATGAAATAATTAATTAAAGGTCTTTTGGGGAGCTTAAATTCTGATTAGAGGAATTTGTCATCATAGTATTATGCCCTTCAACAATGAAAAGAAAATTTACATTTTAATGAAAAACAATGGATAGACGAGTTTTATCCATGAGCGAATCAAACTGGACTCCATGCGGTATATGAACGTGTTCGCCATTTCATATATCGACAAATTATTAATTGCTGGAAGATTAGACGGACAAGCTTGTACCTATAACTATGTTTGACAAGCAAAATCTCTAGTTGATGATGTGTATGTAAGTTTGATCCTGCTACTTGCGGGCTAAGTAAATATTCGCTTAATTCTTCCAAGAATCTGAAAACACAGGAATTGTAGGATTGTTATGGTCCTTAGAAAGACCATACTTATAATATTCACTGTCTTACTTTGTTGCTTTTGGATTTATTTCTTATTTTTAAAAATGATAACTCGTCGGAAATAAAACTTAAGATACAACAAACTCATAAATATAGCAACATATACCTCATACGGTCTTAAGCATATTAGTATAGGTACATATACCGTATATACTTACATATCACATATTAAAACTGTCTAACATTCTAATTTTGTTTGATGCGCAATTATGACTTCATGAATACATAAAGTATGATGTAAACGCAGCAATGTTTACAAGTTTTTGTGTTGAAACGGCCGGCGCCGAACTTTCCAGTAACTTCTATAACCTGGTATTCTTTGAAAAAAAATGTTCTCATTTTTTTATAAAATTCCATTTATAAATTCATTTTTAATACAATATTTCATGAAATGTTTCTAAAGTAACATATTTAAGCCACTTAACTTTAAGACATTTCTATACAAATAATTTTAAAAGATTTACTTCATAGTTTTAGTTTACATAGGTACTTCTGTCTCTCACAAACTCCCATATGGAATCAGTAAATGTGTCAAGAACGTACAAATTTCACCTGAGACAATCATGGTATAAGAAAAATTCAATATCGTAGATTAGTAACTGAATATGAGGAAGGAAGTTGGAGGAATAAGGAGATTAACATCTTCCCAATTTTTAAATTCATTGACAATTAAGTTTCACGAATGGCTGGCTAATAAACATATAATTTTAACCTTTATTATCTTAACAGAGATAGATTCAAATATTTTATAGTAGATTAATTTTTTAACCGAACATGCTTGATACAACCTTACACAAAAGATTCAAGAACCTGACCTACACTTTTCTGAAATCATGAAATTGCCATTTCTTCTTAATTCGCCATCAGTAATGACCAATCGATACGGTCTTAGTTCAAGTCTAAGTTTTATGTGAGTGGGTAGAAATTGCCAAAAAATTATTTTTCAAAAATGGGTGTACGTTTTGCATGGGGAAAAGTTAAAGTACCTACCTATCTAAATGCATTACATAAATACGATTTTTTAATCAAGAGACTAGATTCAAATATTTTGCATCACTAAATTTGTATCTATCAGGACTGGGACAATTAGTAAGAATTTGCCAGAAAGCGCGAAAAATGATAGAAAAGCTATTCCCAGTACTGTTACGCTATGCCTTCAAATATTTGTTTAATTGTAATCTGTTAAGGTGTTCAATTTGTTTTAAAGGAAAAACATAAAATACCCCTGTATCACTCCTCTTTCTCGTCCTTTCTCCTTCTCCTTCCTACCAATACCCGTTGATGAATATTTTAAGGATATCGCTAATAAGAAACCCTGCGGGGCGTTCACGTTGCAGAGAGTTTTTTCCAAACTCTCTTAAATTTTTTAGGCACATTTTTGTTTTGTTAGTCAGGGGAAGCTTAAAAATATTTCATATAGACATAATCTAAAATAAAAAGTAGAAATAAAAAGAAACAGCATAAATTTAGTATCCGACTTCTGCGTTCCCCTTTCGATTAAATTTCCAACACTGTTTTTCATGTAGGTACACTGTATTAAAAACATGTAAAATGAAACGCGCAAATGAGCGGAAACGCTATAACGTCTCTCCCCCTTTCTCCCGATTTCTCCCACTTACCAATTCTCTTCAATGAATATTTTAAGAGAAGCTAATAAAATGCCCAGAGGGAGCCGGTGCGACATTCGAATATTTTTTTGAACACGTTGAATTTTTTAATAGTTCCTTTTGTTCATTTCTGCCATGGAAAACTTAATAACATTTGACGACATACCAGCGTAGACGAATTTGAAATGAAAAATGAAACTGAAACAAGGTGTTAAAATGGGAGTATAAACGGCCGATAATATGGTGAATGCGCAGACAATACCAGCTGAGGTATTACGTGATAGGCACATTTTTTAAATAGACATTTTTGTTGGCGGTAAATTAACAATTTGAGCTTTGCATGTCTCGCGATTTTACCTGGATCAAACTGTTTAATCGTGAAGAGTGCATACTTTGCTGTAGGATTCAGCTATTCGTGTGCGTCATCATGCCGTAAAACAAAAAAGCACTTGCTTGTGTTTCGCTTTATAAGGTAGTAAGAAAAGAAAAAGAAGATACTATGCACGTCCCATAATCAGCGACAGATTAATAAATGCTACAGGGCCAATTTTTGATTCTAGTGGTTTCTAGACCCCGATACATTCCGAGACCCGTCATAGGACTACGAAGTAGAAGTAGAAGTAGTTGCAATTTGTGATGCCGAGTCTATTGGACAATTTTTTGAACTTGGATTTCCGGACCGTTGTAAACTGTAATAAGCAGGAAACGATGACTGAATTTAATAATTAATAACCCATTTTTATGGCAAAAAATATTATTGTTTAAAAAATCAGAATCAGGTACATCATGGGGCTCCTCCACAGTCGGGCCTAGTCGAAAAATAGGAGGTGCTCTATGCCTGTAAATGGTCGGGCTACCGTTGAAGTAATCAGTATCTCAATTCCACTTCCCGATGGCCGTAGGGTTTATCACTAAACGCCGGATATTTAGGCAAATGTCTGCCATTTTTACATATTTTACCTGTTTTTCAGATTTTCGTCCACAAAGACTTTTTTGCCTTTCCTAAGTATTTTTAAAATAATCTGGGCTCTACGCTTCTCGGTTTTTCGACAGGTTGTCAGAAGTACTTTCTAAGTTATAAAATAAATACAGCTATAGTTAGTAAATTCTAAATATAGACTGATATTCACGCAAAAAAGGCGTACTTATGAGTACTTGTAATAGGTTTCAAATCGTTTCTTAAGAACGACATCAATTTAACGAGGTAGATTAGACGTTGGTCTAATATATACGGTTAAAAATAGACAATTAATTACTTTAAAGGGGTACTGGGCAGTCAAGTAATAAATTTTTGGTCCTGTTTTTAAACTTTTAATATTTAGTTTCCTGGCTAAAGCAAGGATATGTACCTTTACGTATAGACAACAAAAATTGTATAGAAATCTGTTAAAATGCCACCCACAAAACATTCTGAAATAGAAAAATGGACCATGAATTTAAATTTTCTAAGGTTTGTACAAAGAAGGTAAGTGCTTTCAAATACCCTCAACAATAAATACTCTTAAAAAATATCTAATCGCTTGAAACATTGTAGAATTTTGTAGACAATTTAGATTACTCTTAAAAATTTTAACTATTAACTCATTTCGATTTTTTCTTTTAATGTTTTAATGTGGACATCGTTGCATTTGGTGAAAAATTTAATATGTTAGTATTAAGGTGGTTGCTCCATTTGAACCTGACTACTCGCCATATATTATGAAATCTCAAAAATCCTTTGAAGACACTTAAGTAAAAATCAAATTAAATTTCATCAAAACCTGACGCAATGCACACATTGAAAATTCGCGGTTTTTGAATTAACCGGGTATATTAGGGTCTTTAATTAAGTCACCAAATCTGATGATATAGGCCAAAGAGTTATCGATAAATTCACCCCTAAATGCCTTATGATTGATTTTACGATCTGCAGTACTTCACGAGGGGCTTCAAGAAACATTATTTCTTAGTGATAAAAAGATTTCAATTTTAAATATGTCCCAGTTGCAAGTGGTAAAGTCAACATGTTATTTTCCATGTACAAAGATATACTTATAAATAAAAGATTAAATTGATTGGCAGAAAATATTGAAAAACATATTATAATTGTTGAAAAATGGATTATATGATTCTTATTTGAATATATCTAAATGCACACAAATTTTACTACATTAAAAAAATATTTATTTTAATGTTCCCTACCTCAAGCTGCCCCTTGCCTTTTCCTATCTTTTTACTTGCATGAATGTTCTATCTTTACTCATTACCTATTCCGCATCACTAACGTTTAATATTACCTACGAGCATTGAGATATGATTTCATGATGTTACAAACCGATAAACTCTAATGATTTTCACGTCGATGATTTCAAAATTATATAAAAATAACTAACTAAAACGTATATGAATTATTCAACATTTTCAAATCACCGATAATATTATGGAAAATTTTAATTTATTTAATTTCAAAGAACAAACACCCTCACGGATAATTACATGAATGGTTTCTTAAGAGCATAAGATTATAAACAGTAACGACAGTGAAAAATAAAACTAGATAGTCAATTTATGAAGCGATTCCTAGTGGACAAAACTATGAAGATATTTTCCCAACTCTTCCACACTAGTATTAAAAATATCTACGATGGAATATGCATTGTTACAAATTTTAAGTAGTAAGTCAAAGGTAGAACACAGCTATTTAAGTTTACGGCATACTTTATGATTACAACGGGGCTAAGGGATATATAAGGGGGCCTACGTTGCTACCCTGCGGCACACTTGACGTTGATATAAATGGATTGAAATTGAATTGAAACTTGAATAGGATTCACATATCCTTACTTCTGTTTACGCAGGGTTAAATGAGATTTCAAAAATATGAGGGTCTCTTTCGAGAAACCAAAATCCTCAAATCTGTTGAATAGTGCTATTCAAGCCATACGTTTATTACATTAATAACCGCTAGCTTATTCCTTACAAATCCATATTGTAACTGAGTAAGGTTCTATTTTATTTTTATGCTATACCTTCCCACAAAAGATGGTTTAAAATATTTTTGGTAACGAGTTTTGTGTAGAAACGAGAGGATAATTTCTAATACTGCTTATTCCAATACATTCCCTATGTACTGGTATTATAATCGAATGTTTGACTAACTGTGGAAACATATTTTTCATGGGTGCTGAAACTGTAGCCAATTTGAAACTTCAATGGTTTTATTAAGAAAATTCATTCCATTTAGTGTCGAAGGGCCAAAGGTAAATTCAAAGTACTGTTGTGAAAGCAACTGACTATGCAGCTGAGTTACTGATATGTTCTTGTCCGAACGTCAATGCCGAACAATTTTGGCATCGAAACCGTCGCATTTCAAGTATTTGTTCTTTGGAGGTCACACAAATTAATTGAAAACCGTAAACCGCCGCTCACATAAAAGGAAAATATCCGGTCTCGTACATAATCATCTACATCTACGTAGAAGACCTCTTACAATACACTTAAGAATCGTCAATGCTAGCGTCGTGTAACGAATAAAACGGGGAATTTGTCGAAGTTGTTTTTTTCTCCCTTTATTCTTTGTCTTTTTGCGGTTCTGCGGTGTCATCACCGTTGATACTATTCGAAAAAAATGCGCGGTTCTGTGCGTGTCCTCCCGCCTTCAATTAACCGTAACTGATTCGAGATGATGACTGCTAAGCCTTTGGTGCAATCAGCAATAATCTAGTTCGAGCTTTCTGGGAGGAACTGATGAATCAGTCGAAATGCACAATGAATCAAACTTGGAATAGCGGCAGAAATTTACATTACATTATACAATATTTAATAATATACTTATAAATTTGTCGCATCATATGCTAAATCGCTTCAATCAAATAGAGAAACATGAAATTGGCGTATAAGACAAATGAACATCAACAATTGGCCCAGCACCATAAAATTTCCAGCTTACGACAATTGCAATATGCAAATTCTAATTCGTTTTATTATATTTATGGCAGTATGGCAGTTACACCCATGGCAGCAATCGTGATTAAAAATACCACCAGGAATGTTCTACGCCTGGCCCAATACACCAACAAAAGGTCAGTTGTTTGCTTCGAATATTCGTTATAATTCTATTACCGCTTACACTCCCGGGATAACCCATTAAGATCGCACTTGGGAACTTGGGACAAACTTAACTCGCTCTCTTGTTTGTTCGGGAAAAATTTTGAAATTAATTTTAACATAATATCCCGATGAGACAGAAATTTGAAACTTTAAACTAAGCTCAGAACAGCATAACAACGCAATATTAATTTCCTAGTAAGAACCATTAGCTAGCGAAAAGGGAAGAAAAAATTGGTAAAACGTAAGTCCATATTACACTTATAATTGCATGTAATATAATGAGAAATATGAGTATTACCTATTAAAAAATCCTATTGTAATGATGTAATGATATCACCTGTTAATAACATTTAAAATCGAAAGCAAAATTTTAGATAAACAAGACTAAAAAGCAATGTAGTTGATTCTCTTTTTTTCATTAACTTTCACACTTACACATCCTACTTAACTACTACATGCGTCCTAGGTTTTAAATTTTACAAGCATTGTCACAGCTATCAAAGGTCACAATTACAATTTAGGACAGAATACATAGCAATAGGAATCTGTATCCATATAACTCTGTCCTGGGCAGGGATAAAGATTTTATTATTTTTACAGGAAAGTAGAAAGAAAAAGGAAAGAGCTAGAAAAGTTGCTAGATGACGTGCAGGGTCAACCCTTTACTTTCGCAACGTAAATTCACAAGCAAAATATAACCGTTAATAAACGCCTTTCCATAAACAAACGTTAATCTTTTTTTTATTTTCCCTCCAACGGTCAACCCTCCTCCCTTTCTTTCTAAATTACTTTCAATCAATTCCCTATCGCAGGGAATTGCTCCCTTTTTTCGGCCGAATGAACTCTTGACTTAATTTAAAAGACAATTGTTTGCTTTTTATTTGACAACGAAACAGGAGTGGCCTCTCTATGTGACAGCCCGCCCCAACAAGTAACGGTCGACTCGAAAGGCATCGAATTACGTTATTGCCCAGAAATGGAGAGCTAAGCAGTCAAGTCAGTCAGCCCCTACGGGTACATAATCAGGCTACGTAACTAGTGTAACGCTCGCGTATTGTCTCTAAAACGCGAATCGAGATCGTTCGTTTTATTAGTTTTGTACTTTGTAAAGGTTTCGTCGGTAAAATTTAAATACGGTTAACAAATGTGTATGTCAGTTACGGTCGATTTATCTTTCGGGACTTTTTGCTGTAATTGTTGACATTTTGAATTGTTTCGGCATTGTTTCGAGAATATATATATGCAACATATATTCGAATCGCTGCAGCCTTTAGTTCTCTTTGATTTAAAAAGAAACCCGATGCGTCGAACCACTTATAGATCTTAAGTTATGTACATGTAAAAATCCAAAATATTATTACAATTTTTGTCACAATGTAGAGCTGCAACTATAATTAGGGAAAATCATAACATAGTAACATCGCACACTGAGAATGTTATAAGCCTTATTCTTTTATATATAAAATTGTTTAATCGTCTCATAGAATGAATGAAATAATAATTATTATATCATGGAAAAACTTGGTGGCTACAAAAATTCCAGATCTAGATACAAATCACCCAAACCATGAAAGATGGCTACTCATCGATGACCCTATCTGTAAAAGGCTCGAGGAAAAATTCTGGAAGATACTCGCTGAATTTAAAAGGACTGGCCCATTAATTTGTCCAATAATCCTGAACCTAAAATGCCCTTCAAAACTCGCTAAAGCTGTCAGCATCAGAAACCACTATATTCTACTCAAATAGCACACGTCTCAGAAAACTTTGAGAACGTCCCTCTAGTAATACACGATATTGCTATAGCGATAAAGTGTTAGAGCAAAGCCTCAAGGCACAGGAACTGCAGGAAAACGTCCAACAGAAGCAATAAAGGAACTCAGATCAAATATTTCCCAATGCAGCAATGTGTTAAAGGAATCCATGCGAAAGAGGTTAAAGAGTGTGTTAATAACCCGAGCAAAATCAAAATATGCCGTGCTCAGAAAATTCACCATATAGTAACTCACAAGAAACACTTAAACACCATGTAAAGATATAGAGGCTCCGTCAATATAGATAATCTAATCAAAGAAAAACTGAGGAGGTACGTGAAGCCGTAATCTTCACAGCTAAATAGTCTACACTATGGTTCCTGAATCACTCATAAGGATTTCCCAAGATACTATGGCAAAATAAACCCAAATCAACATCTCTGGACAGAACTGTTTGACGATGAATCTAGGTGACAACCTTCTGATCATATAGATAAACGTCGAGGGACTGAGTAAAGCAAGAATCGATTAGCTTCAAATATTTCTTCAGGAGCAACGAACAGACGTGCCATTACTGCACGAGACACGCTCCATAGACATATCGCAGCTGAATTCTAGAGGAAATATTTTGGGGTATTCTTTGGCAATGTGAGAAACAACATTAACTCAGTAGATATTCTCTACGTTAAAGCTAACATACATCCCTATCATTTTGATTAAAGTAGCAGGCATTGAGATACTGAATGATTACAACCCGCCAGCCACTCTCAGGAGGTATGGAGAAAAACAGTATTTCCGTCGATCTGCGTCGAACACCTAGCCGCAGTACTTGGAGACTCCAAGAGTCAGACTGTGAGATAGGGATAACCTAATGCCAATGCTGATGCTGAACAAATAACCGAATGGGTAGAGCAGCAAAATCTGTACTTCATTTTTGACGCCAAGGAGAGAGGAACATTCCATTCAGCTCTGTGGAATAAGAATTATAACCCGGATTTTTCCTTTGTTACAAAAGATACCTCAGGAGGCCCATTGAACTGTAGGAGGTCGGTTCTCACAGATCTCATTAAGAGTCAGCACTGATCCGTCCTTCTCAGCTTGGGCTTAGAAATTCCAATCATTAAAATTTCAAAAAGGTAAGTGGAAAGAACAAAGAGATCAAACATGCTACCCCTCGGAACCTAACAACTCCGATTACTAGCCTCGTCTTAAGCACAGCCCAAAAACATATCCCACGAAGGTGCAGAAAAAGTTACATTCCCGAATGTGATTTTCAAGATCTTTTTGATTTTGTTTTTGACTTTTGTCAAGATGTTTTTGAGCAATATACCAATTAACCATGTTAAGGAAACTGGCTAGTTCGCCGATCTCAGCGAAGTCACAACGAAATTGTGAAATGCTTAGGGCAAAGTACATCAAACCTACAGAAATAAGTCAACCAGATTAGCTTAGATATTTGGTAAATATTCACACCTAGCCAGGGTTTGTAAGAGGCACCACTGCACTTATGTTAGATAAGTATGTGATAATAGTATAAATACTGACACGTACCGCTGCTGCCATGCCGCCATATCATGAGTATCATGATTATGTCCGCAATTTCCAGGACGAAACGTTGGCTATTATGTTATTATTAAACCACTGCACCATTGTACATTGGTTTGCTTTCTTTTAGGTCATATTAAGAGAAAATTTTCACATACCATTAGGCAAACTGGTGTAATCAACTTTGGGGAGTTATATCGAGATAGCAGTCAATGTATTTTCAATGCATTCTGTAGAAGGTTATTCGAGGTTCGTTTTTTAGTGTGTCTTTTGCAACCACATGCCGAACAATTAAAAATCGAAACGTACACTATTACCCACTGATCAGAATCACTGTTGATTCCTACCATAAAAAGCTACTTATGTTCACCCAAAGCTACTGGCAAAAATAAAATGGCTAAAGCTTTGCTGTTTGCATTGAATTCCAAACGTTAAAAAGATGGTACGTCGGCATCCAGTCCGTTTCGTAGTTTAGGGCTAAAGCTTTAAGGCACTTTTATTTATTTAATTTTCATTAGCTAAGCAAAATTTTTAAGGTCCATCCAAACGGAAGTACACCTTCAACTTACATATGTTGTAATATTGCATTATATACTGCTGTAGTATAACCCTTGGTGTGGTGGAGTCATTAGGAATGTTTCAGAAAGTAGATGTTTCCTCTAATTTTCTCCATCACTTTTTATTAAACATACTTAATAATTGTTAATAATTCCATTAACGTACTGTAATTTTGTCATATATAGTCGCAACTACATCCCCACTTGTCTAACTTATGAAAATAACCCCATACATTTTTTTAAACTGAATCCAAAAAAATTAAAACGTTACGTTGCGTATTGCATCACAATTGTGAGAACGTTTTTGACACTTTACATACGCGTTTAACACGAAAATTCAAAATAAGTTAATGTAACTCGTTACCTAAATTTAAGCCATGCAAGGCACCACAGATTTATCTGCATTTAGGTCTATAAACTTTACAGAAAAATATAATGTGTAAAGTAACGCTGTCCATTTCTACTCGTAAAAGGTAGGTACATATATCCAATACATTGTGATTTCCTCGAGGGGATAAAATACGATTTGACGTTAGCCATGGCGGTAAATTCTCAAAATATAAGAATACACTCCAGTGATAATCCGCACGCACGCGAGATTCGATGAAATGTCCTTTCGGTCAAAAAAGGCTCGGATTCCTTTCTCCATAGAAGACAAATTATTGGATATTTCAGGGCGTAACACAGCGGACGGAGTGTTCCCATTTCTTTGGTATAATTTTACTTGGAAGCACGTACATATTATTTGTTGGTGGTAATGTTAAATTTAAAATTTTAATGACTACCGATTTATCAGAAGCCTGAAAAGATCCGAGAACATGATAAAAATATTATTCTCCAATTTTTCTTTATTACTCGGTTCGTGAACATTTTTAAAAATGATGTCAAAGTTAATTGATAAATTGTTTGCTGGGAATGCTTTCCTTAGTTACAAAAGTTTCCATTTCTCCTCGATAACTAATTAGTTACTTCTAATTTGGAAAGTTCGAGGTGTGAACGACGAGAACTTTTCAAGTGAATTCTACGCCCCCGACGCACCATTGTCCTGAATTTTGAAAAAGTTTATTTAAGAAAAGCCTTTTGTATACACTACTGCTTTTAAGAATGCTTCCATTAATTTGTCTGGTGAATTTCAATGAAGCTGTTTTGCAAGAGTAAACAGCCATATTTCAATGAGATTTAACTCTCGGTGGAAAAACCTAATGGATTATGAATGGAAGAACCAAAATTCTCGTTCTTGTATTAAATTAGAACATACATAGGAATTTTCTTCAACCCTATAAACTACCATTAAATTTGTTTCTTATGCAATTCTCATATACCGATTTTATTTATTCCGAGTGTTGCAATTTACGATAGCGTTCCTAAGCCCAAAAGAACAAATGACATTTTATATCATTGTGGAAAATTGTAATGTAAAATAGTATGTTTCTTGTACAAATCTATTTGAAGGAGTGTCAAACACATAAAAACCCATGGAGGTGCTTCAGAAGGTAGAAATGACTGCAAGAGCCTAACCAAAAATCAATGTAACAAAAATATTTTGAAAACTAATATATTTAAAACAATTCGTAAATATTATCAAAATAAAATACTATACCAAAAAATATTTCATAAAATATAATTTTTGAAATATTTGAAAACATTTCATTGATACAATTACATCATACTAGCTAATACCTCGTGCATCGCTAGACCCAACCTCATTATTTTTTTCCTCTCCTTCAGAAAGTGAAACTTAGGATTATTGAATTTTTCTTAACCCTCTATTAGCCCAATTTATAACCGGACTAACTTTCCAGTGTCTAATTATTTAGAAAAATTATTCCACAAATTTTACCCATTTTTCCACCCACTAAAATTCGGAATTATTAATTTTTTTTGAAACCCGCGTAGTATCTGTAAATAAATCTCTCAATTACTTATTATTAATCACTCCATGGCAGAACGATTTCAAGAAGCTTTCGAATTGCGTGTTCGTCTTCTCTTGACGGCTTTTAGATATCGGTCATGAGTACTATAAATATCTCTTTACGTATCAATAATTATAATTAGAACCATTCAAACTCTACGTTTTTGAAAATATCTTCCTTTGCTCGATGATGCTCGTTACTCGAAGATGCTAGTGTATTAGTACTAATATAAGTACTGTGAATATCGTTATAACTTCAATTTAAGAAATTATTACATATAACCCTAGTATTGCGTGGGCGAATAACATACACTTGACGCTTCGTTTAGAATCATAAATTCTTGAGTTTCTGAACTCAATAAGTGAGAATAACCATGGCCTACTACATAATAATAATACTACATAATAATCTGAATGTGAGCGTGAAAATACAGCTTTCACATACTATCCCGTTGGTTAGTAAGTCGGTAAGTACCGTTTCAATTTTATGTTCTCAACAGTTGGGAAATGACTAGTTTTCTTCATTATAAACTGAAAATAAATGCTGGTGTGAATCAAACCGTCCAAAGCTGAATTACTTGCATTTAAAAAATTTTTCATTTCGTTTACAGAAGCGTCCGCTGAATTCAATGTTAAACAAACAATGTCCAAATTCCAGGTAAAGGCATTAATTTCTGTAAATTTCCATTTCCACAATTGAATTCATTTACTTTTCTCTCACTCGAACACTGGATTCCTCTCTCGCTCTCTCGCTTGCCCCTCCTGGCATCGCGACATTTATTTTTCGTTTCCTGGTCCAACTTTTTTAATTAATAATCAAGACGGAAAATCATCAAATGGTCTTTGTTATCGCGTCGCGCCAGGAAATTCATAATGAAAATTCACGAGTGGGACCATCTCTGGAGATTGTTTGCCTGGAAACTTCTTGAAGGAGAACGTTCTGGATGATTTTCCTTTCGTATTTTTGTAAATATTATTTCCACGGAAGGATATTACGATTCGAGTTTTTCTACGGCCGCGACGCTATCGATCGCGATCCGGATCTCCGAAGCTCATCGGAAACAAACAGAAATTTGCTTCGAGAGAGAAAAAAAGGTTGCCCGGATTATTGTTTGACTTTTTACGTCTTAAACCCTGCCCCGTAAATAGCTTCGGATTTTCAAAAGAAAACGAGAGCTGTGCTGAAATCCCGGATTACCGTGGCAATCGTACCGCCAAAAAATTAACTGGAGAAGAACAGACGGATGGAAATGTGTTGAAAAAATAAATTAACAACTGCAACCACTGTTTCACTAAAGACTTTCAAAGTTTGGAAAATGTAAAATAGGCTGAAAAATTAATAATCTAATGTTAACTGTAAGTTTGTTTCGGCAATAAATTGGACACTGTAACCCATTAAAAATGTTTATTTGTGACCAATGTTTCAATACTGGCAACAGACTCCTATCTAATAAAACTGAAACCGCCCAGAATCCTGCAACCTTCTGGTAATCGAACATTAATAAATTTACAGGCGAAAATGCCTAATAATGCTAAATCGATGCAATGTTTGAAGAAAATCGACTATTTGGTAATATTTTTAATGTATTGCATTTTAATATCATGGAAAGATTATTTTAAAAAAAAATTTGGGCCGTTTGAACATAGGACATTTAGGCGCGTGGATTTTTGGGCACTATCAAGTATTATTGAGAAGGAGAAGTAAATCCCAAATAAATTTTAAGATATATGCATACTGCTCATACACTGGGTACCTACTTGTTCAATACACAAAATGGCAGAAAGGGTTTTCAATTGCATAGGGAATTATTTTTGAAGTCACTGAAAAATAATTGGTGAATATCTAAGAATATCTAATGTTGAGAAAATAACTTGATTATTTGTACTACTTTTTTAAATGCGATAATATCTCGGAAAATTTAGTTGTGCATAAAACATTTTTTATCGTAGCTATAGCTAAACGACAATATAATTTTCATTAAAATTGTATTGTCCTCAAGTCACTCTATCGCAATTGCCGCAATTAAATATTTGTTTTTATTATTAGCAATTAAAACATGTTACGAACGAACTAACGTTCATCATCAGTTAATGTATGTGTAAAATTAAAATACAATATTTCACAAAAATGTAAAGAGAAAATTGCGAGTACTTAACTTGATTCGAATTATGATTAATATTTTAAATTGTGCTATAAAAGTCCCTGTGTCAAATAAAACATGTTGTAAACTCTTCGCGATAAATTAATGTTCACCCAAATTTTTATAATCTGTTTTAATTTATAATTATATTTATTTTTGTGAACACTACAAGCTAGAAAAACCTTTACGCCATTAATTTTTTGACACAGGATCTTTTACAACACAATTTTAAAGGTTACCCATAATTCGACCTATCGTAAGTACTCACACTTTTTTTTTCAATACACTTATGTGACCTAATGTATTTCGAATTTGTACAATTTCATACACAAATGAAGGCACTTCATTATTATTGCTTATTGATAACAATCTATATCATCTAGCCTTTTCATGAAAATATATAACGCAACCAACCTCCAGGATCTGTGGGTAGGCATCAGATACCATCATGATAGGCATCAACCTCCATGGAATCCGGAGAGTCGGCAGACTCGAAAACTATATCAACACACAGGTAATCCAGAGAAGCGTAAGCGAGTGTAACTTCCCTTAGTAACGCGACATGTTCTTTTCCTTCCTTGATAATTTTTTATGAACTCGTTAATCCTTTGTATACTTGATTCAAATATTGGGTTAGATGTTATATGCATTTGAATTTATAATCTCCTTTTCTAATTTACCTTGTGCCTTAATGTTTTCGATTCTTATACTTGAGTTTATTGAGGAGTAGGCATTTTCTTTTCCACCCAATTTATTAATTAGATTTTGTGATTTGGATCTCTCTGTAACAATAGATTATTTGATTGCTTCAATTTCACACTTCCACTTATAGTTTCATAGTATTGAACGACACTGCTAAGCAGAATTGTAAATGGATCGACAATTTTATTTCATTTTTTTTTTTTAATAACTTAGACTGGTACCTTGGCTCAGTAACATGTGTCGATTACTCAAAAGCAATAATCTAAACTAAATTATTTAACTGCATGACTACCCACTGATTTGATACTAGCCCTGGACACCACCTTATACTTATCATCGTCATAGTTTAAAGTTTGTTAAAGTAATGGTTAGCAAGTTACTTTCTTCTAAAATATTTTTTGTGGCTCCATCTGACTACAAAAATCTTTGGGTCTTACATACCAGCTTTTGCGCGAAATTTTTGAAAAAGTTAAATCATTAAAGTGTATATTGCACTGTTTATAAAATTATACGGAACTTTCAAAAGTTTCCCGAAAAAAAGCATACATCTAACTCAACCATCCTCCAATTTTAATGTCAATGTTCCACGGCATTGTTAACCATAGCGTCTTCCTTCAAGTGTCATGGGACCGAACGATCTGTGTCAATAATGTCGACGAATTCCAAAACATGTTTTCCCACACAACATACTGAAATACTGTCGCAATAAAAAATAACGCGATTTCTGTAATCGTTTCACGTACGCCACTCGATAGCTTATTTCTATGTAAATATGTGGAGGCAGGTTTGCATTAAAATCAGGAAGAATTACCTCCAGCATTTTGTGCTTAACCGTCTTCGGGAACGAATAAACTGGGTGAAGTGTCGGGCGAAGAACAGTAAGCTCTCGTGATTTTTTTCTCTCTTTTTTTTTTGTGAAATAAATCCGGCACGAGAATGTTGAATATTTAGACCGACGCTGTTAGATAACGGTACGGACGTAAAATTTTATTTTATTTCTTGTTTCCTCCGACGGAGAGTTTCCATAATAACGTGAAAGAGGGCGCGCATTTGAGGAGTGTTAAAGCTCTTTTCGGAGGAGCAATACTTAGTACTTGGTATTTAAAGTGACGAGTCAGATGCAATAAGTTTTGTAGTACCAGCGCTTGATGAAGAGGAACTTTTAGAGATTACGTCTTCCTCGGTAATACTCTGAAGCAATAAACAAAGACTGTAATTGCTCAGAGAAAATGAAGGAATAGCGTACATTTCATTCACTGTGAGATTAAGGAAAATTTTCATGTGTAATTGTTCAGAGTCGATTGTTATTAATTTGTTTAGCATTGTTCAGTTGCTGATATCTAAGCTTGGCCTAGTCTTGCTTCAGACCATAGTTCTTTTAGATGTAAACTTGTATCTCCCGATACCTTACGTGGTTAATCACATATAGAGACTTCTCGTGTAACGTAATGTTATGATAATGACCAGCGTTTTGTTATGATTCACTAACAGACCGATCTTCCCTCATTAGTCTCTACCTATTTCTAACGCACTTGATGTATGTAAATGTACTCAAATGCAGCCTCAGTGTTATGACTATTATCGCTGTGAGCAGACCCTAATGACGATACAAATTTGATTCCTGCTGATTATCTCACGCGAGTAATGTCACCCCTAAACAATAGCTACATTATTAAAATAGGAAACCTTTGCCTCAGCAATATGTAATCATATAAATAGAAGCCGAGTGTTAATAGAAGCAGTTGAGCCTAGACCATTGTATAGTCGAGTCGTAATGTCGTAGTTGAGTAGAATCACAACGTATATTGTATTTAATAAGTCTATTTTAATAAAAAAAGTTTTTTAAAAACATCTCTCGGTCCTCGACGGACGTAATTGGCGCAGTCAGTAGGATATCCGTACGGTTTTCGGAAGTGATCTCGCATCGTGACAGACTCTTTCGAATCCAAGTGTCTCAACGCTGAAACACGGATACCACCCCAGACGGAATTTGGGACTACATCGCCCGGATTCGCAAGGCATCGAGCAACGAGGACAAGCATCGCCTCACCTGCCGTACCTTATAGAAGATAAGAAGAAAAAAAAAAGGAGAAGACGGAATTTGGGACCACATCGCCCGGATTCGCAAGGTGACGACACACGAGGACAAGCATCGCCTCACCCACCGTCGTACCTTATAGAAGAAGAATGATCAACGTCGTACTGCTAATGTAAGTCACAAAACGAACATAAAACAATTATTTTTTTATGTCTTACATAGATTTATCTACCTTAATTGATACTCTCGAAAATTTGAATTTTTCCGACTCGACTCCTCAACTCACAACAAACCCAAATTTAGTAAAACCATCAACCTTTAACCCACAACACCAATCATCTAACACAATGGTCAATTTAAAACCTGAATATTTAAACTGTGTCCCAGAATTTAACGGTGACCCAAATGATCTCAATCGATTCATAAGTGTAAGTGAATCGTTAATCAATCAATTCTACGATCATGCAGATCCAACAAATTTTCAAAATATTTATCTATTAAATTCCATCATTTCAAAATTAAAGGGAAACGCAAAAACAATAGTAAATATTCAAGGCACTACCGACTGGGAAGGCTTAAAAAAAATTGCTACTATCAAATTTCTCTGACCAACGAGATGAAATTTGTTTGAACAGAGATCTAATAATGTTGAAACAATTACCGAATGAAACGGCACAGAATTTTTACGACAGAGTTCTACACATCTTAAACCTACTATGCTGTTACATAACTGCTCATGAAACGACAGCAGAGGCACAAAAATTAAAACGGGAACTTTATCAGAATCTAGCGTTAAAAACATTTTTATCTGGACTTAAGGAACCTTTAGCCACCGCCCTAAGATGCATGAAACCTACTACATTAAGCGAAGCAATGCAACTTGTCGTTCAAGAGGAAAACGTACAGTATTTTCAAAATTTTACACAAAGAAATCCCACAAAACCTCACATTCCCTTCAAGGTGAACCATCATCCACAAAACAATCAACATCCTCATTTTAACCCTCGTTTCCAGCCGAGAAACCAAAATTCGTTCAACCACCAAACTCTAAACGACTTCTTCAGAAATCAAAATAGATTTCCCACGCAACCAATTAATATTCAACCAAGAAACTTACCACCCCAAAGATTTCTTACAAATTCACAAGTTTTCAAGCAACCACCTAAAAATGTAAATGTCTTCAAACCAAACCCAAATATTCAAAAAAATCTACCACCACCAACCCCTATGAGTATTTCCACCCGAAATACCTACCAACAAAGACCTTCAACATCAAATCAAAATTTCCAACGAAGACCTTTTAATGCATTCCAAAATACCTACAAATCCCAAAATCAAAGACCACCCTTCATTTCGGAAGAAATATATAACACAGAAACGGAAACTTACGAAGATAATCAATACACTGAATACGTGGATGAAAACAATTTCGAAAAGGAATATCAAGAACCGAGACAATATCCTAAAAATTCCAATAATAACCAAAATTTTCAATCAACTCTTCAAAACAGCAAACCAAGATAACACCGATAATAACATTTAATACGCTTTCAGAAAATATAAGTGAGTTACCTTACATTATACTTCCCGAATACAACATCAAATTATTAATAGATTCTGGTTCAACAAAATCGTTTATTAATCCTGAAATTGCACACAGATACTTTTCAAATTCCATAAAGAATGAACCTTTTATCGTATCGACTGTGTTTCAAAAATCTTCACACCAATTTAGTACATTAATCCCACCTTCAAAAATTTTCAATCTAAATCCTTCAAATAGACTAAAGTTCTATCTATTCAAATTCCATGATATTTTCGACGGACTCATCGGAATTGACAATTTAACCTCACTTCAAGCAGTCCTTGATTTTAATACAAATCACTTGATAACACCCAACGCAAAAATAAAACTACATTTCCTTCAAACTAAACCTATCCATGATCTAAATCAAATTACAATCGCACCTCGATCGGAACAAGTGATAAGAATAAAAACTTCTATCCAAAACGGAGAAATAATTGTTCCACACCAAAAAAATACAAAACTGTGAAATCCCGGAATCTTTAACAAACTCAAAAAATGGTTACGCAATCACGACGATTCTAAACAGCAACACGACACCAATCACTATCGACTTTTCAGCACCCATACCTGTAGAAAAATTCGACAGGAAAGAAATCCAAAACTTTGATCTAAACCATATCGATACTTCACAATATCAAAAATTTGATTCATCAAAAATAAGGATCATCATTTTACCTCAAGAAGAAATTATTCGACTTCACTGCCATGAACAGATGGAAGTCATCAAACTCCGAGGATCATACCTCTTTGAAATACCGTTAGGATGCCAACTTTCTACTAGAAAGAAATTAATAACCAACGAAGAAGACGCCACGTCAGGACAAATCATCCTTTTTCCAAATCTACTCCCAGAAGACGATAGACCACTTCGAGTAAACTACACTCTCAACCTGGAAGGAAACAACTTAGACGAACTCCAAGATATCAAACAAGCTTTCATCAAGAATGACCCCATACTCGATGGACCGATGGTGTCATACACCCCAAGTGCCTGGACTATCTTCATATATGGAATCATCGCTATCATCATAGTAGTACTTATCAAGAAGAAACTAAGTCGCAGAAGACTTCGAGAGCAGCCGCAAGAAGAAGCCATTGCAGCCCTAGAGTTGGACAACGTTCGACTTCCGCTATAAGAATCCCGGAACTCGAATCTTCGGGGGGAGGAGTAATGTCACCCCTAAACAATAGCTACATTATTAAAATAGGAAACCTTTGCCTCAGCAATATGTAATCATATAAATAGAAGCCGAGTGTTAATAGAAGCAGTTGAGCCTAGACCATTGTATAGTCGAGTCGTAATGTCATAGTTGAGTAGAATCACAACGTATACTGTATTTAATAAGTTTGTTTTAATATAAGAATAAAAAAATTTTTTTAAAAACACCTCTCGGTCCTCGACGGACGTAATTCGCGCAGCCTTTAACAGGCAATCGGAAACATGCATATTTCTAATACGTTTTATATCCACGAGTGAACTATAGTTAAAATTTTTAAAGAACTAGATGCATCCTATTGCAAGAAAGAAAGGGGAGCAAATAACACATTGGATGTACAAGGTATACCAAAATTTCTACGCCACTGATTCCAAGGTACCCAAGTTCGAAGTACCTGAGATACTACACGTTTACATATGGCGCTAGTGTTACGTTATTAATTAGGTAATGCAATAAAAACTATTAACGATAACGAATTAGTTATAATTTAAATAAACGTATTTTTTCCTTGCTCGCAAAGACGACTTGATCTTTAATTGTTTTTTATTACTGCATTAATGAGGATCTATTGTATTATCGAAGAGACATTACGTAAGTGGTTAGGCTGAAAAACAAATCTTAAATTTTCCATTAATTAACGCCTAATTAATGTTTCCACAGTGCCTCGCCGCTTTTATAATATTAAAATAGAAACCCGTCGATTTGATCGCATTAGGTAAAATCGGATTACGCTTACACGGGATCGAGATTGACGTTCCTAATTTACTTACCTCTACAACCCAGAATCCGCGTTTTTTTCAATTTATTCACTTATCCCCCACCAGCCTTCCGACGTTTTTGTTTATTTAGCGTTCTACCGCCTTCTTTGGATCAGTCGACGAAAAACATTATTTATAGTAAACGCGTGGGACAAAGTAAAGTAAAAACTCCTGTAGACATTTTCACCTTACTATATTAAATTTCAAACAAAATCCTTTTATCAATATTTGTCCATTTTGCCAAGGGAAAGATAGGTTTCTACACTCCGAAAACGTCAATCTGCTTATATATGAAAGAGAGAGAGAGAGAGAGAGAGAGAGAGAGAGAGAGAGAGAGAGAGAGAGAGAGAGAAAGCGAGAGAGAGAGAGAGAGAGAGAGAGAGAGAGAGAGAGAAAGCGAGAGAGAGAGAGAGAAAGAGGGCGAGAAACGAGAGAGGGAGGGAGGAAAGATAAATATTTGAAAAAAAAGTTTATGACAAAACGAAAAATCTTGTCGTTAATATTGCCTCTTTCAGGTATTTTCGAAACTGAAACAGAGATCCTTGTTAAAACTATCATTAAAAGATAATTTTGTTTTAAGGCTTCTAGGACAGTTAACTATGAACCAAATGTCCCTGAAATGAGAATAGAAATGTTAAACCAGTTTCATTTTATATCCGTTTTTTCTACAAATTAAACACACTAATAGAAAATTCTAGTTCAAATGAGTTTTTCTGAACAGTTATATCCATGATACAGTTATTATATATGATATATACATGTAATGGCAGCACAATTTACTGCTGATTTATTGATGATGATAGGGACCAGTAACAGATTCTTAAAACCATTCCCAGCAAAATTTCAGAAAAATCGTAAAAATGTTCCCAAACTACCCATTCAAAAACTAGCACAGTTCTCGCTGAAATTTCAGAAAAATTGTAAAAAATGTTTTCAAAACTACCCCTTCAACCCCTAGCAAATATTTTAAAGAAATCGTAAAAAATGTTTGTTCTGCTAAATACAGTCTGGAGTATTTATTTTGAACTTTTTCAAAAAATACGATTTTATTGCGTCACTCCTTTGAGCGAAATGGTGGATGATAGTCTGGCTTAAGTCTTAAGTCACATCATCCACACCTTCATCTCCTAATCAAGGGAGATGCACATATTTACCAGGCGACATATTTTATTGCTAATTTATCGCTTGACGGTATGGACTTGTAGCAGATTCCCAAAACCTTCCCTTCGAAATTGAAAACCCTTGGAAAACAACTGAAACTGAAAAATAGGTAGCGCGTTATCTATTGCCTTATAAGTTACTGAGTATCAAATACGGATTTTCTGAACACAGAAATATGCTCTAAACATTCGGAGAAATACAGTCACATATAAAAGCATTGCTAGCAGCCAACGAGACAACCACTAAAAAGCTGTTACGGTTATATTTATTCATCACCTTGTAAATATTTTTATTTCTGATTTCGACAGAATTTCAAATGAAAAATAGTTTAGTAAATAGCCAAATCCCAACATGAGAACAATTTGAAACATAAAACGATTTTTGCGTTCTGGAATGAAAGGACTGGAATAATTGTAATTTCTTGGAATGGCTTAAGTAAATTTTTTCCGGGAAAAAAACAAAATTAGGTACGTTGGGAAAAGACTAACTTCAAAAAACAAATTAAGTTATTTTTATCCTAAATAAAACTGGGAGGCTATTTTGGGAAACTTAAGAAAAATCGCATCACGCTATAACTCTTCAGACAATGTTGAAAACTGAAAGATTTAAATTTTTGAAAAAGTCTAAGTTTTATGCATTAAAAAACTCAGGAAACCTGTTTGAAACCATAACAGAATTGAACTGATTGATGTGTGGTATGTATTATGGAAACGGGAGATCAGAAAAATTATGTTTTTTAGGAAGAGTGGAATCAAAATTATGTCTGTAGTAAGTTAAAATCAAAACCATTCTCTGAAGAAAATTAATTAGAACAAACTTGTTTTGAATTCTGGAAAGTTGGAACGGATTTTAAGAAGCTCTGTTCATTGAGGAAGGTTCAAACTCAAAGCGACTTTGTATTCATCTGAGTGACTCTAGAAATTCTAATAGTTATTAATATATTTTACGTTCTACGTTTTCATAAGGAATAGAAATGGTAACAAGTGTCTTTTGAAGCAAAACTGATTAAAAAAATTCTTTACACGATCATTAAAAAAATGAAGAAAATTTTCTTTTGCAAGAATAAAATTCTTTATTTAAGGTCAGTGGTTTCATAGAATTACCTCGGCATCGCGCCGTGAATTGCTTGATATTATCTCCGAGATTATCCGGGAATTCGGTCGGAACGTCCTGTGAATTCCCAGCATTCGAGTACCCTACAATTTTCTTATGAAGTTCCTAATTTGAATGCCCGGGAAGGAGGCGCAAATCTTTGCCCGAAGATCATAATCGGCTATCGGGAGTTGCGTGAAACACGACCGGATTAACCTGCGGCTCCTTCCCTCGGACGTAAATCCGACCGATTCCTAATTGAAGGCATCCCAAAAACCTATTCCTAAATCACTCGCCACATAGCCCACAAAACATAATAAATTATGGAGAATTCCCAGTCTTCAGCTACGAAAACAATTACATCCCAACCCCATTCCGTCTGAATACTAATGTTATTTTTCTTCGAGTCGTGTAATTTTTTTTCTTTTTCCCTCTCTTTCTCTCCTTCCCTACGTCCGCCTTTCGTAATCTGCTTCGAAATCTCTGAGGGCGCGGCTCTTGTTTTCGAATTATCGTTTTCGACAAGGAAGAGAAAAAGGGGGGAAAAGGGACGTGTACGCTGCATTCGAAGCTTGGCGAAATGTTGTGATCTTTAACTTATATTGAGGAAGGGGCTGGGGATTTTTAATTCTCTTTCTATCTCTACTCTTTCTCGTTCCGATTCCATCATCGACTGAATGCTTCTTGATGCCACCCCGGGGATTGTAAGCTTACCGACCCAACATAAGAACTTTGAGGCATTACGTGCTGTCGATAGATACTTTTTCAATAAAATAGACGGATCTCTGGGTAATTTATTTTTCCAATATAAACGATTTTCACTCGTAAATATTTGAGCGATACGAAAAGGATGGTCGAAATTTTCAAGTATCTTAAGAAAACGTTCGGAAAATCAACCTTTAAAGAATCTTTGTTAAAGAGGATACTGTTCTTACGAAAGATTTCCTTTGCAACTTCGATTATATATTATAGCTGTATTCGTAACATGCGCTTAAAATATTGTTTAGTCGTGTTATAGTTAAAATAGTATTTATAGCAAATACCTTGTTTTACTTTAACTGGCCCCTCAAATATATCATATATAATATCAATAAATCAAATATATCAATTTGAACTCTAAATAAAGTAATCATCAAACATGGAGTAAACAGAATTAAGGTCAAGGTTATTCTTAAATTTTGATTTAGATTTTAAATTGCCCTAGCCAAATAGAGTTCATAACTAAAATACATTTTCAACTTTACTAATAATAACTTTGGAATTATTTTACTCCATGGAATCTTCTATTATTTATTCATATTTAAAATTTAAACATATTTTTTATATCTTGTACTTGTGTACTTGCAGCTATTTTCTCCTGAAACCTTTTATTCCATTTTCCAGTCAATCTTAATTGTATTGATTAAAGAACTGATTGTGCAGTCATTAAGTGTGTTGGACCTTGGACGTATATTTAATAAATGTAAAATTTACATACGTCAATATATAAATTGTTCTTTGAACTTTTTTATAAATCTTATGAACTATATAGAAAAAATAAATAATAAAAAAATCTATTTCAAAAAGGCGGTTCATATTTCTATAACATTTTATTTAAAATCAAAGAATTTTGTTCCCCCCAAACTCCTTAATAAGATAACTTTCTTAAAATTGAGTTAACAACGACGAGTAATTTTAAAAGCAACTTAAATTTATTTCCTAAAAAATAGAAATATTTTCTAATAGGTATCTCAAAGACGTTATGAAATATTTACATGAAACCTGAAATCTTACATGTCGGTAGCTACAGACCAGAATAGACCCAGAAAAATCTAAAAACCCCGATTGACTCCTTCCCAGGAAATGAAAAATAAGAGTAAAACTTATTTTTGTCTGAATTATTTTGAGGCTCTTCTTGAAACTTCTTGAGCAGCTAACGGATTTAAATTCTGCACGGTTCTACAACGTGCCTCAAAAAAAATTTAAAAATCCTGAATTTACCTTTCCACGGTGGTGAAATTTATTAACGCTGCCACAAGAGCTAGAAACTTTAGGAGAGGATAACATAACCAAGCGATGAGGAAGATGACGGATGCAACATGGTATATGAGGGACGAACAACTACGACGAGACCTACGAATAGAAGAGCTGAAGAAGACCATCAAAGAGAAGACAAGGAGGACGATCAATAAGGCGATGGAACACAAGAACCCACTCATTAAGAAGGCGACGGACTACGACCAGGAGGCACCATCAAAAAGGAAGAGACCCAAGACGGCAATGAAAGAGGACTAACCGAAGAGGACATACATAGAAGAGGAATTCACAAGAAGAGGACCACCAGGACATATCGAAAAAGCTAACTCAAGGAGGAAAAAGAAAATCAAGAAAGGCGAGTAAGGAGCAATTGTTTAACTTCACAGATGAACAGGACAACAGGTACATTTTCAAAAAAATCAGCAAACAATCACTGAAATTAAATGACTTACTTCTCTAAACGTCAAATTTGACGTTCAATTCGATAGCCTTTGAATTTTCGATGATTTAAAGAAATGAAATGAAAGTTAGAAGAGGAATCTAGTTTCACACTTTCTATAGATTTACAATTGAAAGGGTTGACATTTTACATGCTATATTTTCTTTATTCTTAAGGAACACTTTATAAATTACTAAAAACAATCGTTCGCTGTGCTATTGAACGCGATAATTAGGTAATTTTGACTAAGCGGCAGCACTATTTCTAGTATCAGTATTTTTCAAAATTAATTGGACGAGGCTATAGTTACTACAAATTTAAATGTGAAAATATCGCCAAGTCCGAGTTCACACACGTTTAACATATCGTAAAGAAGGCAGAATACAGAAACAAGAGCAGGGAAGGTCGTATATAAATTTTAATCGAATGTTTCAACAGAAACGAAGGAGAACCCTTAACATTCAATTATATTCTTTCTATTACCTTAATACACATTACCTGTCTTAAAAAATTTCTACACTTTTGAGTTCTACTATACGATCACCAAAAGATTTAATTTAATTCACATCTTTTCATCATTTACACCAATTCACGTTTCCATTCTGGGTCATAATGACCGCTTGAAGTAAAAATTTGCACAAATCTGTATTTAATCATGCGATATCGTAGCGATGAGAAGAACGGCGGCGCCACAGACAAAAACTCCTCCAAAAACGAACGGAACGGATTACGAAACGGATACGATCCGAAAAAGAGGAAGAAAAAGCGAGAGTCGAGGGGTAAACGGAGGCGTACATCCCGAGAATCGTTCCCGATGGATTTGTTCGATCCTCTTTGCTTTTCGGCTAATCCGAATGAACTGTGCTTTTATGGAAATTATAGGGTACGAGTCCCGGATTGACGGCAGGAAAAAATGGGAGACGGGACGGAGCGAACGTTGAAATGGGAAATGAAAAATTGTGGTTGAAATTACGGGTATCGGAACGTAGAATTCAAAAATGTACGGGTCGTGTTGAGATACCATGCACGGCTCTACTGTGGTAATTGTCCAGGAAAATAAAAAAAAACAAACCCTGTTTAGGACTGAAATCCCCAGGTATCTGAGAAGTGTTTTAGGTAATATTGATCTACAGGAAAAGATTCTAACACTTTTCTGCTTGAGCTTTTTATTTATTAACAATTAAGTGCAAAAATCCAAATTTTCGTTATTATCACCTACCATTGCAAAAGTTCATATCCAATAAAAAGTTCTAAGTAATCACAATTTAAAACATGAAACATGCTTTAAAATTGCGTTTTATAAATGTTGTTTTTTACACAAATAAGCCCTGAAGTGTGTGCATTTCGCACACGAAATTCTAAGATTCGTTGGAAACATTCATGGTGGAGAGAAGCATTAATAGCTTAAATCGAAAAAGTATTGGAAATTTAAAAACTCGGGGCTCAATACATTCGAATCTGACACCAGTGCAATTTCAAATTGAAAAGTATTTTCGAAATCAAGTATTGCGTCCCACGATATGATAATAATACCATAAGAGCACTGAAACCCACATTCCTGTACCTATTATCATAAACGTACATGGATTCCACGTTGATTTTAATCTGGTGTTGATCGAAAATTATCCCGACTACTCGCACAACCTCCTCCAGATTTTAAGGCGAACTTCCTGGAATTCGTGCTTTGTTCCGTTTCCAAACACTGGAAACAATCACGAACGTCTGGCTTTCATCTTTTGTTTTGGGAATTTGGGAACGTTATGTTGAGGTTCATCTCCGGAATGGCGGGTCTGCTCCCACTGAGCCCCCGCCATTTCTCCCCAACGAAAACGATGAATTAGGCCTATTCAAGAAGTTTTTAATCTGATATCGTCGTGCGTAAAATGAATTATTCTCGGCAAACAATGCCGTTGGGCGGGGGAGGGGACTTTTAAATATATATGTACAAATTTTAATAATTAATGCGGATTTGTCAATTGCTGGTGGGGGTAATTAGCTACGGAAGCAACATCTCACTTGGGCAAGAATAATAGCCCAGTCCCAAAAAAAATCCTAATTAAAGCAAACAACCGCTAATTCAAAAAGGAAGATTGCTCCATGGTGTTGCAGACAGATTGTTAACCATTTTATGAAAAGTACGTCAACAATCATAAATTGAGCCACCTTTCAAACCATAGCATATTTATTTGTTTTTAAATACATACGCCTTAATACCTCCTCGTCGCCTAATTGTTAATAAGAATTTTAAAAGTATTTGACAGTAGTCAAATAAGGTGGGTATCTTGGTAATTGTAAAAGAAAACTTTACCATTTTTTATTAATAATTACCAAATTATAGTTATCAAACGCAGGCTAATAATACTAGTACCTACAATATTCCTTAGTCTCTCCACCGAATAACAGAACAAGTTTCTGGGGTAAAGTTATCTGTATTGGAACATGATTCAGGTCAGCCGATACCATCATAAGAGAGTCGTTAAATGTAATATTTAATTAAGCTTATTATCTAAAATTAAATTTATCTCGCTATTTCTCATTAGGTATCATCTACAGATTCATGTAAAAATAATTTTTAATAACATTATTAACTCATGTTATCTTCTTCATTTAATAACTATATAGGATAAGTCGGATCGGTTTAAAAAGGCAATCACAAACCATTAGTAGAAGCGCAAAAATAAAAAGTTCTTTAGGCATAAGTTTAAAAATCGGACTCCGAAAAATTTTTAAATACGGATCTGTTCGTATGTTCGGCAACGTTCTGAATTACCCGGAAACTGAAAAGTTCGGGTCCCGAAGACGTCCTGAAATATTCAAAATCCCCCAATATCCCTTTCCGAAAAAATATGGATAGGTGAATTTTATTTTTGTCGTTACTTCTCGTGTAACAGTAACTATAAAATCTGCTCAGGTATACTTCAGGGTCCCTAGTATCAAAATGTTAGAATTTTGGGAATTTACAAACTCTCACAAAATAAGTGACCACAAATTTAGGTCAAATCCGAAAAAAGTGGCATAAGAGGTATTCAGTGCGAATCTCTAACGAAGAATAAGTTCAATAAATCAAAGATAGTTTTTTGTTGGAAATATGCTCGGACACGTCGATTAGTATTTTGAATTGCGCTCTTTTTCATGTAGGAAAATGTTATACAGCATGCACCAAGTTTGAGAAACGACGTCATCGACTATTTTTTTAAATGGTAATACTATTTTTTTTATAACTATTCATAATGGGTATATCAAGTTACACGTGCATACCAAATATCAAATTTTTATTGCTCGAAAATGAGGAAATCTGATTCAACTCAATGAAATAATTCAGGGAGTTTAAAAATAGAAAAATGGAGGCATTAGTCTATCATTTATTCGTCAAACTGGGTTGATGTTGATAATGTCAAACAAAAAAGTTAAATGAAAACAAGTAAGGAGAGTAGCACCGTATCGAGCGAGGATATTTATTAGTTTGTCGTTTTATTAGGAACATTTGCTGAAAAATCGAACAAAATACCGTACTTAACTAAACCCACAAGATTGAAATTGAAACAAAATTTAATGATGATTGGCTAAGTAGATAAGACAAGAACACAAGATGAAAAATTACTCATTTATTTATAGAGAAGTATCCTGATTTACCACACATATCGCAGAGTACCATAAGCAAGATTGAAAAACAGTTTCGGGAAAGTGCATTTAAGAAAAACAAATAATCATCGTCAGAGTGCCCTCAATGAATTGTTTAGAATCTGCTTAATCTACTGATAATGACAAATATGACTTTTGACAATTGTTTATGAAACGATGAGGATTTGTAGTGAGTTGTGTTTTTGTCTTTTTAATTTGTCTATTGTGCTCAAGTCAAGGATGTGATGAGTGGTGATATTAAACTTAAAATATAAATTTTATTTACCCAATGTAGTACGAATAAACATCAGCAATAAAAAAATAAAAAGCGTTTGTTGTTAATGCATATATGTAGAAAATTAAGGATTCTTTGCAAATAGAGATTAATATAGGAAATATTATATTATTAACCAATTTTCAATCCGGAGGAAGCTAATTTAAAGTTGTAACATCCCTTTGCTATAAATCTCATTCAAATTACCAATAAAACTTCAATTAATAGACATCGGACAATTAGGTTATATCAAGGTAGATTGAAAATGTATCGTGCATATTACAAACTGAAGTCGTATTAATTTACACAACATTGACTCGACGCATCTGACGTTTTACTGAAGTAAAAATCGATAATTGGATAGAATGTGACTGCCCCCCACTTGATTTGTTTAAAATGGGTCACATTCAATCCACCGACAAAATAATCCCCTTTTAATGTCTGTCAATCATCACACAACTTGTACCAAATATAGATTAAAACATGTGATGTACGTGTATTTCAACTCGAGTTCCTTGAAATCAAAAGAACTAATCTTTTGCCAGGACCGACTCCACAAGTTACCAGGTGCCTTTCCGTTTTCCCGGAGACCTACGCACACTTGTTCGAATCTTAAAACCCATTCACTCGGTCTAAAGGTCGTACTTCACACGTTCGTTTCCGTCACTTTTAACTCGCGAAAACCCGAAGAAACTCTTGGTACATCAAAGAGTATCTCGGAAGCAATTGATAGTGTCCGTTGTCCCCAAGAGCAATGGCGTCGTCGTTAGAAAAGGTAAAACCGAGTTGGCGCAGTAACGCTACGTCTGGAAAGGGAAGTTCTCTGATTGGCCGGAAATACCAACGTGATAACGAGAAGTCGTACGACGTTGGTCAAACGTAGAAACGACTGATAAGTTAATCAGAAAATTTACCTATAGTTACTATATGCAAATGTATTGAACTATCGAGAAATGTAGGAGAATGGCAAATATGTTCCAGAGGATGTGTTCTTCAGCAGGGTTCGCGTTAGTACGTACGAGTACGTCTGTCTATGAATGGTTACTTGCGCAAATGTTATTCCTCTTGGAATTGTGTGCCTGGGGTGTTCACCCCGATATTTCTAAGTATCCCGTATTTCGGAGAAGGGAAGGTTCATATTTAATGGCCAGGAAAAATAAATATAGAACTCAGTTAATAATGTTTCCGATGCATTTGCTCTACATAACTATAAATTGAACTTTAAAATTTATTGAACAGAAAAAAACACTTCCCGAAAATTAGCTATAAATGTTCATGAACTTCCCGGGAAGGTTATAGGTTAAAGAGAGTTGTAATACTTAACGCCTTCAGTCTTAAAATCACCCTTTATAGTGAAAAACATGTTTTTCTGAACCGATGCGTATATAATAGTAAATTGCTCAGAAGACAACTATCGGGTAATTATACCATTCGGTGTAGAACACTGCAAGAAAGATTTAGCCATAAAAATTAGTCTTATTTATAATAGCTTTTAATGATTATCCACACGGTAACTATTTCATGACAGTGACGATTGACAGACAGTCCTGGCATTGCCGGACGTCCTCCACGGAACTCATGGAACAGCACCTGCTACGAGCGGTGTTGTATTGTGTGTTCTATGGTATCTTACTACGCTTTTTGTTTTCAGTGAGTAGTTATAACGTGCACCATATTTTGGCTATGATAAACGGCACTTGTTATTCGGGCTTTATCTCATAAAATTAAAAGGCCTCCAAATTGTGCATTTTTTTAGGCGTAACTTTTAGTGGAAGAGATTCCCGAGCGAAGCCGAATAAGACGGCAAGTTTTACATAAAATTCCTTCATATAATTTTCACGAAGAAGAGAATATCGTAACTGTTCATGAGGGTGGTTTTGTACTTTTCAGTAATGATGTCAGGCTAATCATAAAGTAACAAATTAACAAGGAAACGTTTGATAATTGTTGCCCTATAAAATTGCTTCGTTTTTTGTTTCATGGAGTGCAGAGGTGCGAATCTGTTAAAAGTTGTTTTGGGATAAGCTCTTACGATAGACTGAATGCAACAAATTAACGTCAAAATGTGCCACGAAAATTATATTATTCTCGTATTATGTTCAAAACACATACATGACGCACAAGTCTTACCCTAAAATATTCACTGTTTCTCTTTATTCATCTGCTACACTTATTATGAATGTTCTAGTCGCAAAATTGGCAGCACAATTGATATAATGTGTATTCATTTTATCAACTTTCCATGAATTTATATGCCACTAGGAGTTTCAGGAAATCGTATCTCGAAATCTATTAATTCCCCAAACTTCAAAATCACTGCACGCACTAATTAAAGACTTGGCATTCTAAAAGTTCCTAATAAATCAAACTTCCGGCTCTATTGATGACTAATTAATCCCGCCTTCCATCGCAACCCTCACCTGTTGTCCCGGATCCACTCTATATTTTCGATTCAATTATAGGAAATCCTTTAGCTGCGAGAGTTCTAAATTAAAGCGTGCATTTTCAATATGCTGCAGCGACCCCCTAATTCCAGTTCCAGCGTCGGGAAAATCGGCGAGCTAAAATTTTCTATGAATATTCATTTAATGAATACTTTACGAAGTGCGCCTGTCGAGTTTTTGTTAACTTATTTTCATTACCTCGCGGAGGTGAAACTCACTGGATGGAATGTTTTAGTCTCCCTTTTTTTAGGGAAATTAAGGGAGAAACTTCGTTTGATGAAAGAGTACTGGTACAAATGATGAAATGCATATTTAGCAGTAATTTAGAACAGTATTTATACATCTAATTTCATTAGTTACATGTCTTTAATATAAACAAAGGACGCCATGAGGTAAGATTCAATATATTATTTTAATTAGTGTGCTAATAATAATATTATTAATTAGTAAAGATTGGTAAATAATATTGGATTGCTTTAGGGCACAACTTTTTGTTTTTTCCTGTGGAAAATTGGATTGATTTTACTTCAATTCCTTTGATCCTTTTGGTTATTTGTAGTTAATTGCAGTAATTAGTATTAAATATTTCATTACGCAGGCAATCATATTCACACAATTGTGGGTATCAGTATGAATCAACCCGAAACAACTAATAGCATGGTTTACATATGGCATTGAATTATACAGAACGATGTCTATTTAAAGTTGTCGCGTTTTTAGCCCAGTTTATAGAGTTTTTTTTCTTTTGGAAGATAAAATTTAACAGCGGACGGACCAATAAACTTTGTTTAGAATGAATCAAAGATGATAGAAACACAAAATCTAGACAAATTTGAGCTTTTGTGTTTTTTTTTATACAATAAAATTTGAGAAAAATAGGTCGTTTTACGGTTTTTCCACCATAGCGTGGAAATTATTAAAAGAAATATAATATTTTGTAGAGAGGATATGTAAAGAATTAAAAGACCTTCAAAATGAGCATTTTTAAAAGGTGATGGAACCATTTTTCACGGAGCAAATTTGGAAAAATCGTTAAAATAGAGCCTTTTTCAAAAATCCGCAACTTTGCGCAGTTTAAAGCTGAAGCGATAATTTTTTGTGAGATGTTAGATTATTATATCTACTTTAAGCATGCGAATGTTCGATGCTGTCGGATAAATAGTTTTGCACAATTACGTTATTAACAGTAAACACCGAAATCTAGCAAAATTCGGCGTATTAACTGAGATTTTAATTTTTTAAACGGTTTTTGAAACAGGATATTAAAACCTGCAACTTGGCTATCTTGGATTTTCATATGCGTTTGGAAAAAGTGTGAAAAAAGGCCTCGAACATTGCACGAAACTGAGTAGTGGGGGCTTCAAGCAACATAAAACAGTATGCTTGCGTCCACCACTCAGCTTGAAATGCGAAATCGCGCGTTTCGCGCGATGTTCCAGGCTATTGTTCGCACTTTCCTGCAAACGTATATGAAAATCCAAAATAGCGAGGTTGTAGGTTTTGATGTCTGCCCGTTTGGGGCTCATACATGACTATATTGGCCCTAGGAGGAAAACCTGGCCAGTACAAAGACCAACCAGGAAAAAACCCCCTATTTCATGAAATGCATTAATTAAAAATAACCTTAAATTACACAAATTAAACAAAAACTATCAAAGTAAAATACATGAGTTTCTCCCTATATATGAAAGCGTAAAAGAGTGCAAGGTATATGTATCGATTAATAATTGCTCTCGGTTAATATAGGGCCATTGAGCAACCCATGAGTGACTAACTGTATGTTATGTCGAACCTGATAAGTCAGCAAACAGTCATTGGGTCATTAAGACGGTGGGTCCGTTGTATAGGACCTGTATCGTTGGGTATGACCATGAGTCCATTGAATAGGACCTGTATCATTGGGTATGACCGTGGGTCCATTGAATAGGATCTGTATCGTTGGGTAAGACCGTGGGCCCATTGAATAGGACCTGTATCGTTGGGTCGGTTAAGACCGTGGGTCCGTTGTATGGGACCTGTATCGTTGGGTATGACCGTGAGTCCATTGAATAGGACCTGTATCATTGGGTAAGACCGTGGGCCCATTGAATAGGATCTGTATCGTTGGGTAAGACCGTGGGCCCATTGAATAGGACCTGTATCGTTGGGTAAGACCGTGGGCCCATTGAATAGGACCTGTATCGTTGGGTCGGTTAAGACCGTGGGTCCCTTGTGTGGGACCTGTATCGTTGGGTAAGACCGTGGGCCCATTGGATAGGACCTGTATCGTTGGGTCGGTTAAGACCGTGGGTCCGTTGTATGGGACCTGTGTCGTTGGGTATGACCGTGGGTCCATTGAATAGGACCTGTATCGTTGGGTAAGACCTTGGGCCCATTGAATAGGACCTGTATCGTTGGGTCGGTTAAGACCGTGGGTCCGTTGTATGGGACCTGTGTCGTTGGGTATGACCGTGGGTCCATTGAATAGGACCTGTATCGTTGGGTATTACCGTGGGTCCATTGAATAGGACCTGTATCGTTGGGTTTGACCGTGGGTCCATTGAATAGGACCTGTATCGTTAGGTCGGTTAAGACCGTAGGTCCGTTGTATGGGACCTGTGTCGTTGGGTATGACCGTGGGTCCATTGAACAGGACCTGTATCGTTGGGTATGACCGTGGGTCCATTGAATAGGACCTGTATCGTTGGGTTTGACCGTGGGTCCATTGAATAGGACCTGTATCGTTGGGTCGGTTAAGACCGTGGGTCCGTTGTATGGGACCTGTATCGTTGGGTATGACCGTGAGTCCATTGAATAGGACCTGTGTCATTGGGTAAGACCGTGGGCCCATTGAATAGGATCTGTATCGTTGGGTAAGACCGTGGGCCCATTGAATAGGACCTGTATCGTTGGGCCGGTTACGACCGTGGGTCCATTGAATAGGACCTGTATCGTTGGGTATGACCGTGGGTCCATTGAATAGGACCTGTATCGTTGGGTTTGACCGTGGGTCCATTGAATAGGACCTGTATCGTTGGGTCGGTTAAGACCGTGGGTCCGTTGTATGGGACCTGTATCGTTGGGTATGACCGTGAGTCCATTGAATAGGACCTGTATCATTGGGTAAGACCGTGGGCCCATTGAATAGGAACTGTATCTTTGGGTAAGACCGTGGGCCCATTGAATAGGACCTGTATCGTTGGGTCGGTTACGACCGTGGGTCCGTTGTATGGGACCTGTATCGTTGGGTATGACCGTGAGTCCATTGAATTGGACCTGTATCATTGGGTATGACCGTGGGTCCATTGAATAGGATCTGTATCGTTGGGTAAGACCGTGGGCCCATTGAATAGGACCTGTATCGTTGGGTCGGTTAAGACCGTGGGTCCGTTGTATGGGACCTGTATCGTTGGGTATGACCGTGAGTCCATTGAATAGGACCTGTATCATTGGGTAAGACCGTGGGCCCATTGAATAGGATCTGTATCGTTGGGTAAGACCGTGGGCCCATTGAATAGGACCTGTATCGTTGGGTAAGACCGTGGGCCCATTGAATAGGACCTGTATCGTTGGGTCGGTTAAGACCGTGGGTCCCTTGTGTGGGACCTGTATCTTTGGGTAAGACCGTGGGCCCATTGGATAGGACCTGTATCGTTGGGTCGGTTAAGACCGTGGGTCCGTTGTATGGGACCTGTGTCGTTGGGTATGACCGTGGGTCCATTGAATAGGACCTGTATCGTTGGGTAAGACCTTGGGCCCATTGAATAGGACCTGTATCGTTGGGTCGGTTAAGACCGTGGGTCCGTTGTATGGGACCTGTGTCGTTGGGTATGACCGTGGGTCCATTGAATAGGACCTGTATCGTTGGGTATTACCGTGGGTCCATTGAATAGGACCTGTATCGTTGGGTTTGACCGTGGGTCCATTGAATAGGACCTGTATCGTTAGGTCGGTTAAGACCGTGGGTCCGTTGTATGGGACCTGTGTCGTTGGGTATGACCGTGGGTCCATTGAATAGGACCTGTATCGTTGGGTACGACCGTGGGTCCATTGAATAGGACCTGTATCGTTGGGTTTGACCGTGGGTCCATTGAATAGGACCTGTATCGTTGGGTCGGTTAAGACCGTGGGTCCGTTGTATGGGACCTGTATCGTTGGGTATGACCGTGAGTCCATTGAATAGGACCTGTGTCATTGGGTAAGACCGTGGGCCCATTGAATAGGATCTGTATCGTTGGGTAAGACCGTGGGCCCATTGAATAGGACCTGTATCGTTGGGCCGGTTACGACCGTGGGTCCATTGAATAGGACCTGTATCGTTGGGTATGACCGTGGGTCCATTGAATAGGACCTGTATCGTTGGGTTTGACCGTGGGTCCATTGAATAGGACCTGTATCGTTGGGTCGGTTAAGACCGTGGGTCCGTTGTATGGGACCTGTATCGTTGGGTATGACCGTGAGTCCATTGAATAGGACCTGTATCATTGGGTAAGACCGTGGGCCCATTGAATAGGAACTGTATCTTTGGGTAAGACCGTGGGCCCATTGAATAGGACCTGTATCGTTGGGTCGGTTACGACCGTGGGTCCGTTGTATGGGACCTGTATCGTTGGGTAGTCTTGTCAATGTATGATGTCGTTGCTTAGACCAGAATTCGTAAGTGTGAGCGTTATGTGGTGTAGCCGTATATGAGGTCGTTGTTTAGATCAGAGTATGTAAGTTTGATGTAAATTGGATCGTTGTGGGATATTCGTCAAATCAATGGCTGACCTTTATCTTATTGAACATTAAATTTAGAAAAAAAACTATATATCACTAGAAAGTATATGAAATAAGTAGTTCGGGAATAGCAATCATAATTTTAGGAAATGCTCCGTTCACAACTTATGGCCCTTCGAAAATGCGATTTTACATAAGGGGTTGACACCGTGAAAATTAAAAACTCACCAAAAAACACCATTGAGCAATAAGAAAGCATAGATAACGGTGTGCGTATTCCATTTTCGGCGTTCCTTTTACTTTTTAAGAAAAAAATTAATTTTCAACTAACCTCACTTTCCTCCGAAGCGCTATTTCGTCGACCTCTACTCGATAAGGCAAGTACGAGGGAATCCCAATTTCACTTTATGCTACATCCGCGGGGTGTCTTCTTCACGTGCCGCATTAATTTTCACACGATATTTCACAATAACAAACAATAATTAACAAATTTCTATCGACATGACCATTTTAATCTCAAAACCCAAACTAACCACAAAGACTTGACAGTTGAATGGTAGTGTTTAATCGACCAAACGGAACGCACTGCAACTTACTGCTTTATGTAACATTAGGTACTTGGGTTTTATTTGTTTTATAGAAACGTTACAGACTACTTCTTCCTGTCCTGGGAGTCCTGGGCGCACTGTGACGTTAGGTACTAGGGTTTTGTTGGTTTTATAGAAATATTACAGACTACTTCTTCCTGTGAGAGTCTGTAACAGACTATTTCTGCCTGTGGTAGTCCTAGGCGCACTGTGATGTTAGGTACTTGGGTTTTATTGGTTTTATAGAAACCTTATAAAAAATTTCTTTTATATAATTTTTCGATATCATATTTCTCTTAAATTCTATCTAATCACTCGTTATGTTTCTCACACTTATACAACATCCGTGACGCGGTCGTGTAGCCACTACGATATCTCGGCAAAGCACACCTGAATTTAAAATTTCAAAATGGCGAAGACGCGAAAACCGCGCCGTTTATAATCGTTTTTTTCAAGTATTTCTCCAGATTTTTTTGGCGGAATTGCTATATCGGCGTAAAGTAGAATAATCGAACTTTATCATTATCGTTTAATCCACGGGAATATCGTACGGGAACATAAAAATTTCACTTTGAAAACCGGCTAATTTGGCGAGATTTCTCACATTCTATTATTTTTCTCCAAAACTACTGATTTCCTAAAATTAAAATGATTTTTCCCAGCACTCTTATACAGTCATCTTTTAGTACAAAAAGTGCCATTTTTTTATTTAAGGTTTAATAAGAAAAATCTTTACCCAGTCCTCTTTCAAAAACCGCTTGAGAAATTAAAATCCCCATCTTAGTTAATATGCCGAATTTTGCAAGAGTTTCGTGTATATTGTTAATAACGTAATTGTGCATTAACTATTCATCCGACAGCGTCCAACTTTTGCATGCTTAAAGTAGGCATAATAGCTTAACATTTCACGCAAAATTAGCACTTCAGCTTTAAACTAGACAAAACTGCGAATTTTTGAAGAAGGGTCCATTTTAACTGTTTTTCCACGTTTTCTCCGTGAAAATTCTCTGATCACCTTTTAGAAACCCTCATTTTGAACGTCTTTTAATTCTCTACAAATCGTCTGTTCAACGTATTGCATTTTCGTTAATAATTCTCACGCTATGGTGAAAAAACGGAAAAGCGACCTATTTTTTAAATTTTTATTGTTTAAAAAAACGCAAAAGCTCAGATTTGTCTATATTTTGGGTTTCTGTCATCTTTGATCCATTTTAAACAGTGTTTTGGTCCGTCTGCTGTTAAATTTTATATACCAAAACAGCTCTATAAACTGGGCTGTTAGGTCTGAAGTAAAATATCACAAAAAATTCATTTACAAGAAAAATGTTTCTGGTTTTAAATCCTTGTAAACACCTTTTTCCTTACAAATGAATTTACTTTTCATATTTATTCAAGTTTCCATCTTGCATAAATAAATCCTTCTCACCACTTGTACATTTGTAAGTAATATTTCCATTGAGTTAGATTGCAGAAACTGCAACATGGTCATTTTTGCGTATATTCCGAACTTTAGTATTTACATTTCAATAAGTGGGATTACAACACATCCACACATTTAAAAAGATAGAGTCCATAATAATTTATCTAGTAATCTAAATTTATTTCTTATTCAAATTGTCCAAAAATGTCGTCGGTTGCTCAATTCTCAGTCAAAGAAAGAAAACCGCCTGCCTGTCAACAAGTGAAGATATTTACATTTCGTTTTGAAAGAGAATTTGTAACGGTTGCATTCTTCGGCGATGAAAACAAACGACTGCGCGGAAATCTCAGATAAATATCGAGGAACGGATGCGTTTGTTTTTTTCTTCGTTTAAATCACGATTTATTTCGCAAACGCTCCCGTCACATCTTTATGCTGCGCACACAATTATATCAGTTAAGGTTAACGATTTCAGAGCTGTGTAATATTATGTTACTTGAACTCTGTGAAATACCGAAGACTTGAAAAAGTAAAGCGACGGATTTAATTGCTGCAGATTTACGAAACCGGATCGTAGCGTACTCGTTATGTGATTCACTGGGGCGTTGTCGACGGTTATGTGCTTTTCTATATTGTGTATGTGAGCGGAGTTTCCGAAAATTAGCGACGTTGCAAAAACGACGGGTTTACGACGGGTTCGACATTGAATATATGTTTACGTTACAAGAGAGGTCCGTATAGGGATCTCGGTATTTTTGATATGTAAGACGTTTTTCAAGAGAATGTAACATTACCTAACGAATCTTCGTGGCAGTAATACGGATGTTTTTTTTGAACCAGTGATTTATTTCTAACAAAATCCCTCGAAAAAGGGGGAGTAAACTAACATAAACTAACATCAGAAGTGGGATTGTGCATGGATAGTGCCTGGATATTGCCTGATAGTGCCTACAGACAGATTTTCGCGAGTGCAGTAACAATGGATGATTTCGCGAAAATTCTAGTGGAATCACTCCGCGCGTTTAGAGACGAATCAACTCGTTCAGTGGAGTCAACAGCAATAAAAGTTCCGACATTCGATCCGAAACACGACAACGATGGTGTTTCTCAGTGGTGTGACGAACTGGAAAAGCTGTTTGGATGGCCCAACTATGAACTGGTTGTTCGAGGGTCCAGCGGCTTTGTCGGCGTTGCACTGGAAAGGTACACCGCCTGGAGACCAGGAGCTACGGAGAAGACTTGGTAAAGCTTCCGGTCAGAGTTGTCCAGCTTGTACCCGCAAAAGCGCAACCTCAGCGATAAACTACGACGAGCGAGTTTATACACCAGCGAAAGAGCCGAGTCCTTTTGTGAGTATGCCAGAAAAAAAGATCCACCTTTTGAATTCGCTCAACTTGAATTTCTCCACGGAACAACTCATAGAGATTGTTATTGGAGATATTACTGACATTCATGTTAAGAATGCGGCGTTTAACATTAAAATAGATTCAGTTGGTGAATTGTTGAAATGGTTAAGTAGTTATACCATGCATAAAGTTGAAAAGCCCTTTGTAGCAGGAACTAAGCGGCGCAACCCTTTCGGTTTCGCCAATAACAAACCTTCTAGTTTTGAGCGTGCTAATAATAACAATATTGTTCAGCGTTGCTTTAATTGTAGTCAACCGGAACATCTAATTCGTGATTATCCTAAGAAACGAAATCCAGCTCCGCCCGAAAATTTTCATTGCCTAGTAAGACCTTAACTCGCAATCCCGTTAGTAATACTTGTTCTTACTGTAAAAAGCCAGGACATTTCGAACGACACTGTTTCCAAAAACAACGAGAACAACCGTCTACCTCTCAAATTAATTATTTCTGCGTCGAGTTAAATGCTGATTTTTGCGCTGACTTTACAATTCAAGGGTTGAATGTTAATTGTCTCATAGACACAGGTGCCGAATGTATTGTAGTTTACTTTCTGAAAACATTGTAAAGAAACTCAATTGCCGTGTAGAGCCTTATTTGCTAAGCTTGAAAGGATTGGAAAATAATACGTTACTGGCGAATGGTAAAACTCATTTGAAATTAGAAAAGGATGGTTCAGCCTTCGAATTATGTTTTTACATTGTTGATAATTCTGCAATAGGTCCAGATGCGATTATAGGGCGAGATTTATTTTTACATAAGGGTTTCGAAATTCGTACTGACAAAAGCGGAAATCGTATTACGTTAAACGAAACAAGGGATGAGTTGTCAAAAAACATTAACCAGATTTTAACCTTACGCGAGGTAAATTTAACGTCGTTGACAGGGATTGATTTTGAACATCTGATAGCTTTGTTGTCCAAATTTAAGAAAAATATCACTTCAGGGACGTCCGTCACTCCTATTACTACTGCTGAACTTAGTATAAACTTAAAAGAGCCAAAAATTATAAATTTTCACCCGTACCGAATGGCATTGTGTGAAAGGGAAAAGGTAAAAGTAATCATTAAGGATTTATTGAAAAATAAAATTATTCAAGAAAGTTTTTCCTCAATAAAATTATTCAAGAAAGTTTTTCCTCCTATGCGAGTCCAATTGTGTTAGTCCATAAGAAAGATGGCAGTAGTCGTCTTTGTGTTGACTATAGGGCCTTAAATAAAATAACAATCAAAAAAGGTATCTCCTTACCTCGTATTCAAGATCAGATCGACAATCTGAAATGTAACAAATTCTTTACGATTTTGTTATGGCGGCAGGTTTCCATCAGATACCTGTTAGCAAAGAATCCAGAGATAAAACCGCATTTGTAACGCCGGACGGGCATTATGAATATGATCGAATGCCGTTTGGGTTGTCCAATGCGCCAGCAGTTTTTCAGCGTGCAATTTTTAAAGCCCTAGGTGACTTGAAAGATAAGAGATGTCCTTGTATATTTAGATGATTTATTAATTCCTTCGATAACTGTTGCGGAAGGATTTCTTAAATCAGAACGAGTTCTCTTGGCGCTGACGCAAGCGGGATTCTCGTTAAATGTAAAGAAATGTCGTTTTTTGAAACAACAATTCATGGGACTAGCAAATTATTTTCGAAAATTCATTCCTGAGCTTTCTGCAAGAACTGCCTGTATTTCCAAATTGACAAAACAAAACACAAAATTTATTTGGAGAGATGATCAGAAAATTGCAAAAAATTATGTCTGTGCATTTTTGAGTCAAAGACCTTTGTTAGTTTTCTTCGATCCAAATTTGTCAACTGAACTCCACACGGATGCCAGTTCAGTGGATTTCGGAGCCATACTATTGCAACCTCATGAAAATAATCAATTGAGAGTGGTTTCCTATTTTTCCAAAAGAACCTCAAATGAAGAAAGTCGTTATCATTCCTACGAACTTGAAACACTGGCGGTTTACTATGCCATTTAGCATTTTCGTGTTTAACTTTTGGGTATCCATTTCAAAGTCGTAACCGATTATAGTATAATTCGTTAAAACTGTCGCAAAATAAAAAAGAATTAATTCCGAGAGTAGCTAGGTGGTGGCTTTATTTACAGTCGTATGATTTTGATATCGAATATCGGAAAGGTCAATATTTACAGCATGCTGACTATTTCAGTCTAAATCCCATAGAATCTCCTACTCAGCAATTACAGGTGAATTTTATATCAACTGATAATTGGTTACGGAAAGCTCAAAAGAAAGATCGTGAAACTCAGAATATTAAACAAAAACTTAAAGAAGGGAAACTTACTAGTGACAATTTCTGTCAAAATGACATTCTTTTCCGAAAAATTAATACTACTCAAAATCCACCCACGTATCGGGCGTTTATCCCAAAAGGGACTAGATTGGGACTGTTACGGATGTTTCATGATGAACAGTGCCATGTTGGTCCTGATAAAACCTTCGCTAAAATAAATCACTATTTTTGGTTTCCAAAAATGACCAAGTTTGTTGAAAAATATTGTAACCATTGCCTGAAATGTATTGTCGGGAAGAAACATAGCGACCCTAAGCAAGGATTTTTACACCCTATAGAAAAAGGTCCAATTCCGTTTCAAGTAGTACATGCTGACTGTGTTGGTCCATTTCCTACGACCCCCGAATGGTTTAAACATCTTTTGTTATTAGTGGACTCATTCACAAAATTTTTATTTTTAATACCACTTAAAACACTCTGGGGCTCAGAAACTGGAAAAGCACTTCGCCTTTACCTTAGTATGTTTGGTATCACTAAGACACTTGTCTGTGATAGAGGTACCAATTTTACAGACAAATCAGTAAAACAAATGTTGTCAGAATTGGGTATTCAACAACATTTGATTGCTAAAAGTACACCGCGTGGCAATGGGCAAGTTGAAAGGTACGTCGGTACTGTTTTAAATTTACTGCGAACAGAAATTGACAAACAGTCAGAATGGTCGAGCCCGATTTTAAAACTCCAAACAACGCTTAACACTACTATTCAAAAGTCTACAGGATTTTCTCCAATTTATTTACTTACTGGTGTCGAAGGTAGTATACCTGATATTAAAACGCTTACTGAGTCTATACCTGTTAGTAATATTCCGCGAGAGTTGGTAAAAGATAGGGAACTGGCATACGAACATATGAGAAAACTGGCTGACAAAGCGAAGAACCTCTTCGACGCGTCTCGAAGGGACAACTTGGGGATCATCGAGGGCGATTTGGTCTTTCACCGCTCCGGCGACAGCCACCTTGCGAAGTTAGACAAGCAGTACGACGGGCCTTTCGAAGTATTGAAAGAGCTGCCTAACGACAGATTTGAACTTCGAAGTTTGGCGACCAACCGAAAGCGAGTCATCGCGAAGGACATGCTCAGGCTGTGGCCTGGTGAACTGTCAGAAGATTAATTGGTATTGTTGGTAAGTCTAGTAAAGAAAAACAATTCAACGAGTACTGACGGAATGTGAGCAAGCTATGATTGAGAACTTTATTGTTTATTTGTTTAATTAAGTCGAGAGTATTGCAATTTGAGTATTGCTGTATCGTCGGAAGTAATGATTAGTTGTTGAGAGGTATGTTGGCTATAGAGCAACATGACCTGAGAGAATCTTCTAGTGATCAACAGTAGCTCCGAGAACTTCTAGTGTTCAACAGTGACTAAAGAATCCAGAGTTTGTACATTGAGTACAAGTTTTGAGTTTTGAGATGTAACTGAGCATTGCTAGACACGTTACGAGATGTAACCTCTGGGCTGAGCATTGCTAGACACGTTACGAGTTGTAACCTTTGAGCTGAGCACTGCTAGACACGTTACGAATTGTTGTTGTCTAAGTAGACAAGTGTTTGATGAGCTACAGTGGGCTCTGAGATCAGTGAGAACTAAGACGTTTATCTCAATTGTTTGAATTCCGTACTCTCTGAAATACTTGTTTGCTCTAAGTTTATAAATGTTATTATTAGCTCGAAAGGCTAATTGTAAATAATGGACAATTTGAGTAAATAATCTATTACAAAAATATAGATCGTAAAACAACTTGTTGTATTCGAATCGCAAAATCGAATGAATCCCTTCCCATCCTTTTCGCATTTCCGCCGTGTTTTTCCTGAGTCAGCCCCAAGAGGCCTCTCTCAGTGTCACGTTCGGACGCACGTCCGCGGCTAGCGCTAAGGATCGACAAAAACCTCGGACTGGGCCGCACATACAGGGTGTTCGAAAGCTAACACCGCTAACATTATTAGTAAAATAACAGTCTTCGTTCATTGTATGCTCACATTTAAAACAGTAAGATGTCAAGGGACATATTTTGGTTTTTTGCTATTGGTTACAGGTTCGAGGTGATGCTTTGTTTACCACTTCGGATAATTCGGGAGCGAATAATTATCAGGAATGGCCGTGTGAGCGGAGTTACCGAAAATTAGCGACGTTGCAAAAATGACGGGTTTACGACGGGTTAGACATTGAATATATGTTTACGTTACAAGAGAGGTCCGTATAGGGATCTCGGTATTTTTGAAATGTAAGACGTTTTTCAAGAGAATGTAACATTACCTAACGAATCTTCGTGGCAGTAACACGGATGTTTTTTTTTGAACCAGTGTTTTATTTCTAACAAAATCCCTCGAAAAAGGGGAGTAAACTAACATAAACTAACATGTACGATAATCCCCTCGCGTCATAAGTCAATAAGTGAATCAGAAAAGAAACACTAAGATTTACTCACTAAATTTCACAAAAGAAAGTTCGAAATTTTTGAGCATTAAGGCCACTAGAATTTTGTTCAAAACCAATTTCAGAAAATTTCAAAACAAAACATAAAATAATTATCATTTGTACATCTTTTAGAAACTAGGAACTCGTTCAGAACTATTTAAAAAATTTCATAATGAAAAAGTGTTCTTTTTTGGGGGCCTAACTATTTCTAACAATTTCAAAATGCAAAATGGCCATTTTTTAACTATGTAGGAAACTAGAGAATTGTTCAAAACCATTGCAGAACGGACTATTGCATTCTGGATCATTGAGGAAATTATACGTTGCTTCAACACAATTTCAGATAATTTCAGGGAGAAAAATGACTATTTTTGAATCATTTATAAAACTCAAAAAATTTTACATAAGGGGTTGACACCGTGAAAATTAAAAACTAACCAAAAATTCACCTGTTAGGAGTTTATTTTCGATAGTTGTAATCAGTTTAACAATATTATATTAATCGAATGGCTATCTCGATACAAGCTCAAGATCGGTCAAAGCTCGACTGACTTTGTTTATAATTCGAACTATTTTTTAAGTTTCCAACGTGCCGAGGTATCGGGTTGCATGGGACCATCTCGTTGGGTGACCCTGGCTTTGCCCGACGTCAATACCGCTTACATTCGGCCATCCTGTCGGAAAGGCTGTCCTCAGCCTTCTGGTCCCCCCTCAGGCTTTGGAATCCCTGATCCTCTTAGATTTCTGGAAAACACAAAAACTTTATTCTTTGGAAGTTTGACGTAAAATTTGTCTTCTTTTTTTGTGTGACCTTGTACCCATCTCAGTAATCACGTACAGGTGACTGAGCCTGATACTTATCGGTCATATGTTCAACTCTACCTAACTCATGTAACCATCTCAGCAATCACATTCATGTGACTGAGCCTGATACTTTGGAGTCAAGGGCTCAACTGTATTTAACTCATGTAACCATCTCAGCAATCACATTCATGTGACTGAGCCTGATACTTTGGAGTCAAGTGCTCAACTGTACTTAACTCATGTAACCATCTCAGCAATCACATTCATGTGACTGAGCCTGATACTTATCAGTCAAGTGTTCGACTCTACTCAACTCATGTAACCATCTCAGCAATCACATTCATGTGACAGCCTGATACTTATTAGTCAAGTGTTCAACTCTAACTAACTCATGTAACCATCTCAGCAATCACATTCATGTGACTGAGCCTGATACTTTGGAGTCAAGTGCTCAACTGTACTTAACTCATGTAACCATCTCAGCAATCACATTCATGTGACTGAGCCTGATACTTTGGAGTCAAGTGCTCAACTGTACTTAACTCATGTAACCATCTCAGCAATCACATTCATGTGACTGAGCCTGATACTTTGGAGTTAAGTGTTTCATTGTTCATGCTCAAATTCTGATTGAGTTACCTGTTAGTGTCACCCAGGGTTTTATCTGATCCCCTGCCATAACAGTGGTGGTTCTTCGTGCACCTTCTCTTAAATCAGTTACCACATTAGGTAGGTTCGGTAGTACTTTCGTAACTCTAAATGGTCCCTTGAACTTCGGCAATAATTTTCTACTACCACCTGTACTGGATTGAGCATTGGGCACCATTATCAACTGGCCTTCAGTATATTTCGTCACAGCTGCTCTTCGTTTATCGAATCTGGCCTTCTGTTTTAACTGGTCTTCAGTTAATTGAGCAGAAACTTTTTCTCTTAATGCCGTTAAATCTACTCGACATAAATCATCTTGTATTGAATTCAAAATTCTTGCATCTGCAGTATGTCGAGGCTTATATCCAGCTAGTAGTTCAATTGGAGATACTCCGGTACTTTTATTAGAAGTACAATTCACGGCACTTTGCACCTGCTTGACGAAAGTATCCCATAAATATTCATCTGCGCCTGCAGCTGTTGCAGAGAGAGCGTTCAGAACTGTCCTGTTGACTCGTTCGCATTGGCCATTTGCCCTAGGAGTTGAGACTGCATTGAGCACATGCTTCAACCCGTAACTTGAACAGAATACGTCGAAACTCTTGGACGTAAAGCATGTGCCCCGATCAGAAATGATTCGAGTTGGCACTCCAAATATGTGGAAAATGTCCATCAATACTTGGATCACATACTTCACTTTGGTATTTCGAACTGCTTCGAGGATTACAAACTTAGTAAAGGCGTCTACAATGGTTAGCAAGTACTTGTTGCCACTTTTGCTTGTCTCAAAAGGACCTAAATGATCCACATGGAGCGTATGAAAAGGTACTGGCTCTTTTGGAATAGGATGTAACATCCCCTGTTTTTTTCCGGATCGATGCTTATAATAAAGACAATTCAAGCAAGATGCCACATATTTCTTTACGAACTTTCGCATGCCTGCAAACCAATAATGCTCTTTCATTTTGTCGAGCATCTTTCCTTCTGCAAAATGGCCCATATCATCGTGATAAAGTTTACAGATCTGCCATCTCGAACTTCGTGGCACCAACCAAGCAGATTTCCCTTTTGTTATTCTCCTGTAAACCTTATTGTTTTTGAGTTCATAATTTTGGAAATACTGTTTATTCTCCCTAGTCTCTGCCTTTTCTTCCAAAATACTTCTTATGGCAGAAATCGCCTCATCTTCCATCTGTGCCGCTAGCAGCCAATCACCTTCAGTCAAATCTACGACGCAAATGTCACTGCTATTAAACACAGGGTTACGGCTCAACGTGTCGACGTGACTCATGCGAACACCTGGTCGATATTCTATTTGGAAGTTGTAATCTTGTACTTCAAGCCACCATCTACCCACTCTTGGGATCAAATCCTTCTTACTAAAGGAGGCTCTAATTGCATTGCAATCGGTAATGACCTTAAACTTCACCCCCAATAAATATGTTCGAAAATGTCGCAGCGCTAACACCACCGCTAACGTCTCTAGTTCGTAGGAGTGATATCGCTTTTGTTCATACGTGGTCTGTCTGCTATAATAAGCTACCACATGGGACTTTGTGCCTTTAATTTGCATCAATATCGCCCCAAATCCGACTGAACTAGCATCAGTATGCAACTCGATAGGTAGTTGCGGGTCAAAAATAGTCAAAACAGGTCTCGTTGTCAATATTTCCTTAATCCGTTTGACAGCAGCTTCTTGTTCTTCGCCCCAAACCCACAAAACATCTTGCCTCAACAGCTTTGTTAAAGGTTCTGCTATTCGAGCATAATTGTTCACAAATTTCCTGAAATAACCCGATAAACCTAGAAATTGGCGAACTTCTTTTGGGTTTTCTGGAATTTTCATCTCTATTACTGCTTCAGTCTTTTGCCGTCCCGGTCTAACCCCTTCAATGCTTATTTCTCTTCCCAAATAATCAATGGTTGTCGCAAAGAATTTACACTTACTCAATTTCAACGTCAAATTATTCTTTCTGATAACTTCCAAAACTTTCCTCAATCGGTCAAGGCCGTCTTCGAACGTAACACATGGGATGATGATGTCATCAATATAAGGAAATGCAATACTATTCTTCAAATCACCCAGAACATTATTAATCAATCGTTGAAATACACTTGGCGCATTTGACAACCCAAATGGCATTCTCAAAAATTCATAATGTGAATCTGGTGTCACGAAAGCAGTCTTTTCAATCGAGTCGATAGCCATGGGAATCTGGTAGAATCCAGAAGCCAGGTCTAAACCAATAAAGTACCGATTCCTACTTCCTAATCGATCAATCTGGTCTTCTATTAATGGTAAGGGGTATTTATCTTTTACCGTAATGGCATTTAATTTTCGGTAATCTACGCACATCCTGTAATCACCAGTTTTCTTCCTTACTAACAAAACTGGACTGGCGTACGGTGAATTTGACTCTCTGATAATATTATTTGCTAATAAATCGGAAATTAAATCATTTAAAATTTCTTTCTCGCAAGCTGCCATGCGATACGGTCGGTACACCACTGGTTCTTCTGTCACACATTTAATGTGCATTTCCGTTGCATTCGTATGACCCAAGTCTTTTAGTGACGAACTAATACAATCCTGATATTCGCTGAGCATTTGAAAAACTAATTCCTTTTCTCCTTCGGTGACCTCACCAAAATTTATCGTTTGTAATTTTAAACTTGCGTCGGTATCATTTTCAACAAATTGTATCTCCCGCATTGGAGGTTTAGTTTTCACTATAAGTTTATCGTCTACTTTTAGCATCATAATATGAGGTTGATCTAAATAATCATTACCGACAATCAGATCATGACACAGCAATTTATCTTCTAATAATATTACCCAAACTGTAGCAATCGCTTCTTCTATGCGAATTTCGACTTTTGCCTTAAATTCACTCTTTACGATATTTCCCATAAAACATCGTAAAATGGTTTCCGAATCATTTGTTACTATTTCGACGTTTAAACTTCTCGCTATGGAGAGTTTTAATAATGTGCATGTACTTCCTGTGTCGATTAAACATTTTAGTTTTCGGCCAGAGATTACTGCCGTCTTAACATACATATTATCAACTGTTTTCGGACTTTTACCTGGAGTAGAAGCAACTGTATTTATCTTACCCTTTTTATTTCGACACTGATTCTGAAGGTGTCCATACTTGTTGCACTGTTTACATTTTAGAATCGGTTTTAAGCAATTCGCAACATAATGGTTACCATTACAATTAAAACAGGTTAATCGTCGCTGTTTTGGAGCGGGCTTACTAAGCCGTTTCGGAAAAACCGTGTCAGGAATTTTTGACGTGGAAGGTTGTACAGCTTTATCAATATCTAAATTTACAACCTGCAAATAATTCCCTAAAGCACCAATAGTAGGAAAATTCGCAGCGCGCGCGGCCAACTTAATATTTTCATTTCCGATCCCCTCAATTACACAGTCAATCAAATGTGCATCCGTCATATTCAAATTAAGTTGGTTTAACTTGGAAACTTTTTCAAAACAATAGTCTTTCAAATTCTGTCCGGGTTTCGGAACGTAATTCGCGGCTTCGACCAATAATTTACCGAAACAAGTATTAGGCGGAAAATTAGCGATTAAAAGTTCTTTTAAAGTGTCCCAATTGAAAAAGGGTCGTTCTAATGAATCGTACCACGTCCTAGCATTTCCCCGTAATCGGTTTGTCGCTAACTTTACCAAGGTCTCACGATCCCAACCGTGAAACGCAGCAAGATCTTCTAATTTCCGCACCCAGTTTAAACCACCTGAACTCCCCTTCCCCGGATCAAATTCGGGTAGTATAGTCTCATCAAGTGTTAGTGTCCCGGATGACTTCGTTACCTTTTTCTGAAGTCTCTTTACTTGCCGTTCCAACTTGCGCACCTGTTCGGAACTCAAACTTTGCTCACTGGAGCTCGATGAACTCGACGAATTCGCTGAACTGGACGAGCTGGACCGCGTTCGCCTCCGCGACGCTGTCTTCCGTCCGGAGTTCCTTTTGGGATGCTTCCCCATCTTCACAGGGTTCTCTAGTCACTAAGTTCACTTTTCACGAGTCAGGTAACTTCACTTGCACAAGGGCCTAAGGTCTATCCCACTTCTGAACTGTTAGGAGTTTATTTTCGATAGTTGTAATCAGTTTAACAATATTATATTAATCGAATGGCTATCTCGATACAAGCTCAAGATCGGTCAAAGCTCGACTGACTTTGTTTATAATTCGAACTATTTTTTAAGTTTCCAACGTGCCGAGGTATCGGGTTGCATGGGACCATCTCGTTGGGTGACCCTGGCTTTGCCCGACGTCAATACCGCTTACACACCAATGATCAATAAGAAAGCGTAGATAATGATGTGGATCCCTGGCTCTCGTGGACCCTCACCCGACATATATGAATACCCGGGAGGCCGATAGGCAGGGTGACCAACGTATGGGTAGCGTCAAGGCACCTATTCCTGAATGTGGGTAATTGTAATTACCTAGGGAAATTTTAAAATTACCGTTCCACCAGTAATTACCAAGTTGGTATTCTTGAACTAGGACGGAACTATATTGACCTGAAGTATTGAAGGGAAATTTTTTGAGACGTTGCCAAATATTTCCTGTTCATTTGAACTAATAAACACGCATTTTTAGGTATTTTAATTTGTTTTGTGGTTACGTTAAACTGTCAACTTTCGTTTATAGATTATACGATAAGGTGCTTTGTTAATATGGTTGTTTGTAATAGCATTTAATTTGTGATATCCCGAAAACTGTTTTTGTTTTTACATTGATAAATTTAAGTTATGATAAGTAGAGTGAAAATAGAAGGTACGTATTCGACATTTTTTAAAGTATGTAAACAAACTTCTATTTTACATCTATTATAGATATGAACGAAAGCCATAAAAAAGGTGTTTCGTTTCAAAAGCGCAGAGGAACCTTGCTTAATGCAGACCTTAATTGCATTTATGAAAGAACACGACGAACTTGCCTCAGGCAGATTTATAAGTGATTTTACTAGAGAGAATGCAATGTGGGGCGACTTAACGAACATTTTAAATGCGATTCCTGGCGCCTTACGAAATGTTCTGCAGTGGCGAAATGTAATGTACAATTTCATTGACGTCTGACGCTTGTCTTCTTAAGTCTGGAAATATAAAATTCTATAATGGTTTTATTTCTAATTAGCTGAGTGAAGGCAACTACGTGCATATACATGTGAGATCACAAAAAGGTAATCATTGTTATAATTACGCATAGGCGCCTTTATATAATAAGTAACGTGTATATCTTGTTTCCCAAATAAAAGAACAATATACGTACCGGAAACATTTAATAAACTTCGTTTCATTTAAACGGATGAAAGGATACTTTTTGGGGTAGTACCGCATTTCGGTATTGACCTCTTCTTCCAACTCCTCAACAATATTTAATATGTTGATAAAAAACAACTCGTCAAATTCTTCTTCCATCATACACAAAGTATTAAAAACAATATAAAAACCCCCAGACTGATTTTTTTTACAGTTTACGTAGATTCGCACATTTTAAAATCTGAATTTCCCTCAAGAAACCTGAGTTCTCTCTACAAATCGTTAGGCAACGAAATTCCACTTATATTTACCTTCAATTTTTGCCTAGAGGATTTCAAGAATATGACTGAGGTAATTACCAAGGGAACTGCAGACATTTCCCTAGGGAAATTACTTTACATACTTGAGAGTCTCAAGAATTGTTGCCCTGCAGCACTAGTGGCCGTAGTACTGTCAATATCGCAAATATCATAGCGGTAAATTTGATTTGTCCGATGGTGCCCCACGTTCTAATCTACTCCACCTACGTCAAAAAAAAGAAATGTCATTTCTTTACTGTTTGCCTATATTGCCATAAACGAATTCCCCTGTCTCGCTAGAACATCTCGCAACTGGCAACTTCGCGTATACGCAGCAGATGCGTCGCTCTCATTCATTAGTTCCATCCGTAGCGTAGAGTAACGTAAGTCGTAGTTCAGATCGCTGAGCTGAGAGAGAGGAACAGAGTGAGAGTGAGAGGAGGGAGAGGCAAACGTGTTTGTCAATCGACCAACGGATTTTCCTCGATTTTCTTTCGACAGAGGATACGGAAACGATAAGACAGACACGGTTGCTGTGAAAACGGGGTTTCTAATTGCTGGCTCGTCCGCGGTCACCCCTTTAATGGAGCGAGATTAGATTTATCCGAGACTTCTTTTGTACCAAGGTAAGATAACCTCAAACTGTACATTTATGTAAGGAGTCGAGTTGGCCTCTTTACCTTTGTAAACAAAAGTGAAAACTTGAATTTGTTTCAGAATGTTAGCTTGATATGTAGAGTAGGTTAGGGCTCACATCGCATAATGACTGTCGTTCCATAACTGATTTGGCGCCTAAAGTATTGTAACAATTCTGTGAATACAAGCCCTCTACTGCCATCAAGGTAATAGTTATTATTTTATTGTTAACGTTACTCGTTAATCTACCAATTATTAGTTGTTAACAACTTACCTCAGTTGGTCGTATCAAACCCTTTCCTAATCAGGAATCAATCACCGAAGCTCATTTTGGTAATGACCTAAATGCATTCTAAGTACTTATTGTTTTCGGTCATGATTCATTTTGATACACATGAAAACATAATGATACGTAACACTCTCGCTTAATACTGTTGTTTCCCTGACCATTAGGTCATTTCGTGGTAGTACTATTGTTGATAATATTAAGAATGTAGAAAGTGGTCAGTTATTGTTCGGCTGACATAGAAATGATTTCCAAATCCTCATTCAAATATCTACTATCGGTAAGTTATTACACACATTTTCTATAACGGCCTTTAATTGATGGTTTGTAACTTGTATTTGATCAGATTTTAGGCTATGAAATATTCTTATTTCAGCATATTGTTAGTTGTAAACAGTGATGAATGGTGATGTGAATTTCCTTCTTTTAATGTCAGCAACATCTACGAATTGTGTAGACAGACTCATTGGATCTTTATCTCTTGTTCGCTTATCTGAAAGATTCCATTTATTTTGCATAACACAGGCTCAAGCAGTTGGAAGAAAACCATATTTTCTAAAAGACTGGAATGGGCTCTTATCATTCGTCTGATCCCTAGTAAATAATAATTTGCAGCACATCAAACATTGTATTTTTTACTGTTTTTTAAAATTTCTTTCAGTATATGAGATCAAAAAACTGATAATTTGTTTTTAACCGTCTCACTCTTTTACACACTTACTGTTTCATTTCTTGTTAATTTAATTATAGTTGATGTGTAATTGTGATTTCAATTTATAAACAGAAAACTGCAATCTAGTTTATTTAAAGTTTGGTGGTTCATATTATGAAAAACAATTTTATCATTATTATGCTGTTATTGTATGATATTTATTGGTGATACAAATAAGTTTCCGCCGTTTTTTTATAAAAAGTTATCATTTATTATCATTATCATTATAAAAAAAATGTAGGTTAAATTTTATTCAAAATATTGTCCGTCATTAGCTACTACTTTTTGCCATCTTTCTGGCAGCATTCGGATGCCACGTCGAAAAAACTCTTCATCTTTTGAGACTACCCATGAATCGACCCAATTTTTGGCTTTTTCGTAAGAAGTAAAGTGTTGCTTTTCCAGAGCGTGAGCCATCGACCGGAACAGGTGGTAGTCCGAAGGAGCAATGTCTGGTGAATATGTCGGGTGGGGTAAGACGTCCCATTGTAAACCTTCCAAAGTATCCTTGATGACTTTTGCAACATGTGGCCGAGCATTGTCTTGCTGAACAATCACTGTCATGTCTTTTAGCATATTCGAGGCGTTTAAGCTTCAATTCTCTGCTCAATTGCAACAGTTGCTGTTGATACCGTTCTCCAGTGATAGTTTCCTTAGGCTGGAGTAGTTCGTAATAGAGTACTCCGAGCTGATCCCACCAAATGCACAACATTATCTTCTTGCTATAAACATTCGGTTTTGCCATTGAAGTTGGTACATGGCCGGACTTACCCACGATTTCCTACGCTTTGGGTTGTGTCATAGTGAATCCACCTTTCATCCCCCATCACTATTCGATGCAAAAAACTCTTTCGACATTGTCTTTGGAGAAGTTGTTCGCACGTGAAAAGACGGCGCTCGACGTCTCTGGCTTTCAATTCATACGGAACCCAATTTCCTTGTTTTTGTACCATGGTCTTGAGACGATGCGAAATCGCTTGCTGAATCACACCCAAGCTTTCTGCGAGCTGCTCTTCAGTTTGGCATGAGTCTTGGTCCAATAATGCCTCTAACTCCGCGTCTTCAAACTTGACTGGCCTTCCTTCGCGTTCTTTATCTTTTTTTCTTTATCTAAACTTCTACAAGAGAACGACGCGCCTCAGCATCAGATTTCTCTAAATAAAATAAATATATCAAAACTTCCCGCAAATGACGCTTATTTGGTACAAAACTCGATATTTTCGAACAAAAAAAATGTATACTACCAGTGTATATACAATGATAATAGCCTTTTAAGGTTATGTTGTTGCCAGGTGTTTAAACTTCCTATATGGCTTCTTACATCTGATGATTTCAAAGTAATCTTGTCAGTGGAGCCATCTCTTGAAAACGGCGGAAACTTATTTGTTACCCTATATTTAGTTCCATATTATAAATATATTTTTATAAACTATCTAGGAGATATGAACTTATTTTCTGTTTAAGGAAATTGTATCAACAACTTTTTATAACCATTTTATACTCAGAAAATGTTCTATTGAACAATAGAATTGTTTCATGAAATCAAATCATTGTTCCAATAGATATTATACAGTTATATAGGAGATATTCAATAAATCAAACAGTATGTACATGCATCAGACAAAAGGGGTATTAAAACGTATTACAAACAAACATGTAGGAAACGTACAAATAGTAACAAAATACTAATAAGATACTTAAAAACATTAACAAATGCATCAGTTACATTAAGAAGTTCTGTGCTGAGTAAAGACAAACGGTGGTAAACAACTGTTTTAGACAGAATTTGAAACTTGTGATTGTTCTACAGCATTTTATTTCTTGTATTGTATGGAATACTTTATTAAAAAAAAAAATTGGATCTATACAATTTGGTGAAAATTCAGACAATCGGGGGGATCTGAAAATGATTTCAGGTTCGTATGTTGTATTAATGAATATCATGATTTTTTTGAAGTTTGGCTGTATTCCTAAAGACAGTTCAAAAAGATATAATGAAGTGTTAAGATCTGTTATTAAATAAAACAGTCTTTGCATAAGGTCCTTTTGAAAACTTTCTTGAAGTTTCATTCATTAAACTTGAATTTCCTCAGATATGCTATATTGATTCCACTTAAGCATAGTACATGTCGATTAATTGATTAATTTTTAGACAAGTTTTAAGATTAATGAACATATCCTTAAGGCACCTACGTTTTGAAATTAGTTTCTACTATTTAAGAAAAGTCCCAGATTTCATTTATAAAATTAGATGGTCTATGAGCTCTTCCCTGTTAACTTTGGCTCTGAATTTTTGTTGGGTTCTGGTACCCACATGTTTTCTGTTAGTGGATTAATCGATATTTTCTTAATAATGTCGTTTATTTAATGAGCAAATATGATTAGTAGTTTAATATCATCATGTAATTCATTAAATCTCCTCTTTTTGCTTCGTAATGTAATGAAAAATGGCATATCTAACTTTCCATCATTAGTTAAGGATCCGATCGGTTTAAAAAATGAGGTGTTTCCTTCATCACTGTCTGTAGGTTCACAGCAATCCAAAATTTGTTTGTTGTCAGATTCAGTGGAAACATATTTCTTATACTTGCGTTTATAAACATTTGCACATTTGCACATTTATAATTCTCAATTAAATTATAAATTTGAAAAGTTAAAAGCAGTGTCAATATGTATGTCGAAGATTAGACACATACAACACAATGAATAATAGTAATGAAGTTCAGCAAATGTTATAACTAATCAGTCAAGTCTATTTACTTCCTTAATTTTACATCCTTATTAGAAGGAACATGAAAATTCATATAAACTATATTAGTAGTATTACGTTGTTCACTCACGGTGAACTGACTGACATTAAATTTGGGATTGAAAGTGAAAATGATTGGGAATTATACTGTTTATTGCAGTTAATGTATGTTTAAATAAAGTTCATCGTGTCATTTATGACATTGAAGCTTTTAATGTAACGTAAGTAAAATTATGGATTGAACAATAGAAATTAAATTGTATAAATACTGTCATCAAATTGTATGTTTGTTAAATGAATACCTTTTTTTTATCCCGATGCAGGAATACTCTACACATTAGCCATAATCTTATCAGAATCCTTATAATGAAATTTGTAATACACGTACCCTTATGTATTCTGCTTAATAATTCATCTCTGTGGTGAATGCGATGGAGTACTAATGCTAACATCGAAAAAGATTTTTGTCTCACACACCTGTATTATTGGACGTTTTTAATTGCTGTCTGTATTGTTTCAGGTTTGACGACGCCGTCAAAAGTCCAAAACAAAAAATGATCCAAGCTGTCACTCAGTAACGTTTTGCCATAAATTCCTAAGCCAAAGATTTTTTGTAAAATTTTCTTAACAAGTCAAAGTTGCACAGGATATTTTCTTTTGTCCATATTTATTATTACCGTCAAGATGAGTATCTCCATAGGAGATCAAACAATTTGCAAGTATAACTTGAGAGGGATGTGCCGTTTTGGTCAACTCTGCAGGAACGTGCACGAGGATCCCGAACTGTTGGTCGAGAGAATGCTGAAAGATTCGGTAAGTTGCTTATTTCGAATTAACAGTGTATTCTTAATGTGGAGGTTCATAGAAAAATTAAAGACTCAGTGCGCTTTTAAGTACCGTTGAAATCATGTGTTAATTGAAATTCTCTAAATGTTGAAATTCCGGGCGCAGGTTTGTTTTAAGTCACTACAGATTTGCATTTTTGTTAATATATCATTGGAAAATACATTAGTTGTACAGATATTAATGTTATAAATTAGTTACTTAATCCATCATTTGATAAAGCCTTTTGAAAATGCAATTTTCCGTAAGATTAATGGATGAAAATTTAAACTCGCCACTGAAAAATCGGCGGGCGCTAATTTCTATTCTGCAATGCCTTTGAACTGGCTTCTGGGCGTTTTATAATAGATTTCACTTGACACTTTGAGATACCTTACACGTTAAAATTAACACACGTTACGTTAAATTAACTTCCAATTTCAAACGCAGTACCGCACGGAACACATAAATACGTGACCGTCGTCGGTCAGTATAGTCACGGAACAGTCAAATTCAAAATAACCAGAACGAAACACTTTTGATTATCTTTGCTTATAATAACCTACCAAAGCGAAGTTTTGGCTGGCATACGTAAACATCTACAGATTGTTTAGAAAAGCCTCACAAGTGAATTGCTCGTAGACGTAATAGCAAAAGGTGGTTTACTCTTGAGCGACATTCGTATTTTTTGATAAGCCTCGTATGCGCCTAAAAAAAACGTATGAAAACCATATCAAAAAAGTTCAAAAACACTTCCTACGTTACTTACATGTTAGATTGGATAGATTTATCCAACCAGAGCTTCTTATACAAACATGTTAAATGCATTTAAATTAGTATCCTTATCAGATAGAAGAAAGCATCAAGCATTCGTTTTAATGTACCACTTTATAATGAGAATAAACATGCTGACTGTGGTCTAGTTGAATTTAACTTAGGTCTTAGTCAACTTAGTCATATTAGTCAACTTAGGTCTAATTGAACATTTAATGTTCTTAGGATTAATCTAAGAATTAGGAATCATAATGTTTGCTGTAAACTTAAATAGTTCTATTTTTCACTGTCCTTGCCGTTTATAACTTTATGCTCATAATTCAAAAAAAAAAACATTCATGCAATTACCCATATCCAATCATTTCACTGATATGGTATTTTCTCTGTTATTTCTCCTGTTATTTATTAAGCAGGTATAAGTATGCGTTATACTCTTAATATAATTGGGACCAAATGAAATCATCAAGTGTGCCAACAATGAGTTTTACCTGCGACCATCGACCTACTATTGTGGACGTGGAAGCTCCATCATAAATTGTCGTTTAACCCATCAGTAGATTTGTTTGGCAGTATGGAGTGGGAGCACATTTAACCATCTTCATTATCTGTGTCCTCTATCTGGAAATCTCTAACCTCTCCTTGATCTTTATTCCGAACTCAATTTATTACAGTTCTCTGACGTCAGTGATGCATCCCTTGGTGCCGAAATGGTCAATAAATCACTTCCTTCCAAAAGACGTAACCAACATTCAGGCAGAAATTCACGAAAAGATCATGTCGGTCAACCAAGTACCTCTCAAGCATCAGCGACCACTGCCGTAAGTGTATCTCAGGCTCAGTCCCTCAAAGCTGCATCGGAAGACAAGACCTGCGGAATATGTTTCGACGTCGTCCTTCAGAAAGTTGAGCGAATGGAACAAACCTTTGGTATTTTACCCAACTGTAATCATGTCTTCTGCTTCACGTGCATCAGGAAATGGAGACAAAGCAAAGAATTTGAATTGGAAGTGTCCAAATCATGTCCAGAATGCAGGATTGCGTCTGGTAAATACATTTAAAGACAGATTTTTTGATGTTTATGACCAATTGGTATATTTCTCTAGATTATGTTTATCCTGCCAAATATTGGATCGACGATAAAGAAGATAAAGAGAGATTCATCAAGGGCCATAAGGATAAAATGAAAAAAGTGAATTGTAAATATTTCCGCCAAGGCACCGGGAATTGTCCCTTTGGTAACACTTGCCTTTATCGCCATGCATTGCCAAATGGCGAACTGAAGGATGTAGGTCCTCCGAAACCCAGAAGGAAACCCCCAGCGTTATCAGGTAACACACACTCCTTATCCAAACTCAATTTAAGAACTCGGAAAAAATTACGACCACGTAAATCTTCACATCAGCAGAATCAGGAGTACATTTCAACTGACCAAACACGACATTTTGACTAAATTGATGAAATGTAGGCGTATTGATTTTTTGTGCATCTTAAATTGGCTTTGGAAAGGTTATGATTTTGAATCAAATCTGATAGCAGGAAAGTGCTCCAGTCCACAAATCCCTTAAATTGCAGTCTCTCGATAATTCAATTTATCCGAAATTCCAGGCGAAGATCTAGTCCATCAAATCCTCTATTGGCTGAACGATGATGAATATGACTTCGATGATAGCGATATTTCTGATGATGATGACGATCTAGAATTTGAACTTGATCTAGATGATCCTTGCATCGCATCGCTACACTATTTACAGGACGATGAAATCCCTGGATACCTACCGTGGGACAGGCTGTATTACGATGGTGATAGCCTCGAAGGCACCTCCCCGCCATTATTCTTTGGTTGATTATCAATATTAAGGTGGGCCTTACTGTCGAATTTTGAATTATCTGCTAGGAGTTGAACTTTGAGTGAAAAAAGATGCGAATATGTTAACAGATTGAGTTGATGCAAAATGAAAATTTATTTAAATATTGAAATATTTTGAACATTCCTTCATCATTGCCGATTAATTTCAATCTGCGAAAGCCATAATATATTACATGAAAAAGGCATTTCAGTGAACTAATTAATAGGATATTGCATGCATTTATGATGGACTGACTAAATTGTAATTAGCAATATTTATTTAATTTATTTCTAATACATGTCATGCCATTATTCAGGTTTAATTATCTAATGAAGTATAATTACACCCATCCATACTTAGTTCACTGAAACTTTCGTAATTGTAAACGTGATGATGTGTTAATAGGACTTTCCAAACATGAATTTGAATTTTGAAACATCTATAAGTAAATTAACTTACAAAATTTTTAACAAAATCAAGACTGCATCTTGTGTGACCGAATAATTCAGTTGGAAATTTTTGTGAGTGTCTCGGTAACAACTCCCCGTTTGAATGTGATGACAGTAAGGCCAAAGAATTTTTCTACATATACTATTTTTCTAGTTTGATTTTTGTGGTTAAACATGTTCATAAGCTTTCTTTTCTGTACTGTATAGTTATTTTGGGTTAAGCATATTGTCTAGTAAATTTTAGTTTGAATAAAATATAGGTTTTATTTCAAAATCCGGAGATAAAAACTTGGTAGCAATATTAGGACATATTTTTGTCTCTTCAAACCTACAAGGGCGACGAATTTTAATGCCATAATGAATTATTAAATCTTGGAGAAACTAACAGAAACGAAATCTTATTCTTATCAAAAATTCGAAAAAAAAAATTCTTGCTGCAATTTTATTAGGAAAAAATAGAATTGTAATTGTTTTTACGATTACAGTAATTCAGATTTTATTTAAAATGAAGGATAAAATAGTTATATGTAATATACCTTTCAGAATAATATAAATTATACAGTTACTTTAAAACAAATCTGATATGACGTCATTCATAGAGAAGCTAACACTGTTGTGGAGATTTGCAAAGGGTATTGAGATTGAATTTGCTTACTCCGTTACTTTTTTGGCATATTAGGCATATGAAAAATAGGGAAAAAATTCCTCGAGGCCTGATTAAAAAAATACCGCCCAAGTATTTGAAATGAGTTCAATTCGGTGGCGCGGTCTGGTTTCGGGACCCACACCACCAATAAAAACTTTGTTAGCGCCCCGAAAGTTACATTTCCTGTAGAAAAATGTTTGCTATTTCCATCGTTTTATGCGCGGAAAGGCTGCGCCAAGCTCTCTTTCTGCTACGGCATTTCAAACCGAGAAATAGGTGGATTTTGAAAGTTCAATTTTTCAAAACTTGGTCTAATTGAACTTTGAAGGGCACTTTCATAGTTTTATCGACCCTTTTGGTTACGGGAAAAATAGGGAAAAATTTCCCAGAGGTCTGATTAAAAGAATAACGCCTAAGTATTGAAATGAGTTCAATTGAGTGACGCGGCCTGCTTTCGGGACCCACATCTCCCGTAAAAACGTTAGCGCCCCGAAAGTTACATTTCCTGTAGAAAAATAGTTGTTCTTTCCAACATTTTATGCGCGGAAAAGCTGCGCCAAGCCCTCTTTCTGCTACGGCCTTTCAAGCCGAGAAATATGTGGATTTTGGAAGTTCGAGTTTTCAAAACTTCGTCTAATCAAACTTTGAATGGTACTTCCGTAGTACTATGGATCCCTTCGATTACGGGTAAAATAGGGGAAAAATTCCCCGAGACCTGAATAAAAAAATAACGCCTAAGTATATGAAATGAGTTCAATTCGGTGACGCGGTCTGGTTTGGGGACCCACACCTCCAGTAAAAACGTTGTTAGCGCCCCGAAAGTTACATTTCCTGTAGAAAAATGTTTGCTCTTTCCAACGTTTTATGCACGGAAAGGCTGCGCCAAGCCCTCTTTCTGCTACGGCCTTTCAAACCGAGAGATAGGTGGATTTTGGATGTTCGATTTTTCAAAATTTCGTCTAATTAAACTTTGAAGGGTGCTTTCGTAGTTCTATCGACCCCTCTGATTACGGGAAAAATAGGGGAAAATACCTCGAGGCTTAATTAAAAACCAAAGCCTACGAATTTCAAATAACTTCAACTCGGTTGTAAGGTTTTAAACTATATAATGTAAATGCAATCGGAAAGGCTGTTCAGTTCATCAACTGTCTTTGAAGAACGTATTTGTGAATGGATTTCAGGCATAAAAATTTTCATGCGTGGGAAATATCTGATGCATCGTATTGTTTAAATTCACCATTATTGGCCCAATAGTTTTTTTAATAGTTTGATCTAATTTTTACATTTTTACGTATTCTTTGTCTCTTTTTACCCATTTTTCGTTATCTTTTAGCCCACTTTGCCTTATCTAGCAAAGCAAAAGGTCTACTAAACGCATGTCGTAGAATTGAAATGTGGTGTTGGTTGAAGCAACATAGTCTTTTAATTGGGTCCAAACCCGTTCAATTGGATTAAGCTCACAGTGATAAGCAGGAAGCTTAAAAGTTTGCCATTTCTGCGATAATGCATCTATTTAACTTGCATCTGCACTATGCAACTATGCACTTGCTTAAACATTTATTAAAACATTTCCTATTCTGCTTTTCATGGTAATGATATGTTTTCTTTGATTTTAACTTCCATAAAACACCAGGAACCATTCCACCTTCATTAATTAACCTCTTCGCTTTGAAAGCTGACATTCACGGTATAGCTAAAAGTAAACAAAAATTCAGTCTTTCATTAGCTCTACATCAATACTATGAAGTGTCACATATATGGGGACTTCAGACTGTCAGTGTAACCGCATTCGATAGATAATTCAATAGATATACGTTACAGCTTAGTTATGAGATTGTTTGCAATACAAAAAACATAGATTTACGCTAAGCAGTAAGTTTTCAGGTGTCGAACCGGAATCTTCCCTTAAATTTGCAACATATCCTCGCAGGGAAATCCCTTTTATCCTCCTCCCTTAAATCTCCTCCGATACACCGTCCCCGATAGTGTCAACACAATGGGTGGCGAAACCCCTTTTGTAGGTCACCTTATCATCATAATACTGGCGCTTATAACTTAAGTGTCGCGGAACGTAGGGTGGCGAAATGCCGTCCGCTGTTGCGTTAAGTCCGGTTAGGGGAGTAATTAGCACTACGGTTAATCCTCCCAATTTGGTTGATACATCGGGCCAGGACTGGTCTTCGCTGGAATTTGGCACGTACGCACATGGTCACGGGAAAGATTCCTGAGATCGCAAATGTGATTATAGTCTGTCTAAAAATGCGGCGAAGTAATAAAAACTCATTATAAATGCAAAACCGATACAAGGTGGCACCCACTAAATGTGTCGAGTTCTCTAATGTTTTGCACGCTACCTGCCGTAATCACTTTATATTACGAGTGTTTCTCCCTGAACATGGGCTATTTTGTACGTCTCGGCACATGCGAAGAACCACTCACTGGCGTACGGTCGGGAAAAATGACGAAATGTGCAATAATCGATAACTGAAAACATTACGTGTGCGTGCGCGTGTGTGTGTGCGTGCGTGCGTGCGTGTGTGTGTGTGTTTGTGTGTGGGCGCGCGCTTGAACGAGATAGAGAGGGAAAGAAAGACAACACTTCAGTACATGTATTCGATGGTCCTGGTAAATTCTCCATACTCCAATACGTATCTCCGTACTTTAAAAATACCACTATGAACACACAGGAAGGTCACTGTCAAAGTCTGTCTAATCACACACACGTACACGTCTATAAGCAATGCTGACTGACTACTGTCTTAGGCTTAAATGGAATAAATGGGCCGATCTTATACACATAACCACCTGATATGTTAATGCAAGCATTAAGCGCAATCAGTTCCTTTAACTTACCTAGAATTAACGAGAAAATAATAGCCGTCTAGTCCCTTCTTGGAATAGTTAATCACATAATCCGAATTTTAGTATTTATCTGCACCTCGATTAGACAGCACCCACTTTTGTACATCGGTAGGAAATGTAATACCTACCTTTTAATAAAACAATTATACCGGTTTTAAGGAAACTCAACATTACATAGACAATTTTAATGCATTTATTAATATTCGTTGATTTCTTTAAGAACGCCTCTGGTTAGCGACGAAATAATCGGTTTATTACTTCGCCGCATTCTTTGACAGGGTATAGGTTAGGTACGAAGGGCAGTTCGCCTGGGTGAGATTAAAATGAAATCGTGTATTTTTAGGTAGGATCGTTTCCACTTTGCAAGAATGGGGTTTGGTGGTTGAAAGAAATCGAAGACAAATTTTCGGTAATTTGCCTCGTGTTTGTTTTGTGAGTTTAAGAAAACTCGATGTCCAACTATATACACTATATTTACAATTATACACAACTATTTACAAAATAAGAAAAAAAAACGATGTTGTTTCCGTCGAACGCAGAAATCGATTGAATTTTTCTGGACGGAATTTTTCTCGTCCTCAACATAAAAAGGGGACGAGAAGAGGGGGATCTCGTCTTGGTCTGCAAATTTCTGCCTTCTCATTGGTCACGATTCTCATAATGTCCAAGGCTCGACCAATGAGTGACATATGCGCGACGATGCCCTCTGGAAATTCCCGGCTTACCCTTGCGAGGAACCGTCCTTGTGATATTCTAAGAAGGATGATACAATTATACCTTCGAAATCCTCTCGCATTTATCACCAATAAATGAGGGTCTAATTGCCCGTTAAAAGGACGATTCCTCACGTACAATACATTTTAACAACACACAATAAAGAAAAATCTACAAATATCGATACTTGGTATTTCATAATTCTAGGCTTTTGGGGAAGTTTGCCGTCCGTCATAATAATTAATATTTACATTACCAAGAAAGCTTACAATTTGCAACAGTGGTTGTGTCACTCGCAGGTTTTTTCTGCGTTAATTGGATATGAAATACGGGGCAATTCTATTTAAAGGTAGGTATTCAAATGGAAATTACAACAAATTTAACTTACTTTGTAATAACTATCCTTAAAATTCCATATAGGTGAAAATGGCGAATGCGCAGAATTTGATGTTCTCTAATAGTAAAATTATAAAAATTTTCTGAACCGCTTAATCTGTCGATTTTAAACACGAGTACTTTTCTAAGTAAAAGATCTCTTTAGTCATGCTATGCAGCAAAACCAAGAGTAATCCATAACAGAACCAAGATATGAACTTTTCTGCATATTTTCACTTCACCTACACGCTCCTTACTTATTGACCATTACTTACCGAGCACGCTGTATATGGAATATGGTATGTCCTTCCTAAAAGTCATTTTCTGAATTTTCTGCATCTACTTTTCCCTCCAACTTTTTGTTCTCAAATTAAATTATTACGTACTTAATGCGATATAAAACGTCAAGCAGGTTAACTATTCTACCACGTTGATGGTTTTATTAATATTTTATAGGGAACATTAATAACATAGGTATTTTTATTAACTTTACGAGTCTATAATACCGAATTTAAGTCCACCAGTGTGCAAATTTTACATTGTAGGACACATCAATTTATCTATAGTACCGTTCATTTAGAAAGTAAAGGGCTGCAGGTGAGCATTCCTTTAGATTCTAAAGAAGGATAGTAAAGTTGTAAGAAAGTATTGTATTGTTCAGAGTGACTAAAAGACTGAATTTTTACATAGTATTAAGTAGTTTTTGATTCAGGAAATTCTGGAAATGCCCTTTATTGGGAGTCATTTACTTTTAGAGGTTTCTACTATTCGTTACCGTAATTTCGTTACTTTCCTCGTTATATTTTTCAATAGTTCGAGTTCGAAAATTGTCTACACAAGTTCCTTGAATTACCTTCAGAAGGAATGCTCGTTACTTTACTCGTCACTCTGTGCTTAAATCTAAGCAGCTCCTATTCTTGAAGAAGTACGAGCTTTTTTCCATCGACATTTTATTTGTGCTTTACGGACACCCGTAAAGGCGAATCAAAATAACGCTTGTCATTGCGAAAAATAAAGGAGTGTACGAGTAGGTACACACTCACATACATACACATCCATAACATATTTTATGTATTATTGGGCAACGGTCTTTGGCTCCGGTTTCGTTGGGGTCGATGAACATTCTTTTATGAACATGGCCCTCTCTTTCTTTTTCTCTCGCTCTTTGTTTCTCTCTCGACCGGGTGGAGGCCTTTTCCAACACCAGCTTCGCATCCGGAATTTCAAGCAGGACGATTGAAAATATATGGGCGGGTCGGTCGGGCCTATCCAGGATTGCGGGATTCATTTAACCCAGAGGGTAAATGTTTTGATGTCCGAAGGGGTAAGCGCTGTACGTCAAAATTGCTGAATTATAAATTTATTCGGACCGATGCTGAGGGGTAATTTATAAAACTTGTAAATACGGGATAGGTGAGTGATACGTGGGCATCAAATATGTATCTGCCCGTCTTTATACGAGGCATTAAATCTGCTAGAAATGGGTCTCTTGATTTTACCTTCAGTGTTATTTATTGCGCAACGGGGTGCCAACTCCCTAGTACGTTCTAGTGGATCCCCAGAAAAATAGTAAAACAAATTTTGTTCTTATTGTTTCTATTACAGACAAAACCTGAACCTTAGGCTTGACGACAGTGTACGTATTCATTTACAGTTAGTTTCACAGTATTATTTCAACAATATAAACGAAGCTACCATGGTATTATCAATGTTAGAACCGTCTTAAATAACTGTCATATCGAATGAAAACAAGTATACTTCATAAGGGTTTCACAGGGGTCCTGATTGACCCTCCCCCTGTTACAGTTTCATTCCCTTCGACCTGAAATTATAAAAATTTCATTTCGGTCTGAACTTCGAAGGCTAAAGTTATTACCAACTAAAGAAAATTCTTAATAACTCTAATTTTAGTCAAATTTCTGCACCAGTTCGATACTAAATCACTAGATAATTCTGGAAAGTATGAACTAGGAGCGATTAAGAGTTGAAGGGTAATCACGATGAGGATTTTCGGCAAAACACGGTCACATTCAAGACTACGAGAAATACGGGGGGAAACATCACAGGGGGTGAGGAAAGGCGAACGTCGTCGGGTCGACTGCTTATGCAAGAAATGAAGGGGATTCGTGCGCCGTGCATCGAGAGAGACAGTCAACTTAAGGCAAATGGAATGAAAGTTAGATAAAAATTTGAAAGGGGAATCCGTTAAGGAATGTAAAAATCGAAAGCAAGAAAGGTAGTGAGGTATCCTAAAATTTGAGAGGAAACCTTTTGTCTCTAGAGAATCGGTGGGCTGAGTCCCGGACAGCATCCCTGGATACTGTCTACCCCTTGCAGAGCCACCACTCACCTGGGAAAGGCGAACACCTTGTGTGAAACGTGTCATAGTGGGGTTTTTTTGAGACCTTCAGGTACGTGGCGCGAAATTACACTTTAGGGATTTGCACTAATCACCGCCGACCGTCACTCGATCGCTATTGCGTAAGAACCACTTCAGTGGAAATCTCTCAAATCTGGTTTTTGAAATATTTCAACAACAGGTTCCATTGTTATGTCAAAAGTCAACTACCTTTGAGCTGTCATTTCAAGAAAGGCAGGCAGATCTTCTCTCTTTGTTTAGTTCACGCTGACTGGTTGAAATGAGAAGGGAAATATCTCAACGACGTTTCAGATATTCTTAAAAAACTGGGTGAAACATATTCCCTTAATTTTCACTTTAATTTCAAGAATTGAGAATGACACTTTTCAAGAATTGAGAATGACACCGAAGAGAGAAATGTGAGGGAATGCTGCTCTCATGGATTTCCCCTTTCTCTAGTTTTCGAAAATAACCCTACTGGTAGCCTATATTCTAAAATTACTAAATGTTTAAATCAGCGCAATTCATTGTACCAATGAGCTAGAGAGAGAGAGAGCCACCTAATAGGAACACAATATGGCAGATGGTGTCTGTTCAACCCCCACAATTTAATGTGTAATTGTTCTAATTGTTTATTTTTAGTTCTATTGTTTATTTATGTAAAATTGTGCAGGTGTAAACACAACGTACTTTCGAGATTACCTTTTTGACAACTGAGGTTGTTACGCGCGTTCATCGTGTACAGCCCACGTCGTATCTCTCTCTATCTTTCTCACTATTCTTTTTCTAACTTTAGCAACTGTTTCTAACTCTCTAGTTTGTAACTCTAAGTCTCTAACTGTTTCTGTTCGTGTTCCTGTCTTCCACTTTCCCATTCCTGGTGCGCAGAACTTGCGGGAGGCGTCCTGGACATCGGAGACGGAAACGAGATCGGTAAGTGATTTGCTGACATTTTCCAGGCGTCTTGTTCATAGACGTTCCATTCCCCTTTACCTGATTACTTGGGGTCCAGTTCGTGTGCCAGAATAAAATTCTTGGGACCCTGTTCATGTATTTTCAGATAGCCGGGACCGAGTTTGCGTGCACCGTTCCATTTGAATTACGAGCTCTTAAGAAATTCTCAAGAGCAAAGTGTCCTTCAGGGTGATTGTAGAAAACAATCATTCAAGTGAAAGTTATAGATATTAGATAGATGCGTAAGATTGCTAAGGTTGATTAATCACTAAAGCTGTCTTGGAGACCTTTTAGATCTAGAATTTTTTTCTCCCGTGACCCAAGATACCTGGGTTAATCGGCCCAATAAAAACGATCGTTATAATGCAGGGTTGCAAAGCATGATTCGTAAATAGGAACGCATAGGATCATACCTGATAATTAGTATTTACAGCAAAATGGTGTTAAAAATAGTACAAACAAACGGGGGAAACGATTTTTCTATCTAAAGCGAAAACTGTGGTCACAATAGTTTTGATTACAACGCAAGTATACGGGCAGAATGCATAAAATGCTTAATTTTTACTAAATATTCTGTAATATTTCATCTTTTTAATCCAATATTGCTCTTGAAATTATTTGAAGAAGTTCTGAATTTCATGCGGATTTCATTATCGGTCCTTTAGTAGGTTGATTTTAGTTAATCCCTTCAGTTTTCCTTTTTTAAATAATTTTCGTTGTCTAAAAGGGCTTCCCGAATGAGTGTACACAGCGGCCATTTATGGTATTCCACAGTGACTGGCCAAATAAAATTAGGCTGTGTTAATTTTATCTGGGTTTCAATTAAAGGGGATGTCGTCCCAGGAAATTCCTGAAACTCGGCCCCGTCCCTCAGGACTCGTAAGCGGACCACTTTACTGCCTTTAGGAGTTTAGGGCGTTAAAATAAACTACCATATATTTGTATGTGTTAAGGCGTTCTCCTGTGTTATTTATTTTTGTTTATTCTGGCGACGTAAAATGCGAGTGAGATGGGCAGAAGGTCGGGGGTCGACTTTTTTCCATGTGAAGATCCAATCCCGAATGAGAATTGTTATTCTAGCACAATGGCTTTAATTACAGTTTCGCCTTTATAGTCACTTGCACGATGTTGGTACGGATTACACGAAAGCACATTTCCTCCCGTACCTTTATCATATTTACCTACCTAAAAATAAACCTGATACAGTCGACTGAAAGTCGTTGACTTTTAACACGTCTTTATTTGCAGTTTAACGATTTCAGAGATTTATTTACTCTTCAGCAGTGGCGAAAAATGAATCAGGTGGTTGTATGTAACCGCTTTTATCGTTCCTCACATTCTTTTTTGAATTTTTCGCCGCTAAAGAACACTCCAATGCCGTACGAGAGTACGGCCTTTGTAATTGTTTTTTTGAGGAGGCCGATGAACTTTTTCGATGACTAAGAGGAATGACGTCAAAAGTATTTTTATACTGCATATTTATGTGCCAATCTGAACCTACACATCTAACGAAGTTAAACATCTTAAATTAAATTGGTTCCAAAGAGACATCTAACCGTAAATAGCAAGAGAAGAATAAAGGCATTCTTGATAGCCTTCGGGAAACTTCAGCACATATTAAAGAACGAAAACATCACCGTAACATAACTATAAACGTCACCACTGCCGGTGACAATGTACGGACTAGAGAAGCATTTACATAAAGAAAAGCAGAAATATTAGTAGTTTGTCTTATTGCTGAGCCTTAGAGATAAGCTGAGGAACAAAGATCTAAGTGGTAGAACGAGAATCTTAGATGTAGTCCAGAAAGTGGCTTGTGCATCTGGCAAGGCTTGACTACAATTGCTGGACGTCAAGATTATTAAGCTGGAGACCCAGATTAACAAAAGGAACAAAGATATTCCAGGAACAAACTGGGTTTACAAGGCTCAAGACCAAAACGTGTGGAGGCAAATGGGAGAGGCTTACGTTTAGCAATGGACGGATAAAGGCGCTGATGGTGACGAAATGAACTTTCTCATCAGCCGATGGACGAGCACTAAGAATTAAAGAATTACCCTTCTACCAGATTACTAAGAGCTCTACCTTCCTGAGCGAGGATATGCCTAAACTCACTATCTTAAAGTAATGTGTGGGCTAGATTTATTAGACTTGAGGAGACTAAAGGCGCTGATGATGATGAACTTTCTCACCCGACACGAGCCGATGGACTCGCATTAAGAATCAAAGAATTACTCTTCTATCTGGTTACCAAGAACTCTTCCTTCTTGAGCGAGAATTTACCTAAACTCGCTATCTTAAAGTAGTGTGTGGACTAGATGCTTTAGACTTGAGGAGACTAAAGGCGCTGATGATGATGAAATGAACTTTCTCACCAGACACCAGCCGATGGACGAGCATTAAGAATCAAAGAAATACTCTTCTAACTGGTTACCAAGAGCTTTTCCTTTCTAAGCGAGGTTTTACCTAAACTCGCTATCTTGAAGTAGTGTGTGAACTAGATGCTTTAGACTTTAGCAGACTAAAGACGCTGATGATGATGAAATGATCTTTCTCACCAGACACCAGCCGATGAACGAGCATTGAGAATCAAAGAATTACTCCTCTACCTGGCTACCAAGAGCTCTTCCTTCCTGAGCGAGGATTTACCTAAACTCGCTATCTTAAAGTAGTGTGGGACTAGATGCTTTAGCCTTGAGGATCGTCATGCTAAATGCTTTGTTCTAATTGGCAGGACTATAAATTCTAGTATGTTGTTGGAGTCTTAATGGTACCTCAGACTATTTGTATCAGGCCTCGTACTGCACAAAAGGGGCCACAACTACAGGTTTTTACATTGACTTAAGGCGAGGGTAGTGCAGTGAAAATCACCACTTAGAACCTAATGACGAGACTAGTACGAATCTGTTTTCGTCCTTGTGTTGAAGATCTACTATTAGTCGATCTGTCGAGTGGACGCAACTTTTCTCGCAGAATCCCAATATAAGTAATAAGATTTTAACGTATGAACGAAGACCTGTGATGTGTAAATAAATTAATTTAGGGCTAGTCCTGTATAATTATTGAATAAGAGCCACGAAAAACGTTACAATATCAACTTCTAATAGAGATTTTATTAGAGTAAATTTGAATTAATTTTACGCATTAAAAAAAGAAAGTGCAAAACCTTATTTCCTACCTCAAGTGACACCTACTAGATGTAAATCCATCCAACAAATCCCTACTAACTTCCGAAGGGGAACGATTTTACTTGCGAAAGACCAAGGTTCGCTTGAAGAGAGGCGCTTCCGTCACTTTTTAATAACCTCTAAATGTAACTTATTATGTTGTAACTTTTTTAATATTGCTTCTTTTTTAGCGAAACTCAACGGGGTTTTATTAAAAATTTTTAAGATTAATATTCTTGGCAGTGTGTAGACGTTCCGCTTAGCGGAAACAAAGTGTTGTTTCGAGTTCCGCACGACGTTAAGAGGGAAAAGTTGTTGGGAATGACGATGCGATAAAAAAAAAGAAAATAAGAAAATTTTAGGAGGAGTTCGGATGACTACGTTTTTGTTTAACAAGCCATAAAATTTTGGAAAAATTATTTTTAATGCGATATCAAAGTGAGTTCCATGTGGATTTGTCTAAGATGGAAAATTCTATTGGAAATTCGAAAATCTCAAATCTAAAACATGTAAACGTGATTCGTTCAATAACCCAGTACTAAAAAGGTGTGGAACATTCGGGAATACGCGAAGATAGACAGAATGTGACGTGTAGTGCCCCTCGGTTTGCGGCATCGTAAACGTGCTGGGTAAGTTTTTGTGAAACCGTAAATTTGAATATTAGGTTGCACCGGTAATTGCATTTGAATCTTTAATTTCTTATTTAATTTATGCCCTAAAGTATTTTATTTTTCTTCCTTGAGTTTCGTGAGGAAAAGGCATTATTTAACACCGGAATATCTGATGCAGATTTTGCTCTAGATTACGTTTTGGTATTCTGTGATAGTGTTACGTAACTTCGGCATTCCTTTGGAGAGATAAGCAGTCATTATTGAATTCGAAATAACTTGCGATCGAATTATTCTACTATCTTCAAATTGAAGCAGTATTTGGTTCCAAATTACATCAATTAATTTTGAAAATGTGAACCCAATCAACTTAGGAATATGGCCAATAGAGGCTGGGAAACAATAATACAATTGTACCTGGCGTACAATTAGAAGAGGGTACAATATATGAGGGTATGACTGATCAATATAAATCTGTTGATATCATTTGTTTTTGGATATCTGATAATTAAGTATGTAGTATTAATCTGTTTCAGGACATTTGATAGTAGTTAAGCATTCATTTTGCTGCTGAACATTTTATAGATAGTTAAATATTTGTTGATAGTTTGCTTATACCCATTTGATAAGTAACTAAGTGTTTGATGGTCAGTTGTGCCTAAACAGTTGAAAATTAATTAACTGATTGTAGATAGATAGGCTATACGCTACGACAGAAATGTTCCAATTTTGTCGCCTACACGTTGGTCTGCCACGTCACCCCTTTTCTTATTAGGTAAAGCATACGTCCACAACTCCGTATGTCTCTCCTAACGTAGAGTTAGGTGGAAAATTTATTTAATCCAGTAATTTCTACAACTCCTCAGTAAGAAGTTCCACGTCGCGAGTGTCCGAAACGCATATATTAGATTTTTTCACTATAGTGCAACACGTTAAGTTTTATGTGATGGCCGTGTTCGCCTGCAGAAACAATTTCGTCGGGGAAGCCGTATCCGGATTAATAAAGTGCGATAAATATCGGGTCACGACAGGGGTGCGATCCATCATAAATCCTGACCTACCATCGCCGATTTAGGGGGCAACAGCCTCTCTCGTAAGTCGACCGACCAACCACATTTCCCCGTGGTCGCTAGTTACATCATTAAACGATAGGGATGGAGAGAATCGAGCGAAGCACCCGCAATTATTCACGTGTCCCCTAATAAGCTGGCCTTAAATCTGACAAGAGCGCCCGGCATGCACTCGCGCTCGCATTATTATTTAATCGGTAGCCGATGCTGTAAGTGCTGGTTACATAATAGGGCGATCATTTGTTATTACGTACTTTATGCGGACGCGTAGGCCGGCATCTACTTCGGTCTCCCATTGTGCCAAGCTAATTCCGAACGAGCCGCCATTGTTACAGATTTCTGAATCAATTTAGCATTTGCATTGGTAATGAGAAGAGGAATTATCCACCTCCGACGTGTTCTTAAAGGGAAGTCATTATGGGGAGATGTCGCACGCTTTCAACGCTTATTTTGTCAATTTTATTTTGCCCGCAACTTCCTGAATAGATCGCAACGTTTCAATGGGAATCAAGACGAATTCACAGTGCTCTGCTGTCATTCATGAGATTAAATTATTCGTAAAATGTACCCAAAGGAATCCTCATGAAAGGAATTTGGAGAAAACACAGTTTGCACTTCACTAATCTGTTGAAAACGTTGAGAAAAAGGACAGCCAGGGATCTCAACCGGGGACACCAAAAATTAGTTATTGTAGTACTGCGCCGCCGCCAAAAGTTCGAAATACATACCGACTTTGTTTACTTAATTACAATGCCGAATGTACAAGGAATATTGAATACACCTGTTTACAGTATATAGATGTAATCGTGCCCTCTTTTCGTTACATAGGAACAATTTAGACGAACACGAGTGACGGATCCCTTACTATATCGCCGCATGGAGAAGATACAGCTGACGGCATGGAAGAAGCGGCGACAGGTCTTGTGACTAGCAGAACTTATTACCATACCTGGTATTACTAACAAGTTATTACTAACAAGTAAGGAAATCATAAGAAGCCCCTATTCTGTACTGTTGCACATTTCACCAAGTACTTTCAGATATAAAGTCCATCTGGATTTGTCACCTAAACGACCCTGACGGTTACTTTATTATTGTAATACAATAATAAATACAATATTACTTTATTACCAATATTCAACAGTATTAAGACTTTGACATTTCGCAGCCCAATTAATACTGTTTTAAACAAATTTAACATAAAGGAATTGGTCCACCAAACTGGTATAAAATAACATTTTTCGTTTTAATCATTCCTCCTGATGCAATAAATTTGATATACATATAACTACTTTCCGAAATATTAAGCAGAGCCGAAAACGAGACAACGACACGCGAAACTTCTTAAAGCAGCATGGCGCATTCTTATATTCGAAAGATATATGTAGTACGTTCCAGTGATGCACTTGAATAAATCAATTGCAACGAAACGACTTATAATTCTTTACAGTACACACGATTCTTCGATTATGTCGTGACGGTTTTAAATTATCATTCACATGCCGATGCGCAGTAAAATCTGCCAACAAAATTTGACTGCTCCGTAATACATTTAACGTGTAAAACTATTACTCATTGACTGACGAATCTAACAAATACTAATTGCGTTATTCGGGAGTTAAAGGATGTTTAATTTGACAGTAATTACTTATATTCTTTCTAAGGATTAATCCAGTTTAAACAGGGAGTAAATGGTAGAAAGAATCCTATAATTATTGCTCCATTTTTCGTTCAAGTAGGGTGAACTGAAGACATGTAAAAGGTCGGAAAATCTGGCGCCCGAGCATCTCGTGCCTGGTTTTTCTTACTTTTTGGGTGAGTGGACGTACGATAGCCGTGCCATGGCACTTGGTACGTCGCAAAATGAATGAGTGAAGCTCAACTTCTCCTCCCAGTCTGCACATATATGCATGCAACCCCTCTGACACGTCCTCCTTGCCGCCCTCCGTCCAAGGGACATAATGTACCCTTTAGCATGACCTTTTTATACTTCTTCCTCTTTTATTGTAGGTGTAATTGGTTTTATACCTTTATTTTTATACCTTTATATAGTATAATTTTAGTTTATCCCCTTACTTTTCAACCTCTTACATGGCCTTCGCTTAACGCAGATCATGACAATATCCCTCTGTAGTTTAACCTGCTTTTGCCTACTTCTCTTAAATGCTTGGATTAATACAACTGAATCTAGGAACACTTCATCATAGATTACATTACATAGGCTACTATTTTTCTTAAAAGTAGGTCCAGGTCCACCTAGAAACGACCCTATACGGTTTTTCAATTTCCGATATTATGAAAGATAATTTCCCTTTTTAAGAATGACAGATCTTATCTGATTGAAACCAATTTTATGTGATCCTTGTTTGTCGATTTCATCAAAATCATCACCTTCAGCAGTATTACTTTCATCATTAATATAGAGTGGTGAAATGTAACATCTGAGGGGACAGCAGCACCAGTAAATGGAGCAGAATCAAAGGGAGACCAGCACCAGAGGAGGAACCGTCATCTGAGCTACGTTTAAAGATGAAGCAATACAAGTCTCAGTGCAACCAGCATGCACCAGAAACTTGTAAGTAAACTGTCCAAATATAATCCATAATAACGTTGAAGAGTATGGGACTAAGACTGTCACCCTAGTGCACTTGCACGTTCTTTGTTGCTAGATTGTCAGTCTTTACTCCTGTTTTGATACCCTTGTTTAGTTCTTTAATTAAGGTGAGATACTGCTTTCTGTTCTTTCTTTTTGCTAGTAACATGATCACTCGGTTAATTAGATTGTGACGGACTTTTCTCGCCCTTGTATTTTCGTCGGCGCGCACGACGCGAATAAAGGGGCGGATCGGTCAGTCAACTTTGAGATTGGCGCAGGAATTTAGCAAGTGTCAAAGTTACGGAGTTTCCTCGGGCGCCAGTTTTTATAGACTTTGCTGTCTGTAGGTCCGGGTAGTTTCAACTCAGGAGAAATATCCAGGAAGTTCATGAAAATAAACACAGAATTCGGAAAAACACCCGGTTACTTTTATTTAATTAAAAGTACGGCAACAGTGTTGAATCCACAACAGGCATTTACAAACAGAAAGAGAGAACTCTTATCTACCTTTGGTTATCGGAGCGAACGTAAAGAAACAAGGTCGACGTGAGAAGGAAAACCGAAAACCATTACTACGCTATTTACAAATCGGGATAACTAAATAATAACAACGGAAAAATTAAATACAGAGTTAATTCGCCGGAGTAAGCGGCATACTAAACTAGCGTGCACAAAAGGCAAAACCAAAATAGTTACAAAAGAGCGGGGCGGCAAAATTAGGCGGAGAGAGGGGTGTAAAATAAGCAACAGGGAGAATTACATGCGAGTGGCAAGCGGCAAGCAAAGCATTAGCAATTAACACGGGGCACGGACGGGGAACTAATATGCTAGAAAATTAACTAGGGTGACAACCTAGAGAGTTACCGGGAATTGAACCCCTTATTCGCACTAAATGTAAATGGGTCAATACGGCACGACAGATCGCCAAGTACAGTACCAACCCACCAACACAGAGCACTGTAGAGCCGAGTTCCCCTCACCTAGGAAGCACGGGCGGAGAATGGGTGACGACCTAGGGAGATACCGGGAGTCGGGCCTCTTTATCGCACTAGATGTCAATGGGTCAATACGGCACGACAGATCGCCAAGTACAGTACCAACCCACCAACACAGAGCACTGTAGGGCCGAGTTCCCCTCTCCTAGGAAGCACGGGCGGAGAATGGGTGACGGCCTAGAGAGTTAGCGGGAGTCTAGCCTCTAGTTCGCGCCGAGCGTCAATGAGTCAATACGGCACGACAGATCGCCAAGTGCAATACCAACTCACAAACACCAAGTACTGTAGAGACCAGTTCCCCTCTCCTAGGAAGCACTGAAAGAAAGAAAGACAATTAGAAAGTGAGATATTTCTATCTGCCGTTAGCGGCCAAGGGGCTTTCACTTCGTTCATTTACGTGATATTCTATAGGTAGGTTATATCATATGCCATCTCACGGTGATTCTTTCATTGAAATGCATATAAAATTGCCTAACCACGGTTCTGAAAAATACGCTTCGTTACAAGATTCTATCGAAAACCTATTTAAGATCTATAAAGAAGGTAAGAAGGCTTGTTGCGTTCTATGGATTTTTCTAAAAGTTTGCGGAGGATAAATATGGCGTCCACTGTTGATCTGTTATTTTCTGCTCCGACAAACACCCTTCTTCAAGCATTTTCATGACAAGATCAATTTGAGTCCTTCCTACAGTTCATTCAAAACAAATCTGATATGACGTCATTCATGGAGAGGCTAACACTGTTGTCGAGGTTTTTAAAAGCTAATTTGCTTAAGGTTAGTGGCCTCCCCCTTACTCTTTTGGTACATTAAATACACACGCCCCGTTATAGTTGATACATATACGATATCACCGGATCACGTATTACCAGTTTCGTTTTAAACGAACTAGAGCTTTTCTTTTAGTGATAACTATTTTTCTTTTCAACGACATCGTAGGTAAAGTTTTTTCTTCGATTACTGTTCGAAAAAGTGACAATATCAACTTAAACTTTATAACAATTAAGTTATCCAAATGATATTAAACCGATATTATGTTTTTACAATACATTAAAATATAAATTATTGTCCTCTTGCTAACTTATCGGGCCTGAGGATGCCTACTTTATTTTAATAATATGACAGTTTTTTTGTGTCACTTGATTTAATAAACAAGCTAGCTGCACTAGCTACTATTTACCAGTTTATTACAATTACATTTAAACTTTTAACGAGGAGAGTCCCCATACTTCCATCGGTATCTCAGAAGTAACGATGCATGGAGCTTAAGTGCAAGATCGTTTCAAGTCCTTCCCGAGGGCACTTTACTTTTGTAATGTGACCGTAGAATCTCTAGAGGGAGAAATCAAGGAAGCGAGACGGTCACTTCAAATATCACACCATCAAATTCGAGTCACATATATGGAAGTTGCACGTCGCTAATGGACTGCCGAGGGAGGAGAGATAAAAAATTGGCAAACATGATGGTAAATGTAGGCACGTGAGTATTACATAGTGAAGCATGTTAAAGAGAGGTCGTTCAACAAGTTACAAGGGGAGTCTTTCATGTAAATGCCCTGAAATATTGATTTCCTTAAAAGTTACAACAGGTCCCAAACTTCATGGTCCTGGTAAGATAACTATTTTCTTTATGTATAATAAATATTAACGATCTAATGTTTTAAATTCACAATAATTGCGAACCCTCATCATACCCAGTCAAGCCAACATAATTGCGTACAAAATGCATGTTTCGTTTTTCTGAACAAAAATACGTTTTATACAGGGTGATCAATCTATAAAAAAAGATTTAACCCTGTCGCATTAAACCATCAAGGTTTATAATTTGTAAATATTTTTCCAATGAACATCATATATCTATGGTGTCGTGGAGACAGAAACAAATTGCAAATAAAGTTTTGTATTTGTGTTGTCACAATCTACAGTGTGGCGCATATTGCGTGAGGCTTAATTTTAACCTTATCACGTACAGCGTGTTCAAAACATGCTGCCTAGAGACTGATAACAGGAGAAATGACGTCTCATGACCTCGCTCGAACACCTTTTCAACTCTTTGAATGTTGATCATGCAATTTTTTTCGATGAAAAATGATTGTAAAGTTTTTACGAGTAAATGTACGGCATGGCCTGGAGCCTGGAGACATTATCAGTCCATCGTCAATGTACTAGTCCTTTAGGATTAGGGCCGTCATGTTTAACGCGGCCATTAATAAACTTATCATATGAAACAGTACATTTGTAGGTAGGCAACCATCAATACTCTGATGAACAGGTAGTTACTAGAATAACAAACTGTTAAAATGTAAAGGCCCAGTGTATTAAAAGTGGTCCCTAATTGATCAATGTATTCTTCAAGGTACATTTGGACATAAAGATTCATTCTTCTAAAAGATTCGGTGACCTTAGGAAAGGCGTGTTTAAATCCGCCCTTCAATACACTGGCTCGATAATCAATTGAATCAGTGTTTATCCACTAAAAATATTTTCTTTAGAGCCTACTTTTGCACCTCCGCCATTTTATGTAAACTTTTATACTGCGCGTATAACGCACATATTAAATCCTAAAATAATTTTTGAGCATTGCAAGCGTGCGAAATACGTTGAAATTGGTTTGTATACGATTGACCAAATACCTGTGCTGGTGATATAGGTGAAATATTAGGTGAATTGTTTCGTGCTGTCCATTCCCTCTTTTCCTAATTTATTTGACTGCCTTGTTATTTTTTTCTTACTGCGCAATACAAATATGTAGTCACTTAAAGCGGTTATGATAAGAATTTATAACTCTGAAATATGTCTTATTTTTGAACATACTTCAATTTTTATAACAACAATAACTGAAAAATTAACCTTTCCTTGTGCAGGTGCAGAATTAATCTCGTTTAAAGTTTGTGAAAATACAGCACGAACCGTTAAAACCCGAAGATGGACTCGCATAATAAACATTTATCCTAGCCTATTATCAGCACTTTCTGGAACAATCCTTGTTTACAGCAACGTTAACGACCACTTCGTCCTCCATAATTTTGGTTTTGCTCTCTCGAATTATCTCTGGCTAACGACCCGTGTGAAAATGTTCCCCGTCATACACTCAAAAAAAAAACAAGAAAAACAAAGCCATTTGATATATGGAGCATCCCGCAGTTTTGATGGATACGCCGTTATCAATCATTATTTTTTTCCCGTGCAGGTTTCTCGTGCAGCTCTCGTTCGGATAATAGGTCCCAAAACGACTGTTTAACTTGTTTTTCTTGAAAATGTCCCTTTCGTGTGAACAATTTTCCCATTTCCCTTCATTTATAACTCCTTTTTTATGAACGTGCAAACTGAGGGGCAACGAATTTCAGACTGTAGCAAAATAATAGAACTGCTTTTATAATTTATTAACAAGTACGTTGAGCAAAGTGATAACTGTGACATCACAACATGGTAAAGTGCAACTTAAACGTCAGGACTACATACGTTTAATGGTGCATGCTGCCGGCATAAATATTTTGGGTTCCTAATCTGATGCCACTTAGGTATATTGTATATCAAGCATCGTACCGTATATTTTGTGAGCAAGGCTGGAGGTCAAAGTTGGTTGCATGTCCATTCAAACCATAAGTTTTCAAGCAATAATCGCGCGTACTGTATTCGCAGAATGCTGCCAGGTTTTGTTAACTATCAACACATACAAATAATCATTATACATATAATCATAGACTCATTAATTTAACCTCATTTTACTGCATGTGACATCCGGCCAAGTGTGTAGGGGGGTTGGTTTCTGATTTAGCCACAATTGTCCACCAATTCCACTCTCTCACCTGTCGGTCGTTCTTTAAAGGACTATCAGATAGCGCTGCCACCAGTTTGGAATATTTAAATTACTTGTTATGCCGCTCCAAACTACGGCAAAACTTTAAACGTAATCAATAAAGAGCTTGAAATAGCGAGCTGGGTGGAGCCCCAGTTCCCCCAAAGGCACAGGCCGCAGAGCTTCGCAAATGCCTGCCAAAAAAAAAATCAGGTGGGATTCGTTTGTGGGAATGGATACACAAGAACAATTTAAAAGTGAAACAAACTATATTTACAAAAAAAAATTTTTTGAAATGAACCGATGGGAATAACACAAAGCGGACGAACTGTGGTGAAGACACCGGACGCTGTCCTTAAATCCCTCGTACGTACGTCTCCGCTTCGACAGAGCGACGTTTATCTTTACAACACAAAAATTAAAAAACGGTACCCTCTAACTTTCTTTACGTTAGCAAAAGGTTCAACAGAGATCTTATGTAAGCCTGTCAACCGCTTTTTGATCGTGTCGCCACGTTGGGGTCCACTACGATCACCTGAAACTAAAAAAAATCTATTCCTGGACCTTTCCCTAACCCGGAGTCCGTGGTTTGGCCTCAAGCCGCTGAAATTGTTAGTCAACCCTTCACTTTCCTCAACTCACCACGTGCTCTCCCTAGAGATTCTCGTGTGTGACTCAGGCTACTTCGGCGACCTTTCGTCCTTCTCGTTTGGTCCGACCGCTGTTTCCTTCCCGGGAACTCCCAAGGACCTATTTCCCGACACCCAAAACTCGAACGTGAAAAAACCGTCAACACTTAGGCTTGATGCTGGTAACTCCCCTTGAGTTACCCACTCCGCGGTCTAGACTGTTACCGACGGTTGCCAAGAATTGACTTCCTATCGATTCTATAACCCCGTCGGTTAATGGAAATTGCAGTTCAGCGAAAAACCCCGTCGATTGACGTAAGTCTCACGCCACTTTCCTGCAGACCAGTGAACCTTTTGCTACCTCGGTAAAACATGGTCGATAAATCGAACTTTTGCTGACTTATAGTCGCTGCTCTTTCCTGCTTTTTTCCGAACCTTAGCTGGTTATTAATAATGACCGGAAATAGAGGTGAATGATTTTCCTCTGTCGATGAACTTCAGCGAGCACGTGTACGAGGGTGCTTCTAACTAAATGCTTATCCACCTACCCCCTCTAAGCAGCAACCCTTACAATTAAAGACCTCGATTTTTTTATACTAAATTTACCTCCAACACCTACGCTGCTGGTGTTACACTGCTTTCTTCTAAAAACAAATTCTATTAATAATACCGAATATTTTATATAGCTTCTCTAAAAAAAATGTAATGACACATTTCTAAAATAGTACTTTCTTGATTACCTCTAAAATATTTGGAGCTTTAAGACCGAAAGACGTTGGTATCCATGGAACTTTTGGGGCTCTATAAGTCTAGAAACTTGTAACTTTTTGGCACCAATTTTTAAAGGTTCAAGATCAAACAAGTGGCTTCTTAGTACTTTTGGAACATTTGGAACTTTAAGATAAAATGAGCGTGATATCCTTGATACGTTTGGAATTCTGGTTATCTTCGAAACATTTAAAGCTCTAACGTTAAATGGGCTACATTGAAAGATTTTAAGGCATGTAGACACAGATTCTAAAAAACTTATAGCATCTTGATACCTTTAAAGCTCTTGGAACTTTAAAATTAAATGGACGGGAAATCTTTGAATCTCAAATTGAAATAAAAGCCTTGCAAAACATCGAACCCAGGATTTCAAATATAGTCACGAGATGGTTTGCTTGAAACTTTTGATTCTGTAGGTACATTTGAGGATTGTTTTCTCAGAATGACTCCAATAAAAGTACTTTTGATACCTCACGACAAGTTATGTACAATTGTTGCTCACCAACCTTTTGATTTAGATAGATATGCAACCAACTTTGACATTCACCCTTTCTCACAAAGTAGACCTACGGTTAATCCAAGGTAGATTGGAGGCAGGATGCGTCGTTAAACGTATACGGTCCTGCCTGCATGATATACGCATAGGGATGCATGACTCAATTAACCTTGAATTAGATTTTACAGCTAAACTGACGGTATTCAAACTTTCCATGATCTAAAGCAATTGCTTTAATTTCTAACATGACCACTCCTAAGTTTTAGACAAATTCACTAAAATTTGTTAGTTAATTATGTTAGGAATCATGCAACACATAGTAACGACTAGAAATTATAAATTTGTGCGATATTACCACTTACCATTAACAATAATACTCTAATAAGATCCCTAGTGAGATCATAAGCTTCTCCGTCTTACTTTTGTAAAAAACAATTATTACCCTGATTGGATACTAAATAAGTTGTAATAAGTCTCTTCCTCTTCAACTCTGCATTAAACCACATAAGTGTTTCTATACTGTGTTACAGGAAGGTTTCTATAGATATAAAAAGAATTTTGTCAGGCTATATAGAAGATATTTGTATATCCTTTTACTCTAACACTTCTAATATCAACCGTTTCATTAATACATAGGATATATAGGATATATCCTGGGATATAGATACATAGGATATATCCAAAAGATAAATCAGGTGTTTATATGATTAACTGCCCTATGGATATTTGTACCGCTACTTAAGATTTCAGAACAGAATAGAAAATCACCTTCTTTTCCTACCCCAAAGTATCTTAAAGAGTTCTATAAATGATTCCCGAGTTATTTAAATCTAACGCTTAAAAATTGTTTTGAATACATCAATTTCAAAAAGAATAGAACAAATATTGAAAACGTGATAATTCTCTAGCAATTCTCATTAACTGAAAAAATAGTTTTCCGATTTACGAAAAAGTGTGTGTAAAAATAATATTCGACTTTACAAATTTATTAAAACATATTTATTAAACAAACATAGCATTTAACAACGTTTTTAATAATATTGATTATAAAACTATGAAGGATTTTAAACAAATTCAATTTTATTAATAAATTTAAACCCCGAAAATAGAAATAAGGAAAAGAATATAAAAATATCTAACTCTTGTGAAAATATAAAAATGATTAATCTTTATGAAATATCATTCAGCCCGTCTAATTAAATAAGTATGTGTCATCAAATAAATTTAACCTAAAATACAACTTGAAGACCAATATTGATTAAAAAATAGTAAATAATTATAAACTTCAATACTTCAATAAACTTAAACCCTGAATATTCCTTTCATATAAACTTCAATGTAGTACTTATACAAACAAAAACAAGTAAGTTTTTCAACACTCAAGAAAATGAGAGAAAACATCAGCTAACAATAAGTCTAAATGAAGTTTTCACATACATTTTACCTAAAATTAGACATGAGGACCAATTAATAACGATCAAATATCGAACATAAATGTTTTGCTTTCAAAGAGGTTAAATTTATGTGATTGCATGATACCACATTTCCGAAACTGTGAAACCTGAACACAAAATCACTCGTTTTGCTTTCAGAACCCTGAAACACGTGTTTATAACACTACTACTTTCAGCGTTTTGAAAATAAAAACAAAGTATTTCAGACTTTAGCAAGAACTATACATGTTTTACATGGAATATAAACTTGTACAGAATTCTTTCTACCACAATATGATTTTGGTTGCGTAAAGAATTTAACAGAAGTATCGATCCTATTGAAACCGCCACAGTTCAAATCATCGAAGTTCAGCACTATATGGTACTCGCCAGCCTCTTCAACGCCGATTCTATAATCAGGGAAACTCTTAATGGGATTGAAGTTAAAGACAAAAAGCAATCCGGCCCTTTCAAATGCTATAACCTTATCGTTGTCATGTTTCATGCTTACATGTACGAAGTGAGCAGCCAACCAGCCGTATTTACTCTCTGTGTCATGGCTACATCCCAATTATTGAGGAACTTGTATTCGAGATTACACTGCCTAGATGCCACTGCCTCCTTACATAGTGGTAAAAGCCATTATTTCCACTTCTAGGGAAGTCGAGCGATTCCGGATGCCCGAACTCATTTCCCATGAAGTTCAGGTATGCTTCACCTCTTCACCAAGGGCGTGCGTTATGAACCGTATGAGCTTGTGCAAAGCGATACCTCGAACAATGATACTAGATGACCATCGGATATTAGAAAGCAAAAACCGGAGTACTTCGAATTCTGAATAGTTAAACAGTCGAGAATCCCATAAAGAATGAGTCCCTCTTGGCCCATCATGGAAAAAGCACGCGTCAGTTCTATCGAACCTGTTCAAACCATCCATTACGTTCTTACTGGCATGCGAATGGACGAGATCCAACAAAACGACTAAGCCGAGCTCATGGGCATTATCTACCAGCCTCTTGAGTTCCGCAGCAGTTCCATATCTACTGGAGGCCGCATAGAAACTTGTGACTTGATAACCGAAACTAGCATAGTAAGCATGTTCCATGATAGCCATCAGTTGCAGTATGCAATTGTAACCTTGCTTAATGATTCGTGGTAGAATATTATCAGTAAAATTTTCATAAGTTCCTACTTTCAGTTCAGAAGTGGCAATACCGACCTGGCATTCATATATACGAAGGCTTTTTGGGTAGGTTTGAAATTTTTGAATACATACCTCGTGTCTTGGGGAGGATTCCACAGTTTCTGTGTGTAGATAGTACCTTCACTTTTTGGAGGCCATACCTAGCATATGGGGAGAGCCTGTCTTCCTTCCTTTCCAACCTTTACTTCGGACAAATGTTGAACAGCAGGTGCCCCATCAGGATTAGGCGGTAACACCAACTGCCACTTCCCATACTCCAGTTTCTTATAAGGATGACTGTCTCTGTTCCAACCATTGAAATCGCCAGCGAGGAAGGAGCTCCCGGCGCCCATTCATGGCACACTATCGAATTGTCTGGCTGCACGTGGATACCGTAATATTAGTACGCCTTCGTAAAATTCCCCATACCTTTACCGTTCTCCTCAATCATCTCCAGATAATCTTTAAAATCTCCATAGCGTCTCCGTATTTCTTTCTAGGAAGAACTTAAGTAGGGGTCTCGATCTAGGAAGGCTTTTAAATCAGGAACTTCGATGTCCATTGGATCCAGCTTGCTGTACTCCCCGCCCATTGTAACTATCTCGGTGCGAGGATGGAAGACTAACGAATATGTCTCAGGAACGTGAAGCCGGTGAGGTGATGTAACTGAAAGTGATAACCCAGACGTTATTTGTCCCGAACTAATTTCTCTTTAAGCTGTGTAAATAACATTGGAATCGAAAAACTAACCTTTTGACCTACACGTTAAACGAAATGACATCTCTAATCTATCTAAAGGTAAGCTTATTCGTTTCTGTTTCTATCGACGTTCGTATCTTAAAATACACGTTCGAGTTTTTTCGCAAGCACGCACGTCGGTTTACATCAACAAATAACGTTTGATTTCGAAGATACGAAACACATAACCTTCGCCACATTCAAAACATAACTTTTCCGCTATTTTACTCACAGGACATGCTCCATGCACAGAACATACAAATTATCCTTAGGCTTGTCACATAACAAGTTAATTTAAAAATGACAAAATGTAGCCAATAAGAAGTTAGAGTTTTGTCCGGAGTACAAAATGCGACGGTTGATTGGTTAGAGAACCAAACAGTGTAAGCTGAGAAATGCAAACCGCAATTTATCATTTAAAAAAGGCGATGATTATAATTCTTTCCAGTATCATTGAATTTAAACGTTTAGTAGCAACCTTAACATAATCAACATGTAATATAATCAAATAATGAGTTAAAACTAAATCTACACGACCCTTTGCTGGGCACCTATTCCTGAATGTGGGTAATTGTAATTATCTAGGGAAATTTTAAAATTACTGTTTCACCAATAAGTATAATTATTGATGGAACGGTAACTTCAAAATTTCCCTAGGTAATTACAATTTCCCACATTCAGGAATAGGTGCCCAGGAGATCTGGAGATTGATAACATTGACGTACAGCGAAGATTTTCCAGGACAATGTTTTGTGCTTCGTGTGGTTTTGTTTAGCTCTTAAATCACTTTCAAAAAGCATCAAAAAAAGAAAGGGTCTGCATCGGACCAGACGGTTGAAGTGAAACTTTGTTGGGTATAAGCCGCACACAAACAGGACATATGTACCTACTGAATACGGCGTCGATAATCGTTTCGTATTTGGTCGTACTTTGAGTCTTGTCATTGGACATTACCAAATCTAATTTTTCTTTCAGAAAATCTATCGATGGTATTGCCTTCTGATCGGAAAAATCTATGTTGAAATCTCCGCTCATTACCATTGGGATTTCATGAAAATTTTCATCGAGCAGTGCTGAACCGTTCCTTGCATAAATTAACAAATTTTGATGTATAAACTTTATAATCCATAAGATAATTTATACACAGGAGGCTCGGTGGCTGAGTGGGTAAAGCTCTTGCTTCTCACACGTGGGTCCTTGGCTCGATTCCTGGTGCGGGAAGACTTTCTTTTTAAATTGAAAATTCCTTCCCAAGCCAACACGTAGAAAAGTGCGCTAAAACACACGTGTTGAAGAGAAATGAGAAAATAGTGTCTCACTTTATTTAAGCGTTACGCGGTTTTTCGAATCCCACCTCACGAAAATATCCAACGTCCCCTAAAAAGTTTCACTTCAAAAATCAACAGCACAGTACCTACTTTACACCTGGTCAGACTAATCCATCTAGTATATATGGATGACCTTTAGTTATATGCCACATTGAGAAAGGAATTCCATTGAGCTCTCCATGACACATCCAAGTTCTCTGCAGACATTTGAATGAAGTTTGGCTTAGACAAGTGCCGACTTAATGCAGTGAGCAAGTGATAATGGACTGAGGGCCAAGGCTACCAAGCTATAAGGATGGTGAAATAGAGTATGATAGAAAATGAGCTGTATAAATACCTGGGCCATGAACAAACACATAATGACAGAATATACCGTCAAGGGTAAGGCGGTGAACGAGATGAAACAAAGCAAAAGCAGTCAATAGCTATGCTATACCGGTATTGGTATATACTTCTGGATTAAGTAATTGGACTCAGCCTAAGTTCGAAGCACTGGATAGGCAGATGAGAACTTTATTTATAAAATACAGAGCCCTTCACCCGAAAAGCTCAGTTGAGCGCTTTTAGCTACCACGCTCTAATGAAGGCAAAGGTATACTGAATGTGGGCATACTTTGTAAGAAACAAATTTCAAATATGCATCAGTACTTCATTATGAATGCCACAAACAGCGAAACAGGAATTGTCTCAATTGATAACAGTCTTACTCCTCTTCACCTGAACTCTCCGCTTGCAGACCAATCATGGAAAATACCCCAACTTACTATCAGCCTCTCATATTAACACAGGAGCCTCGATCAGTTGTCCCAAGTACGGCAAGCTTATTCCCAGAAACAGAGGGCTTATAACAACTATCCAAGATCGTATAGTAGCAACTATATGAAATGTGCAGTTCAAAACACTTCTGTCAGCTCGCACAGATATCGAGCATGCTCCAAAACTGCTGAATCGATAGAAAACATCATAAGAGGATCCCCAACACTGACCCCGATGTAAAAATATCCGGCGTCACGACAATTTAGCAAAACCAGACTACCCTAAAGGTTATTTATTCCAAGATAACACCTGTCACCTACTACAAGTGTATTCAGCCAACATCTGACATATTAACGGATCACTACACTCTATACTGAAACAGAACAATCCACATAGGTTCAGCATAATCGATCAGACATAGTACTAGTGAACAAGCAAGATAAACACACATACCTTATTGATATTGCAGGATATGTGGCAGCAAGATGTTACCATCCACCCAGTTATGATTGGTACCACAGCCTTTATTCTGTAAAGCGGGGAAGGGATCACTTCTCTTCCCATTTCCGTTTCCCACTATTACTGAAGAGCGAATTACTGGCACGCTTACAGCTTAGGCTCGAAATTAGTTCAAAAAATGCTTTTAGTCTGAATTTCCTATTCTGAGGATATGAAAAATGGGGGTGGTAACAGACCCATTATATGCTGTAAACTTGACACGCTTATAGGTTGTCGTGCACTCTGCAGAACTTGCGGTGTCACTTCGCGACATATGTTGGTGATGCGTCTGCGCAGGCCTTCCAGTGTATCGACTGGAATGTTTTTGATGTGTGTCCATAAAAAGAAATCCAAAGAAATTAAATAGGGTGAATGAAGAGGCCAGTCAATTGAACCTTTTATCAAGACACCTGAAAAACTTTGATTTAAATCCGGAATTGCTGCGCCCTGTTGGAATACGAATTCCTCTTCAATACTATACTTAATATTTAATTAAGTTATTTACTAACACTAAAACTCATTTGATTACTAATTAATGTAATGAGAAACTACCCTATTAAATATTATGTCAGTAATATTCATAATAACTACAGTTTTGGTTGGTGGAAACGTATACGAGTTCCAGTGTATGAACGCTAACAGGTGAAAATTGAAAAAATTGTTGAACATTCATATTTTTGCAGGGAACACACCAAATACTTCTAATTAGTCCCACAGTGAACCTTTTTAGAGCCAAATTAAGAGCGATTCATTATCAAATACTATCGTTAAAACCAGGAATAATTTCTCAGTTATCCCCCTAATCAAAATTGTCACAGGGGGAAAGGGGTCAGGTGGGAGGTATCATAGGGCTGGTTCTTTGAGTTTTATTTACGAGAATAATATTCGACGAACCGAAACTGAAAGCTCTCTTCTCAAATGTTCGCCCCTCTCCGCCCCGTCCGGTTCGACAGATTTTATTAGAAAAAAAAACCCTTTTCGCTTTTTATTAGAGAACCACCGATCGCGGATATCCGAAAGTAGAAAGGGAAAAAATGTTATTGGATACATTCTCTAACCTGGTTTTTATCTATTTCCTTGGAGTGATGCGACGACCATTCGATACGCGGAGGATCTTCGACTTTTAATCCAAGCAAATGGAAAGATCCTTGTTGTTGTGTGAGAATCTATTTTTTTATTTTTATTCTCTGTGATTTCGTGTTGCTGTCTGTGTTAGTGCGAGGCGCGCACTTTGAATTCCTTTAATTGATGTTGCTGCTGATAATGTTGAGGGATTCTCTAGACCGGGAAATTTAGAGATGCAGACCATATTTTAGTTTAAACCGATTTATGTTTGTTAATAAGACAGAACAATGAGACACTGACGCTTTAATAATAAAAACGGAAAATAAATAGAGAAAACCTTGTACCGACTTTGACAATTTTCGACTTTTCCTACTATTGTCTTCTCTTTAAGAAATCTACAGAATTTTTTGAAGTGAAACTTTTTAGCGGAAGTTGGATATTTTGGTGAGGTGGGATTCGAAAAACCGCGTAACGCTTAAATAAAGTGAGACGCCTTTTTATCATTTCTCCTATTTTTCATTTCTCCTAAACACGTGTGTTTTAGCGTATTTTTCTACGTGTTGGCTTGGGAAGAAATTTTTAATTTAAAAAAAGACCTCCCGCACCAGGAATCGAGAACCAGGGACTCCCGTGTGAGAAGCAAGAGCCTTACCCACTCACCCACCGGGCCTCTTGTGGACATATTATCTTATGGATTATAAAGTTTATACAACAAAATTTGTTAATTTATGCAAGGAACGGTTTAGCACTACTCGATGAAAATTTTCATGAAATCCCAATGGTAATGAGCGGAGATTTCAACATTGATTTTTCCGATCAGAAGGCAGTACCATTGATAGATTTTCTGAAAGAAAAATTAGATTTTTCAAAAATTCTGGGTTCCTTGGGAGAAGCATGCCTGTACAGTTGGCACACATAAAATTTATTATTGTTACATTGTTTAAAATTGGTTGATTAGCAAATTGGTAACTCCGCTCCCCAAATCATTAGAAGGCCCGGAATTTTTTCAAAAATTGTGGGTTTCTGGGAAAAATCATGCCAATAAAGTTGTAGCACATAATTGTTTATCGGCCAATTATTTAAATTAATAATCATTAATACCTGAGCTTAAAAGTGTCATATTTGAGGCGGTGAAATTTTTTGACATTCAAAATGATCTAAAATGGAAACAATCTTTTTCGCAGCGAGTCACGACATTCTTTTTGGCCGATATACAAGTCGCCAGAAAAATTGAAGTGAAACTTTTTAGGGGACTTTGGATATTTTGGTGAGGTGGGATTCGAAAAACCGCGTAACGCTTAAATAAAGTGAGACGTTTTTTTCTTATTTCTCCTCAACACGTGTGTTTTAGCGTATTTTTCTACGTGTTGGCTTGGGAAGAAATTTTTAATTTAAAAAAAGACCTCCCGCACCAGGAATCGAGAACCAGGGACTCCCGTGTGAGAAGCAAGAGCTTTACCCACTCACCCACCGGGCCACTTGTGGACATATTATCTTATGGATTATAAAGTTTATACAACAAAATTTGTTAATTTATGCAAGGAACGGTTCAGCACTGCTCGATGAAAATTTTCATGAAATCCCAATGGTAATGAGCGGAGATTTCAACATTGATTTTTCCGATCAGAAGGCAGTACCATCGATAGATTTTCTGAAAGAAAAATTAGATTTGGTAATGTCCAATGACAAGACTCAAAGTACGATCAAATATGAAACGATTATCGACGCCGTATTCAGTAGGTACATATGTCCTGTTTGTGTGCGGCTTATACCCAACGAAGTTTCACTTCAACCGTCTGGTCCGATGCAGACCCCTTCTTTTTTTTCTGCTAAATCTTCCAATTAGTTATTCCTTTTTCTTATTGAATCTCTAAATTTGGCAATCTAATGGCTGTAGACATAGAAGAAATGTTTCTATAGGGACATTAAACTTGATATGGTTATAACATAGACCCACGAGTGGCCCGGAAAAATTAAGAACGATGAATTTCCTTTATCAAAGGGATAGAAAAGAGCATGAACTTTATTTAACAGTTTCCAAATAGTTAGAAACTTTAAACTTGACTCGCTTATACTCTAAAAGGTTAGGCGTAGAAAAATGCGTTAATTAGAAATTTCACTCTATCAATGGGTGGAAAAAATGATCTTGACCTCCTAAACAAACCAGGTAACTAACTAGCTAGTGCTATAGCGGCACTTCTTACAAGGGTCGGGTAGTACAAAGTAAGCAAAGTCTTTAGTTCACTTGATCTTTAATCGTCAAGTAAATACTTCCTCAAAGTTTACACAAATAAATATCTCACAATGTTCTTAACTAATAATACTTAGAGCATCACTAATCCACAAAATGTTCTAAAAATACAGTTTACACAGTCTAATAGTAAATCATTACCCCAAAGTTGAAACCAATGAACATCAGTTAATTGCAATTGCTTTGACTTGTCGACAAGTAAATAAAGGGCGCAAACCTTATATTGTTACAGCGGGGTCGCCTTTCCAAGGGCTTAGGTAGGAAACACAGGAGTCGTTCCTCCAGACAAGGCAGAGAGCCATCGTTGTCCATCACTGGGACGAAATTAGCTGCATTACTAATAAGGAGTCCTTCGGATTCTAGGGACCCTTGCTCAAGGATACCAAAACCTCCCTTGTGATATTAACTGTGTTCCAGATTAAAGCACAACTCATAAATCTCAAAGGACCAGCAATATGTTCCTTAAGTCCCTATCTTTCGACAAATGAAGGATCTCTCACTTTCCGCTCGCCAATGGCACACGACCCGTAAGCATGTGTAATGGTCAAAGAGCGGAATTTTTAATCACATTCAAGGTCTTACCGGCAGGCCGCAGAAGACGCAAGCGTCTCGTGCAGGTGTCACCATTCTCGTATTTTTTACTATTCCCAGAGCCCAGATACAGTATTTTTGTTTTCGAATTAGTTTAAATGCTTAGTTCGGTCTACGCAGTGTATTTTTCTACCAGGCCTGTTGGTATCGTAGTATTTAATTTCTTTCTCGCTTTATTAATTTTTCAACTAGCATTTGTAGTGGCGAAATTTTTATTTCTTTTGGGTATCTCCATTTCGATTAATTTTGTTTTGTTGCAATTCCTCGTATCAGCTTTAGTGGTTGAAAAATTTGGGTTTTTCATTTATACCGTATCATATTTGGGGTCATTTGCTTTCCGTTTTTAATTATATTTTTGAAAACAGTTTAACAGTGGTTCTAGGTCCTTACGTACAACTTGGTTTATCTTACTATTTGTTACAATGGAACAGCACTTATTAGAATATGATTGCTTTAGCTATGTTAACGAAAGACAAATCTATTGCAATATTTGCGCCCAGTCTTTAGTGTTTAAAGGTAAACAAAGTCTGGAGCAACACATTAAGACCCAGAAACACATAAAGAATATAACGGGACCGTCTGACAGAGAATTTTTCCAGGACTTATGCCAAGCTTTTACAACCGCAAATATTCCTTTAAAAAAATTAAACAACCCTTCCTTCAAAAATTTTTTAAAAAAGTATACTAAAAGGGCGATTCCAGATGAATCTACTTTGAGAAAGGAATATTTACTGAAAGTGTACAACAAAACAGTAGAAGCAATTAAATCTGAATTTTTAGACCAACACATGTGGATTAGTGTGGATGAGACTACAGATATAAAAGGTAGATGTGTCGTAAATGTTGTTGGCGGAATATTAAGTGGACAACCCTCAGATCAGCATTTAATTAGTACAACTTTCCATGAAAGAGTAAACGCTGAAAAAATATGCGAACTTACAATAAATGTTTTAAAGAAGGTTTGGCAAGGGGATCCATCAAAATTATTATTATTTGTTTCAGATGCGGCCAGCATTATGTTGAAAGTAGGAACATTGTTAAAAAAATATTTTCCTAATATGCTGCATATTACTTGCTTTGCTCATGGATTACATAGGGTATCTGAATTTATTCGAGAAAGTTTTCCCGACGTCAATTCTTTAATTAATCAATTTAAAAAAATCTTGTTAAAAGCTCCATCACGGACTTCATTATATTGAGAAACATGTCCAAATCTTCCCCTTCCTCCTCATCCAGTTATCACACGTTGGGGCACATGGTTAGAAGCTGCTATATTCTTTTCAAAAAATTTTGACATACTTAAATTGTTTGTTTCCAAGTTAAAAGGTGATGCTAGCGCCATTGAAAAATGTAAACAGCTTGTTACCAAAGCCGATTTACAGAATAACTTAAAATTTATCGAACATAATTTTTCTGAAATCCCCGAAACAATTACGTTGTTGGAAAAGCGAAACATAAAACTATCGGTTGCCCTAGAAACATTTGATTCTGTGTTAACTCATTTGAAAAACACATCTTGGCCGTTGCAACACAAATTTGTAAATAAAATTGATGCCATAATTGCACGCAATACCGATTATTTTATTTTAAGGCAAATAGGTATGGGTGGATTTAGAGATGAGGAGGTACATAAAAAATATTCTACTCTTGTTCCATATTTTTTATATACTCCTGTAACAAGCTGTGATGTTGAAAGGTCCTTTTCAGCCTTTAAAGACATTTTAACGCCAAAAAGGACAAATTTTACGGAAGAAAATATTGAAAAATATTTAATAATTTATGCGTATACTTCAACAAAAAATAAATAATTTTTTCAAACCATTATTGTGCTGAGGTTATTATGTTATCAGTACGCCACTGAACGGGGAGAAATCGATCAAGGCAGTATTGGGCGGCACGTCGCAACGTTATCGCCTTTATTCATTTGGCCCGCTGGACGTTATATATCAACGATTATTTTCTCCGCTCTTTGGTAATGGTTTGATTCGTCATTGAAGCACGGACTTTTTCTGTCTGGTCGTTGTAGTGGCCGGGTTTTCCCCTGAGGTCAAATGGTCTTCTAATAGGCCCGAAACCGGTGTTCTTAGTGTTCTATTTTTCAACCGCAGTTCGCCATTCCACCTAATAATTGGCATTGAATTTAACAACTGTATTTTTTGATTGAACATCGGTGTTTTGCTAATAAGTTTGTTATGATTCATATTAATACACAATTTGAAGATAAAACTCAATTTGAACGCTAGCCAATTACGTCATAAGTGTTGTTTGTAGGCAAGTAATTCGGAAAGTTTTCATACAGGAAAGAAAAAGATTAAGTATTTATGGCTTCCCTTGGGGAATTAATAAAATGTGTCGTAATCCATAATTTGGAAAGCCCGCAGGGAAAGGAAAATGTGCATAAACGGGCATATTCATAATTCACCTCCCGGGCATCCCACCTGTTTCCGTGCTAATATTTCTCTCCTTACCCACATCATCGAATTTCCTTTCTCGTGGAAAGTTTTCACGCAGGGGGTTTCTTTTTTCTGACAGGTTTTCCGGTTTTTCCGCTAACTTCTTTTATTGGTTATATCGAGGTCAGCGTTTCTGCGATGGGGCAAAAGCTTCGGAAAAACATTTATCGAATGGAAAGTTCGGCACATATTTCATGTTGTCGCTAATTTTCCTTGCCGTGAAATATATCGCCTTTGAAAAATAGTGTTTGCACTCCGTGGGCTAAATCGAAAGTACTTGCTCGATAACGATATCGACGCTGCACAGTTTTGTCTTTTTGTTTATAACGAAAGCAATGGCGGCATTCAAATCGATTAGGTATTAATGGGGGAAACGGTCGCCCTCCATTATTTTGTCAAAGCTGGTGATTAATTTCCTTCCTGTGAAGTTTAATATACCACCACCGCACGTAAACGAAGTAACCACAATCTTAAAATTGCTTTGCATCATTAGGTTCGACTTTTCCTCGAGATAATTGCATTTACTGGAATTATAGGGAAACGACGGGAAAAATCATTTTCCATTCCCTGAAACGAAAAATACATCGCAGCGACCGCTAATTCAGTTGTAATTGCTCGATCGGAAAATACAATTGGTACAATAAAAACATGACAACTCCATCGCAACTTGTAAATTGTAAAGTGTAAACAGAACAAAAATTAGACAAATAACCCTTGTTAGAGTAAATTCAATGGATTTAACAATATGCCTGCTTCCTTTCAATGGCAATAGCCACTATTCCATATTATGGTTTGGGTTTTGATTGATATATCTTATTACTAGCATTGTAATATCCTGCCATTCCCTGTTTTAATTAATTAATTAGGTAATGTTGACTATCCTGTTGTGTTACTCCCAGTATAAACAAATAATTGTAAACTTTGGGGCGAAATTATAGAAAGACAATTATAGGTTACCAAAAATGAGTTTAAATTTTACTCATTTTCAGTAGGCAAATTAATAAAAGATAGATAAGATAAACATCTGCAGGGTTAATCATTGGATTTATTTGTATTTCAGAATAAAGAAAATTGGTAGCTCATATGATATTTTACATCAGGATTTCTGTCTTTTAGCAACAGTTTAATGTAGGTAAATGACATTTCGGTGAGATCAACAGTGGTTAGTGGTTAGGCAAAATTGCGAATATTTCTCCCCTACTTCCAGATTTTATCCCCGAATTCCCACAAAGAATCTCTAAATGTTGTAGACGCGATCCCTCCCCTCCCCTTGCACTTCCCCAGGAAAAATTTCTTTCTATCTGCCATCTCGTCGACATTATTTAAATTCTCGTTTCTGGAACATAAACTTCCCTTTCAGGCGCCCAACCAAATCCAGCTTCCCGACTCAGATGTAACCACTTTGTTCGTTCATTATCCCAATGAGGCCTTATTTATTAACCACACCTTTTATCAACGATATGCCATCCGCGTCTCTACTCTTATAAATAAAGGAGGGCGGCTGAGCTCGCGAAAACCGAAAGCCTCTTTTCTATAATTTCATTTGGGGGTTCGACTCGGAAATTCCCCAATTTGCACCTTCGGGACGTACCTCTACGCACTCATATTAGGTGTGCCTAATCGAATTTGGCGCGCGAACGAGACCGACGCCGATGTGAATACCGAAGCCGCTTTTCGACAAATTTAATAATTTTATTCCAGAAAATATTGCCTGATATCCAAGATCCAAGATTGTTTTCATTTTATTCAATCATTTTCTAATTTTACATTAAATGCTTATTATCATCCGTTCGTTTGCGACTGAGATTTGACTTTTAAAATCTTTATTTTTTGTTTTGGATTGGAGTTTGTGAGGGGGAAGGCTGGGGCCCTCTGAATCCCTCGGGAGGTGGCTGCCAATTCTGGTTACAGTCGCGGGAAATCGCAAAAAACCGCGACTCAGACATGTGGGATGGCCCGTTCCTTCCTGGAGAGACTTCGGGGCCGTCGAGGCGTGGCGGGACTGGGACCGGCAGCTGGGCTGCCTCGAGATCCGTTTGACGGTCCTGGGTGTTCGGCATGGCGGCGTCGGGGGGCTCCTTCTCGGTGTGGTCCTGGGCAGGTTCCGGCTGGTGGCTCCTTAAAGGGGCTCCTGTCGGGGCTCCTGCTCGGCCTCGAGCGGGGCGTGGTGGTCCTTGGAGGGCCTAGAGCTGTTTAGGGTGCCTTAGAGAAACCTTATCGATCAGATCAATGGCGTCAAAATCGGTGGTGTCGTAATCGGTGTTTCTCCATCCTAGTCGTTCTTAACTACGGTCTGGGTCCTGGGGCGCCGGTATCGTTCCCTGAAGCAGGGATCGTAATCCACCGCCTGTCGTACAAGAGGATTTGGATGATCCTCCGCCTTAAGGAAGAACTTCTCTGCTCACTCTCTCATTCGTTTCCTAAGGGGCTGGTGTTCGAGGTCCTACAGGATGCGTCGGTTGCTCACGTACCAGGGGGCGTCCACTGCGCAGCGCAGCGTTATGGACTCCTGGGCTTGGAGTGGGTTGACGTGGGTTTTAGCGGCGTTGCTCCATGCCACGGAAGCGTAGGTCAAGATCGGCAGGATGATGGTCTTGACCAGCCTCAGCTTCTGCCTTAGGTGAAGTGCGCTTCGCCTCCCTATCAGGGGATAGAGTTTGGCGCGCGCAGCTCTCGCCTTCGCTATCGTCGAATCGATGTGATGTTTCCAGGTGAGTCCCTTGTTCATCGTGACGCCGAGGTCCTTCGCGGTGTCCTTCCATTCGACGTCTTCGTTTCCCGTCGGTCGCTGCCGTCGACGTTGTATCAAGAGCACCTGGCTATTGTTCGCGTTAATCTCGATCTTCCACTTGACGCACCAGTCCTCGAGTTTATCGACCGCACGCTGGAGGTAGCGGGTTGCCAGATCGGCGCTGCGAGAGCTAGCTGCGATGGCTGTGTCGTCTGCGAACAGAGACAACGTAGTATTCTCGGACTTGAAGGCGTAAGAAGTGTAGATGGAGTACCTACAACAGCGGCGATAGGACGGCTCCTTGTGATACTCTGGCCTCCGGGGTTCGGGTAGTAGACAGCTCGTGACCCACTCTCACTTGCAGTTTCTTGCCTCGTAAGAATGAGTCGATGATCCTCACGAGGGGTCCTGGGTACTCCAGGGTGGACATCTTGTAAACGAGGCCGTCGTGCCATACCCGGTCGAAGGCCTTGGCGACATCTAGGAATAGGTGACTCGTCGGCGGTTCAGCCCCGTGGTAGCTTGTTCGACCAACCTCCAAACTTGGAGTTCGGCCGAATGTTGCGCTCTGAAGCCGAACTCGATCCCTTACGCCTGTTCCTCCAGTGCTTCCTTGTCCTTGTCTTCCGGAGTTCCTCTGCCTTGGCTCCGGTCTCGTCATCGCCTTCGGCGGAGGATTCGGACGACGTGACACTGCCCTCCTCAGTTAAGGGGGAAAACGCGGAACGAGAACTCTGGTCTGCGTTCGTTTATTAACTTGTTTGAAACAGTAGGTGAGGAATTAATACTCTAACGACTCTACGGGGAGCGGAAACTATCTACGTCTAATTACGGAAACTTCTATTGTAAAACAATATTTTCTAATGGGGGAAAAATCAAAACTATATCTACGTACGCTCGTCTCTAAAGATAAAACTAACTACGTTTAACACTCAAACGAAGACTCGAGTACTTATGGCATACCGCAGCAGGTACCCGCGCAGGTAGGCGTCGGTATCGACGAGTCCGGAAACTCGCTTCTCGCCGGCGCCGCTGTTGCCTCTCTCGTGGTCGATATGTTGCTGTCGATCGGCGGGAGCGTTCTCCGGGCGTACGTCGCTGCAACACGTCTTCACGTGTCAAAAACAACTCGTCGAAAGTTGCGACTGAGAGCTCGCCACCCTCATTATAAATACAAATCCCCGAGCGGTTGTGTACTGTTGGCCGATGGAATTAGCCGATAATAAACAAGTTTAAATAGGAATTTCATGTTGTGGTATTTACTTTTCTTGATCCATCAAGTAGTGACTCCATTAACAAGAATCATAAAATTATCATAAAGCATCGATGGAAAAATGCCCGGTCAGTGACGGTGCGTTCGACCTTATGTAAACCAACACGATTTAATTACTATTTTAAATTTCAGTGACAATGATTAAGTTTGGAATAATAATAATTGTTTAATTACTTAGGTATATAAAACTTCGTCCTACGCACGATTTCGGAAGCTGAACTAAAATGTTTCAGTGGCAAATAATAAAATATATTTAATTTGAAATTAATGGAGAATAATGACCGTTATGACTTCGTTTTTGGTTTATTGTTTGCAAGGGACTGTCTTTTTCATGGAAATTTAATTATACAGGTACTTCAGTGTGTCATCTACATTCGTCATCTGATATTAAATGTCCATTAATTCCTCGTCATCCAAATCAGATGAGTCTCCGGCCCCTATTGAAATAACTAGAGGTTCCACAGTTTCGTCTATTAAGTGATCAAGATCCGATATCTTTTGTTCTTCTTTTATTACATGGTCTACTGGATTTTTCCCATTTTCGCTGGTCACTTTGGACAATGATGTTAGCAGAAGCCAACGTACATCTGCAATTTAAAGGTAGTGTTGTTTCTAGCAACGTTTCCTTTTACTTGAGCCCATATGAGCTCGATAGGATTCAGTTCGCAATGGCATGGAGGTAAACGTAGCATAGTTTTCCCTTTTTCTCTAGCCATTTGGTCAACAACGTATTTTTGAAGTTTGCTTTATGTTGCCTCGCAGTAAATAACAATTCTTTTTTACCATGTTATCATCGTGATTGAGACCTTTCTGCTGTAACTAATCAATAATAGTTGCTTTCCTCCATGATGATGTTGACAATGATTTCTCAATTCTAGAATGGTAACTAGCGTTATCCATTACAATAACAGCATTTTCTGGAAGTAGTTCTAACATTTGTTTAAAATATTCTTCAAAAACATCCGCATTAATTTCCTCGTGGTAATCTTTTATTGAATTCGAGGTGAATTCTATCAAACCATCATGTACAAAACTACTTTCATTTCCAATATGGGTGATTGTTTGGCGGGAAGTTTTAATATTAGTGTCTGCCCATTGTTCTTGTAAAGTATGTTCTTCATTCAGCCATGTTTCGTCCAAATAATAAAGAGTCCTTCCTTCGGATCGGTACTTCCTGATCGTCTTTAAATAATTTCTTCTCCAACAGACAATCCCTTCTTTATCAATATGGATAGAGCTTCTATTCTGTTTTCCCCAAACCCAATTCCCACAAAATTTTCCACCATTTGGTTCTGTGTACTTGAGGTAAATCGTTGTCTTCTTGAATTCTATGCAGAACTTTGTTTATTGTTGATATCTCCTTATTGAAAAGAGTGAACTTTCCTTTGTATGACGGTCCTATCAAACTCATGGATTGCTAGTGAAATCCTTCCTGCAGGCCGTTTTGGCGCACTTATACCTCCATATTTCCACTCCAGTAAACACCTATAAATTGTTGAACCACTAACTGCCGTCATATTGGAACATGCAGAATTATCTCAAGAACGAAACTCTAAGGTTTTTGATGAACAAATGCGTCGTGCACATTGAGCACTATAGTCTTTTTTCTTAGAGAGTATGCTACACTTGTATTGGGCTTAACTAGTGTGAAGTGTGAAACCGATGCCATTTTCATAAACACTGCTCAAAGGCCACAAACGTTTTAAATAAAATTCGTCTCGCTCCTCATTTTTATAAGTCCTACCATTCCATCAGTAAAATTATTATAGACAATCCCCAAATTCCTTTCATTTTTCCGTCACTATTCTCCATAAGTACGTAGGTATCAATCATTCACGAAGGCACTTAACTAGTTCATGACATGGTTGTTTAGCTTCAAAGTAGCGATTCCCTTGAGCCGAGACACACGAGGTCGTTCCTGGGGTCTAATAATTTCTGAGGTAGCAACCTAATTCGCTCCTAATGCCTTTTGTTAGTTCGCTCTCCCGATTCTGCAAGCAGGTAGAAAGTGATGGGTTTATTTATTTAATAATGAAATAAAATTAAAGCATTAGCTACAAGAATTTAATTGGATGACATTATTTATAAATAGCGAAACATAAAAAGGGAATTTTGTTCTTTTCTACCATAACTAGGTACCTATTTATAAAGATAATCATATACCTACACAACATATATACTTATAACTTGTTAGTACTAAATCTGCGTGCAATAATTCATAACACCATTGAATTTACACGTTTCACTTTGGTAACTTACGTAACGCTTATGGTTTATCATCATTTTAATGTTGGGACCCATAATTTGAGCTATCAGCCGCAAACGAACTTTAATATAGGTAGGTACATTGCATAGTGTTTTAACTCTTTTAAATAAAGCATAATTATTTCTAAAAAAACGCATAACTACTGGAGTACCTTGTAAATCCCCTTTTTAAACTCCAATTCAATCCCTAAAATAAACTTAAGTTAATCCTCTCACTATCGTACATGTCCCAGTGAATTAAACTATTTTATTCATATTGGACGTTATCCCTATCGGTTAATGACTTTAACTCCTACGATTTATTATCATGTTACTGTTGGGACCCATAATTTGAAAAATATTGAATTTTAATATTGCGAAAACTGTAGACCATATATAACCTACTAAAAGGCGAATTTTCAGGCAAATACCTGATCATTTGCTTCAGAATTCTAATGTAGAGACGATTTTCACACTTTAACCAAAAATTAAGTTTGTTCGAATACGAAAATTTCGATGAATATTTTCCCGCCCTCGATCCTGTGAAGTCCTCGCGGGTCGAAAGGTAGAATTTCCTCCTCGAAGAAAATGGTTGTTTTCTTAGAACGTAACTTTGAAAATGTCGAACTAAAATTAATGAAAACAGCCCTTTATTTGTCTGGGAAAGTTTACCATAGTAAAGAGTCGAACGTGAAAATTTGAATTTAGATGACTTATTTCGTGGAATGTTTTTTCTAAATTTCACTAAAGGCGGTTTTTAAACTGACTGAAACCGAATGAGGGACCGGATGGGGAGCTTTTGTCCGACTTTAATGCATTCCAAATGAAGGCTGTTTCTCTCAGCCGCCTTATTGAAATACACTTCAATTTACGCTCCCTGATAACGTTAAGTGCCCTGTCGTTCGCTGAAAAATACGCGTAAGCTATTTTTTCCTAAATTGATTACTCGCGGCACCTACGTGTACATTTCTACTTCTCTTCCAAATAATTCAATATCCGCTCAATCCGTCTCGACATTGCCACGGGTGGTTCTCCTTGTCAAATTGAATTTCTGAAGGGGAAACTGTTATATGGAGACGTTCGAGTACGATTCGTAATAAAACAAAGACGAAGCAAACGGAATGCTGGTGAGAGCGTATTATTACTAATAACGTCACAGGATCGATTTCCGTAAACAGAAATAAGGCACTAGTGAACTTACGGGCATAAAACGTATAATCGTATTAAAATACATATAACGTTTCTTCACAATTAATTTATTTTCGTAACCCTATGGGGGAAAATGGCGAATGCACCGTTGCACCTCTTATCCTCGTACTGCAGAGCCCTTTAATCCCCGATTGTTTTCCGCTCCTTTTGTTTCATACACTATATAAATTGCGCCCGTTTGAACGGTAAAGAATAGCCACGATTAATTAAGCCTAAAATCGAAAATCGCGACTCCGGCAGACCGGAAGTTTTTGTTTGGGCCGTGATGACTGTTTGTTCCCCTGATAAATATGGAGGAAAGGATAGAGAAAGGGACGGGAGACGTTAAAGGACGTTAAATACTTCGTTATGGATGTTTCGGTTGTATGCAAATTATACACTGGGAGTCGGAGTCGGGTGTCCTTTAGGACAATTTTGGAAATGTTTCGCCAACGATTAATTGGATCATTTGTTGTTTTAGGAGCTACCTGTAAGAAGATAACAGTTTTAACAAAAATTATTTAATAAAGCATAGAAAAACGCAAGATCCCCACTATTGGAAAGTAGAAATAATTACTTCGATACTTAAGAAAAGTGAGAAAATAGAAACCACAAAGGCAAATACGACAACGATGACTTAAAATTGTTTCAACTAGTTCTAGAAATAACGATAGAAATGTATTATTACTCATATTAAACAACTTCGAAAATGTCGAGAACAATCATTAAAAATTAAAGACCCATGTTCGTTACAAAATCATCATTCTGATAAGGTAGTTACTATAATTATGTAACTCCCTCGGAGTGTCTAACGTAAATCAGTCATATCTCAGAATCGGCCCTGGTCGGTTGTGTTAAATTTTTTGGAAATCGAGTATGAAGTGCTTGTGTAACAGGGATACTCAGCGCTGGGAACCTTAAAGTAAGTAATAAGGATAAGTGATTGTAGATTGTATTCCGCCTTGTAAGGTTTGAACATAATATGTGATTGTTGCAATTTGTAATTGTATAGATGTTTGTAGATGCGTTCAGATAGGTGCAGAGGCGTTAGGAGAGGTGTAGAAGCGTGCAGGTGTATGCAGATGCGTTTAAGTGCGTTTAGAAAGCTGCAGACGCGTTTAAACGCGAGTAGACGCGATTAGATGTACTTTAGAGTCCGTAGAGGCGAGTATAGATGTTCATAATGCGTAGAAGGGGGTAGATGCGCGCAGATGCGTTTAGATGGGTTTAGAGCGTGATGAAGAGTTTCCAGAAGAGTGCAGGTACGCTTGGGATTGTGGATATGTCGCACACACACACACACACACACACACACACACACACACACACACACACACACACACACACACACACACACACACACACACACACACACACACGCACGCACGCACGCACGCATGCGCGCACGCACACGCACACGCACACACACGCATAAACGCATTTAGATGCGTTTGATCGCATTTTGGAGAAACTAAACGCTTTAGAATCATTTATGGGTGTCAGTGGTGCGGGGAAGGAGTGTGCTTGCACGCCTTGGTGTTTACGCGCGTGTATTTGCGTGTGTGCGGGCGTGTTTGTTCGTGTTGGTACGTGTTTGTGCGTGTTTCTGCGTGTTCGTGTGTGATTGTGTGTGTTTGGGCGTGTTTGTGCCTATTTGTGCGTGTTTGTGCGTGATTGTGGGTGATTGTGCGTGTTTGTGTACGACTGTGCGTGATTGTGCCTGTTTGTGCGCGTATGTGCGTGTTTGTTCCTGTTTGTGCGTGTTTGTGCGCGTTTTTGCGCGTTTGCGCGTGTTTGGGCGTGTTTTTGCCTGTTTGTGCGTGTTTGTGCGTGATTGTGGGTAATTGTGCGTGTTTGTGTACGACTGTGCGTGATTGTGCCTGTTTGTGTGCGTATGTGCGTGTTTGTTCCTATTTGTGCATGTTTGTGCGCGTTAGTGCGTGTTTGTGCGCGTTTGTGCGCGCTTGCGCGTGTTTGGGGGTGTTTGTGCGTGTTTGTAGCATGTTTGTGTGTGTTTGTGTGTGTTTGTGCGTGCGTGCGTGCGCGTGTGTGCGCGCGTGCGCGCGGGTGCGTGCGTGCGTGCGTGCGTGGGTGCGTGCGTGGGTGCGTGCGTGCGTGCGTGCGTACGTGCGTGTGCGTTCGTGCGTGCGTGCGTGCGTGTGTGTGTGTGCGTGCGTGCGTGCGTGTGTGTGTGTGCGGGCGCGGGCGCGTGTTCGTCTGCGTCGGCGTGCGCGTGCGCGTGTGCCTGTGTATGTGTGTGTGTGAGCGCGCGCGTGCCGGTGGATGAGCGCTCCCGGATGTATTTGTAAATCTACCCCCTAATACACGTTCTGAACGCATATACATGCATCCCCATTTATGTTAGAGCATTTAAACACGTCTAATGTCATATCCACACTCTCAAGCTCACCTGCACTCTTCTGGACGTATCTACCCCCTTCAACAACCTCTAAACCCATCTAAACGCATCTACACTCATCTGCGCGCATCTACACTCTTCTACGCATTATGCACGCCTATATTCGCATCTACAGACTCTAAATGCATCTAAACACGTTTACGAGCGTTTAAATGCATCTGCAGCTTTCTAAAAGCACTTAAACGCATCTGAATACATCAGCACGCTTCTATATCCCTCTTAGCGCCTGTGTACCCATCTGACTGCACCTACAATCTTCTATATGGTTCTGTAGGCATGGTTACTTGTTACATGCTTCTGAGCAAGCGTTTTTAAGCATCTCAACACTCTTAACGCATTTAAGCTTCTAAACGGATCTACAACCCATGTAGCTGCATTCAGATATGTGCAGATGCGTATGGAAGCGTATAAAAGCACGTACCAGGGGAATGTGTGGGCGTGGGTCTATGCCTATACGTCAACAGACTTCCATACGGAACTGATCTCATTATCAACTTTTACTGGTTTCTGCACTCTTTTAAACGCATTTAGACGCGTCTGCTCGCATTTTGGAGAAACCAAACGCTTTAGAACCATTCAGCAACCTCGAATCCATAGGTAGCAGGTCGAAAGTCCATTTTTTCGGCTTTGATTTTTTCGATTTTAAACGCCTGTATCTCCGTTAATAATCCGTTAATAATAAATAATTATCAAACCTATTTCTACCTTTAGACATAAATAGTACATTAGAGCGACGACTCTTATTGGTCGGTCTGGATGTCCCTTGAAACTAGCTGGGGCGTGTTCGTTTTTAATAGTTCTTTTACTGTTAGTTAGTCTTTAATAGTTAATAATTTACGTTCTGTGGCAGAGCCGACATATTGTCACTATTTGACATCAAGGTTTCATCGTTTTTCAATTTACTGGCAAACGGGAGCAAGGAATAAAGATGGCGGCCGTTTACGACTTTTCATGTTCTAAGCCAAACTTTTAGTATTCTAAGTTTCATGTATCGTAAATAAGACGCGCCACGAGGTTAGGAACGATGGTTTGTTGTAATTAGCAGGGCCAGGAAAGTCTTATGGGAGGATCGGGGACACGATTGTAGTTTGAACCACCTCAAAAGGATGGCGCTGCCACACAAGTTTTTTAGGGTAAGTGCAAACGAAAATGCGGGTTGCGGCGCTCGAAGACTGCGAAGTGACATGACGGGTGGGGCACATAGGACGGGGGGCACGAGAAGCTCTCTGTCGCAGCGCCATGCGTCTCACGACTCATACGTGGCGACGTGTCGTCAGTATAAGCAAAATCATTCATTTCTATATGTTCCAAAAATATGCACTCTGTCACGGCGCCTTAAACACGCCGTAGCGTAGCTTGGGCTTAAGGAACCGACGTCACGCGTTCCGTGTTTACAAACTGTAGCATCCATTTTATTCTGCGTTGCGAAAGGGTTCGATTGTGAATATTTGAAAGCGATTTGAATTGTTTAAGTGTATTTGTTTTGTAGTGAACTAGCTGCTGGCTTATAGATACTGGTAGTAACAGTAAGTAAATATCTATTATCTAAAGTATCTAGTAAGCAATTGTCGAACTCATTAAAATTAAATCAGTGACTTGTATTCAGTGCCTATTTATTTCCAATTTGTTATGAACACACAAGACTTCAATATTAATGTTATACCTGAAATGAAACAAATCTATGTTGAAACATCATTTCCACCCATAGACTTGGACGTATTTAGGATTTCCTTCAGACGAGTGACGAATTGAACTTGGTTCAATTCGTGATTGAGCTTTGTATCATCTATGGACATTTTGACCTTTAGATATGTTAAATTGATGCCTTGTTATTATTTTTCTAGGTAATTCTTCACTGTCTGTTGCCAGACACCATTTGCAATAAGTGCAAGGAAGACATAAATGACTACCACAGCTTCATTAGTTAATGCCTTTGAAACATCATCATTCTGAAAGTGCAATACAACATCAAAGATTCACGCCCGAAATCGAAGTAGCATCAAGACAAAAGTTGCCAGACTGGTTTCGCTCATATGAAGTATTAATAAGAGAATCTCGCAACGGAAGGCATTAAAGAAAAAAAAAAACACTACATCGCTCTCAAACTAAAATTTGCAAGGTAGATTCTGTCAATAAACGAAAGAGTAAGGCGCCGAAAAGGATCAACTATTTCAACTCAGAAAATGGAAGATTTGAAAAGAGCACTATGAATGTAAGCACTGTTTATCAACTTCTAGAAACTAATCTGATAAAAAATTTTAATATTTACAGAACACCCTGATGCCATTGTTTCTAAATAATTTTGCCTACGATGCCGCTTTTCCTAGAATGGAAGCTTTAACGAATCATGTTCTGGAAGCCTATGGGACCGATACGACAGGTTGCATCATCTGGATTGGATAAGGGCAAGAAAAAGATGCCCAGTCTTGTCAACATATTTGACCTTAAATGATGGATTCTGTTGGTAAGGAGAATTTCGTAGGTTTCAGTTGGAATAGTGATTTGTGGATGATCTCTGAAGCACGTATTTACCAAAGTTCATAAATTAGGTTCCAGGCTTAGGTTATTTGCAAATATTTAACGACTTCTATAAATGTTAAATGTTTATTTCTATTAGTTATCTGTTTGTCTATTTGCCTAGAGATAAACATCCCAGATCAAGACAAAAAAGTTCTGGAGTGCCAACAGAGAAGACAGAGTTTGTATTAAATATCTATTATTTCAATTCTGCAAACAATCTTCTCTACTAACCACAATACACTAGTCACATTTCCCATCCTGGCAAAGTTTACTCACACCTCGTGGTCTTTGCTGGACAATGAAATTTTTAAATTCTTTATTTATTTAGTTTTCCTCTTTGTTAAAACGTTTGTAAACGTTTAAACTGATTTTAAAACTTCTCATAAAATTTCATTGACAAAGTGAGTAAATTTTATATTTTTAAACACGAAACTTCTGAGGGACATTCCCGTAGCTCTTTTGTTGCGGGCTGAGTGGCATGAAGAATTTTTTAGCTGTTCCAATTGGGTTTTGATATATGAAGTTATATTAAATATGTTACTGTGATATAGGTAAATTGTTAAAATTAAATTGCCATCTCAGAGTCATATATTAATATTGTTTTATCCCATTGTTTAGTTGAGCACCCACACGCTTTATTTCCTTCTCTTTTGTATCATATGTGTATAAATATTTCACATAATTAATTTTTGTATAGAATACATATCAGTAAGTTTAAGTTTATTAATGTAGATTTTTTTGTTAGTAATGTAATTGCTGTATATCATTCCACTCAAATATTTCCACAATTGCTCAGTCATGTATTAATATTGTGTTGTGTAATTTATGCATTGAATTCATCTGTTAATGTCAATTTTGGGAAAATACAATAATTTCTGTTATATATGTAGTTTTATTACGGTGCGGTGAGGTTGTGGGTATCAGGAGGGGGCGAGGGGGGGTGGAAAAAGAAATTTGTTTCGATCCACATTTCAAGGAGGGCGCTCGCCGCGTCGCCTTTTCCAACATTACAGTTTCCGATCTAGAACAATACCCTATGGTAATTAGTGTGATAATTGGTGTAATAGCGGTGTTGTTATAAATTTTGAAAGGTAAGACTTGGTGGTAAGATTGTTAAGTATAACATATTTCAATGTAAATGTGTAGGGTGTAGAATATAGCCAAATATACGGTTGCCTTATTTTGCACAAATTGTGATTTTTCCCTCTGGAAAACTGGATTGATTTCACTTTAATTCTGTTGATCGTTGTAGTTTGTATTACAAATATTAGTAGTTATTATATTACCATAATTAACATCAAATATTTCATTAAGGAAGCAATCATATTTATGCAACTTTCCTTATCACACAAATAAGTACTGCTCACCATGCAGTTGTAAACTCTGCTTATGGATCAAACATGTTTCACAATTTTCTTACGAACACTGCACGTATGTTAAGATGGAAGCACGTATGTTGATTTTATAGAGACATTTATAAAAGACATTTTGTTACATCAGATAATGCTAATCCCAATTTAGAAATAACTGCCTGCATCAGTACCTAAATGTATTGATAACTGTAACACAAGCAGTATTATTATACTATAAATTATAGTAATATTTACCATGATACCCTGCCCACTACTTTAGAGATGAACATCCCTATTGTAAGTGGTTCTGGTAAGTCTAGTCTTGATATAAATCAAGAACATTAGATTTAATTTCTGAAACAATTAAATTTAAATAAATTAGATTCATCAAGTCTTGAAAGTAAAATGTATCGGATACATAAAAATGCAGGTAATTATCTAAACAATGCGAGCTCATTAAGTAATGAGAGCAGCTAATCTAACACTTAAAAACTTATATGAAGAGGGTAGGTTCAAGTTTATTTAACTATTTGTTTCTAGTTTTAAGAAACTATCGAACGAAGAAAAAGAAAGATAAACTTTGTTTCATAACATGTCCATGATTTGTGCTCTAATTAGGAATTTGTTTTAGGAATCATGCAGTTCAAAACTAAAGACGGAGGATGACAAATCTTACTGAAATTCATTAGAATTAAATCTGTCGGTAACTATTACTGTCTCTAATGTTAGAATAATTTCAGTTCTATTCTCTATCACTAAATATAAATGTTTTGTTTGATATTGTGTTTTCTTTGTTATTTGTCATTTAGTAACATTGCGTGAAATGAAGGTGGCACTTATTCATTGGTTTATAAAAACTTGGGATCGTTTACACCAAGTAATATATATAAAGATTACTTAAGATTATGGAACACTTATTCATAGAAACTTTACAAAAGAAAACGTTCTTGTGTTACATAATTTTAAGTGAACTTATATTTTGTCTGATGTAAATGGACCAAGAAATGCAATAATAATCGAATTTAAAAATTCCGGCCAATTTCAAAATCCATCAATTTTCGAATTTCTCGTCAATTTCAGTAGTTAGTGGTGGGGAGAGCAAGGAATAAATATGGCGGCAAATGTCATCGGTGTCGCCTTAAAATAACACGGTAGTTAGGCGCTGGTCTCTCTCATCCGCTAATGGCGACCGACGGCGTGCGATTGACGTCACATCCGTCGTCGGTAGCCGGCGCACGTTCTCTCTCAAAATGTATCTCAGTTTTCACCCGCGCTTCAACTAGGCCACAAGATGAATAAAAAGTTACTTACTCTGTTAATTTTGGAAGAGGAAGAAGATGAAGAGCTAGTAGCTTTGTCTACAAAAAGACAAAGAATGGATCCAATGTTCCACAATAGAGAGAAAGAAATTATGCTTCAATACATTACTTTTATACTCACTGTGTGAGGCATCGTAAATTACACGATTGCATTTCACTAATATTCAATCAATATTTCGTCCTTTTCCTTATTAAAAGGAGTCATTGTTTGGCTTTTACAAGTCTCGTCCGCCCGTCGCTATGCTACTGAATCAACCCAACCGTCGCGGGTAAAAGCCGGGTGGGGGGGAGTAGTCCCCGCTGGTAGAGGTAGGACTCCGCCCCCCGGGGGCCCCTTTGACATGCAAGGGTGGGGACGATGGTAGGGATGGCGCCAAAATTTGAAATATCGGGTGATGGGCCTTGGTGGACAGGTCAGTGCTGCGCGTTGGGCCCCCGCAAGGTCCCTTTGACATGGAACACCAGGAGTGGGCACGGAACAGTGGGTGACATAGAACACCAGAAATGTCATTCGGCACGGAACAGGAAGTAGTGAGAACCCCATCATGGGTGGGGGGTGGCGCCAAAATTTGAAAAATTGGGTGTTGCCACCTATCGCGGCGTAACGTTATGTCCGCGCCACCTATCGTACAGCGGGAAAACCTGAGATTCTTACCTAGCACGATACCCGCGGGAAAGATGGGAGGGTAGAGAATTAATAAAACACAATTTAAGGGGATATTCTTATTTTAACTCTATTTTACATTAGTTAAACTGCAATTTGTGCAGAGGTACAGAGTTTAATATAACGATATATTGCAGGGGTCTACGGTATCATTATATTAAACATCTAAACACCAAAATTATGTATTATACGTAATATTTTTTAGGATATTATATATAATACGTCTACAAAACTAGGATTTGAACCTAGGACCATGAGAATTTCCGTCTACTGCTCGCCCAACTGAGCTATTTCGGTGTTATCACACCCACAAACATGGGACGGAGAGATGAAAATAGTTTATTTTAGCTTAGAGACAAATTGAAGTGCATGCATTTTAAACAAAGCATATTAAGGGAAAACTTAGATTTTCTATTTTTATTTTGGCATATTTTGCAATCTTCAATATTTTTTGTAGTGTATACCTAACAACCATATTTTATGTACATTATTTCGTGTTCTTTTGCTAGTTTTCCTAAAATATGTTTGTCTATTCTTGATACGTAATCAATGGGATTAATAAATTTCCCACATTCCATACAGAGGTGTAATAAAATATCCCCATATTCTGTATTCCATCATACATTAACACTGTATTAAAGTGAGGATAAGAAGTAGTCCTGGGAGGATTCAAGTTATTTGGAGGTGGGTGTAAAGCGACAAAAATTGACTAAAGAAAGCAGTGTTGAATGTTCAAAACATTCCTAAGAGCTTCAATAAATTTTGGTACTTCGACAAAAGTGGAAATTCCCCCCATATTTAGCGGAGAATAACCACTGATGTTTACTTTAAGACGAATAATTTAATACACTGCCCATCCTGAATTTCTCTTTTGAAACTCTTCCAATTGTTTAAAATTATAGAATTTCAGAATAATGTTGTTCAATATCTGTATTATAATCAATGATTTGGTATGTAGCAACAAATTCGGTTTCATCATTTTGTGGTTTAATGAAATTTGCTATAAAAATTACATTCACTTTTAACTTAGATCCCCTTAAACTACATTTAAACTGTTTTGGAAAAACTTTTATTTCAACTCATATTTATCAATAAAGTTTGATATAAATTAGTTCTGATAAAAAAATTATGTGCGTGTGTAATCAGGATATATGTAAGAAGTATTATGCATAAACCTAATTTCACGTTCATACTTTAAAAACAAAGTTGCACACAAATTATATTAATGTCCTTTAGAAAAATAATATATGTAACAATTTCGTTTTAATCGGTGTGGTAGCAATGAAAGTGACAATATACATACGTTGTTAAACATGTATTTCTAGTATTACTGACTTAAACTTTGGAGCCTAATATTAGTGTACACTTAAGTATTCATAAATTTAATTGACTATGTGAATAAAAGAACACAGAAAAGAAGTAAAGTATGTACGTGCTAATTAGGGTGGTTAATTTCTCAGGCGGAGGGGTACGTCTTAATATGGGGAATCCTTAGGTAAAGTTTACAGTTGGGTTGAAGTCACAGCGGTTATTCCTAGAGGGATGAAAATTAAAAGTTGACATTTAAGGGGTGAAATATCAAGGGATGAAATTTTAGGGGGCAGTCGTTAAGAATGTCATCATTTGGTGGTCAGAGAAATTTAGGTTGCCTAGTATAAGAATCACTTCAAATACTTCGACAGGTGATTCTCCTTATTATTTTGGAATGCGATGCTCGTATCTTCAAAATTAAACACAACAACCGGAACAGAATTAACTAAGGAAGAAAAAGCGAGTATGTTAGAAAGTTATGATAATTTATTGTTAAAGACGTTTATCAGAGCATTACAAGCTTATTTGCACATTAATATCAGACTTAGAAATCCGAAAACTTTAGATAAAGTAATGTCATTTTTTATTGAGGACGATAACTTTCTTTATAGCTAGAATAGAATGCTTTAAACTTTCAACCAAATTAGAGACCGATAAGCAGAGTAACTCTTACAATGCCATCCTATTCGAAATCAAATATACCTAAGATACAACAAAATCAAAAATTAACTCCCCGTCAGTTAATCCACAATTTAAACAAAAATCCCTACAAATTTTAAACCGTCAATGAATCAATTTAATTTTCCGTAATTAAAACTACAAACTAACCAATTTAATACTTCTCAATTTAGACCAAATCCTTTTCAGAGAGGATCTCATCAAAGTCCAAACGATGTAGAATCCATCCATGGTCATCCATTGGCCATGCGAGAAGTGCCCAATTAGTTTGAACAAATAATAACTTTCCAATCCAAAGACTCTCTTAACCAAATCAATGTAGACAAAATCAAAAATGAGAACTCAAAATTTTAACAAACCCGAATTCATGGAAACTTATAGCACAGAGACGCCTCTGTAACTTAACCGAATCTACATCTTCAAGTGAAAATTCTAATTTCTATGAATACTCACAAGAACTTCATTACTCTCAGTATTCCCAAAATTACTAAATTTACTATAATCCCGAACATTTCGTTCAAAATATCCAAGACTATAACGAGACATTTAACTATGAACCCAGTCAAGGACTTGAGATTTATGGAATAAACGATGAACAAGCAGTAAGGATACAATTAAATAACGACAGCTTAGTAGCTGTAAATTTTCCTGGAACTTCAATAACAAAGAACTCACCTTTATACATATTGTATAAACCATGTTGAAAATTCTCTCTTGCCACGAATTAAATTTTTTAATTGCTAATGGTAGCAGTAGATGTATAATTGACCCCGAATTAACTAACAAGTTTTAAAAACATTACATTTTTAACAAAAATTTTAACATTCAACATATATATTTATATCTTTAAAATGTGTGATTCTTTTAACTATTGTAGGTGAGACAATTGTTGAAATTGCTTTGTGTATTTGCAATAAATATCTTTTAAACATGAAGGCTTGGAGACTCGTTTTACTTTAATGTTTTATAGTGAAGCGCGTTAAGAGAAAACGTCGATTTACTAGTATCGTAAAATTTTTTCGGCGGTGTCAATTAATTTTATTAAAATACACACAAAATGCATACAAAATTTCATTTGCAAATTGTTATATGCAGTGTTTGAAATTTGAAATTTATTTCAATATTATGAGTTCGAAACAATGGCAAACTATGAACTATAAAATTGTGGGTAACTTCACTCAAAAATTAATTATTTTTCAAGATTGATTGGCAAGTTTAAAGAAACAGTTAAAAAGCGGCACTTTTCCAAAATACATAGATATTAATAATTCTCTTCACAACCAATGTAGACAAGTTTCCATTGAAAGATTTTGAATTTTCAGTGAATAATGGACGCTTAGTACTAAATAAATAAATGATTGTTCATCAAAATTTTCAAATAGGCAAAAGAATAATCGTTATACACTACTTAGCAAAGGATATTTACTGAGCATTTCCTCCCTCAGCGCTGGTGGTGGATCCTGCAGATTCCTGAAAAAATATTTATCTATGTATTAAACGAGGAGAAAACATTTAATCACAAAGAATAATCGTGATGAACTACTTACCAAAGCCCAGATTTCTTAATATCACTGGATATCTATGTTTTCCTCACGCTTATGGCTCAGGCTCAAAGTTGATTCAAAAACATCTGTTACTTCCAAATTTCATTTGTGAGGAAAGGAAAGCCGGGTTTCTTTTAGATGGATCCCCGAACGAAGCGAGTTTCACTAAAACACTTACTACATTTACACTAAAACCGATATATCACATCTGAATTACAGTCTTTGCAAGTTACAGCACACTGCGACGAATGGATACCGTCCGAGTTTAAATTTTGATATGTGCGATAGAAAGAGAAAGTCCGCGTTAGCCTTAATACCTGCAAGGAAATAGTGCACTTTACAAAAAATGCAACCGAAGGAAAATCCATTCACTTATACACACTTATAATATATGGACGTTGCACTTTCGGTATAGATATATATATATATATATATATATATATATATATATATATATATATATATATATATATATATATATATATATATATATATATATCTTCTTATTTGTAAGTTATTTTGCCTAAATGTATCCGATTACATAAAATTTCAGTGAAATGCCATTTGACATTTTCTTAGTTAAAGAAAACCACAACCAAATGAAAAGAGTGAAAACCAAAAATGATTCTCAAATTTTTGTTCTTAGAATACTCTCAATCTTGGAAAACTTTTGACACTTCCATGCTGAAGTGTTCTCAGAGTCGTTTTGAATATCAAACTTCTAAAAACTAACTAGAATAACATGCCAAGATTATCTTGAAATTAAAAAGTTATTTCATAATTGTTAGGTCTTATGAGTTGCACAGTTTACATCCCATATCGATAACGGATCATTTTCAGCTTTAATCTTAGAATGATTTTTCATATTTTATTTAATCAAAACTGTGCGCCTAAGAGTTCTTATATTATATTTGATTATAAATATGAACCAACCCGGAACAGCACTTAAGGTGCTGAATAATACGGAATGATTCATTAAAATTTTCGCCTATAAACATGGGATCAAATATCAAATTCACAAGGAAAAATGTATTGACGACGGCAAAAGATTCTGAAAACTCGGTATGTATTTAATATGTAAGTAAAATAATGATGGATTAATATTAACTACTAAAATAGCTGTCCGAATTGCAGGTGAAAAAGGTATCCACCGATACATATTTCTGATAAATGGTTTCCTCAGGGTGGTGCAACTGCAATTGAGGTAAAAGATGATGGGAAAATGGAAATAGTAAAATTTAAAGGACGTGATTAGTAAGTAAAAGTTCGAACCGGAGTGCATCGCCAGTCTTTCATATTTAGACGCTAAAGACATGAATAAAACTTTTCCATTTTATACATCCCCGAAAATACACGAAGTAAAATGACTAAAGTGATTCAAAAAAGTTTTTCCCTCGAAATGGATACGGACCTAATAGCGCTAAATTTTAAAAATATTTTCATATTGTACAGGGTGGGCCAGGAGCCCTAAAAGTATATTAGACATATTAATGATTGCTCTCGGTCTTTCTAGATTTGCTGCAAATTTAATATAATAAATTAAACCTGCTCCTTGGGACATATTAACTGGAATTTTTGTAATCACTTCGGTCCCATGTGCTACTTTCATGGTATAATTTAGTTTTGATATTTCATTTCCGAAATACACAGGGACATTTGAGTATGAGGTGATTATTAGTCTTTTACTAAAATCTAGGGACGCTTGCATTTTCTTTATAAAATTCGTGCCGATATATCATTAGTAAATTTGAAAAGACAATTTTTGATATCCGTTTACATTCAATATCTTAAAAATTGGTTTTCGATTACTTTGTTATGATGGGTAATAGAGCTGTTTGAATGTTAAAATTTTTGTTAAAAATGTAATGTTTTTAAAACTTGTTAGTTAATTCGGGGTCAATTATACATCTACTGCTACCATTAGCAATTAAAAAATTTAATTCGTGGCAAGAGAGAATTTTCAACATGGTTTATACAATATGTATAAAGGTGAGTTCTTTGTTATTGAAGTTCCAGGAAAATTTACAGCTACTAAGCTGTCGTTATTTAATTGTATCCTTACTGCTTGTTCATCGTTTATTCCATAAATCTCAAGTCCTTGACTGGGTTCATAGTTAAATGTCTCGTTATAGTCTTGGATATTTTGAACGAAATGTTCGGGATTATAGTAAATTTAGTAATTTTGGGAATACTGAGAGTAATGAAGTTCTTGTGAGTATTCATAGAAATTAGAATTTTCACTTGAAGATGTAGATTCGGTTAAGTTACAGAGGCGTCTCTGTGCTATAAGTTTCCATGAATTCGGGTTTGTTAAAATTTTGAGTTCTCATTTTTGATTTTGTCTACATTGATTTGGTTAAGAGAGTCTTTGGATTGGAAAGTTATTATTTGTTCAAACTAATTGGGCACTTCTCGCATGGCCAATGGATGACCATGGATGGATTCTACATCGTTTGGACTTTGATGAGATCCTCTCTGAAAAGGATTTGGTCTAAATTGAGAAGTATTAAATTGGTTAGTTTGTAGTTTTAATTACGGAAAATTAAATTGATTCATTGACGGTTTAAAATTTGTAGGGATTTTTGTTTAAATTGTGGATTAACTGACGGGGAGTTAATTTTTGATTTTGTTGTATCTTAGGTATATTTGATTTCGAATAGGATGGCATTGTAAGAGTTACTCTGCTTATCGGTCTCTAATTTGGTTGAAAGTTTAAAGCATTCTATTCTAGCTATAAAGAAAGTTATCGTCCTCAATAAAAAATGACATTACTTTATCTAAAGTTTTCGGATTTCTAAGTCTGATATTAATGTGCAAATAAGCTTGTAATGCTCTGATAAACGTCTTTAACAATAAATTATCATAACTTTCTAACATACTCGCTTTTTCTTCCTTAGTTAATTCTGTTCCGGTTGTTGTGTTTAATTTTGAAGATACGAGCATCGCATTCCAAAATAATAAGGAGAATCACCTGTCGAAGTATTTGAAGTGATTCTTATACTAGGCAACCTAAATTTCTCTGACCACCAAATGATGACATTCTTAACGACTGCCCCCTAAAATTTCATCCCTTGATATTTCACCCCTTAAATGTCAACTTTTAATTTTCATCCCTCTAGGAATAACCGCTGTGACTTCAACCCAACTGTAAACTTTACCTAAGGATTCCCCATATTAAGACGTACCCCTCCGCCTGAGAAATTAACCACCCTAATTAGCACGTACATACTTTACTTCTTTTCTGTGTTCTTTTATTCACATAGTCAATTAAATTTATGAATACTTAAGTGTACACTAATATTAGGCTCCAAAGTTTAAGTCAGTAATACTAGAAATACATGTTTAACAACGTATGTATATTGTCACTTTCATTGCTACCACACCGATTAAAACGAAATTGTTACATATATTATTTTTCTAAAGGACATTAATATAATTTGTGTGCAACTTTGTTTTTAAAGTATGAACGTGAAATTAGGTTTATGCATAATACTTCTTACATATATCCTGATTACACACGCACATAATTTTTTTATCAGAACTAATTTATATCAAACTTTATTGATAAATATGAGTTGAAATAAAAGTTTTTCCAAAACAGTTTAAATGTAGTTTAAGGGGATCTAAGTTAAAAGTGAATGTAATTTTTATAGCAAATTTCATTAAACCACAAAATGATGAAACCGAATTTGTTGCTACATACCAAATCATT